>CM066735.1:131035448-132235448 GCA_033961575.1 Aselliscus stoliczkanus | reverse complement strand
AATGTGAAGAGTGAACTGACTCCCAGGTCCTTCTGATGCGCTGAAACGGAAGAATTGTTAATTAGCTCCTCTCAGAATCAGTTGAGATTTCCAGTTACCAACTCTGCCTGGCTTTTTCCTTTGGCCATTTCCCTGGTGGTTGGCGAGTAATTTCTGATAGGAATAGCTGTGAGCAGGACATTTAAGCCCCAGAACGTGGAGAAAAGTTTCCAGGAAAAGTAATGGAGAAAATGAATCCTGCACATATACAAAAACTTCCCAGTTTCTACACATATAGGGACAGTGGGAGACAATATGCTACCTTTATAAAAAAAATAATAGTTACTGAGCAGCTTTTGGTTTTAGCTAACTGTATTTTGTTTGTTTTTAAGTTTAGTCTGTGAATCTAATTTGACCTCTCGCTCTCTTCAAAAATCTTCTAAATGAAACTTACTGTGGGATTAAACTAAAATTGCTTATCCTACCATTCAAGGTCCTCCATTGCCTGGCCCCCCACTTGCTAACCCAGTCTTATTTGCCACACATCCCTTATACTCCTCTTGATGAAACATCCTCCGGCACTCCTCATGCCTTTGCTCTCCCCGACCCTCCACAGGATGCCTGAGAGACTTCCCTCCCACTCCCCAATAATGCAAGTCCCACCCCGTCTTCAAAGCCCAGGTCAGGTCCCAATCCTCCACAAAAACCTTCCAGACTACTTCAACCCCAGTATTCTTTCCTCCTTCCTAGTTCCTAGAGCCCATAAACAATACATTTTTTAGGACAAGCCACGGTAAAGGAATATCATGTTTCTATTTGTTAAAGTTTATTCAGTGTGTACAAAAGTATCTGAAGTTATAGTTATTAATCAACTAATTTTAGAATAGCCAACAGCTGACAGCTTTGTTGTCTCCTCTTACTATTTCTGTAAAACATCCTCGCATATAATGCAGGTTAAAAAAGGACTGCAATAAATAAAGCTTTTTAAGTGTCTAGCATATTCTACATCTAAAGACCAAACTCTGATAGTACAAAGCACTCTCATCATGTTTAAAAGCTTAATGCAATTAGTGGTTGAAATTCTAGAAAGCCCTTATGCATTTGCTTGTATAGCTACAGTATTAATAAAGTCGGGAATTTCAAAAAGCTAACGGTCCTTCTATCATACAAGGCCTAATGGCTCTTCAAAATGTCAGCTAAAGGTCTCAAGAGTTGACTTTAGTGTGTTCTGACTGCTACAAAAAGGTTTTCCCCATCAAGAAAATGTCCTTGTGATAGACAAACATGGGAAAAAACATATATGAGGCAGTGCCCGGAAGTAGGGCTCTTATTGCCCTAAACTGGATTTAAAATGCTAATGAAGATGATAATCTAGAAAATAAGAAACTCATCCTACTACCTATGGTCAATAATACTGTATTGTATATAGTCCTAAGAAGTGTGCTAAGAGAGTACACCTTACGTTAATTGTTTTGTCACAAATAATAACAATAGCTATAGTAATAACAATAATAAATTCAGAAGTATGAGAGAAACCTTTACAAGCTCATGGATATATTTATGGCATAGAATGTGGTGATGGTTTCATGGATGTGTACTTGTTTTCAAACTCATCAAGTTGTGTATAAGAAACATATATAGCTTTTTTTATGTCAATCGTATCTCAATTAAGTGTTTTTTAACAAAAAGCAAAAAAATAAAAAGGAACTCACCAAAAGAAAAAAAAAGCTAATGGTCCTGAAAGAAGACTTTAATCTTAGATGTACAAAAAGAAAAGATGATCCAAATTCATAGCTTATTGCCTCAAAACGCATGTTTTATCAAGAGAGGCAAAGTCGTTCACACTATGTGTTTTTTATCAATCCATTTCCACCCTAAATTTTAATTTTTTTTTTTTTTTTTGGAAAATTTTAATTTTTTTTTTAGTATAATGATTTTCCTCCAAATGTTTGCTTCTTGCCTGAGATGGGGTCTCGAGACCCCTGAATGGAGGTCATTGAGTTCTCACCCTGCCTGTTTAGACAGATGCTACGAAGTGGGTGTGGGGGCCAAGAGGGTATGGGTATTGTTGCCATTTGGAAATACTTGCCTCATCTAGATCCAGCCTTAGTATTTTTCTGACATCCTGGTGATAGAAGACCCAATGCAAAGTGGATTATCTGAGTTAATACTATGATGAGACAAAATAATGAAAATAGTTTTTCCAAAGATAATAAATATCACTTATTGTCTGCATTTTACCAATGGTATGAGTGCATCCTTAGAAAATTCAATGTTAACAAAAATCCAGGACGTTTTTGGAAATTGTACACTCTCTAGCAACTTGGTGTGAATTTTATATAAGCACTATTTTATGAGCTATATAAAATGCTTTAAAAATAGAAAACAATGTGATAACATTTACACACTACATTTTTCTATTGTGATCCTTCCAGAATTGACCACTGTTAGTAATTATAATGAGCATATTTTTTAAATTCAGTTGTCACTTTCTCCAAGTTTGTTGTGTTTAGACAGCAGAAATCACCGTGTATAAAATGGACAAGGCTACAACATATATAAACCTGTGTCAGGTTTAAAAACAGATCCCACTGGAATTTAATTTTATTCTAGCTGCAAATTAATAAAGTTTTAACGTTTTATTAAACAGTATATGAAACACAAGCTGTGTTTGCTGTACAGTATATCCCCATCGTTTATAGGATTGTCACTGAGTTTCTCAGATATTTAACACAGATGTGCACACACAAAAAAACCTTTGATAAATTTTATTCTTCATATTCGGGTAAGGGTACAATTCCCAGACCATGTCTACGAAGTCATCATGATATCACTGTGCTAAAGATGAAGGTTGCCGATTGGCTGAGAAATTAAAAAGCAATAAAAATCAGGAGCAGCATGTGCTGTTGCTTCTTATTCTAGAACACAGAGAATCTCTTCAGGAAGGACTGCTTCAATTGTCTTCATAATTCAATGTAAGGAAAACTAAATGTTTTCTACTCATCTATGAAACCACTCAATTGGCAAGCAAAACACTTTATGTAATCCATTTCTAAATTCATGGGAAATGAAAGGAAGAAAGTAACAGAATATATAAACACATGCTATCTTAACTCTAATATCTATAGAAACATATGGTTGCAACACTTGCTATCTAAACTATTTGTGACCTGCAGAAGCCAGTGATCACTCCATTTTCATTCCCATTTTTAAAAATCTTTTTGCTTGGTCATCTAAGGACGCTTTTCAGGTTTTAAAGATCAGCTATTACTGTCCTCTTGTGCCCCTAGAAAATTAATAAAATGCACATTCATTTTCTTCTTTCTAAATGTTCCAGTTAAAAACTGAACAATGAAAAAAATGTAGGAAACATCATCTTGGACACCTTTTTGTCATTATAACCACAAAAAATGCGCAATATAAGCAGAACTTGTTTTGTTTGTTTAAACAAGACTGTAAAGAACAATACCGGTTACATAGCTGCAACCTCCTCAAGGAAGATGACATTCAGTTTGCAAGAAATACCTGCTAGTGAAAACACATCACTAGCATTTCAAAATTTATAAAAATGTGACAAAATATTGTCCTAAACAGCTATCTTTATATTTGTAAACAAAATATAAACATCTAGTTTATCCAGTTTCCACTGCATGTTAAAAAGGAGGCAAAGTGATAGAGATCATCTTTGATTTTAAAAGAAAAACAAAAACTAAGCTAACTTATACCCCACATACTATAACCCTTGGGAATATTTTTGGAGGAGCATTAAACAGGCTAATGAGTGACATCATCTACTTTAACAGTCTTTTTCATTTACTCATATCGCCTTGACACTTTACAATTACTTTTTTCCTATAAGACAACAGTATTGTTGCTGCGCAATCCACAATTCTTTTATTTTCCTTATTGCCCTAAAGATATGTATGCTCCATTTCCTCTCAGTTTTCATAAATGTAGTTGAAACTGCAGACATACTACGAGGCTGGTTTCTTTCAGTTTCTGAGGCTTTCTTCTGTAACATCAGATATGTTAATAGTTTGGCGGGATGGTACGTGCACCTCTGATTTCAAAAATACAAACAGAAAGTAGGTCTGGACAAGAGTGAGCTGCAATTCAACTTCTCCTGCAGCCCTATCACCAGGTCAACTATATTTATTCCTTCACTTTACTGATGTAGTCAGTGATTTTGCTGATATTTTCTTCCTGCTGCTCTAGGGCATCCAGGACAATGCCCATTGGCGTCCTCTTCAAACCGATTCCCTCCATTTTATTCTCCAGTTTGTTCTTGAGGTTTCGAAGTCTCAATGACGCATGGATAAACATCACTACAGAGAAGTGAAGTATGGTTAGCACCAAAGCAACAGTTATCTTTCTCCACATAACATTACATGCCCTCTCTCCACACTTTTAGTAAACTGACTCAGTTAGCTATCGTCCAATTGGGTTCTCTCATTGGTCCAAATCCTCAAATGGATCCTTGGACTTCAGATAAGTTTTGTATAATGTATAATGTTCGTCAAGTCATACATAAAGTTTTCATTCTGTGTGAAGGAAAGCATTGTATTCAGCAGGAAGGATCCTATCTGGCAACCACTCTTTCCACCCCACACTGGTATCACTATCTTTCAGATGCTAGTTAAACATCCTGACATTCAAAGCAAATCAACATGAGTCCAATCTACATAAAAATCAACCTTACACACAGATCCCACAAAGGAACTCAGGCTCAATTCAGAGATCATCTATACAGGAAGCATATGGTGAAGTCCATCCACCTAGGAGGTAAAGTCCACCTACGAGGCAGCTTTCCTAAGTGTTGGATATAAATTTGTAGGTAAAAACTAAAGGTTTTATAGATTGATGTACCCTCATGTTCCCCAGTTTTGCTTTGTCATTGAGAATTATCCAAGTTTGTGTGTTAAGAAACAGAGTCCCTGGCCCTTGTCTAGACCAGAGTCTTCATGGGCCTGGGAATCTGTATTTTAAACAGGCACCCCCTCGTGATCTACACCAGTGATTTTCAAACTTCCATGTACACACAAATCACCTGTTAAATAGATGAATTCCCAGCCTCCACCCCACCCCCAAATTCAGGCTATTAAGGCTGAGGAAAGGTTCCAGAAGGTGAAATTTCAATACTTACTCCAGATGAGTCTGACACAGGTGATCTGGGACCCTCATTTTGAGAAACACTAATGTGCATTCTATTTGGAGGCTCCTGACCTATACTGGCCATTAGAAACATATGAAGAGATTTCCAAAAATACAGGTTGTTTGGGAAGCACTGTTGACCCACAGAATTAAGATCTCCAAGAAACATGGCTGGGAAATTTATATTTTTAAAAAGCATCCTGGATGATTCTCACAATCACCAAAGACTAGGAATCACTGACCTTGTCTAGTCTCCTTATTCTATAGAAGAAGGAACTATAGCCCATATAGGATACCTGGTTCAAATCACATGGCTGCTTTCCAGCAGGTCTAAGAATAGAAATCAAGACCCTTGACTTTCTACCTATGATACATTTCATCACACTGGCCTATCTCAGGCTCTGATGTGAAAAGGCACTGAGGTTAATGAGCTGTGTGTCCAAGTACAGTAATTAAAATACTAAGCCTCTAGCACATAAGGAACACTTGAAGAATAATTTTAAAAAGTCTGAATTTGCTGATTCAAATAATTTGTCTAATATGGTATGGGAATCACCTGTAAATATTCTGGGCTTACTCTAACAACCGCAAACAAGCAACTGATTTCATTTAATGGAATAATGCACACATGAAAAGCAATTAAAAGCTAAATAGATATTGCTGGCACTTAAATTCCTAGAATTTTAATCAGATTTCTGCTGATGAGACTGGAATTTTATCTGTTCCCCATTTCAAGCTTCATGTGTTTGGGATCTCAGTAAACAATGCATGTAAAATTTAGAAAATATCTAGTTCTCTCCATCACAATCAAAGGACTTGGTCTCTGTATTCTGGGCCAATTATTTCTATGGGCTTATAAAACTTTAGACACTAATAATGATCTCCTGAGTAAACAGAGAGTAAGTAGTTCACTTCCAAATGAAATACACTCAATCCTGTGCCAGACACTTCAAGGCGGAGAGCAGACACCAACATCCAACAACAGTGGGGTCCTGCGCAGGCTGGGCCATTTTCCCGCTGTGTGATCTGGTATTTTGCCTCTCTTTCATATACTGTGGTGTCCCCAGAAGAGTGTGTGGCACCGAGCAGGTGCCCAGTACATACTCGTGGAATTAATGTACTCCTAGACCTTGATCTGCTAGTTCAGAAAATTCGGATCATTTTGCAGCCAACACACATAAGAAGCAGGTTATGGAATTCGCTCCTACATTTTTTAGGATGTTAGAAAAGTCAACTCAGGTTCACTTACACAGCAAAGGAAAAGTGATGCCGAACACAAAGACCATGACCCCTCCGAACAGGGAGATGAGGAAGTAGCTGGCCAGCATGACCACCATGACGAAGGCCGTGGGGTACTGCTTCTTCAGCTGGCGGAGGACATCCTTATTGTGGGCTGCCCACACAAACCCTGTGAACACCAACACCACCACGATGCCTCCCAGGATCATGTTGAAGGGGCTTAGGAACCTTAAATATGGAGAAAAAAAGAGGAAGGCTAGGTCAATGGTAGCAGCAGCAGGAAGGAAGATGAGGGAGTGAAGTAAAAACGAGCGTTGAGTGCTTACTAAGAATTTGACGTAAATTGCCTCATTTAATCTTCAGAGTCTGATGCAGTACATAATACTTATTCATTTCTCAAACGAAGAAATTTAGGTGCAGATGTGAGAAAATGATGGATCTAAGAGTCACTCCTAGACAGCTGGACTCCCACCAAATTCATCAGTCCATCTCATTAGGGGTGCACAATCTTAAGACTTTAAAAACATAAGAGACACATTTGTTTGGAAGGGCTGTGTTTAACTGTCATTCATCCTGGGCTCTAGTACACATTAGATTGTATTTCCTGAGCTCTAAGGGGTTATTTAAACCTTCATAGAAACTGCCGTGATTGATGGATGTAGAGAAGAGGTCATACCATGGCCTCCTTGGGACAGATCCAGTCAAATTTTTGTTTGAAATGTACAGTGTTTTAAAGAAGTTTTACTTGAATCCCAACGTGTTTTTTAAAAATCTGTTAATGGGGCCGGCTGAGTGGCGCGGTGGTTAAGCATTGGCTTGGGAAGTCAGCGAGCCCCGGTTCAGGTCCCACATATGAGGGCCAGTGACACTGCCCTCAAAAAAAAAAAAAAAATCTATTAAACTTCGGATTTCTTGATTCTCTTGGAAACAAGAAAATCTAACAGTAGGCCCACTTTCCCACATGTCAGCACCTGTATGGGGCACCTTCTCATTCAGAGAGAAGAAATGCTCTCCACTTAGCAGCAGTCCCCACCACTATCTACTGCATCTCTGATACAGAGGCCCCAGTGAACTGCCACTCCTTATTGTTTTTCTAATAGCTGGCCTGCATCTTTCTCTTACATAACTGGTCTAGCCTAGAAGGCATTTGAGTTTATGACTCCTGGCATAAAGAGTCCATGCCTGTTCTTTAAAAGAGCCCAGAGTATTGTTAGGAGATGGGTTACTGACTGAGATTTTCAAGCATCAAGCTTCCAGATCCATTGGTACATGAGCCAAAGGTTACACTACCGTTGATGGTGGGCAAAATGCATTATGAAGAAGAAATTTAGACCAAGTATTTCATATAATAGAATGACTGGGCATTGTAGCCTCCACCTCCACTCCTACCTATGTGTACACAAAACCCTTTACAAGGCATTTATGGTCAGCAAATACAACAAACTACTAACATTTTACTCTCATGAGAAGCTAATGATGATTTTACTTGGGAAGGGCAAAGAGGGACAGTGTGTTTTCATCACGCTCTGAACATCAACATGACTGATTTGTAAATGAGGGACAGGGGAAGACAGGCTAATGGAAGGTGACACCAAAAGCTTACCGTCTCTGAAATGCAACAGATGAAAGACTCATACGAGGTCAGACAATTAAGTTCATGAACTCATCCTAGCGAAAGTGCTACATACCTCATTGCTGAATATCACTATGGTCACCTTCAAACTACTCCCCTTGGGAAGTTATGCACTGATGCTGGAGCCTAATTTACCTTCGAAGCAATTTTGGAACTCTTTTTCTGGAATGGCCATCAGAGCTGTCATCATATTACCCTTGATATCCTGAGAGTCATCAAAATGTCTTCCTTTCAAAATTTCTTTTATCTTCTGGTAAAGAAAGAAGTCACTGGGGGCCAGATAAGGTGAGTAGGGAGTTCCAATACAGTCTGTGAGGCTAAAAACTCCCTCACAGACAGTGTCGTGTGAGCTGGTGCATTGTCATGATGTAAGAGCCACGAATTGTTGGCGAAAAGTTCAGGTCATCTAACTTTTTCACGCAGCCTTTTCAGCATTTCCAAACAGTAAACTTGGTTGTTTGTCCAGTTGGCACAAATTCATGATGAATAATCCCTCTGATATCAAAAAAGTTTAGCAACGGCAATGCAACAAGTTTGCGAACTTAATTGTCAGACCCCCTACTCATGCTGGGATTCACATGCAGGATAACTAGGATTCTTTTTTTTAAATCCCCTTAAATATTAGCTCTGAGTCTGCCTCCTAAAACACAAAAGCTACTTTTGAATAGTTTCAAATAGGAGTGAAAGTATTGCACACCTTCATGGGTGAAATCAAGGATATAATCAATGTCAAATTGCTCTGAAAAAGTTAAAAATTTCTATTAAAATGCATGGAATTAAACAGTGGTAAGAGTAGTAGCAAATAATTTAAAATTAAACCCTACAATAATAAGTTGTTTATTTCATTCAAAACTCTTGCATATATTTATACCATTCAGGGCAATAAAATCCACTCCTCAGAAGAGAGTCTAAGGAAATAAATAAAAATGCAAAGACTGAGTTGTAACGGTATTCACATGAGTGGCGTGTATGATTAAAAACTTTTAGAAATAACCTATGTGACCAAGAATTTACTAGATGATGATACATACAGTGATTCTTTTTTGAAACTTGAGGTATACTTAATAATATGGGAAGGGCCGGCAGAGTGGCGCATTGGTTAAGCGCTGGTTTTGGGATGCCAGCGGCCCCGGTTCGGATCCCACATGAGGGCCAGTGACACTGCCCTCTACAGCTAAAAACAGCTCCACCTGGAGCTGGGCTGTGCGAGCCCCGGTGATGGTGTGGGCTGCAGCCCCTGCTGCAGTGGGCTGCCATAGGCTGCAGTGAGTGGCCCGCAGCCAGCGTGAGCAGCTGGCAGCCAAGCGTGAGCTGCCAATAGCGGCTGGCAGCCAAGCGTGAGCTGCCAATAGCTGCGATGAGCGACATCCAGAGGCCAGCGACCGATCTGCCTCATCCGGGAAGAGCGCAATGACGATACCAACAGTGAAGCAACATCCTCCGCAACTAAAAAACTGAAGAACAAGAAGACGGCAACTTGTCTGTTCCCCTTCCCCGATTCCCCAACACTGTTCCCCTCCACCAATTCCCCAATAAAATCTTTAAAAAAAAAAAAATAATAATAATATGGGAAGACATTAATAATATATTGAGTGGGTAAAAGCAATTATAAAACATTTTCTCCATTAGATTTATCACATATGCTATACATCTCAGAAGTAGAAATTTTTACAATTAGCATATTTTGTAATAAGAAATAAAATGAAATATATAAAGAAAAAATATAAAAGTATAAAAGCAATGGCTCCCCAGCTCCACACCCCAGCTACAAAAGTCCATCCTAACTTCCATCACCTTCCAATAACATTAATGCAATTTCAATTCACACACCACAGTGAATCTGTTCCTATTCTCATTCCAACTTTGGCTTTCTGCCCATTCTTCAGATGCTCTGGAGCCAAAGTGTACCACTCACCCCCCAAGTTTTCCCAACATCCAATCAGTGTGCTATTCTGTCCATCTTCCCTCTCTCCGGTTCCTTATTATCCGGTTCTACTTAGTCTCTCTGTACTTCTTTCTTTTCTTTTTAAAATTTTATATGGATTAAACTCTACCTCCTGATTTAACCCCAGAATTGGTCTGAGAAAGGCAAAAATTTCCTTATAGACTCAGGGAAGGGATAAATTGGACAGGGTAAAAACAAAACCTTCTTCAGCAGGTGGTGGGAAGACTAAGTGGAGAGGCCCAGAAACTCCCACAGATTAATACATCTCATCCCTAGCACCAGAAAGAATCTGAGAGAAATTATACCAAAGGCTACAATAATTATACTGGATAGTAGAATCAAGGCTAGTTTATTCCCATTTATTTATATATTCATGTTTTGTTTCAATAGTCATATATTACTTGGATATTTAAAACTAAACAAATGAAAGTGGGAAAAGTGCCTGAAAGAAACAAACTCTTTTACATAGCCTTGAGCGTTGACTTATAAACCACCCAAATATTTCTGAGCTGTAAAGAAAAGCAAAGGGGCCGGCCGAGTGGCGCATTGGTTAAGCGCTGGTTTTGGGATGCCAGCGGCCCCGGTTCGGATCCCACATGAGGGCCAGTGACACTGCCCTCTACAGCTAACAACAGCTCCACCTGGAGCTGGGCTGTGCGAGCCCCGGTGATGGTGTGGGCTGCAGCCCCTGCTGCAGTGGGCTGCCATAGGCTGCAGTGAGTGGCCCGCAGCCAGCGTGAGCGGCTGGCAGCCTAGCGTGAGCTGCCAATAGCCGCGATGAGCGACATCCAGAGGCCAGCGACCGATCTGCCTCATCCGGGAAGAGCGCAATGATGATACCAACAGTGAAGCAACATCCTCCGCAACTAAAACTAAAGAACAAGAAGACGGCAACTTGTCTGTTCCCCTTCCCCGATTCCCCAACGCTGTTCCCCTCCACCAATTCCCCAATAAAATCTTTAAAAAAAAAAAAAAAAAAGAAAAGCAAAGACCAACATTGACTCAAAGAACTAGAGTGGAAGGTTTAAGTTTAAGGAAACTCCTTTGCATAAATGTAAGTAGGAGGTGGTTGGTTGATAGCAAAGTGGCAAAGGTCTCCTACTCAGTTCTTTCTAGAATACCTATTAAAATAATTCATGACATGATCATGTAATAAAAGGTACACCAAGCTTTTTCTATTTTCTGATGGACAAGTAAAGCAGACATCTGGGTTGACTGTCTAAATAAAGCCAAGGACAAAGAACAGTGAAAAGTCCAGGCCTGAGTCAAGCAATTCCAGATTTGCTTTTTCACCTGTTCCCATTGCTCATTTTCAAGGGAAAAGAAGAGAGCAAAGAGTCCTATAGAGCTGGTTTTAGTTTACAACACACCCAGCCACAATCTATAATTAGAAAGTAACCAAGTTCTAAGCTAGAAAAAAGAACCAAATTACTCAGAGCAGAAATGATTCCTCCCTGATTCTGCTTTTGGGCAAGTCCATTCTAACAAATGGTGAAATGCATGCCACTCCAATGCAATGGCACCTGCCTGCATTTGGAGCAAAAACAAAAAAAAACAAAAACCAAATACACACACACACACACACACACACACGCACCAGAGAAAGGGAGAGGGAGAAAAGGAAAGTGGGAGCGAGGGAGAACAGCAGAGAGGGAGGGAGGGAGAGAGAGAATGTAATTTTCTGTCCTTGGTAGAAATAGTTTCACAAATCAAAAACATTAAGTATGTTTTCCTATTGTGCGATTAAAAATACATACCTACACACATAAATATTCAAATAAATAAATAAAATGTATGTAATAGTTGGAAATTCTAATGGAATCATTGATGGTTGTCAAAAGGTTTAGAATCCCACCACAGAAGCCTGTAGCAGTCTTCAAAGATGAATCTGTTCAGTCCCGTTACACAGATGAATAAGCTGAGGCCCAGAGAAGTGAAGGGAATGTATTCAAAGGGATCCAGGGGAGAAAAAAAGGTACCAATTGATGTAATTGTGACAGCAGTGCACAATGTAAGGCATTCTGTGTTGTTAACCAGTCTCGGGAATATCCCCCCCACCCTCAATCATTCTAAGTAACCTCATTCTTCAGTTAGAATAAGCAACTAAGAATCATTCTGGGAACATCTCAGCATTCCCGTTTCTCTCTGAAGGAAGGTGGCTTTTAGTGAGTGTGGAAACAAGCCTTAAACTTGCCAACGTGATTCAGCTTATAACTATAGCGGTGGTTCCAGCATAAGCAGCTGAAGGGAAAAAACATTTTGGTCAATCACAGAATTTTGGGGGGCGGGGAAGGGGAGGTGTATGACCTTGAAAACCTATCTCATTTCTCATTCTACAAAAAAGCAAGCTAAGGAATAGACAAGTTAATAAATTTGTCCCCAGGCCACCAGCTGCAAATTCGGCAAGCTTACCAAAACTGAGATCAACACGAGCACACATCAGGTAACTCCTTCCATGAAGCTGCAATGCCAACAAGCACCAAAGAGGCAGCGAAATATTTCCTGAATGGTAGAAGCAGCTTTTATACTGAGTTCCAATTTCTAACTCAAAAAGCTATTTTGGCAGTTGGTTCCTGAGAAAGCCTGACTCACTGAGAAAGTGGGGAACAATTTACTCACAGTGGGCTTTTCTAAATTGGTGATGTTTTTCTGCGGTCCTTCAACAGCCAGAGGGATGACTGCAAATATGAAGCCACCCATCCATGTTCTTGCTTCTCGCTGCTCTTGGGATAAAAACAGAACTTACACATGCTACCAGCCCCTGTAGGGTCTGGCCCCTGCCTGCCTCTGGAGCCAAGTCCACTGCTTACAGTTGTGCTGTTTGTACCAAGGCCAAGGAGGACGATGAGGGGGAAGTGGGGCCTGAAATGCCAGCTATGCTTTATTTGCCAAGCCTATAATTTGGCTCAGGCTGCCAGTGCTAGGGGTGAGTTAGGGTGCTTTGAATAATTAGCATGAGGGAGCCCTAAGGCTAGCAGCCCCCTGCCTGCAGGCTTCCTCACACCACCTCCTCCTGATTCTGCTTTCCATCCATTGGGGCTTCCAACAACCTCTAGGACTCGGTCTGCCTCTGTCCATCACAGACCTGTGCACAAGCTGTTCTCATTCCCTGATTCACTTATACTTCCTTCCAATCTCAGCCCACTCAGCCTCTTAGTTTTTCTGACCAGGTCACAGCACCACATGCCTCTGAGTCATAGCACTTACCCCTGGGGCAGTTTTTCATTTGTTTGAATGAGTGTAGGATGAATATCTTTGTCTCCCACTAGAGATTAAGCTCCGAGAGGGCAGGGATAGTGATATTTTCTCCCCAGCAGCTAGCACAGTGCAAGTATTCAATAAATGTTTATTGAAAGGAAGAAAAAAGCTAAGTAAGAATCTAACATATTTCCATGTTATTTAAATAAGCCCAGCTACTTCCTATGGCCAGGAATTAAGTGACGTGAGATTTATCTTGGACAAATCACCATTATTCTCATGTACACCAAATATTCCTGAAGAAATAGTCCATCTTTGTGCCTTCACAGGGCTCTGATGAAAACAACAAATAGAAAAGCAAAAGTAGGAAAAATCATCTAAACTCCTATGCAAATGTATGAGATTATTATGATACGATCTGTGAGATTTGTAAGTTTTGTCACTAGAGCAGGCTGGGGGCCAGGAGGGAGAGTGGGTGGGGCAGGAGGAGATTCAGGCTCCTCTTGCTCTTTGATACCTCAGAGAACCCCAACAGTCTTCTGGCTATTCTGGTTTCCTAAAACTGGCTTTTGTCCTGGCAAGAACTATTTCTGACTGTAAAGTATAAATGTAAATATACAAACCAGTTTTGAGTAAATGGGATCTGTCTCCTGGGCCTATGATCACAAGCAGTTATGGTGGGATGGAAGCCTGTCTCATCTGTCACAGAAAGGTCAAAGCAACCTAATCTTGATATTTTCCTACCAAAATGAATTGGGAAGTCCCATGGTATTTATTGCATATTTGCTGTGTACTGAAATTTACTGCACCCTATGCAATTGGCACAAACTAACACTCTCATCCAAATGATCCATTCTCTTGGCAGCCATTGCCATGGTAAAGCTTTCATAGGAAAACACCTTATGATCCTCCATGTTTTCTTTTGCATGTATCAAGCTAATTGCTTGTTTTATTTTTAACAAACAATAGGTTGGACCTGTGTTAGAAGTCATATATCTCATTCCCCACAGCAGTAGAGCTTCAAATAACAGTCAGTGTACACGGCTCTCATTAGACTGCAAATTCTTTTTAAACCTTTTATTATGGCAAATTTCTAACATATACAAAGGTAGAGAGAAAGGTATAACAAACTCTCATGTACGTCCATCATTTCCTTCAACAATTAGAAACATGTTTACTCTCATAACAAATGCTTTAGAACAGAAGTGGAAAGATATTTGTTTACAAATTGTTCTTTCTGAATGCTTTTAGTAGAGTAAATTAAGTTGTCACATGGCAAGTTCTTACTGAGCAGTGGAGACTGAAGACAGGAACTGGACATATGCTAATGAGCCTGGTAACACATAAATTCTCTTCCTACAAGCACTTTCCTGTCTATTTAACTGCCCACTAACACCCAATTTCTACATTCCCTTTTGCTCCTCTGAGCTAAGGAGAAGCTGCACTGACAGGATCCAAAGCAAATTAGCAGTACCATAGAAGTAGGAACCAAAGCTCCAGTTTTCCTCTTGAGATGGGGCTTTCTGCCTTCCAGGTATCTGTCAGCACATGCTCCATGAGAGGAAGGGCCAGGAAATTTTACATACTTATGGTAAGTGCCTGCAGAATGGAGAAGCAGCCCACAGATTTTGTTTAAAATCACGGGCATAAAAGAGTTCCTTAAAACAAGAAGCCAAGCTCATTGCAAGAGAAAGGGGAGGATGTTATGGGTAAATATTTCTGAAGCTGAGTGATAAAAGGTAAAATTCATTTGTCGCAAAGGATAATAAAAAGAAATTTCCAATAGTCCCGCTCAATTTGGTATTAAGTGGATAGGACAAGTTCATCTTTTAGAATTTCATTTCCTGTACAGACCTCTCTGCTCCTAATAAATTCACTGACAGCTTTCGCTCTCTAAGAAAGGGGCCAGGAATCCAAAATATGTTCACTTATTTTGTACACTTACCCCAAAGGACTGTAAATCCTTGCGTAGGAAAAGGGGACAGAAACACCAAGCTCAGGCTGACAGTGACAGGGGACATTTTTTAAAAAGTGTGTGAGAAGTCAGGAAGAACAAAGTTACATAAATAGTGTCAGAAGATGACTTAATGGATGACTATCCTTATTAGAAGATGAATTTTGAGATTAAAATTATATTGAGTGTTAAGAGACCTCTTAAAGTTCTGTACTCAGAAGAAACACATAACCCACCAGACGAAGACATATGCCAGCCTGTCACATGCTCTGCCTAATGTAAATATGGGAGGGCAGGAAGAGATTAATTCTGGGAGGATTTGGGAAGGCTGACTGAACTTGTATTTCTGCCTGTATCCTCTGGGCTTACACAATTTCTGGCACAAAGTAGATGCTCAGTAAGTATTTCTTCAACTGAATACAAGGGAGAGAATGAGTATAATTTAATAACCCTTTTCCCTGTCCACATATTAATGCCCCTTGATTCTCAACACCTGAGAGTTTTGGAATTTAGAATCATAATGTACAGGGGAGATCAAATAAGTCAGATTGAAAACGATGTGTGTTTATGTAGCTGTATATTTCTGTATACTTGCCATACTTGTATGAAAATTAATTATTATGTGTTCAATGTTGTCTTGCTCCCTCTCTAGACTGACCGCCATGAAGGCGGGAAGTACAGTTGTTTTATTCTCCACTGTATCTCCCAGCACAGCACCTGAGAAGTCAGTAAATGCTTCATGCACTTTGTGGAATGAACAAATGAAGCAATACAAATAAGCGTAATATTGTAGAATTGGTGTCTAAGCTACTTGATCTCAAAAACATTTCCACTAGGTTTTAGCATAAACAGGCTGCAATTAATTTCATATGCAAATGTTTTAATGCCTCCCCATCCAGATCATCCCTGGCATCTCTTGAATTCTTCCTCTACCAACTAGAAACTTGGTTTTTCATCTTGTGGCATTAAAAAAAAACCCAATGTAACCATTTCTTCATATCACATTCTGGTAGCCATAGTCCTAGAACATACCTTGGGACTGAGCTCATTTTGAAAAGATTACTACAATGTTCTTTCTCAAGGAGAATTACCAGCCTTCCAGAAAATCCTTCGCATTTGAAACAACTGAAAGCATAAAGTGGCAACTCTAGTTTCAAGGCTCTGGTAACAGGCCACAAGGTGATGCGGTACTTTCTAAGAAAATATGGGCTCCTTCATTTAGCAGCTACACTGTACTTCCTTAAAGGAGAGGCATGAATGCACACAATTGAGAATAAATGTCTCTTTCTAGCTGGAGATGCAGTGAAAGCATTTATATGTTTGAAAATTCTGGTGTGGTTGTTGCTTCTGATGCCATGCCAGAAAATATGAATTCTGGTGGCAGGGAGGGAGAATGAGACAGGCAAATAATACAGATGTTGTGAGAGTCAGCTATTCTATTGAAATTAGGAGCTTTAGAATATTTGCAACATGATTTAATAGAAAAAATATTTCACTTCATATCAATAAAAGAAACTACTATTCGCAGCTTTGATTCCAATTAGCCACGTGATCTCAAACCTTTATATTTGTGAAAGCTGAGGACTTAGAAGGGGTCTGTGCTTCTCAGCTTCAGCTTGGTGGCATGTAGCACAATAAAAGATAAAACTACAAATGCCTGGATCCACCCCAGAACTTAACGTTTAGAATCTCTGAAGATGACACCAGGGCATATCAGTATATTTATTTAAATTTTCTCGAGTTTCTTTTGAATCAGACCAGACTTATCTTTGAATTCTAATGTGCCTGTGAATCATCTGAGAGTCTTGTTAGAATGCAGATTCTGACCCAGTAGGTCTGGGGGCTGAGAGTCTGCATTCCTAACAAGCTCCCAGGGCAAAAGATGCAGCTGCTGCTCTGTAGCCCACACTTTGGATAAATTTCTCCAGCTCAAGTCTTTTAGAATTCCAGTAAGCACATAGAAATTCCTTTTCACAATTAGAATGTACCACATGCTTAGTGCTTAAATCCCAAGTGCGACTGGCTGTTACCTTTGCTTTTTCACTTTAAAAATAGAGGCATAGACTTCTAGTGCTGTATATGGTGCAAAAAGGATATTTAGTGCCAAGATGCCGCATTGTTGAGAATGGAGAAGGTAAATCATGTCCTCTTTGGTCTTACATAACTTTCCTTTCTTGATTTAAAGGGCGCAAGCCATTTTCAGCAAAACACACATTCCCCAGGTTGTTATTCATGTTATTCCTTTTAATTCATTCAATCTCTTCTGAAGTGATGCCTGAATCTCAAAAGAGAACTCAAGTCTTCAAAGGAAGCAAAGTTTTATAAGAAACACAAGCTGCTCTTCAGTTTTTTCTCTATATCTCTGAGACTATTTCTGATTAGTTTGTTCACTTATTCTATTCTTTAGATTCCACATATAAGTGAGAGCATATGGCATTTGTCTTTCTCCGACTGACTTATTTCATTTAGCATAATGTTCTCTAGGTCCAGAGGAAAAAACTGAGGGTTGCTGGACGGGAAGGGGGTGGGGATAAAGGAGAAGGTGAGGGGATTAGACAGCACAGACTGGTAACCACAAGATAGCCATGGGGATACAAAAGACAGTTTGGGGAATATAATCAATAATGTAAAGATTTTGTAGGGTATCCGATGGACACTTGTTTTATTAGGGAGACCACTTCATGGATGGTATAGATGCCTGATCACTGCAGTGTACACCTAAAGCTGAAGCTGAATAATGATGAATGTCAACTATAATTGTGTAGTCACAGGATGTGGAGTACAACATAGGGAATAGAGTCAATAGAATTATAACACCTATATACGATGTCAGAAGGGTAGTAGATTGGAAGAAGGGGTTATCACTTTGTGAGGGGTATAAATGTCTATTACATTGTTTTGTACACCTAAAACTAATTTTTTTTTAAATTCACTATTTAAAAAAAAAAAAGAGGGGCCAGCCGAGTGGCTTAGTTGGTTAAGAGTTGACTTAGAGTGCGTGCTCTGAGCAACAGGGCCGCAGGTTCGATTCCCACCTGGGCCAGTGAACTCTGTGCCCTAGCTGAGCTGTCGCTGAGCTGCCAACAGGTGGCAGGATGGCTCAGCTGGTGTAACAACAAGATTGCTTGTTCAGTGGTGTGGGCTATGCCCATGCATAACTAAGACTGAACTCGGCACCTTGAGCTAAGCTGCTGCACGGATGGGTCAGTGGATAAAGCATGCGCTCTTAACAACAAGCCTGCTGGTTCAACTCCGGCATGGGATGGTGGCTATGCCCACCCACAACTAAGACTAAAAACAGCACCTTGAGCTTAGAGGCCACGAGCTGCCAACGAAGATTGAAGAACAACAACTTGGCTGGTCCCCTCCCCCAATTCCCCAACACTGTTCCCCTCCTCCAATTCCCCAATAAAATCTTTAAAAAAAAAAGAAAAAGAAATACTAGTTGCAATTATGATAAAACCACTAAAGTGTATCCATCATCTAATACTTCTGCCTAAGAGAATACACAAGTTGTGAAAATTTAAATACGCCTGTAACCCAGAATTTAATATAATAACAACACCTAACATTTGAATATTGCCATTTGCTAGACATTAATGTGCTTTATATTAATTAAGTCATTTAATTCCTATTTTATAGTGGTGGAACTCAAGAGCAAGTGAACTTTTAAGCACAAAGCTAATAAAAGCAAATGCCAGAATTCTGTCAAAATATAAAGGACCAAGTCTGTGGAACCAGTAGAGTCTTCCCAGCAGACTAATAAAAGAATGATAGCATAACTAATTTAATAAATTAAGGAAGATGGTCAAAGCTTTGTAAAGCTTTATAAATCCATTCCATTCTTATGTATGAAAAGTCAGGAGCCAGGAGCTACTTTCAAACTGCTTTGCTATATAATTGCCAAGAACACTTTTTGTAACTTGTTAGAAAGCAACTTGCATTTCATGAAGGTGATGTTGAGGGATCATCACAATTTTCTTGGCAGGAGAGTAGTGGTTCTCAATCATGGGTGACTGTGATCCCCAGGGAACATGTGACTATGCCTGGAGAACATTTTTGATTGTCACAACTTAAGGGGAGGGTGCTATGGACATTTAGTAAGTTGAGAGCAGGGATGTTACTGAACATCCTTTAGTAAGTTGAGAGCAGGGATGTTACTGAACATCCTACAACATACGACAGCCCCCACAAGACAGAATTACATGAGCCACAATGTCAATGGTGCCGAGGCTGAGAAACCTTGCAGGAGACTATTTCATCAAAATCCTACAAGGGCAATATGAATTAGTCTGAATTGTAAACTTTTTTAAATTGAATTTTTACACTATAGTTATCCTGACCAGAATGCAGCCAGTGCCGTTGGCAATGACCCAGGGAGAACCACTTTAGGAGGGTGTTGTTATGTACTGGCATGCTGCTATGTGCTTCAAAATAATTTGTTCCAGTAAGTAGGTTAAAAGTTGCCCCTGTGATCATGTTGAAGCTTTAGCTCACTTATCGACTCTGCATTCACCAACTAAGAATCTGCCATATAGTCGTAAGCCTCAGGGATACAGAGAATAACAATAACGATAATTACAAGAAGAAGAGAAAAAAAAATCACAAACAAAACCTACTTTCTGGCCTCAAGAAGTCTATAATCCAGAGTGGAGAAAATTTAAAAGCCTGTGAGATAAGTACCAGGAAAGATACAGGCACAGGTATGGGACCCAATAAATACAAGGGAGTGAGGGACAAAGGGTAAACATTTCCTCAAAGAGATGGTACCAAAGTTGAGTTTTGTAGAAGCAGGAGATAAGTAAGATAAGAACTGGAGTTTGGGTAGATAAAGCTAAAGATGCAATCTATATTTCTCAATAATCTCATGGTAACACCAATAATGATAAAAATAATAAGTAACATTTGTGGAGTAAAACCTAGGAGCCAGACATTGTTCTAAGAGACTTACCTATATTAACTCACACACATAACCTTCACAGAAGCCAGATCAGGCAGGCACTACAATTAGTCTCATTTCACAAATAAGGAAGCTGAAACTCAGGGTGGTTCCAGTGACTAGTCCAAGGCCATATGGCTAGTGAGTGGCAGTTGGGATTCAAAATTTACTTAATCTGGCTCTGGTGCCTAAACTCTTAACCATTACATTACACTAATTGAACAGTCAGAAGATAAGGCAACTGTCTTCAACAAGGACTATTAACTAAGACTTACTCAGAGTTACCCTAAGGGTCAGGGTAGACTGAGTGGCAGTCTTGTACCTGGTAAACCATTCTGTAGGATTACCAAGACCTGCCTGGTCAGGCCCCATACACAGATTTATCTATACCCTAATCCCTCTTAATCTTCACCTTGGTATATGCTGCCCTTTCCAGTGTTTTTGGAGCTAGATAATGTTCTCTTGGTCTTCCCTCTCCCTTCCTGCAATCTGGGAGAGCATGTTCTCTATCCTCACTGGAAATGATTTTCAACCCAGTTGCATTCAGAGCTGAGCCGAGAGCCTTCCAACAATGCCCTGGAGGCCCCTCCTTACCAGTAGCAGATGGAAGAACACCCTTTGCACACAGTCCTTGCCCCAGTATACACCCAGGCCACATTTTCATGCACACTCTACCAAAATATCAAGAGAAACTATCGAATGCCAGTAGAGGATCCAGACACACAGCTTCCAGCACTGCTCCAACCCACCCATCTACTGACATCAACAAAAGAGGAGTTCTCTGTAGACTGAAAAATGTTCCTGAATCAATTAAGCTCCCTGACACTGAAGATATTTTGTTTCTTCCAGCTTTAAGATACTACAATTCTAAACCTCATGACTCACAGGAAAGATGGCATAGTAGTTAAGAGCACAAGTCTGGATCTGTGACTTATTTAAGCAAGTCATTTAACTTCTCTAAGCCTCAAGTTTAATAATAATAATGTAATAATAATTCACTTCATTGGGTTGTATGAGGGAATACAGGTAAATATGAGAGTATCGGGCACACAGAACACTCAAACAATGTTAGCTTTTATTATTGTTAGATTATAAAGAAAGAAAAGGGCAATTTGTGGAAAAAATACAGACTGTTTGCAGACACAAAGAAAACAGTAGAAGGTCATACATTAAATTTTAACTGAGGTACAAAGGAAATCCCACATTTTATACACAGTTTTCAAAGCAATTTACTACTGGCCTATATCTTTTGTAAATTTTTTTTTTTTTTTTTTTTTTTGAGGGCAGTGTCACTGGCCCTCATATGTGGGACCGAACCGGGGCCGCTGGCTTCCCAGGCCAGCGCTTAACCACCGCGCCACTCGGCCGGCCCTGTAAATTTTAAAAAATAAGAATAAAAAATAAACATGGCTATTTTTCACTTTTACCTTCAAAAATTTCACTGCCAACCAACATCTTCCATTTGAAAAGGGGAACTAGAGGGGCCAACACCCCCAAACTGCCTGAGTCAGTGGGCTAAGAACCCACAATGAGGGAGCTAAATTTAGTCAAGGAGCTGGCCCCTGGCCTTTCCAGTGAAAAATGGATTCCATCAAGGCCGCAAGGTTGCCCGAGTTGTCTGGTCTGGGCAGTACACCTATGAAAAGCGATGTTCATTTTTCAGTTCATTTGCTTGGTCTATGTCAAAACTTGTCCCATATCTATTTTGGTGGTTACTTAAAAAAAGAAAAAAAAACATAACTAGATCACCAGATAAGATGCCTTGCTTACTTCTTTACAAAAGAGATAAAAGAAAGCAACCCCATTTACTATTTATTTTGGTTTTTTAGTGTTCCAGGAAATAAGCCTCAAGCAGAAAGCTAGGGGAAGGCTCAGAAGGCAGCTGCCTCAGGCCTGTCCTTCCCCAATTAATTTTAACTCGGCTGCCACTCAAATTCAGCATTTTTCTAGTCCCTGCCCTCCACCCCTCAAGCCATTCTCAGAGTTTGCAGTTCCTTAAGCAACACATAATGAGAACCTGGGTAATTAATTATCTACCTAACCCCACAAAGGAGTATCCACTTCTACATGGGGGTGGCATTCTGAACCACACCCAGAAATTGTGAACTAACTCTCTCCTCTGTGCTGCGTATTTGGTCCTATAGCTTCTCAACCACTGCCACCTGCCCTTGAGCCACAATTCTTCTCTGATTGATCTCATGGTGAGTCACAGAGAAGTGACTCAATAAATAAGCCAAAGAACAGCAAACCAACTTAGGAAACCACCCTATTTGCCCTTTCCTACACCCTCCAAGTTTGGATTTCTCCTTTCTCCCAGGTCAACTTGCTCTTTCCCTCCGTTTACTCTGAAATAGAAAGGTCAGACACTTCTTTAATGACAAAGTCTGAAGGTAGCTTCTTCTTCAAAGATGCATAGGATAAGAAAAATCTAGGATATCACCACCATATCCTGTCAAAATGAGAGAAACGCTTCTTAAACGGTCAGCTACAAGTAAAGGTGGTTTCTTGCAGAGAAGGTGTGAGTGCCTGTGTGAAATTGCATATAACCTAGGACATTTTTAACTTTAATTTCAGGTACTAAAAAGGCTAGGAAGTGAAGATAAAGAAAAAAGTGACCATGCCTGGTAACTCTTGGAAGAAATGGCGAAAGGATCTCATTTTAGAGGCAGAGCGGCCTTCACCCCACCAGCAGAAACGCCACCAGGGAACACCCAGCCTCTTACCCCCAAGCTCAGCTTTCCTGCACGGAGTGGCCGGCAAGAGGCAGAGAAGCCAACCGAATGCGTTGCCTCTTGAACGCCCTTCCCTCACTACCACCCCTAGAAGGCAGATCCCGATCCACACCCGGCCATCCCGAGCCTCCCAGGGCGGCGTCCGCCCCAGCCAGACCCAGGATAAGGTTACACCACTTTCCTCTCCTTATTTTTAAAAGACTGGGGCGCTACAAATACTTCCCCTAGCAAGAGCTCAATTGGAACACTGTGGGGAAAACGGTCATTTTTCTTGCGTGAGGTTGGCAACATTTCCTACTTCTAGGGATCCCCTCAAGTCTCCGCCCCAGGCGCGGATGGGAAAACGGGGGTCCCAGGTAGCTGCGGCCTCGCCTTGCGAACAAGTTTCCACTGGCCGGGCGGCTTGCTGCTGCAGCTCAGGCCCTGGACGTGGAGAGCGCTTCTGCAGGCAGTAATCTTGCACCCCGACTCCCCTCCGAGCTGCCCCGGGTCAGTGCCCGGGAGGAGGACCCCACTTACCCTACAACAGAAATCATCATGGCAGCCACCACCAGGTAGTTGGTCTGATAATAGAGCAGGTTGCTCACTACGCGGTTGTTCCATTTAGAAATGTCCCTGAAGTCCGGCCGGGCGAAGCGGTCAGAGCCCGGGAAGAAATCGTCCCAGCTTCGGAGCGGGGCGATATTCACGTCCATGTCTAGTCTCTCAGCTTCTAGTTCTTAGCCTCTGGAATCTGGCGGAGGCGGCGGCCGCGGCAACCGATCAGCTGAGCTAGATTAGAGTGACAGCAGCTGTAGCTTGGTAGGCTCTGCGGTTGGCGAGCAGCGGAGCAAAGGAAATTGAAAGCGGGAGGGCGTTTTTTTCTCTCTTCTTTACTTTGTGATTGGCTCTAAATGGTTGATTACAGGAAAACTGGGGCCCCGCGACAAAGCCAGAGGCAGAATGCAAAATAAAGATGAAATGACAGAAAGAAACCAGCGGAAATCCCCTGCCTGATGCGAATGCGAGATCGCAATCCCTGCAGGCCAAATACAAACTGCCACCCTTAAAATACCACCTTTGAGTGTTTAATCAAGTGATGCGTTCCGGACCCTGTGGAAAATTTTTGCAGCTGTTCAGATGCCAATCTAAGGAAATGGAATGGAAAGCAACTATAGTGTTACTGGAGGATGAGCTTGTTTCGAAAACTAAGTCGTTACTGATCTCTTCACATTTGAATGTAGTTCTCGGGTTTTCTCTGTTTCACTATGAGTTACTATGAGTGAAATCAGACTGGCAAAATCAGAAAGAAGAATGTGTAGAATGGACGGGTTTACTTCTCTTCTTTGTTCTCCTCTATTCTGTAGGCCTAAGGGCAAAATTATTAAACTACTGTGCCATTCTGATAAAGTGGTCACTGGTCACTTCATAACTACTACTCTGGGCGTTACATTTCAAAGCAAACAATAGTCTGCGGTGAACTACTTGTCTGCCCCCAGTATTTTCTGGGCAGAAACATGGATTCCATTCCAAAAGAGCTTTCTTAGTTTTATCCTAATATTTGGAGACAACTTTAAGGGAGCTCAGTACTTTAAAAGGTTATATGATAGCTTTGTATCCCAGCCTAAATGACTGTAAATTCCCTTTTAGGCTTCCTAAGGGACTTTTTTTTTTTTTCAGTGAAGGGGCTGGTTGATACAGAAACCTCCTTTTATCTCAACTGCATGAGAACAAATATTTTAGTTAATTGTATAGTATGGTGAGCAAATCCTAAAATGCTGGTGTCTAAGATAACAGCCTCTAACCTGCAAACGGTGCTGTTTTTTGTTTGTTTGTTTTTTAAGCTGAACCATCCTGCCACCTATTGGCAGCTCAGCGGCAGCTCAGCCCGGGCTGGGCATCAAACTGCTGTTGCTCAGAGTTCAGTTCGCACTGTTGAGCAAACTCTTAACCAACTCAGCCACACGGCCTGCCCTAAGTGGTGCTGTTTTTAAGAAACTGAATTCACTCTGCTCAGATCACCAATTTTCAAAAAAGAAAAGAAAAAAGCAATAAAATATACCTAATGCAAAGTCTAGAAGACATGATTCGATTTTCTCTGATGATTCGGAAAGCAGTTAATGAACTTACAATGACTCTAAGAAAATACTCCTGTCATTGGTGTGAATAGATTAAAATGTGAAAATATTCCTGAGCTCTCATTTTTCTTGATTCTGGAAAAAGGGAAGATTTAATGTCAGTGAGAGCAAAAGTAGAGTCCCAGCTCCTCTATTTCTTGATGGTGACTTAGAAGAAATTAGTTAATCTACTTCAGCCTCAGTTTCTTCATGTGTAAAGTGGATGTATAATATCATCAGCCATATATTTGGTTGTCGGAAAAGTCATGATGCATTTTTGTAACAAAAAACATAGAAAAAATACGTCATGACTTTTCCAACAACCCAATAGTTGAAGATAAATAAAAGAGTAGATTGGAAATACTTAGTTGTTGAAAAATGACAGATAAAGAAGTGTCCTGGAAAATTGGGACCCAGTGGAAATAATATCAGTAAAGCTTCCTTGAGGGAGAGTCCTGGAATGCTGGGGCCTGAAGGAAAGATATCAGGCTGTCTCCCTTATCTGATGGTTTTATTACCTGATGGTTTTATTATCCTTGGGGCCATCCCTGGGGTTAAGCGTGTGTGCATGAAGGCACTGGATGTGTTGGAATGCAAAGGGGAGTGGTGGGGAGATGGTTAGTAGGCACTGGCTCACAGAGCTTGGAGAAATAAATCTTTCTTCCTTTGAAGTTTCTCAATAAAAGCTTTCATCGGCCCGATTCGTGGCTGGCATTCCCACTTAGAGGCTGCAGGTCCCTTGGTCCCTGCTTTATCATAATTCTGGTGTACTGTGTTTATTTCAACCCTTGCCACTCTTCCCGAGTTTCACTGCTCTTTGTCATACAGGATGGGACACTTAGTGTATAGTAATTGCTCACAGTTATATATTGCTGTTAATGTCATTAATAATAGTATGGCCCATGATTCATCTGATAGCATAGTATTAGTAGTGCTTTAACCTGATTTGTTTTCTATGCTTTCATAATGAACATCCATTGACTTTTCTCTATCTTGTTGCATTTTTATTGTTGTGGGTGTATCTGAGTAGACTTGATAGGGGGAAAAAAGGTTTAAAATTTTCAGTATGATGACAACAAATATTTTGAGTCCTTTCAAGGCTTTATGAAAGCATTGTGAAAGGTAAAAAATAGTTGAGAATAATTCAGCCTTGCCCTGCTTTCAAGGATCTTGCAATGAAGTGGAAACATTAACTTAAATACAAAACAGTGAGAGGAATGCCGTCTGGAGAGGTGCCAGGCCTTGGTGCTCAGATGCAGGAAGTCAGAGGGTGTGGAAGAATTCGGAGTTTCACAAATTTCATGAAGCTGCGCTGTGGGCAAGCTGAGTAAACGATCTTGGTCAAGGCCAGTGTAGGAGCCCCAGCAGGGCCCCATACTTGTTGGTGAGATCAGTGAGCATTCAGAGCTGTGATCATGAACTTTTACCTTCCAATTGCTCAGTGCTGCATGACCATAAGCTGCCAAGTGTGTGTTACTAGTAATATGATTACTAATTGATCACAGGCAACTGACATCCAATAAACATTTGTTCAGTGTATTTTTATTTTTTGTTTAAACCTCCATTGAGGTTTAAAAATAAAGAAAGAAATTGGAAAACAAAAACAGATATAGTAGTATAGAGCATGATCCCATTTTCCCTAACTCCCAATATATTAACCATGCTTCTCTCTCTGGTTGGATTATGGGACTTTTTTTTTCACTACATATTTCTACCTTTGTCATGTAGGGGAGGAAAAAATTCCTCCTTCGTCTCATTCTCTTGGTGCTTCTGGCTGGTCTAATAATCAAATTGACCTGAGACAGATTAACAGGAGAAAATAACCAAATTTAATTACATACGTACATACAGGGGTTCCATAAGAATATGGGGCTTGCAATGGAGGGATATATGCCATCTTGGGTTAAGGAGAAAGGGGGTTAGTGGTTTGGGACTTCAAAGGGGAAGAAGGCAATTCACATGGAGATGGAAAAGCAAATGTTTGGTAAACAAATGTTTGCTGGGCCATCTTTAACAAAGGTACACAGAAAAGACTGATCAAATGGGCCTTGCTAGGTTCTTCCATGTCTATCACACTAGTTCCTATTAAACTATAGTTATCTATGATGTTAACTCCCTTCCTGGAGCAGGTCTTCCATCTATATTCTTTTAGGCAGCAGGAAAGACAAAAAGTTTTCCTATCTTTCACTTCTTAAAAATATCCAGTTTAAAATAATCAATATCCCAAAGAGGCATATTTTGGGATGGCAAACTTGCTTCCCTTTAGTCATAAAATCACTTTAAATAAAAATGAACACATATGGTATCCTTACTTTATTTCAAGCACTGTTTGAAAGTCTATTAATAGTAGCTCTTTGTCATTATTCATTTAGGGGGGTCAGGTTCACTGTAGAGGCTTTCCTGATGCTTTTATGCTTAGACTTGTGCTTCTAGTTAGGACCACTTTGAATATTTATCTGTCTATATGTAAACCATAGTAGATAGACTAATAGTTTATGTTGTATTCTGTTTGAAATGAAATAAATCTGATGCAGGATTCTCTTGCATGTCTCTGTTACTTTCATTACTGGCAAGTGCAGGTGGCTATTTCCTAATCAGTCAGTCTGAGCCAGAGGGAGTGCCTGGTATAATCTATCAAAATACGGCCACAGTTGAGTCAGGGTATAAATTCCAAGGCACAAAGATGCAGGACCAGATGCCTTTGCAGACCTCTTCATGGGCAAGCAGCATCCTGTCCATGGGTGTCAGCTTCCTCCCCTGTGAAATGGCCTGGGCAGTTAGGGTTTGGGGGTGGGGGTAGGAGAGTGGAGTGGGGATTAGACAAGGTGATCTCTAAGGTACCTATTGGCTTTGCTTTTACCTTCTGAGGGAGCTGTGATGCTCCCTGCCACTAACCAAAAGGTCTCCTGAAAGTAGCATTGCTGGGGGAGAGAGTTTAACTTCAATGGTTTCCATCTGCAAAGGAGTCTGGGCAAAAAAAGGTTTCTGGGTTGATGTTGAGACAGGTGACCTGGATAGAGGATGGAGTCTCCTGCTATGGGCTGTGGGCTCTATCCCCCTACTCCTTGACACTGACTTTTGGCTCAACGAATGTTATTGAACCTAACCTGATTGGAGGCTGATAAAGGACAAGGAGGAGATTAAATATCATAATTTATTAACGGAAGCTACATTTACTGAGTACCCATCAGGATTTATATAGTACTGCATTTCATTAGCTCTCAAACTTTATTTTGCACAGAAACAGGGCTTCACAGAAGGTCTGGGGTGAGGCCTGAAAATTTGCATTTGTAACAAGTTCCCAAATGATGTTGATGTAACTGATCAGGGGCTATAGTATTTTTGGAACCACTGTGGATTTCATTTAATTCTCAAAGGGTCTTACAAGGCAAATATTACCAATTTACAAATGAAGGTACAGAAGTGCTCAAGGTCTCATAGGTAATAAGGGGAGTTAGAAATTTAAGTTTTCTGACTCTAAATCTCATTTTTGTCCCACTTGAAAGAAGGATATACATATGTATGTATATCTACATCTAATATGATTATTTTTCTGTATCTGGTCATACACACACACACACACACACACACACACACACACATCTATCTATCAATTTTTGATTCTGGAGGAAAATACCTAGTCCAAAATTTTATCACCATTTATCTTTAGCTCGCTCAGATCATGGGTGGTCTAAATTATTCTTTAATTTTTATCCTTTTTTTCTTTTCTTCATATTTTTCTTCTATGTACCTAAATATTACATTTTTCTCACAAAGAAGTTCTTTCAATTTAGTTTCATTTCCAGAGTTTCTTATCTGACAGAATGTGACACTATAATATTAATATTCATATTAACAAGAAAGAAAATATCTTTATCCCACCCCTATAAACTGATTTAGAAAAATTTTACTCTTAAAGTGAGTACCTTTATGCAAAGATGCTGGAACCTCAGAAGTAGAATGTGAAAATTCCTCTGATACTTCGCCTCAGATGGCATATTAGGGTGGCTCTTCCAGGGTTTTTTTTCATAGAATATGCCATTTTATATAATTATTCACATATAAATTATATAAACATATAATGTGTTTCATATATATTTTCACGCAGCCTAACAGTATACACTGCATAAGATTTCTCTAAGTGTAGTAAATGAAGATTATAATTACAGCGAAAGCCTTTCAAGTACGCGGGAGCGTCAGCAAAGGCAGCCCCGCCCCCCCCGCCGGCGGCCCCGCCCTATGCCTGGTCCCGCCCGCCGTAGGGGCCCCTGGGAAGAGGCGGAGAACAATATGGCGGATGGCGAGGAGCCGTAAGTACCCGGGCTTTGCAGGAGCGCCGAGCCGGGCTGGGTTGTGAGAGAACGTGGCGGTGGGCGGTCGTCGCCTCCACCCGGGGTCCCCCCACCCCCCGCCCCGTCCCCTCACCCCCCATCCTCTCGCGGCGCCCAATATGTAGCATGATGCTGACCCTTCTTTTATTCTCTCTTTCTTTTAGGGAGAAGAAAAGAAGGAGAATAGAGGAGCTGCTGGCTGAGAAGTTAGTGCTGCCGGGAGGCCGGGGCCCTCTCCGGGGACCCCCGCCTCCCCTCACCCCAGGCCTAGGGGACCAGCCGCAGCGGGCCCGGGGGGCTGGGCGGGGGGCACCCAGTGCGCAGGCCGTGCGGCCTCCTCCCCTGATCCGCGTCCTGCAGCCCCAGGGCCCGGCCGGCCAGTCCTGATCGCTCAGGCGGGCGCCGGGCCCGGATGCGCCGCCGCAGGTCCTGCCCGCGCCCGCGGGGGGCTTGACCTCAAGGTCTAGCGGAAGGACCCTTGCGCCCCATCTTCCTCCATTCCAAATTGTCAGAGACGTGACCTTGTGAAAAGGGAGGCTTACTGAAACACACGAAACGGACCCTAGGCCGCTTTTGGCCTTGCGTAAACACTGAGACCGTAGTAATTGCAGACTTTCTATGAGAGCTCTGTATGGTACAATACTAAGCATGGCAATCATTTTTGCAGAATAATTGACTTAAGGAGAGAGTTGACTCCACAGAGCTTGTTTTGCCCATTTGTTACACACACTGTTTCTTATCAGATACTTAGTTTTGTGCAGTGAGACACAAAAAAAATTAATGTTTTCCAACCTGGCCAACCCACTCCTGCATACATGGGAGCGCAAGAAAGCCCTCTTGCAGTGGGTGTGGTGAGATAGTCATTTCTGTGTCAAATCCCATTATCAGCGCTCTAGAGCCTTTGGGTGTATCTCCCTCAGAAAGTTGAATTTCAATTGCTAGAGGACTGGAGTGACAAACTTAATTTCACATTCCTTCCCACCTTTCATTTCCTTTCCACTTTTGCTTAAAATGACAGTTTGAATGCTTACTATATGCCAAGTATTATACTAAGGCCTCTGTAGATTATCTCTTTACCCTCATTCTGTCCTTAAGTAAGTATAAACAATCTACAGATGAGGTTTATGGCTGTTGTAATCTGCTCAAGGTCACAATTGTGGAACCAAACCCAGCTGTGACATCAAAACCTATTGCTATTACTGCCAAACAACACTTCTTGGTCCCTTTTGTAAAAATTGGATATTAATAATATATTTGAAGGTAGGAATTATGGGGTTATAGGAAATTTGAAAATTAAAAATAATTACAACCAAACATGAATTTTGCACTGAGTAGGAAATACGTACTTGTATTTTGTTGAAAAAGTCCCGTCTTATTCAGTTCCAAAAGGTTTCTAGATGGTAATGCCTATCTGTGGCATAATCGTAACCGAAAACTTGCTGTGTTCAGGGGCAACAAAAACCATCTCAGTACTAAGAGATTCCTTTTTGAAAATTGGGAACTCTGTTTCAGGAAAAGATGTGTAAAAATTCTTCTTATCAAAATGATTTTAAAATCACACCTTTCAAACTTGGAAATTAACCCTAGATTTGAAGTATCACAATTCTGAAAGTAGAGTTATGTATTTATTTTTTTTCTTGTAACTGATATTTCCTGATCCAATTGTGTTGAAGAGGCAATTGGGGAAGTTTGCAGTGACCTTTTATAAATTCCAAATATAGAAAAGCCCATTTCTTACTGATTAAACAATATCCTGAGTTTGATTTGGCTTGCTTTAGGAACCCAGAAGCATGTAGACTTATTTCATCAAACGCATGCAGTTCTTAACTTTAAATAAAATACAATACCAAAGAAAAAATTAAAAGTGTAAGCATAACCATATTAAATATTTCCCCTTTTTATTTGAGCAGGTCTGGTGTGGTTATCTTTTCATTTGTGAAAACCATAATAGTTGTAGGTGTGGCTTTTTCATACTGACGTTTGCAGCTGAATTTACTGTGTTCTGTGCAGAATGGCTGTTGATGGTGGGTGTGGGGACACTGGAGACTGGGAAGGTCGCTGGAACCATGTAAAGAAGTTCCTCGAGCGATCTGGACCCTTCACACACCCTGATTTCGAACCAAGCACTGAAGTGAGAAACGTTTATTTTTAAATAACTCCTCTAATAGTTTTGTGTTTCAAAAATAACAAAATGCTTTCTTTTTTGTTTGTTCTTATAATAAATTAAAATACTCATACAGTTAATTGTATAAGTTATCTTGAAATACTAAATTGAATATTTGCAACTGGTTTTATTTGAATGATTAATATTTGAGTCATTTTCACATTTCTCATATTTAAAGTTCTATGTTACACTTCGTTTTAAATTCCAGTTTAAATGACTTCTGAGACATACCCCTTTTTAGCCTTGCTATGGGAAGTTAATTTTCGTAGGAATACAGGTGTGCTTGTTTAAATTTTGAAATTTAGTTGAAATGAGCATCTTTACTTAGGATTGAATATAACTAATTGCATGTTAAAAATTATGTGACTGTTGTATGATAGAGGAATAGAATTTTGGACTGATAGTGTCTGACTTAAAGCATGTGTTCAACTAACCAAAACTTGTTTTTTTATTACAAGGTAGAAAAAAGTATTCTTTATAGTAAAATTTTAAAGACATTTTTTTGAAATAGAAATATTATGCTACTCCTAAAGTTAAGTTGCATACTCTTGAGGATTTGACAGTGTCTTATCTGAATTACTTTTCTGTCCTTTAATCTTGGACAGAATTAACAATACTCTGTTTGGATCTACTGTATTTTCTTGTGCTTCTGATTTTTTTTTTTTTTTTGCCTGATAATTTACGATACTTATTAAGTAATTGTTTCAAATTGTATTTCTGTTGATATGCAATTTTCTAAGAATTTTATCTGTTTTTTTTCTTCCTGCCATCTCATGTTTTAAAAGTTTTACTCACTATATTCAAAAGCCAATGTTGTGATTATTCCCTTTTTTCTTAAGACCTTTAACCCTTGTGCATTCTTGATCCTCTGTTCTTAAGATTTTCACACTTTTCTATTTTTTAGGAAGTCAGTTAAATAGTGAACCTGATATTTTCCAACCTTTTCAAAGTTAAAAAAAGATAACCCCTAGCTAGGCATAGTTTTTCTTGTTAAAAACGTCTTTTTAATTTCATTCAATAAAAGTCTATTTAAAAACATTAAAATTGAAATGCTCTGAAATCGTTAGGGTTATAGACTTTCTGGTTCTATCTTGTTCATAAATTTAAAAGAGTATATTTAAATAGAAGGTCTGTTCTGGATCCTTACTTGCATTTTTCATGGAAACATCAGAAACTGTTATGGCTTGTTGTATTGATGGTACTTATGGTTTTTATCAACTATATTTTAATATGCCTTTTCATTCTTTACAGTCTCTCCAGTTTTTGTTAGATACGTGTAAAGTTCTAGTCATTGGAGCTGGCGGTTTAGGATGTGAGCTCCTGAAAAACCTGGTAATAAGTGTGTGTGTGTGTGTGTGTGTGTGTGTGTGTGTGTGTGTGTACAAAATATGTATTTTTTTATCCTTTGTGATAATTTTCCTTTTCTGTCATACTGGAAATTTCTTTTTTTTTTTTTAAAGATTTTATTGGGAAATTGGGGGAGGGGAACAGTGTTGGGGAATTGGGAAAGGGGACCAGCCAAGTTGTTGTTCTTCCGTCTTAGTTGTGGAGTGCACAGTCACCATCTGGCTGCCCGTCGGCAACTCGTGGCCTCTGAGCTCAGGGTGCATCGAACAGGCAGTCTTGTTACACCAGCTGAGCCATCTTGCCACCTGTTGGCAGCTCAGGGACAGCTCAGCCCAGCTGGGAATCAAACTGGTGGCCCTGATGCTCAGAGCTCGAACTCTTAAGCCAACTAACTCTTAACCAACTGAGCCACTCGGCTGGCCTGGAAATTTCTTTATTATGATTGTTAACCATTGTCTTGAGCTTTTGTTATATCAGTTTAGCAGGTTAGATTCCAGACAATAATTAGAAGGCTGATATAACTGGAACTTTTTAAATTCTGAAGTTCTCAACTATAAAGTCATTGATATTCTTCTGTTTTCTTTGATTTTATCAAAGAAATCTTTGTGCTTCCTCTTGCAAAATGCTCATTAATTTCAGTGAAGTAAATAACAAAACTGATAATTCATTATTGTAATATGTAATTTCAAAGAATTTATTATTTCTTTTCTTTTCTTCTTTTTTTTTTTTTTTGAGGGCAGTGTCACTGGCCCTCATATGTGGGACCCGAACCGGGGCTGCTGGCTTCCCAAAGCAGTGCTTAACCACTGCACCACTTGGCCGGCCGAATTTATTATTTCTTTTGTACCTTAAGATCACCCACTTACGTGGGTAGGGCACTGCTCCCTTTATATAGAGGGAGACACTGAAGTTCAGAGATGTTAAATGATTTGCCCAAGTTTTTCTGGATTAGAGTAATAGGCCTGGAATCTAATCCAGGTCATCAATTCTTAGTTAGTCAAGGGTTCTTTTCACTGCACCATAAGTCATTACATGACCTAGTCAGACTAATATTTGATGACAATATGGTAATAGACCCATGAAATTTGGGAAAGCAGAACCTTTTTTTTTTTCATCAAATTTTTTTTTTTTTTTTTTTTTTGAGGGCAGTGTTACTGGCCCTCTTATGTGGGACCGAACCGGGGCCGCTGGCTTCCCAAGCCAGCGCGCTTAACCACCGCGTCACTCGGCCGGCCCTCGTCAATTTGTTTTTAATGAATAACATTTTAAGAGAAGGCCACTAGTTAGTGAAACTTTTATGTACTGGTTGGAAATCCATAATTTGTGATTTAAGTTATTGGTTCCATTGACTTCCAATAACCACAAAGTAGCTTTTTTAAAAAATAAAATAAGCATCAGTTTATATAACAAAAATGCATAGGAGGAGAATTGATTTAGAGTTGACATATGCCAGGCTTCTTGTTGGTATATAGAAAAGTGGAAATGCTAGAGTAGACTCCTTAGAAAATGAAGAAAATAAAAGAACCAGATGAAGGACTTAAAAGTCTGCAATGGGGCTGAAGTTTAAATATAAACAGCCACATTAATTTTGCTAGGAAATACTAATGTCACTCCTAGTGAAACTGTAAAAACATAATATACTTCCTGGTACTTAGTGCAGTGCTGGGTTCTGTGGGGACTGTAGATCATCATGGTCTCTGTCCTTAATGAATTTGAAGTTTCATTGGGGAGATAATTCTCACACAAAATAAATAGCAGTGTGTATAATGTACTCTGTGCGGGTGCCAAAATGACAGAACCTTATCAGACATAAATACTCGAGTAGAGTGAGAGACAAAAAGTTCAAGAAGGGAAGGATGAGCAGTGATTTTGGTAGGCATTGTATGCACAACTTTTTGTTGTACTCAACTTTTTCTCTTTTGAAGCTGTTATTTGCCAATGTGATATATACTAATTTTAAATGTGAAGTAATTGGAGATTAGATCTGAGAAGTAGTCATTAAGCAACTTTAGGAGTGGTCATGTTATTTATTGCTTTGTAATAACCTCTTACATAAAAGAAAACTAAGGGTTTTCAATTTTACCACTTCTGACTTTGCTTATTTCAGATATAAATACATAAGAAATATACATCTTTTTCAAAATTGATTGTAAGAACCCCCAAAGCTCATTCTAAAAGAAAGAATAGCACATTAATACTGCTTGAGCAAATGTTTATTGTCTCCTCCCCTATATGCCAGGCACCATTTTAAATGCTAAAGACAGAGCCCTGAGAAATACAGAAAGGTATTTGTATTTGTGGGGCCTAGATTTTAGTGAAACGAAAAGGACACATACTATGTCAGATGATAATAAAGGGAAAAAGGAGGGTTGGAAGATAGGTGACCTGGTGGGAAGGAAGAGGGGTTTATAAAATGGTGTTATTTGAACAAAAGGTGAGCAAGAACTTTCTAGACAGAGGGAACAGCAGGTGCAGAAACTGTGAAGTAGGAGCTTGACTGTTATGTTCCAGGACAGTAAGGAGGTCATTATCACTAAAGCAGATGTGGGTAAGGGGGAGCATTTTTGGAGAGGATATCAGAGAGGTAATGGGAGATGGAGGGAATTGAAATGAATATCACAAAAGGCTTTGGAGGTTACTGTAAGAACTTAGCCTTTTATTCCGAATCAGGCAGTCGTTGGAGAAATTTAAGCAGATGAGTTGGCTTGATCTGACTTTTACCCTGGATCACTGTGCCTGATGTATTGCAAAAAGACTAAAAGAAGAATATAGGGGCCGGCCGAGTGGCGCGGTGGTTAAGCGCTGGCTTGGGAAGCCAGCGGCCCCGGTTCGGGTCCCACATGTGAGGGCCAGTGACACTGCCCTCAAAAAAAAAAAAAAAAAAAGAATATAGGAGGAAGCTGAGAGGCTAGTTAGGAGGTTGTAGCAGCCATCTAGGCAAGAGATGACAGTGACTTGGAATAGAGTGGTAGCATTGTAGGTGGTGAGAGGCAGTCAGATTATGGATATGTTTTAGAGATGGAGTCACCAGCATTTGCTAATGGATTGGTTGTGGGACATGAGAGAAAGAGATGAGTCAGGAATGACACAACAAGGGTTTTGCCCTGAGCAACTGAAAAGATGGAATTAGCATTCACTGAAAAGAGTGAGAGACTGGGAAGGACAGATTTGGTGGTGGTGTTGAGCAAGGATGGTTGAGTTTGGTTTTGGAAACTGAGTTTAGATGTCTGTTGAATGATGCTTTATCTTGTAAAACTGTCTGAGATTACCAGACCTAAGCACAAGGGCACTCTAAATTATGGCTTGTAAAGTAGGAGGAAAACTCCTGGGAACCAATTTTTTTAAAGTGTTCAAATTCTTATGAGTGTCACGACCAAGTGAAGAATGTGTTTTAAGGAACTCACCCACACGGTGCCAAATGCTTCAGATGGGTAACTTCAGAGAGACTGAGAGTTAGTCATTGAAGTTAGCAATATGGAGTTCACTGGTGATTTTGACAAGTTTTCTGTAGAGTGTGGGAGTGAAAGCTTGTTTAATTAAACTAATGACAAGAAAGAAGCTTGAGAAAACAAGTATGGACCGCTCATTTGAGGTTCTCTCATTACAGAAAGGGGCAGAAAACTGGAGAAATTAATGACAAGTGATTCAATTGATTTCTAAAGTAAACTGACAAAGACCAGAAAAGCATAATTAATAAGACTTATTTTTTTCAATCTTTTGCTTCTGCTGGTAAATTTGAGCAGTGGTTATACCATTAAAATTCATGCCGTTAGCATTGGAACAGAACAGTTTTTTATTTTTCCCTAGCGGTTTTGATTGTTAGTTCTTGACTCCGTATTTTTAAGATATTCCTACTACATGTGCAGTGTACTATGTGTGTGTATTTACAATATATATCTTATAATGGTTATTTCTGAATTGTGGCATGCTAATGTTATATCAACTAAGATAAAGCTTGTATGAATTGGTTTTTAACAATATTCTGAAAAAATAATAGTAAATACAGTTAATTATTAAGACTAGTAAAATGAAAGCATATAACAGCAGCAAAGGCACAAATTTACAAATGTGTTTATGGGATTATAAAACAACTGTAGAAATTTTGAGTTCTCTTTTAGTTATAGACTGTTTAAAACTGAGTAGCCACACACTTTTGACATTTACAAGAACTGAATTTCACATACCTTGTAAGATTCTTTAACCATCGAATACAATTATGTAGAATTTATTATTGAGAATTTGTAGATTTAGGACTACATTGCAAATATTAAGTTTTTCAAATTTGTGGAAACTTGTGCTTAATTGGATTTTTTTTTTTATTCCCACAGGCATTGTCTGGTTTTAGACAGATTCATGTTATAGACATGGACACTATAGATGTTTCCAATCTAAATAGGCAGTTTTTATTTAGGTAAGTTTTAATATCTTAAAAAAATTTCTAAAAAGTTTATGTGACTTTTGGGGTTATTGTGCCTTGAAGACAAAGAGTTCAGCTCTTCTCCTGGTGATTTCATAAGAGAACAGTAGCTGGAATATTAGGCCCTAGTGAGATATATTGGTGGGGGCTTTTGAGCCAGTTTTTGAATGGTGACTCTGGGATGATGAAGTTGTGATTGAACGAGCTTTTTACAGAAGAGGAAGGAAATGAAGACTTAAGGAGAGAAAACCGAGGAGAAATTACAGTGGAACAAAGAGGGATAATTACCTTAGACATACATGAAATACAAAAACCATCTAGGAATGGTTTGTTAGAAATGATTTTAACAACTGTTGGTGGGATACATGCAGATCTGAGGGAAAGTGAATTTTAACATGTAACATTTAGGAGTTTGAATGGCTAGATAAAAGTGTCTATTTGTTAGTTAAAGAATTGCAGATATGGAAAGATAATGAATGGATTTTTTTTTTCTCTGACTTGTGATTAGGGTACTGATAAAGAGCAGTCAATTAGTCCTGGGTATGCAGGATAAGTTTAGGTTAGCAGAAAAGAAAATTAACTTTTAGGATAGTCATTAAACCTCTATCTTTTGGAAAATCGTAAAGAGATTAAAGGTTGGGTTAAACTAAGTCAAGTTAATGAAATATTATTGCAATGTGAACTCTACATTTATTTTTTCTTTGTTTATTTCTTAACCCTTGAAATTTCCCTTCTCTATAGAAAAGTTTTTGGGCCCTTGCTGGTCTGAAATTTTGGTATATCAGTGTTCTTTAAAAAAAGCACTACCGGGGGCCGGCTGAATGGCTCAATTAGTTAAAAGCTCACTCAAGAGTGCGAGCTCTGGGCCTGCCGAGTGGCGCATTGGTTAAGCACTGGCTTGGAATGCCAGCGACCCCGGTTCGGATCCCACATATGAGGGCCAGTGACACTGCCCTCTGAAAAAAAAAGAGTGCGAGCTCTGAGCAACAGGATCTCTGGTTGAATTCCCACATGGGCCCAAGCTGAGCTGCCAGTGAGCTGCCAACAGGTGACAGGATGGCTCAGCTAAAAAAAGAAAGAAAGAAAGAAAGAAAGCACTACTTAATTGATTGGTTATGAAAATAATGCCCATGCCCTTTGGCTAAAATAATGATTGAAGATCTTAATGATAGTTCACTATTGAATGCTTAGGATGTATTAAGTACTTGCTAAGAAAGCTCTAATCACATCATTTAATCTTGGAGCAACTCTCAGGGTAGATACTTTTTTTCAGAGTTAAATAATTAGATCAAGATGTCTGCGAGGGCCCGTCGAGTGGCGCTGTGATTAAGCGCTGGCTTGGGAAGCCAGCGGCCCCGGTTCCAGTCCCACATATGAGGGCCAGTGACACTGCCCTCAAAAAAAAAAAAAAAAGGTCCAGCAAGGATGATGTGTGTGCAAGGCCATTTTATTCAAGGAGCAATTTTTAGGTGGAGCCATCTGATTTCCTAATCCTGGAATGGTACAGTAACAGTCTCCATAGAAACAATCTAGGAGTTATTTTGTTTTGGCTCTACTGTGAAAGCACATAAAATCTACAACTTAAAAGAATCTTGACTGTTTACTTTGTCCCTTTTTCATACCTGGTGAAGAGCTCTGTCCAGAGTAGCTGAATGCAATATTGAAATCAAGTTCCTTGATTTACACTAGAGCAAGAATACTGCTTTATTGGAGATAAGAAAATTGACCTGCCAGAGTATTTTTCATTAAAATTTCAATTTTAAATATTTCTAAGCACATTGATTTAAAGGGGTCTTTTTTGTTTATTTTTAGTGTTACTCTGCTTAGATATGAAGGAATACAAAGAGTTAAGAATATGGTCATTTTCTTCCAGGTGTTCATAGTCTGTTAGGTATAATAGACCTATGTGTATAACAAAAAATATGTTGTGAAAAAAGTAGTAATGGAGCACTTACTGTGTACATGTGAGGGAGTGTTTCCTGTGAAGTATGAGGAAGTATTAAGAAAGAAAATACTATTTGCCATGGGATTGGAAGAAAGAATTCATGTCTTTTTCTATCTATAGCTATGCTTATTATCTAAGAGTGGTCTTTGAGGCCTTACATTTTTAGCTTCTTGAAAATATTGGTGGCGTTTGCTATTTTAGATAATGCCTTTGGAATTATTCCTTCTTCAAAAATGTGGTTATGACTTCTTATGGGACACTACATCAACACACCCGGGATGAAGGGGATAAAGAAAGGTTCTTACATCCCTAGAATGAGTCTCTTTGTGTATATTTCAACCAAGATCTGCATGGTAACACCTTGAAGTTCTACAGTTCAGGGCATATACTTGGAAGGCTCTAGGTCTGTGAGAATTTTTCTACATTGGGAAATGCCATAATGAGAAATGACTAAGAAACATGTCATTATTGTGCTTTATATGGGGGGGAAAAAAAACTTCACATTTTCATTTAAATACTTAGAATTGTCAGTACTTGTAAATACTTAATTTGGAACATCAACAAAGGTTGACGTAGTGTTGAATAAAACTAAATTGTCACAATTACTTAGAAAAAATATGTCTTGTAACATTCTCTAGATAAACTCAACATGGATATTTTATGTTTGAAACTGTGTAGATTATCTAGATTTATATCATGAATGATAATTTAAATATAATTTTTCCTATAGGCCTAAAGATGTTGGAAGACCTAAAGCTGAAGTTGCTGCAGAATTTCTTAATGACAGAGTTCCTGATTGTAATGTAGTCCCGTATCCTTTTGACAAAAACATTAATTTTTTAAAGCTTTTGTGGTTTTTTTTGTTATTATAAAAGACATGTTTAACAAAGAGAATACAGATAAGCAAAAAGAAGAAAAGATCATCAGCAGTAAGTTTAGTACTGAGATAACTGCTGATAACACTTTGATTTATATCCTTCCAATCTTTAAGGTTATATAAATGGTTTTTGCTCTAATTTTTAGATTAGGCTTCTGTAGCTAGTGTCATCATTTATTTTGCATTATTACCCTTAATTCCAGTGTCAGTTGCATATCTCCTCTACTAGAAGTTCTTAGGCTGGATCCAATTAATCTTTGGGTCTCCTTACAGTAGCAGACAGACTAGACAGTCTATTATTATCCAAATGAAAAGTATGTCAGCATCAATTTACTTTTATAAAAAGTATATTTTTAAGGAGTATTCACACTCTGTTGGCTTCCACACCTTTAGATTAGGGGAACTTCTAGTATTTTATAGAAATTCAGAAGATGGTATTTGCTATACAGAAAAGTCCACAAAATACAAAATCAATATACAAAAATAATTGTATTAAAATACAGTGCCATTTACAACCACTTAAAACAAAGTTAGGTGTAAATAAGTATGGCATTTGTATGCTAAAAACTACAAAATGCTGATGAAGTCAAAGTTCTAAACAAGTGCAGAGATATTCCATGTTCAAAAATTGGACAGTTCAACATAGTAAAGATTTCACTTCTACCCAAATTTGTATCCAAGAGTAACACAATTTCTACCCAAATCCCAGGAAATGTTTTTGACGATACAGACAAAATTATTCTGAAACTGATAGAGACAGGCAAAAGAATACCTGAAACTGCTGCAAAAGAATAAAGTGGGAGGAGTTACTATCTAATTTCAAGACTTATATAGCTACAAAAATCAAGACTGTGTAGTATTGCCAGAGATAGACACAGATCAGTAGAGCAGAATAGAGAAACCAGAAATAAATAATTCAATGGAGAAAGGATAATGTCTTCAACAAATTGGTGGCACCATTGGATATCCATAGGTAAAAAAAACAAATCCTGACTTAATCCTCAAAATTACAAAAAAATAAATCAAAATGGATCATAGGTTTAAGTGTGAAATGTAAAACTGTAAAACTTTGGATGATAACAGGAGAAAAATCTTTGGGATCTGGGGCTTGGTGAAGTGTCAGACCTCATCAAAAGCATGAATCAGGGCCGGCCGAGTGGTGCATTGGTTAAGCGCTGGTTTTGGGATGCCAGCGGCCCCGGTTCGGATCCCACATGAGGGCCAGTGACACTGCCCTCTACAGCTAACAACAGCTCCACCTGGAGCTGGGCTGTACGAGCCCGGCAATGGTGTGGGCTGCAGCCCCTGCTGCAGTGGGCTGCCATAGGCTACAGTGAGTGGCCCGCAGCCAGCGTGAGCGGCTGGCAGCCAAGCATGAGCTGCCAATAGCTGCAGTGAGCGACATCCAGAGGCCAGCGACCGATCTGCCTCATCCGGGAAGAGCACAATGACGATACCAACAGTGAAGCAACATCCTCCGCAACTAAAACTGAAGAACAAGAAGACGGCAACTTGTCTGTTCCCCTTCCCCGATTCCCCAACGCTGTTCCCCTCCACCAATTCCCCAATAAAATCTTTAAAAAAAAAAAAAAAAAAAAAAAAAAAGCATGAATCATAAAGAAAAGAATTGATAAATTGAACTTCATCAGAATTAAAAACATTTGTTCTGTGAGGGACCCTGTTAAGAGGATTAAAAGACAAGCTGCAGATTGGAAAATTGTTATGAAGCAGGTATCTGACAAGCAACTCATCTAAAATATATAAAGAGCTTTCAAAACTGAATGGTGAAAACAATGCAATTAGAAAATGGACAAAAATATAAAGGGATATTTCACTAAAGATGGCAAAAATATGTTCAACATCATTAGCTACAACAAATCCAAATTATGACCACATTGAGATATTGCCATTCCCCTATTAGAATAGCTAAAATAAAAAACTAATAACAAATGCTGGCAAAGGTACAGAAAAGCTCCATCACTCATATGTTGCTGGTGGGAAATGTAAAATAATATAGTCATCTGGAAAATAGTTTGTTTCTTAAAAATTAAACATACACTTTCCATATGACCCAGCAGTTTTATTCCTGGGCATTTATACCAGTGAAATGATACTTAACATCTGCATTAAAAACATGTCCTTGAATGTTCATAACAGCTTTCTTTGCAGTAGTCAAAACCTGGAAACAACCAAAACATCTGCATTAGGTGAATTGTTTAACTGTAGTACAGTCATACTATGGAATAATACTGAGCAATTAAAATGTACCTGCTAATGTAACATGTAACAACTTGGATGGATATCAAGAGCATTATGCTGAGGGCAAGCCGAGTGGTTCAGTTGGTTAAGAGCTCGCTCTAAAGTGTGAGTTCTGAGCAACAGAGTCGCGGGTTCGATTCCTGGCCCAAGCTGAGCTGCCAATGTGGCAGGATGGGTCAGCTAAAAACAATTAAAATTTTTAAAAATTTAAAAAAGTATTCTGAATGAAAAATGCCCATCTCTGAAGATCGTGTATTATCTGATTCTATTATATAACATTCTTCAAATAACAAAATTATAGAGATGGAGAGCCAGTGATTGCCAGGGATTGGTCATGACTGCAAAGGGGCAGCATGAGGGAGGTTGGGGTGATGGAGAGTTGTATATCTAGACTGGTGGGTACACAAATCTACATGTTTTAAAATGACCGAGTTATACACACACTGTACCAGTGTCCCATTCGTGTTTTTGATATTGTACTAATGTAAGATGTAACCATTGGGGGAAACCCGGTGAAAGGCACATAGGACCTTGCTGTACTGTCTTTTCGACTCCCTGTGGATCTGTATTATTTCAGAATAAAAAGTTTAAAGATGCAAATACAGGTCCCTGTTAGGGAGAAAGAAAGTATGTACACTCTGCCTATCCTCATTAGTTCTGGGAAACTGTATTTTATAGAAATCCAGGACATGGGTTTCTCGGTTTGCCTCCTGGGTCCCCTATCACTGTTTCTCCAATGTTTACTCTGCTTCTCTTTTGACCTTTCTGTTCTAGTTGCATTCTGCCTACTGTTTGCATAACATTAAAAAAGAATAGAGGCCTGGCCGGCCTAGTGCTCAGTTGGTTAAGAGCTCGCTCAAGAGTTTGAGCTGAGCTCTGAGCAGCAGCAGTTCGATGCCCAGCCCAAGCTGAGCAACCGCTGAGCTGCCAACAGGTGACAGGATGGCTCAGCTAAAAATAAATTAGATAAATAAATAAATAAAACCTGAACATAGAGGAAAAATTATAAAAGAAATAGAGGCTGACTAGGTAAGGGCTAGTATTGAATTTATTTTTCATAGCTTTGTTAATAGGCTGGAATAAAAAATCTAGGGTACCCATGGTATATATTGTCCCTCTTTTTTTCTGTTTTGCTTTTAAAATACATATAATGGATTATTATAATTTTAGAGAAGTATACTTTATGTATTAAACTGCTCTGTTAAAATATTTTTTGTACATAAGTGCAAAATATGAAATACGAAGAGCTATGATTGATTCACACCCAGTTAATTTTCAGTGGGATTCCTTTTGCATCCTCCAGGCAGGGGAAGAATGCTGCTAGAACTTAGTTGGGTAAAAAGAGAGAGGAAGAAAGAATTTATACTTCTTTGCACCCCACCCACCCCACCCCCACCAGTAAACACAAAAACAACAAATCATCAGCAATTTAAAAGGTTTTGAAGACATCTATTTTTGGTTTTTGTTGTGTGTTTTTTTTAAAATAGTTTTTCAGTAACTCTTAAAATCACCCAGCTAAATACAAACTATAATGTGTTTGTTCCCCTCTTTAAACCTTCTCTAAACATTTTTTGCCTCTTGGCTTGATGCAGATGGTTGAGGATACACATTCTGCTTTTCCAGGGCTTATGATTTTATATAAAAATTAAAGCAGAGTAGAATGTGTAACAGTCATAAAGATATGGAGGTTCATGGATGAGACTTAGGGGAGGAGTGTTAGAAAAGAGGCTTTGTTAGGAAGTGGGTTGTGCTCATTTTGTCCGATTCCTTGAGTTCCACTATTGTGAACATTTTATGACCTGTTTTAAATATACATTTATAAGTTTTTCCTTACAGCATTGACAAAATCACTTTACGAATTTAGCAGCTTAAGTTCCTTTACTTATATTCAGACATTTCAACAAGATTCAGGATTTTAACGACACTTTCTATCGACGTAAGTTGTTCAATTGAAATTACATTCTTGCTAAATTCTTACTATTTTTTAGTTGCTATTTGAAGGCTAATCAGTTGATTTTGAATGTTGGTATTAGCTTTTTAGTAAGGTTGCTGATGGACTAAGAAAAGAATGCCACTGTTTTAATTCTTGATACCATTAACTACTTTTTTCTATGCTGACTTGAGTAAGAATTATTCAAGGATTAAGAACTATATGTGTGTGTTTGTATTGTAATAAAAAGTGTTTTTCTGTGTGTTTTCTTAGAAAGTGTAAATTATTGTGCCATGGCATTTTAAAAAACTAAACTTGCAATTTTTTTTTTTTCTTGTAGAATTTCATATAATAGTATGTGGACTGGACTCTATCATAGCCAGAAGATGGATAAATGGCATGCTGGTAAAGATTTTAGTGTTATGGTTCTCTGAGGTTCTTGTTGCTCTTAACACATTGAAAATTAGACTGTATCATATGTTTGAAAAATCAGAGTTTATTTAATTTTCAATTAAGTATGTGTACTTCATTGTTTATTGCCGCATATCATATTTTGGAAAAAGTAGAGTTTATTTAATTTCTTAAGTACATGTACTTCATTGTTTATTGTTAGTCATTAATTTTCAGGTGAGGACATCAATTGCAAATATCATAATCCCTTGATTTGATAATATTAGTACTCAATAATGCTATTGACTTGTCGAATTACAACAGCATGCTTCTTTTTTTGAATTCTTATCCCCCTCTCCTTTTAAACCCTTCAAATAATTTTCCTAGATATCGCTTCTAAATTATGAAGATGGTGTATTAGATCCAAGCTCCATTATCCCTTTGATAGATGGGGGGACAGAAGGCTTTAAAGGAAATGCTCGTGTGATCCTGCCCGGAATGACTGCTTGTGTTGAATGCACGCTGGAACTGTATCCACCACAGGTAATCCAGAGAGCACCTGCATCCTTTTTGTAGTGTCTTGGGGTAGAATTAGGGTTGAAGTGTTAAGTGTATTTAACACATAGGATTATTAGTTATGGGTAACCATATTTTAAAAATCATGCTAAGAAGAAAGATGACAAAATAATGAAATTCTGCTCTATTTGAGGAAAGATAATGGACTATCATAGTTTTGATACTGTTTTCATAATTCTTTTGTGTTAATTTTTTTATTTAGAGAACAGGAACCAAGGGATCAATTAAAATATTGTATGTTGGGGTAGAGCTATAATCTGTTTAATTTAGTTTTTGCTTATGGTTGTTTCAGGGAAATAAAGATAACAGGGATGAGAATGATCTTGCCAAAGATCATTTTAATCTACATACCTACTTTCAAGTACAGTTGGAGTTTGATTTCTAAATATTGATAATTGTATGACTACTTGAAATTAACTTAAATGTGAATTGGCTTTTATTTATACTTTCAGATTTAAATATCAGGTAAACATAACAAAGTGCTCATATTTGAGAATTTGTTCAGTGCTTGTCTTCTCATGGCCTAACAAAGTTAAATTTATATACCTTGTAATGTAGGACAAACTTCTTTTTTAGGTGGATCAACCTAAGTGAAGTGACTCAGATGCTTTCTCTTAGTTTTAGAAACATTAATGTTTCTAAATACTTTTGTGTCTTTAAGTAGAAGGCCAAGATGAATTATAAGAAACTTGTAAATTAGATCATAAATAGAAGTTACATTTTAAAATAATTCATTGTTTTAAATCCACTGAAGAAGGCCAACTGTGTTTCTAGGTTAATTTCCCTATGTGCACCATTGCATCCATGCCCAGGCTCCCAGAACACTGTATTGAGTATATAAGGATGCTGCAGTGGCCAAAGGAGCAGCCTTTTGGAGGTAATAAACCTAATTTCATAATCCAGAATTACGTAAGATACTTATTCATCTATATTATTCATTTGGATAATTACATTAAAAAGAAGTTGATTTATATTTACATGTTTCTGTCTTCCTCTCCTTTTTTTTCCCTAATAGAAGGGGTTCCATTAGATGGAGATGACCCTCATCATATTCAGTGGATTTTCCAAAAATCCCTAGAGAGAGCATCACAATTTAATATTAGGGGTGTTACACATAGACTCACTCAAGGTAAGTCAGTGAATTGTCATGAATTATGATCTTGGGATGGTCCTTTTTTGGGGGGCTGGGGATGCTTTGGAAGAAATAAGTGAATTTAGTACCATCCATTTGAAGTTGAGTGAAGGTACCATGTACATAATAATTTCCAGGTGCCCCAAAGTTGGTAGGAGGGAAATGAGTTCAGCAGAATCCATATTATTACTTAGCTAGGAGGACTTTAATAAAATCATTGACTCTTATTAGGACTGGAAGAGACCCTAATGCATCCAAGTTAGCTCATTCATGATTTTATCTTTCACTGAAGAGCAACTTATCACCTCCTGGGCAGTTTGTTCCACATTTGGACAAGACTGTTAGACAATTATTCTATCTGTTGAGCAGAAATCTCCATCTTTAGTTTGATCTGAGTATTGTCCCAGGGTATACCATACATAAATCTAGTTCCTTAATAAGTACTAGCACTTATCATATTGAGAACAGTGATCACATTCCCTCCATATCTTTATTACTGCCTCTCTAGTTCCTTTAATCCTTTGACATGTTGCATGACTTGAAATCACCAGTTTGTTGTTTTTTCTAACCATATTTCAGTTATCCATACTTCTCTTAACTAGGCTAGAATGTAGTATTTTAGAAGTGGTCTTATTTTATATAATAGTCTTCTGATAATTCTGATAATTGATGCAGTCTTAGAGGAGAGCAGGATTTTCCGTTGTTTATTTGTTTGCTTGTTTACATTGATATTATACTTTTGATTTTTTGAGGTTATTGTCCACTAAAATCTAGGTGTTTTCTCCACATACGCAATCACTAAAACACATCTGCCTGTTGTAGATATGGTAGTTTTTTGAGGGGGTGGTATTTTGTCATTTTTATACTCAAGTCTTAAGTGTTCTTTCTCTTCTTTTTTTTTTTTTTTTTTTTAGCTGAGCCATCCTGCCACCCATTGGCAGCTCAAGCTCAGCTCACTCTTGAGCTCACTCTTAACCAACTAAGCCACTCGGCTGGCCCTAAGTGTCCTTTCTCTTATATATTCTTTTATGCCTGCCAACTTGTCTGTTCTTTCTCTATTCTTTCCATCTGTTGTTTTGATAATCATATTCTTTTTATCTCTTTAACAAATAATTTTAAAAATTAACAAGACTGAAATGGCAGAGAACTGACCTCCGAATCATACTTCTGGTCTGGCCCTAAATTTTAGGTTTATCTTATTATGTTGATCAGACCTTCTTGAGTACTTCATATTTCTTTGTCTTTTTCACAAGGATGTCATGAAAGACCTTTCCGGGTGTTCTACTGAAGCCTGGATATACTGTCTTCCACATTTCTCTGGGTTGCCAACCTAGTCATAGTAACGAAGAAATGAACTAGTCCAACATAACTTGTTTCAGTGAACAATCATAATGCTGAATTTTCGTGAGCAGTGCTTTCTAGTGAGGTACTCATAGTTCATCCTTTCTAGAATTTTGTCCAAGATCACCACCAAGTTCCCCAAAAATAACTTTTTCTTCTTTGTGAAACTGCCATTTCTCTTCTGTGGTTATTTCCGTATACTGAGGTTTTAGTAATATCATTTGAAAGTTCTGTTCTTACACACTTCTTGTTGCTCCTGCACTCCCCCTCTTCTGACCTGTTCTGTTCCTTGAACACACCAACCTCATTCCCACCTTAGAGCTCTATTAGAGCTCTGTGCTCTATTATACTCATGCCTGGACTGCTCTTCCTTGGACCCCCTCAAGACTGGCTGCTTATTCCTCGGGTATCAACCAGTTCTCCTGATGGTTCAACTAAAAATGTCTTCTTAGCCATTTATTATTTTCCCTTTTTATAATTGTTCAGAAGTAATGGTAGCCTCATTTTTTTATGCAAGGAGTATTTCATACTTACAGTCTCATACATCCCTGCTCTGGGGCCTTTGCCCTTGCTGTTGATTCTGTAGAAATGCTCTATCTCTAGGTCACTGCATGGCTGGATCTTTCTCATGGTTTAGGTTTCAGCCCAAATTGTCACCTTCTCAGAATGGTCTCCCCTGACAATCCAGTCTAATGGACTGCTGCTACTATTGTCAACTCTAACACATGCCTTGTTTTACTTTCTTCATAGAATTCCTTAGTCTCTGAAATTTTCCTATGCATTTACTTGTGTGTTATCTCCCTCACCAGAATGAAAGCTCTATAAGAGCAGGTAATTTTTTTTACTGCTACTCTGCATAACACCTAGAATAGTGTCTGGCATATAGTGCCCATTTGGTAATTGTCTGAATTAACAAATAAATTCAGTTAGTCCGGATCAGGAACTGTGAACTCATTTCAATATGTAGTCTCATTCATCGTTCCATACCTTTGAGCAGGGCTTGGTGTGTGCTCTGCAGCATGGTTATTAAGGGCCTTGACAAGGAGTACAAAGCAAAATTGGAAGTGAAGTCTAGCTTTCTTGAGGGGTGCGGGATGGAGAGAGCCTTTATCATTTGGGCAGTGCTCTCATTAGACAGTGTCTCTTCCACTCCTCACTGTTTGTGACTGCCTGTTCCTCCTTTCAGTACATCCTCCAATATGTGGTTCACTGGAGAGCTGCCAGTTTAACCATCAGGAGATTAGTTCCTCCCTGTTTCTCCTTCTCTAAAATTATGCGTAGTCATATGGTCAGAATTAACTTTAAAAACAGGTTTCCAGACTTCTTAACTATTGGGTTATTGGAAAAGTCATGGCATATTTTTTCTATGTTTTTCGTTGCATTATGCGTCATGACTTTTCCGACAACCCAATATCTTTCTTTCATGTCTTCTTACATATTTACCTTTTTTCCTGAAGGTTTCAAACCTGTCTGCACTGAAAGTCACATCTTTCAGTGCTTCTTCACACTCCAAAATAGTTAATAAGTCTACTTTTCTTTGAAGTTTTTATTTTCAAAAATGAAGAATTCAAATATACAATAGTTATAAAATAGAATATTTATTTTGTACTTAAAAAAGAAATGTTTAAGGTGGGGCTTTGTTCATTCCTAAATCTGAATACTGATATGAAAAAAGTAGGGTAGAAATAGAGAACTATGTTTACTTTTTTTTTTTTTTTTTGAGAACTATGTTAAATATTTTGTGTAGTGCAAGTTGTAGAGTGAAATGAAGATAATGTGGACCTGTAATATCTATTTCATCTTCACACTGTGCATGGAACACAGTAATCACTCCGATTGTTAGCTATTGTTACAGTGTTGCCTCATCTTTATATGAAGCTTAGTGAAGAGTTCACTTTCTTTTGCTAATGTAACTTCCTTAAGATTCTGAACATGCTATAAAATGATGGGAATGTGAGAGAAGATTGCTTCATTGTTAAACTTAAGCTTATCTTGTGACTTGAAAGCCTGACAAGTCAAGTTATAGAAAATGATATTTAATAATCATATTGTCTAACTTAAGATACCTACGTTTTAAAAGAAATGATCATGTTTTAGTAAGTATATTTTTTTTCAGGGGTAGTAAAACGAATCATTCCTGCAGTAGCTTCCACAAATGCAGTCATTGCAGGTGAGGAAAAAAGCCACTACATTATTTTGATTTCTTGTTTTGATTCAATATCCAAATTGACCTGTCTACAGCTACTTGATGTCAGAAAACTAGTGTTCTTGGAATTTGATATCTTCTTGGGTGGGTGGTAATACTAAGCTGTCCAAAAACGAATAAGCTATTGGACCTTGTATATATTTTCTTACATTATGTCATAAAGTGCTCTGCAGAAGGGGACATTTTAGTACCACTTCTTTTTAATCAATATAACAGGCTGCTCATTATTCCAAAGAAGAGGAAGGAAAACATGTAATGTTATTCTGTCACTTGGATTATACAAAACAAATATAAAATTATACAAACAAATATAAAAACCTTTTCCGTTTTTAAAAAGAAAAATATAAGGGCCGGCTGAGTAGCTCAGTTGGTTAAGAGCTTGCTCAAGAGTGCAGTTTGATGCCCAGCCCGAGCTGAGCTGCCAACAGGTGGCAGGATGGCCCAGCTAAAAAAATAAATAAATAATAAATAATAAAAATAAAAATATATATGTTAATCTATTTTTAAATCAATAGTCTTGTAAATTTATCTGTTCTGATTTACAACTGTCTTTTTAAAGAACTTCTAATTTTAAATGCCTAATTTTCATTGAGCTAAAGCATCTTTGTTTTCTCCTCTCTTCAGCTGTGTGTGCCACTGAGGTTTTTAAAATAGCCACAAGGTAATGAGTTTCTTTTTTTGTGGGCTGTGTCACTGGCCCTCATATGTGGGACCCAAGCCAGCGCTTAACCACCGCGCCACTCGGCCGGCCCAAGTTTCATTTTTAATATGTATGTAAATCTCTGTTTTGATCTGGCTCAATTATATAAAGATGGACATTTTTTCATTTCAGTGCATATATCCCCCTTAATAATTACTTGGTATTCAATGATGTAGATGGACTGTACACGTACACATTTGAAGCAGAAAGAAAGGTAGGTTAGTAATATTATACTAATGAAAACTTTTTGATTGTGCATACCTTGATTTTTAAATACTAATTATTGGTTAGAAATCTGAACGAAATTGCCCATACCTTAAGTATTTTCTAACATCCAGAACCCTACTTACTATATACCTTTTGTAGTACAGCCTGAAATAAATACGACGTAGCAAAATAATTTAAGAAAAATGGTCTATAATAAAAGGCAGGTTTTAAAGCATAAGAATTTGTTCATAGGAAATAAGCATGGTTATAAAACAATTTGATTTCATTTTGTTGTTATAAAGATACTATTACTGGTTCATGTGCCAGTGTGATTTATTGTGTTTTGTATATGTAGGAAAACTGCCCAGCTTGTAGCCAGCTTCCACAAAATATTCAGTTTTCTCCATCAGCTAAACTACAGGAAGTTTTGGATTATCTAACCAATAGTGCTTCTCTGTAAGTGTTCTGGATGTTTTTACATTGTAGAATAATTTTTGAGATTTTAAAACTTTAAAAACCAGAATTGTTTTTTAAAAAGTGATCTTTAATTTTTTTTTCTTCTTTTTTCCTCATATTTAGGCAGATGAAATCTCCAGCCATCACAGCCACATTAGAGGGAAAAAACAGAACACTTTATTTACAGGTGATAAGTGTTCAGTTTTTATTTCTTTCAAAAAATTAGATTAAAAGTTTAATTTAATGTGCTTTACATTAAAATTTTGTTTTCTAGTCAGTAACCTCTATTGAAGAACGAACAAGGCCAAATCTCTCCAAGACATTGAAAGGTATTTTAAATGAGTATATTTACTAATCAATTTCTTATTTGGGGCGGTGGGGTCAAAGTAACAAAGCCCTCTCAATTTGCTCTTAATACCTTCAAATGATGATATCATAATTATTGTGTCTTTAGAAACCATAATATAATTAATTGCTCCTTTAGAAAAATATATAAAAATCTAAGAAATCAAGTATAATATTGCCTTGATTAAAGAAAACTGGATTTTGATGTTTATCTCGATAATGATACTCTAGCTTGTGTATGTATGTTATTGTTTTTGTTGAGATTTTGTATTGTTTGGGTTAATTATGCTTTTTCTATTTTAGAATTGGGACTTGTTGATGGGCAAGAACTGGCAGTTGCTGATGTCACCACACCACAGACTGTACTGTTCAAACTTCATTTTACTTCTTAAGGAAAATAAATCTGCACAAAATAGAAAACTTATGGAAATGTTGTACTTTGTGAATACTAAGAAATTTAGTCGATTCATTTTTAGCATTAGTGTTGCTGGAATTTGACTTTTTTAATATAATGAGCCACTCTTTTTTAACTTTGTAACTTTCCTTTGAAGACAATTTGGGGGGGGTTACTTATAATCATTTTCATTAATAATATGGGAAATGATGCCTGGAGAGAGAGATTATGAGCAAATATATTGCTGCTTTTAGAGGAGGAGGCAAACACCTTCTTGTGTATGAATTTTGTTATTATGGTCAGAGAATGCATTCGTCAGTTTTCATTTGAGCACCCACATATACAAAAGATGTTCCTTTAAAGAAAATAAAATTAAGCTAAATAATATTAAATGTTATAACTTGATATCTAGAGCATAGATGTTGCTTGTTTAATTTTCACTTAATTGTGGCTATCAAATGAATATTAATTACTTCAAAGGTTACCTTGTCCATAGCAATTTGTAAATGGTATTATAGCTAAATATTTGTGCATGGAAACAGGAAATATATTCATGTGTTTACATGTAGTGCCATAGAGGCCAATGTGCACAACATAAAAGCCAAGACATGGATGTTTAAAAGAATTTAATGTTTAAATAGTTATTACTGATGCTTTCACACTATTTATTAATAAAGTCATATATTGTCTACTAGTCTCACTGAAACTTTTAAAAATATATTAAGGAAAGTAGGTAGTTCTGTAGTAATGTAGGAATAATTTTTAAATGTGTAGCAGAATTACTAAAACAATTTTTATGGCAGCTGAACTAATACTGTTGCCACAGTAAATATCTATTAATTTAATTTGCTCATAATACTGTAATGAAATGGAATAGCTGTTTTTTTATATGAAGGTGCTTTAAAATGCTTCCCCCCAAAAACAAACAAACAAAAAAACCTAAGGCTTAAAACAAAATCAAGTATAAGTGCTGAAAAATGAGTTTTAATATCTCAGTGTGGGAGCATGTAGTATATGTTTTCAGTCTTTATTTTTGACATAGATGGCTGTTTTCTATTCAGAAGTTTTGTGATTACATGTCACTGGGTTAAATTTTCATTTATTCTTTCTAGCTCCATATTTACAAACAATTTAAGTTACATTATAAAATCATATGAGAGAAATTTCTCTCCTTTACTTAAAAAAGTTACAGATTCAGTGTAAATTTTTGAACGTGAAGGAGCTAACATTTAGCACTTCCTTTATATAGGTACAGTAATGATTCTCAAAGTAGCCTTTTGAGAATGTGACAATATTAGAGCTGAATAAATAAATAGTTTTAGAATGGTCAGGTCATTTACTCAAAACTGTCCAATTAGAAGTGTTGGAAGAGGGATTCCAACCCTCATCTGCCCCAAATCACCTTCTTCAGCTACTTAGCTAAACTGTTTGAGGTTGCCTGAGTTATTTAGAACTACCTGTGTAGATTACTAAATTGTAAGTTTCAACATGCAAACTTTATTGAAAGATAAATTTATTTGAGGATTATAATTTATCAAGGGCAGAGTTTAAATCTGATTTTTTTTTTTTTTTTTTTTTAAGAAAAAGTTTTCCCTATGGCTTGGTTCCTTGCAGTGGGGTAAAATACTCAAATATAGGGGACAGGCAGGTATGGTGAATAACCACAGTGAGGAGGGTGTAATAAGATTAGTGGAGTCTGTAGCAAATGAGTGAAAAATATTTGTCAAAAGGTGCAGCCATTTTTGCCGGCCCTTCCATGTTGGTATCCATATCCTTCAAAATCTGCTGGAAATCTGAATTTTTATATGAAATCTGGCTTTCAGATGTTGGTAGAATTTTATAGGGGCCAAACCAAAAATGTGCTGACTGGGAAGGCCATCAATTAGATTTCTTCGTATAGCTAAATGTTTGAAAAGTGCATGCAGAAAAAGTCATATTTTAAATAATATGCACAGCACACATCAATAGTAATAGGCTTAGTGCTTCGAAGGTTCGTTTTGACTGGGGCCGAGAATGGACCAGTATTGTGAGGGAGAGATTGTGCCTTCTGTACCCATGTTCTAGCTTGTAACTCATTGTGGAAGATGGCTTTTTACTTCCATCAGGTGGGCTGGATCAGGTCTTTTATACAATTTCCTGTATTTTTAGGCAAACCTAAACCCAGGATTCCTCCTTAGGGCCAAGATGAGACAAAGCGCTAAGAGAAATGCGAGTCCCAAATTTCCCTTCGTTGGCAATTATTGCTACCAAGGCCCTAGCTTTTAGTACATGAGTTGTTTTCTAGGAAGGAACCCACATGAAAACGCGCTGATTCCTCCCAGATGAATCGGCCAATGCCGATCACTACAGTTAACTTCTGTTGCTGAGAATTCCTGCACTATGTCTGGAATCAGTATCAATAGAAAAGTTGCTTGGTCCTCGGTAACTAATGGCAACACCGGGCTCCCGGATGTGACGTCAAAGTCCCCTCTGTTTTTCCGTCTATCGACGGAACTCGGGCCTCCGGAATGTGGTGGTTGTGTACGTGGAAGTAGCCCGTGCATGCGCAGTTCAGCCCTTCCGTCTCATCTTGTGGAGGGCTGAGGGTAACTTCGTGGGCTCGGAGGAGACCGGTGGGGTCATGGGCACCCGCTGACAGGGCCCGTGGAGCTGAGAAGGAGGCGAAGCGGTTAGCTGCACCCTTCCCTGGGCCTGCTCCGGTCGGCTTGGTCCTCGGCCTTTCCGCTTGGTGCTGCCGCCGCCACTGCCGGCCGAGGCGGGAAGATGAGTTGGTTCAACGCCTCGCAGCTCTCCAGCTTCGCTAAGCAGGCCCTGTCTCAGGCCCAGAAGTCCATCGACAGGGTCCTGGACATCCAGGAAGAGGAGCCGAGCGCCTGGGCCGAGACCATTCCGTACGGAGAGCCGGGTAAGAGGGGGAGGAGCGGGTACCCGGGCTCCCGCAGGCGTCTTCTGAGGCGGACAGGTGAGGGGCGTACACCGGCCTCCTTTCTCACGGAAGTTCTGAGGAGGTCATTTCTTCCCGGCCGGTCCTCAGAGATTTATTTTGTCTCCAAGTTGGTCTTTGCTCTTTTCCCGAGGGAAGATGCAGCCCCACGTTCCTCCTTGCCTGCGGCCCTGGGTGCGAGTCCTGCCGGCCGCGGATGACAGGGACTTGATTTGTTGGTCTGGTCCCCACGCGCTCCCTGGACGGAGCTGCAAGCCCCGCGCTCCGGAATTGCTGCGCGCTTCGGCCACTGCAGCCAAGATCCTGCAGCACATCAACTGGACAGCAGGACGGTTGCTAACGCTTAGTGAGCACTTCGTGCTTGGCAGCGCGTAGTGGGCTTTTTATCGCTTTTTCATTTCAAACCAGCTCGTCGAGTTAGGGTCACTATTATCCGTGTTTCACAGAACAGGGAAACGAGGCACAGAGAGGCCAAGTAACTTCCCCTAGGCCACTCAGCGGGTGAGGGACGAAATATGCTGCGGATACGACCCGTGCACACTGGCCCAATTTTTTGAGTTGCATCACAGTTTATTTCCAAATAGCTACGTCTCAGTTTGTCAGATTAGTTGAGCTTAATCTTTTAGGGATCTTCAGGTGCCTTTGGCCCTAAGTCTTACGGAACAGTTTAGCATTTTGGTGTGTGTGTGACCTCTAAAAAAGAGTAAGTTATTCTTGACTACTCTTTTGGGGTTTTGTTTTTAATTTTATATCGTTGAAAAGCCAGAACCTAAATGTGAAGTATATATCATGAGCCTATTACTTTTTACAAGGTGTTTTATACCTTGTTGGGAGTAGCTCAACTTCCTTTTACATATGTATCCCGCATTTTGAATTACTGAACTTTAGAAGAGATGTTATAAGTTTTAAATATAAGGATACTCGTTTAATGAAACTTGGGGCTTCAATTGTGCTTTATAATTCATTTTTTAAAATAAGTTATCCAGAATAAACTCAGATTTTAGTGAAATCCCATAAATGTTTTATGAGCATCTATGTTTTACATTGCTATCATTACAAAATAACCAGTCTTCAAAATAGAGTAATTTAAGTGGATATCAGATAATCCACTGGGATTTATATAAAACGTTCTCCAAAAGGCAAATTTGACTTCTGTAATTCATTAAGATGACATAATAAACTAATTAGCAGACTCCATCTTGCTTGTTTATTTGCATCTTAAATTTTGGGTTTCTGCTTTTTTCATTGTTTTTATATGCTGAACCAATGGATATAAAACTATGTTCCTAAACTGAAATTTCCTACATACTGCCTAAGTCATATTAAAGGGCAGACTTGATGGTTTTTAGGAGCTTATAGATACTGTGCTCTCCCCACAGCTTCTAATTGTGCATAATTGTGATAATTCAGCCACTTTTGAATTTAGAAAAAGCAGAATTTTTTTTAAAAAGAAGTGCTTTAAATATTTCAGGGAATATGACATTTTTTGTTTATCACTGGGTTTTTTAGTAAAACATATTGCTGTGACTGATACAATTATCTTTTTTTCACCCAGACGGTAGTTTCTCTTTAGTGATTTTTAAGTATCCTAGTGAAAATTACCACTTACATCAAAAAGCAATAATTCTAATAAAAATACACATTTCTGGAATTCATATGATCTTCTACTAATTGCTGACATAATTTGTAGTTTAGAAAGAGAACAAAACTTTCTCAGAGTGGGTTTGGAGAGTGAGACTTGCAGAATGAGCTTGTAATTAAGTGAATGAAAATGAATTTGTCCTCTAGAAGTTACTGTTCCCATCAGTTTACTTTGATCCTGGGAAAAGGACATTTGTCACCAGTATTTTGGGTTCAGTTTTTGAGTGTTGCCCTCTTGTCTAGCTCGTAACTATATTATTGATATTAAAAGAAAAAAAATTAATGAGAAACTAAATGAATTTGCCATGACTGCACATAACCTGTTAGTGAAAATACTATTGTGAAATGCATCATACTATGTATCTTGGACGTAGCAGGGGTTTTATAACATACCATTACTTTCTTAATTTGTTGTGGGAGGGAATAACATAATTGCTTCTGGTAGGCCAGGCCCAGTCTGGTCTTTTATCCTTGTTCCTAGTTCCTATTGGGCAGATTGACACCAGTTTTCCTCTTTAAAGCCCAAAGTTAACCTGTGAACTAGTTAATTATATAGTAAGAAATGAGTTTAACAGGTGCAAATTTTAGGTTGTATTCCAGATTTTCTTTTTTAACATCTCTATTGGGGTATAATAGTGATTGAAATGTTAATATATATAAAAAATGTATTTATTTATTTGGTCATAGGAATTAATCCCCCTGCTGGAGGAGAATGGGATACATCAACTTGGGGGCCAAAATCAAACATTGAACCTCAGAGTCAACCAGTAGCCTCTCCTAAAGCAATTACAAAGCCAGTTCGGAGATCTGTGGTAGATGAATCTGAAACTTTCTTCAGTGCCTTTCTCTCTCCAACGGATGTCCAAACCATTCAGAAGAGTCCAGTGGTATCAAAACCACCAGCTAAAACACAGAGACCAGAAGAAGAAGTGAAAAGCACCTTACAGGAATCCTTACACACAGGAGAATCAGGAACAACTGAAACAACTGAGTCAAAAGTAAAAGATTCTTCTCCCTGGGAATCATCAGGGGAAGTTCTGGCAGTAGATACTTTGTCACCTAAAACTGAAGGCAAGCATGAAGAAACTGTTAATAAAGAACCTGATATAAAGGAGTCAACTTTAAGTTTGAAAGTATCTGAGAGTGTAATTGATGAGAAAACAACTAGGGAAAATCTGTGTAATTTGTCTACGCAGTCTCTCACAGTAGAAACAAAAGACATGGCTTTGGAACCTAAGGAACAAAAACATGAAGACAGACAAAGCAATACACCTTCCCCTCCTGTTAGTACTTTCTCGTCAGGTACTTCTACCACCAGTGATATTGAAGTTTTAGATCATGAAAGTGTAATAAGTGAGAGCTCAGCAAGTTCAAGACAAGAGACTACAGATTCAAAATCAAGTCTTCACTTGATGCAGACATCTTTTCAGCTTCTCTCAGCATCTGCTTGTCCCGAATATAATCGTTTGGATGATTTCCAAAAACTCACCGAGAGTTGCTGCTCATCTGATGCTTTTGAAAGAATAGACTCGTTTAGTGTACAGTCATTAGATAGCCGAAGTGTAAGTGAAATCAACTCAGATGATGAATTGTCAGGCAAGGGATATGCTTTAGGACCTATTATAGTTAATCCTTCAACTTCAAAGACTAAGATAGTTGAATCTGTTGAAGGAAAATCTGAGGAAGAAGTAAATGAAACACTAATTATACCCAATGAGGAAACAGAATTGGAAGAAAGCGGACGAAGTGCCACTCCTGTTAACTGTGAACAGCCTGATATCTTGGTTTCTTCTACACCAATAAATGAAGGATACACTGTCTTAGACAAGATGGCTGAGCATTGTGAAGCTGCTAAAAGTCAGCCAGAAGCATTTTCCAAGAAGGAAGATATTTGCAAGGTAACTCTAGAAAGAGGAAGGAGATTTTTTGCATATGCTTTTCAGAGATTAAGTCGTGTTGTCTTTTTTTAATATTCAGTGATACATTATGATTTGTACTGATTTAAAAAACAGGCTTTTTTGCCATTTAAATGTGGCATTACGGACTTTAAAATTGAAGACTTACTCAGAATAAATTATTTGAAAATTTTCTAACTAGCAGAAGTTGATATTTCAATATAACTAAGCATAAAGAAGCTTTTATTTTACATCTTTACTGTAGAGTCTTTATCACTTTGAAATTCTATTGTACTATGCTCATTAATTTGTCAGTTTGCAAAGGACTGTTTATAAACATAACTCTTCAACTCCTTTACAGATAGAGGTGCAAAAACAAATCTATTATATGGTTTTGTTATATCAAAACATTTTTTGCATGTTCACATTTGTAGCAAATATTGTATTTCTTTTTTTTTTTTTAGCTGAGCCCTCCTGCCACCTGTTGGCAGCTCAATGGCAACTCAGCTCTGGCTAGCCTCGAACTACCGTTGTTCAGAGCTCAGCTTGCACTCTTGAGCGAGCTCTTAACCAACTGAGCCACTCGGCTGGCCCAGAGCTCCCATTCTTAAGCAAGCTCTAAACCAACTGAGCCACTCAGCTGGCCCACAAATCTTAAATTTAGTTTTTAGATTAATTATTGATGTTTTTCTGTTATTAATTGCTTCCATTTGCTTCTTTTATGTTATTTTTTATATTTCCTATTAATAACTAATTAATAATGAATGAGAAAGGGAATTGTCTAAGGAACTAATGCATTGCTTAGAAATGACAAATTACTTTTACCTAATATATATATATAAAGAAAGTGCTATAAATTCTTGAATGAACATTAAGTCACAGTTTTAGTTTTTCCTATGATTTTTAGATATAGAAATTGAGTCAGATCTAGTATCTTTAATAGACTCCTCAGAGATTTAGGATGTCTTGAAGAAATGCCCTGTTAAGTGCCATGTATTGAATTATTTAATGTAAAAACAAAACAAAAAACAGATTCTCTTACCTAGGTTTAATGTTATTCACAAACAAAATGCCAAGCTATAGCTTTACTAGTAGTTTGAATTCATAGAAACCAATACTATTTATTATCAATAAGGTAAGTGATTTTTAAATCAATCTAGACCTAAATCCGGTCAGACAATTTTTTTTTTTTTTTACAGTAGAAAAGGTACCATTCCTCCCCGCTAATAATCAAGCTTACCACTGCTTCAGCAGGACCTGAGGAATAAGATATTTTAACCATTGCTTTTTGTTTAGCTTTATACTGATATATTCTGGAGATTTAAAAATTGCAGGCCTATGGATTTGTTTTTTTTGTTTTGTTTTTTTTAAGAGGGTAGTGTCACTAGCCCTCATATGTGGGATCCGTTCGAACTGGGGCTGCTGGCATGCCAAGCCAGCTCTTAACTCACCGCGCCACTCTGCCGGCCCATGCCTATGGATTTTCTAAAATTACTTTTGAAAGAGTAGACTTGAATCATACTAAAAAAAGTTACATGTTACATGTTTGGGTTAAAGAATACGGAAAAACATACACTTATTTGTATATCCACGATTCAGCTAAGATATAGAACATTTTGGGAGGCTTTAAAGCCCCCTTTTATTTTTTTTTTTTATTATATCTATCTCTTTCCTCCTTTGGTGGGATATGCACACTGTTCCCAAGTTTTAGCTCTTATAAACACACAGCTGTAAGTGTTCTTGTATAGCTATGCAAGAGCTTTCTCCTCTGAGGTGTACGTAAAAGTAGAATTTTCTATATCAAAGGCTATGTAGACCTTCAACTAGATATTGTCTGATTGTTTTCCAGAACGGTTTACTAGTATACACTCCAACCTGCTATTTGGGTGTACTAATTTACACTCTCCTACCAGCTGTGTATGAATTCTTGTACTGTATTCATTGTGTTCCCAATATTTTTTTTTTTTTTTTTTTTTTTAAGATTTTATTGGGGAATTGGCGGAGGGGAACAGCGTTGGGGAATCGGGGAACAGACAAGTTGCCGTCTTCTTGTTCTTCAGTTTAGTTGCGGAGGATGTTGCTTCACTGTTGGTATCGTCATTGCGCTCTTCCCGGATGAGGCAGATCGGTCGCTGGCCTCTGGATGTCGCTCACCTCGGCTATTGGCAGTTCACGCTTGGCTGCCAGCCGTTCACGCTGGCTGCGGGCCACTCACTGTAGCCTATGGCAGCCCACTGCAGCAGGGGCTGCAGCCCACACCATCACCAGGGCTCGCACAGCCCAGCTCCAGGTGGAGCTGTTGTTAGCTGTAGAGGGCAGTGTCACTGGCCCTCATGTGGGATCCGAACCGGGGCCACTGGCATCCCAAAACCAGCGCTCAACCAATGCGCCACTCGGCTGGCCCCCCAATATTGTTTTTAATCATTTTTAAGAGATGATGATGTTTTATTGATTATAATGATTAGGTTATCTTTTTAACTCATCACCTGCATGTAAGAATGGTCTTTTAAAGTTAAATGTTTGACTCCTGTGTATTCTCCTTCTCTAGAAAGTTGAATTTCTGAATGAGAAACTGGATAAAAGAGAAGCTCAGTTATTATCTCTTAGTAAAGAAAAAGCACTTTTAGAAGAAGCTTATGATAATCTGAAAGAGTAAGTATTTTACAAATGTGAATAGTTATACACATTTTGTAGAAACCCCTACACTTGGTTGGTTATCTTTTAAGAATGTTTTTTAAATTAAAGTGGTTTTTAGTTTAACTTGTTTATAATTATTGAAATTTGAATAGCATTTCGATTCTAACCTTAGAGATTACTTTTCTCCTCACATTATCTTTACCATATTACCTTTCGCATTGCAGAGAGGTGTTTTGCAAAAAACAAAAAAGTCTTTTTCCACTTATTATTAATAATCTTTTAGTATTAGAGATTTAAAACATATCTTTAAAGAAAACTGATATTATATTTAAAAATACTGAGCATTGGTTTGCATTAAGGAGGTGATTGGCAAAAGGTGACATGATACAAAAATGAATATTTTTATGTTTTAATTTTTTTTAAAGATTTTATTGGAAAATTGGGAAGGGCAACAATATTGGGGAATTGGGGAAGTGGAACAACCAAGTTGTTGTTCTTCAGTCTTAGTTGTGGAGGGTGCAGCTAGCTCAGCTCCCAGTTCAGTCGCCATCTGGCCACCCTCGACAGCTTGCAGCCGCTCAGCCCAAGGTGCCCTTTTCACTATTAGTTGCGAGTGTGCATAGCCCACAATCCCATGACGGAGTTGATCCGGAAACCTTGTTGCTAAGAGCGCACGCTCCAACCACTGAGGATCCGGCCGCCCTGCAACACTCAGAGCAGCTCAACTCAAGGTGCCTGTTCAATCTTAGTTGTAGGTAGGCCTAGCCCACCATCCCATGTGGGAGTCAAACCCACAATCTTGTTAGGAGCATGTACTCTTACCAGCTGAACCATCCTGCCACCTGTTGGCAGCTCAGCGGCAGCTCAGCTCTGGTGCAGCTCACTGGCCCATGTGAGAATCGAACCGGGGACCCTGTTGCTCAGAGCTGGTGCTTTTAACCAACTGAGCCACTCGGCCAGCCCCCAATTTACTTTTTTCTTATTTTTACATATCAAACATTGTGACATTTTCAGTTACTAATGGTTTTTTTTTTGAGGTGTTTAAAAATAAATTAAGCAAATAAGTTTTCTCTGAAAAATTAACAGGCCTAAAACTAATCTATTTTTGTAAGGTTGAAGACAGTGTTATTTTCCTTTTGAAAACTGAACTCATCTTGTTACCTTTGCAATATATAAACAAGTATTCTCAGTCTCAGTGTTATTTTAAATTTAGTGAAATGTTCAGAGTGAAAGAAGAAAGCAGCAGCATTTCTTCCTTGAAAGATGAATTTACCCAAAGAATTGCAGAAGCAGAAAAGAAAGTGCAGCTAGCCTGCAAAGAGAGAGATGCTGCTAAAAAGGTAATGGAAGTTTAAAATAATATTAATTAAACTCTGTAGAGACATAGATTTTTGAGGAATGCCTTCATAATATTTTGCTATTGGAAAAAAGAGGTACGATTAAAAGGATCCTATAATATATTAACACTTAAATTGTAAACTTTTCAATACCTTAACAATTATAGATTTTGATATTTTAAAAAACCTAAGCAAATACTTGTCCATATAATTTTTGTATAAGTCCTTGTAAGATACATAGTGAGGATCACTAGAATAATTTTTGTAAATTATAATTCCATCAAAATAAATAACACTTAAATCTAAATGGGACTAAAATTTATCATTAATTTCATTTGTTATTTTCCTACCACTTAAAAGATATTATATATACGTACTTCTTCAAGTCAAAATAATTTTAAAATAAAAATTTCTAATGGTTAGTGGCTCTTGGGAGGCATAACATTATTTTACTCTAATATGGGATTTTTCAGCACTATTGACATTTTGGGGCTAGACAATTTTATGTTGTATTGGTCTGTCCTGTGCATTTTAGGCTATTTACCTGCATCCCAGGCCCCTACCTACAAGATCACAGTATCACCCTCCCCTTCCTATTTCGTACCCCAATCCCCTCCACTCCCACCTTAGTTGTGCTAATTGAAAATGTTGCCAGACATTGCCAAATGTCCCTTTGGGAGCAAAGTCACTCCTGGTGGGGAACCATTGATCTAATTTGTATAATTTGTAACAGTTGGCTATTTCAGAAATTGGTAACCAACTAAGGTGAATAATTACCTTAAGTGACAAGTTTGCTGTTCTAGTGATAGAAGACAATGTCAACAACAATATATAGTACGAGGCAGAATAAAATAAGTTATACATAGAGATGAATAGGCAGTTTGGAATGTTAACGTAGCGGATGAATTCTGACCAGAGAAATGAGGAGGGTTTCATGAGATACGACATTCTTACTGGACTTTGATGTATGAAGCAGATTTTGACAATGGATAGAAGTGTTGTGGCTGGTTCAGAGCATGGGCTTTGGGGATTCACAGGCCTGGTTTCAAGTCATAACTCTACCACTTTAATAGATCTCTGACCTTCAAAGTTTACTCAGTTTTTTGAGTCTTTGGGTTTCTTATTTGTGTAGTTGAATAATACAGGTGTCTCCCTCATTGGATTGTTGTGAGGATTGAATGATAATGGATACAAAGTATCTTTAAATACCTGATAAATATTAGTTGTTTTTAGTTATTGTTTAGTTTCAGAGCATCTCTTAAAACCAAATTTTAAATCATAAACATTTTTCACGTCACCATACTTCTCCATTATAATTCTAAAAGACAAACTGTCTTGACGTGTTTCTGCTGAATCTGCTTTATTAAAGTAGGTCAAACTGTATACAATTGTTTTCCGTCTCATTTCACAAAACACTAATAAGTGCAACGAGTTTGAAGGAGGAAAAGAAATACAGTGAAAAATGAGACATGTACTATTTGAAATGTTGTTCCAAATATAATGCTTGTAGAAAACGTATCTAGAGATACTTAAGAAGGGTTATTGAAATTAAACTTATTCTCATTTACATTTCCATATTAAAACTTTTTGTATCTGAATTCAGGTTTTCTGTATTGTTTTCAAACCTATTTCCTTGGTCTTAATTAACCAAGTTAATACATTCAGGTTAACAGAACAAAACATATGGATTCCTGTCAAGAATGTGCTTATTAATGACTTCTTTGGATATGGTACAAAATTGAAAAAGTGCCCAGAATTGAAGTAATTCTTTTTTTTTTTTTTGAAGTAATTCTTTATGGTATTTACATTCTTTTTTTTTCAATTAGGAAATCAAAAGTATAAAAGAAGAACTTGCGACTAGATTAAATAGTAGTGAAACTTCAGACCTTCTGAAAGAGAAAGATGAGCAGATCCGAGGACTAATGGAAGAAGGTACTTATTCAGTTGGTTGTGAAAAATATTGTAAAAACAGGAAAAATACTTGCCACATAACTAGCTGCTGCTTCCTAATAAAAAATATTTGAAGCAAGGAAGTTTTGGATTTAACTCTCAGAAATAGTAGCTGGTAATTTACGGAAGAATGGGGAGCAAGATATATAGAGGCAGAGATACATGTACGTAGCTTTTTGTTTTTAGAGAGGTAAAAAAAGAATACCCTGAAAAATACATAAAAGTTTGTGCATCCTTGAAGAAAGGATTTTAGAGCTTGTCATTTAAACAAGATATTTAAAGGTTATAATTCTGGAGTTTATGTAGTATCTGAGTCTCTAGTTTGGGTATTACATGGTATTATTGTATTGTTTCTAGCATTTGATAGTGAATTTTTCATTTTATTCATGTTTTAATTTTTTAGTTATTAAGCACTTTGTCTATGAAAATATTTATAATTAGCAGGGTTATAGAAATTAAAGAGCCTTCATGAGTTAAATCATTACAAATGGACATTGAATTAATTTCTTCATGTAATATCATATGAAAGAATGTAGTTTTGAAAAAGGTATTTAAGTGAATTTTTTTCTTAATGAAAGTTTTTCCAGTTAAAACCATAATACTTGCTACTTACAGAAATTTTTGAAGTTATAGAAAGTGTATGAAAAAAGAAAAAGTAGACCATAATTCAATTTTATAAAGAACTATTAATTTCTTCTAATTTCTTTTTAATGTATTTTTAATACATTTTAAACATCATTAAGGTCATATATCTAATTTGCAGTCTTCCGTTTTTTACATTTTCCCTATGCCATTAAATACTTTGATACCATTATTAATGGCTGAATTATACGGATATACTGTAATTTGTATTACTGTTTTCCTAATGTTATGTATTCATTTCTAAAATTAATGTTACAAATTATGGTGGGATGAACATTTCTGTATTTCAATCATTGAACTGAAGTGAATTTCCAGAGTAAATGTTTGAGAAATAATTGAAAGCAATCACTTCATTTTAAAAAGTGTTACCCAATTTTTCTTATTTATTTAAGCTAATATTTCACAGTATGTCAGATATTATGTTTGATACAATAATAAATACAACACACTCCCTGTCCTTCAGGAATTTACAGTTTAATGAGGAATTATAAGTACAAAAATAATTATAAAACACAATCTAAGCACTAAAGTAGAAGAATGAAGAGTTGATAAAACACAAATTCCTTATCTCAGGACTCCTTGAAGTCAGTAACTGCCTTGTGTTGCAACAGAGACTAAGGGGAAGGCTAAGTACATAGTTTTATTATTTTAAAAAATTATTTAAAATATTAATATCAAATGTCACTGTTTTGGAATTTAGTAATGTAGTCAGGGGTGGGCTGATGTTTTCTTTTGCTTAATGAAACCTCTTTTTAGAAAAAACAGGAATGTTTAGATACTGCTTCCATATCCCCCAGAAGTATTTTTAAACTCACAGCAGAAAAACTAAAAGACTCAAAGCTGAAAGCACATTGCAGCGAATAATTGGTTACTTCATTACCATGATCCATCAGCTGTTAACATCTGGCCACACCTCCATATCTTTCTGCACACATATACACTACTACCCTTTTGTCAAACCATTTGAAGGTAGATGACAGATATCATAACATTTCACTCCTAAATTCTTTGTTTTCAGCTTGATTGAGGTTTAATCGACAAATAAAAAAATTGTATATATTTGAGGTACACAACATGATTTTTTGGTATATATACATTGTGAAATGATTACAAAATGAAGCTAATTAACATGTCACTCACTTCATGTGTTTACCTTTTTTTGTTAATAAAACCTACTCTCTTTGTAAATTCAAGTGTATAATACAATATTTTTAACTTTAGTCGTCATGCTGTACATTAGATCTCCAGAACTTATTTTGCATTGCTGAATTTTTGTACCCTTTGACCAACATCTCTCCCCTTCATTTCCCTGGTAACCACCATTCTACTCTACTGCTGTGAGTTCAACTTTTTGGATTCCACTTACAAGTGATATCTGTCTGGCTTATTTCATCCTTCAGTTTCATCCATGTTGTTGCAAATGGCAGGATCTCCTTTTTTAAGACTAAATAATATTACACATACGCACACACACACACACACACACACAACACACACACACACACTCCACTTCCTTTATACACCACATTTTCTTGTTCCCCACCATCCTTCTACCTAGAAATTTTAGCACTGATTGATGATTCTTGTTCAAATCAGTTTAACATTGGTGGTTACAGTATTGTGATTTTTAAAATACCTTATCAGTTTATATCACTGGTTAGATAAAACATTCTATTAAAGTTCTTAGGGAATCAATATTATTTGAATTTATACTTTTTGCCATTGCCAGGAGAAAAACTTTCAAAACAGCAGCTGCATAGTTCTAACATCATTAAGAAATTAAGAGCTAAAGACAAAGAAAATGAAAATATTATTGCAAAGCTGAATAAAAAAGTTAAAGAGCTAGAAGAAGAGTTACAACATTTAAAACAGGTGAATATTAATTTTCTACATATATATTGTTATTACTATATGAACAGTTGGCTATGGTATATGAAACATTTGCAGTGATTTATTGGGGTATATCCTGTTGGAAAGATTTTTCCAACCATTTAATAGACGATGTTAAGACTTTTCTTTGTTATTAAAACACTTGAGATCCTGGATCCTAAATACATTTACCATGGTGTTATTTATTGAAGAATACTTTTTTTTTTTTTGAGGGCAGTGTCACTGGCCCTCATGTGGGACCGAACCGGGGCCACTGGCTTCCCAGGCTAGTGCTTAACCACCATGCCACTCGGCCGGCCCGAAGAATACTTTTGTCTGTTTTTATAATATAGGTCCTTGATGGCAAAGAAGAGGTTGAGAAACAACATAGAGAAAATATTAAAAAACTAAATTCTGTGGTTGAACATCAAGAAAAGGATCTGGGCCGACTTCAAGTAGACATGGATGAACTTGAAGAAAAGAACAGAAGTATTCAGGCTGCTCTTGATAGTGCATACAAGTAAGAAAATAAACAAATTTGCAACTCATTTCATATCAATTAACAGAGCAGGATGTTACAGAAACTCTTTTTCTATTATCAGTAACGACACTTATAAACTGAGCTATGTATGAACTTTTAAGTGTTCAAAGCAAGTTCAACGGGGAGAGTCCTTCCTGTAGTCAGTGATTATTACGTGGGTGAACACTTTCCCATTCTGTAGATCTCTTGGAAATCTACATGGAAATTTCATAACGTGGGCCATGTAGTTAACTGTATATTATTTTAAATAAAACTTATCAATCTAATTTTTTACAGAGAACTTACTGATCTCCACAAAGCTAATGCTGCAAAGGATAGTGAGGCACAGGAAGCTGTGCTAAACCGTGAAATGAAAGCTAAAGAAGAACTTTCTGCAGCACTAGAGAAGGTCCAAGAAGAAGCCCGTCAGCAGCAAGAAACATTAGCCATTCAAGTAAGCAATGGATACTGAATTAAATTAGTCTTTTAAATCTTTGTGCTTCCGCAAATTAAAGAATCCATCAGTTAGTTTGAATCAGACCTTAGGTAGTGGTACATGTGTTACACCATACTGAGCATTTATAATACTGTTGGGTATTTTTTTTAGAGTATTGGATTATGCCAAACTTAACCAGTTGTTTTTTAAAACTGTTGTTAAAATGATGCTAGTGTTATACCTTGTATTGCCTAAGTTTTTGTGAATTTCAGACTTATTTGAGAATATCGTGAAAGCTAAGAACCCTGTTACCTGAGAAATGCGCATCTGCAGATAAATACTAAACGTTGCACATAATTTCAGGAGAATTCATGTAACTCCATGGACCTCAGATGAAGGAGGAAACCCAAAATTTGTCAGTCTTTGTCTTATAGAATATTCGGTTTTTTCCACTTCTCGTTCTAAGTAATGCTGCTATAAACATTCATTTACAATTTTTTGTGTGAACATGTATTTTAAACTATTTTAGATATATATCCTCAGGTCACATGGTAACCCTGTATTTAACTTTTTGAGAAACTGCCAGACTTTTCCTCAGCAGCTTCACCTTTTTACCTCACCACCAGCAATATATGAGGGTTATATCCTTGCCAGTATTTGTTGTTGTCCTTTTTTTTTCAGTGTACCCCTTTTAGTGGTGTGAAGAAGTGTCTGATTGTGGTGTTGATTTACATTTCCCCAATGACTAATGATGTTGAGCATCTTTTCATGTGCTTATTGGCTGTTATGTTTCTTCTTTGGAGAAATTTATTCAAATGTTCAAATCCTCTGATATTGAAATACTCTGACCATTTTTAAATTGGGTTGGCTTTTTATTGTTCTTTATATATTTTATATACGAGACCTTTAACAGATGTAGAATTTGCAAATATTTTCTCTCATTGTATAGGCTGTCTTTCTTGATAGTGTCCTTCGATACACAAAAGTTTTTAATTTCGATGAGGTCCAGCTTACCAATTTTTTGTTGTTGCTTATGCTTTGGGTGTCATATTTAAGAAATTGTTGCTTAACCCAAGGTTGTGCAGATTATCACCTCTTCTAAGAAGTTTAATAGTCTTGGCTCTCACATTTAGGTCTTTTGCATAGCACATTCAGTTCTCCTGGCACCATTTGTTAAAAAGAAACTATTCTTTCCTCATCGACCCCAAAGCACTTTTGATTTAATTTTGCATGAATATGTAAAACATTTACATGATATCAAGGTGAGATCTATATAACAAAAATATACCGAGGCAATATTTGCTTCCAGTTTAGCCTCCACCCTAACATTCCTTTTATTTGCCTATGAGTAATCATTTTATTAGTTTTGGTTTATTTTTTTCAGTGTTTCTGTTTGTAATTGCAAAAAAATATACATTTTCTATATATTTACTTACATGCATATACCCCCTACATATATACACACAAATTTACACTTATACACATATTAATATATTTTTATCCCCCTCATCCTTGTCACATAAATTATAGTTTATTATTTATAATATTTTACAGCTTGTTTTATTTACTAAATAAAATATATTGGTGATCAATCCATAGTAGAACATAGAGCTTTTTATTTTTATTATTTTTTTTTTTTATTTTTTTTAGCTGAGCCATCCTGCCACCTGTTGGCAGCTCAGCGGCTTCTCATCTCGGGCCAGGAATTCAACCGGCAACCCTGTTGCTCAGAGCTCACACTCTTGAGTGAGCTCTTAACCAACTGAGCCACTCAGCCGGCCCTAACATAGAGCTTCTTAAAAAATTCCTTTTTACAGTTATAATTCTTCATTGTGTGAATATACCATTGTTTATTTAATCAGTTCTTATTAATGGGTATTTGGGTTCTTTTCAGTATTTTAGTATTATAAATCACACTATGATCCATATACCCCTTGTGTTTCTACTACTCTATCACTGGGATAAAGAAAATATTAATATTTTAAATTAAAAATACATTAGAACAATAATAAAGAAAAATTGGGGGAATGGAAGATAAAGAGTATGGGACTACCATTCATAAAATCATCACCTTTTTCAAGTCAGTTTTGTGTATTACTTTCTTGTCCTAATCTCCATGTACATATTTTTTATATTTGATATTATTTAATTTTGTAGTTTTTTCTTTTAAGATTATATTGTACATGTTTTTTACATTTATCATAATTTTAATATGAAATTATAGTCATATTATATCAACATTTGCAAAAGTAGATTACTACTGATGGATATTTAGAATATTTCATGTTTTGTATGTTTTTGCTAATCTAGCTGACAATGTAGGGAACATCTTTTTATGCTTATAGAGACTTCCTACACAGAGTACATTCTCAGAATGAGTATTTATAGCTCATAGAGTACCCATCACATTCAGCCTTGTGCTTCAAATATTTATGCATGCATTTTTTCTCCTCCAGTATTATGGGGCAGTGTTTGTGCCTTCTAGGTATTTATATCCTTCTTTGTTTTGTTTTTTTTTTTGCCTAACAGAGTGCTTTCCTAAGTACATATTGAACATATACACAGTTTAGGAACTGTTTGATGAATGGGATGTGTGATAATCATATGTAAAAGCTCACTGGATAGTGTAGAGTATTATACATGAACAATGAGTCCATACAACACAAAATACTTAGGAAGAAGTTATAGCTAATGTTTGAGATTGTTTGTGATAGTGTGTTGCTTCTCCTGACACAGGTAGGGGACCTTAGGCTGGCACTGCAACGTGCAGAACAAGCAGCTGCCAGAAAAGAGGATTATTTACGACATGAGATCAGTGAACTCCAGCAGGTACTGTCACTGTTTTCCTAAACACAAATCCAAGATGTGTTTTCCTAGAAATTAAAAAATGAGTCAATGGAATAACGTTCATGGAATTGAGAGGACTACTACCATTTGTATCATTTGCTGTATTTTTGTGGCTTATGTTAATAAAGTCAGAGTTGGAACCTTAAAAATATATAAGAAAAGCCCTAATTCTGTTTGATAGAAAATAATTTTATCATGATAGATTTATTGTGTATTCAGTATTGTTTTTTCATTTGTAATGGATGATTTATTAATTGTTGTCAGTCTTTGATTACTGGGAGGTAGATAATTAGTGGCCAGTTTTTATGTCACTATTAATTTTCAGTTGGTGAACATGCATAGGAAAAGGGAGAGAAAATGCAACTCACTGATCTGTTTTTATAAATACTTAGAAATATTTGGGTGAGGAGGCAACTATAGGGAGGTTTGGATGATACTCTTTTATCTTAACATGGTCAAAGGGTATCTTTATCTTAGAAAATGCTTTGTAAAGCAGCACTTATTTAGGGGAGTGACCAGTTAGCTCAGTTGCTTAGATCATGGTGCTGATAACACCAAGGTTGACTGTTTGATCCCCATGTGAGCCACTGTGAGCTGCACCTTCCTTAAAAGAGTCAGCTATGCCATTGTAGCATGAAAGCAATGTGTAACCAATGACCATGGCTGTTCCTAATTAAAAACAAAGAAACAAACAAAAAACACTTAGATACTCTCTTATGTAACTTAACTCTAAGGATTGCATAATTAGAAATAATTTAGTGTAAAAAGTAATTCTATCTTGGAGAAATATTTTTTTCTAGAAATTTCTCATAAAGTTTGCTTGCTAGTGTTTTTAGTGTTTTTATTGCTGTCAGTGGTAATGACTTAAGAATTCCATGATTCAGAGGCTCCAGGAAGCGGAGAATCGAAACCAAGAACTGAGTCAAAATGTTTCATCAGCAACAAGACCGTTGGTTCGACAAATAGAAAATTTGCAAGCAACTCTAGGGTCCCAGATGTCATCGTGGGAGAAGTTAGAGAAGAATCTTTCTGATAGGCTTGGTAACTGCTTTAGTTTTTAAGCTCTATGCAGAAACCTTCCTTCTTGTTTGTAGAATTAGGATAATGGTATGAAATTGAAATTCAGTTGATCTTATAGTTATATTTTGTGTCTAACTTGTGGATTTTTACCTCCTCTTTTATATTGATTTTCTGATATCTTAATTGACTCTTTCAAACCATTTATTTTCCCTAACACAATGTGTCAGATACTGTCTAAAATACTTCCTTGTCATTTTTAAATTCATTTTTAACAGACTACTGTATTTAATATTTTCCTTGTCTGTTGCTAAATCTGACCCTTTTCTAGCTTATCTAAAATAGTGTAGGAGGTGGAGATTAGATTTGATACTATTCAGAAGCAAAATCCCAAGAGCAGAGATAGCTCTAAGGAAGATCAAGATGGAACCTGGTATTCAGATCCTGTGCAGTCCTAAGAGTTCATATTCTGCTTCTTTACAGAAATACCCCACGTTGCCCTTCTGTGCTGTTAATAAAAAGAAAATTGTTCTTCTAAGATGTTTATTCAAGCACAGACAGATAGGACATGTATATGTTAGATATCCTAGAAGCTAGCAAAATTCATTAAAAATCCATGTGTCCATTCTACGCTTAAAACTAAGTGTAATTTGAGAGACATCATGGTATAGTGATGAGTGCAGACCTGAATGGGTGTCAGGAGATCTGGACTCAGGACTTTTTAATTTTGTTTTGTTTTTAATCATCCAGCCAAACAAGAGGAAGTCACTAACTGTTTCTGGCTACTCACTGTAAATCATGATAGGTGAACCAGATAGTGGCTTTCAAATATTCTTCAGTAGATCCTTAAATGTATCTTAGATGTATCTTAGGTGTCATGTGAGAGGGAAGCTCTATATATAAGGTACTGGGCTCCCTCCACGATGCTTTAATGAAAGTAATGCCTCCTTTGCCGGTCTTTTTTCGATTTCCATGTAAGATTTCTAGAAAAAGATTTATCTACTTAAAAAAATCACTGAATTAGATGAACCTTTGTATATTGTTTAATTTATATTAAAATGTAGGTCTGTCATTTACTTATGACAACTTTTTGAGACCAGTTTGTTATGAAATGTGAGACATCTGAAAATGACACCTTGTGAAATGAATATTTATTTATTTAGCAATAAATGAAAGCTAAAAGCCATCATTTTTTATGGTTTTCAAACTATAGTCTATATCCTCTCAGGGATATGTGTATTGTGCTGGAATATAGGCAAGGCCATTGGACAAACATATCATATAATGCTTTTAATAGCATAGATATGAGGTATGATAAAAAAAATATGGCGAATGTTTAAATAAAAATTATTACAGTAAAAGACACATTACCATTAATCCCCTCAAAATACTCTTTCTCGCTTCGAACACACTTATTCCATCATTCCTGCCACTTTCTGAAGCCGTTCTGGAAGTCCTCTTTTGTGAGTGTCTTTAGTTATACTGTCATGGCTGCCTCGATTCAAAACGTTTTCCTTTCAGGGTCATATTGACTTTGGGGAAGAGCCAGACGTCACACAATGCCAGATCCGGTGATTAAGGTGGATGAGGACACACCATAATGTTTTTATTTGAGAGAAACTGCTGTACCAGGAGTGTGTGTGACATGGAGCCTTTCTTTTGTGATCACAGAATACAGTGAATGCTGTTGCCAAGTACCATCCAACAAAAAGTCAGGGATCTTCAGTATGGGAAGTGGTGCATTGAATCTTAGTAACAGTTTATGACAAGTTTCAACTTGTTTGGTGCAGTCAGTCGGGTGTGAGCTATGTTTGAGAGACGGTACGTTTTAAAGTGTGCTATAAATCATCCTCCATTATGACAACACTCAGTGTCATGAATTGCTTCTGGTATATGGGAATTTCTGTCAATTAAAAACATTATGGGGCCAGCCAAGTGGCATGGTGGTTAAGCGCTGGCTTGGGAAGCCAGTGGCCCCGGTTTGGGTCCCACGTATGAGGGCCAGTGACACTGCCCTCAAAAAAAAAACCAACACAAATGCTAAGAGAAAACTTTATGGTGTGTCCTCACCCACTTTATTCACTGAATCTGGCACCATGCAACTTCTGGCTCTTCCCCAAAGTCAAAATGATTCTGGACATTAAGGCAGCTGTGACAGCACAACTAAAGACACTCACAAAAGAGGACTTCCAGAACTGTTTCAGAAAGTGGCAAGAATGATGGGATAAGTGTGTTCAAAGTGAGTGGGAGTGTTTTTGTTTTTTTTTAAGGTTTTATTGGGGAATTGGGGGAGGGGAACAGCATTGGGGAATCGGGGAACGGGAACAGACAAGTTGCTGTCTTTTTGTTCTTAAGTCTAGTTGCGGAGGACGTTGTTTCAATGGCCCATGTTGGTATCGTCATTGCACTGTTCCTGGATGAGGCAGATCGGTCGCCGGCCTCTGGATGGTCACTCACCATGGCTATTGGCAGCTCATGCTGGCTGCCGGCTGCTCATGTTGGCTGCCGGCCACTCACTGTAGCCTGTGGCAGCCCACTGCAGCAGGGGCTGCAGCCTACACCGTTGCAGGGGCTCACGCAGCCCAGCTCCAGGTGGAGCTGTTGTTAGCTGTAGAGGGCAATGTTACTGGCCCTCTTATGTGGGATCTGAACCAGGGCCGCTGGCATCCCAAGCCAGCTCTTAACCAATGCACCACTTGGCCGGCCCTGAGGGGGAGTGTTTTGAGAGGGATTAATGGCAATGTGTTTTTTACTCTAATAGTAATTATTATTTAAACATTTACCATATTGTTTGATCACACCTTGTACGGTATGAAACAGAATATAAAATGTGTAATAGAGGGCCGGCCGAGTGGCGCCTTGGTTAAGAGCTGGTTTTGGGATGCCAGCAGCCCTGGTTGGGATCCCACATAAGAGGGCTAGTGACACTGCCCTCTACAGCTAACAACAGCTCCACCTGGAGCTGGGCTGTGCGAGCCCCTGCAACGGTGTAGGCTGCAGCCCCTGCTGCAGTGGGCTGCCAAGGCTACAGTGAGTGGCCGGCAGCCAGTGTGAGCGGCTGGCAGCCAGCATGAGCTGCCAATAGCCGCGGTGAGTGACATTCAGAGGCCAGCGACCGCTTATCCGGAAAGAGCGCAATGATGATACCAACATGAGCCAGTGAAGCAACATCCTCCGCAACTAGACTGAAGAACAAAAGGACAGCAACTTGTCTGTTCCCCTTCCCCAATTCCCCAATAAAATCTTTAAAAAAAAAATGAGTAATAGAGATATTATTAGGTCTACTCTGGAAGAGTGAATATGAAAATTCTTGCCTTGCCTAAATCTTAAAATCGTATCCACTAATCTTTTTTTTAATTGAAAAATTTTATTGACATAATTGTAGATTTACTTGCAATTACAAGAAATAATAGAGGGGTCCCTTACACATTTTCTCCAGTATCTTCAAATGTTAACATTTTGTAAAATTATAATACGGTATCACAACCAGGGTATTGACATTATTTTATTCAGATTTCCCCAGCTTTACTGATATTGTGTGTCTTTGTGTGTTTATTTATTACGTTCTATACAATTTTTCTACTTGTGTGGGTTCATGTATCCATCACTACAGTGAAGATGTTGAACAGTTTCAACATCACAACTGTTGCTCTTTTATAACCACATTTACCACCTTCAAGGCCCTCTCTTCTCTCCCAAATCCCTGGCAACCACTAATCTGTCCTCTATTTCTATAATTTTGGAATTTCAAAAGGCTATACAAATAGAACTGTATAATGTATAACATTTGATGTTGGCTTTTTTGCTCAGCTTAATTCCCTGGAGATTCATCCAAGTAATTGTGTGTGTCATTGATTTAGTCTTTTTATTGCTGAGTATTTTTTCATGGTATGTATGTACCACATTTTGTTTACCTGATGAAGGATGCATGGGCTGACTCTAGGTTCTGTCTGTACAGATAAGCTACTATGAACATTCATGTACAAGTTTTAGTGTGAACATAAGTTTTCATTTCCCTGGATAAATACCCAAGTGTGCAATTGCTGGGCAGTTGCATGTTTAGTTTTTAAAGAAAATACCAAACTGTTTTCCAAAGTGGCTGCATGTATGACAGTAATCCAGTTTCTCCACATCCTGGTCAGCAGTTTGTGTTGCCCTGTTTTTTCTCTTAGTTATTCAGACAGGTATGTAGTGATATCTCATTAGGATTTTAATGTGCATTTCCCTAATGACTAATGATGTTGAACATCATTTCATGTGCTTATTTTCTGTTTGTACATTCTCTTGGGTGAAATGTCAGTTGAGGTCTTTTCCCCATTTTTATACTTGAATAGTTTATATTTTCATGTTGAGTTTTGAGATTTCTTTATATATTCTAGATACTAGTCTTAGCTAATGTGGTTTGCATTTATTTTTCTCCAAGTCTGTAGCTTGTCTTTTCATCCTGTTCACATAGAACAAAAGTTTAAAATTTTGAAGAAGTCCATTTTATCAACTTTTAAAAGAGATTTTCAATTACAGTTGACATTCAATATTATAGTACTTTCAGATGTACAGCATAGTGATTAAACATTTATGTAACTTAAAAGTGATCCCACATGGCCGCTGTCTTAGTCCCACTGCCTTGCACCCACCTGGCACCATACATAGTTATTATAATATTGTTGATTATATTCCCTATGCTATAGTTTACATTTCCATGACTGTTTTGTAACTGCCAATTTGTATTTCTTAATCCCTTCACATTTTTTATCCAGCCCCCCCAACTCTCCTTCCATCTGGGAACCATCAGTTTGTTCTCTGTATTTATAAGTTTGCTTTTGGTTTTTTGTTGTTGTGTTCATTTATTTTGTTTTTTAGATTCCACATATAAGTGAAATCATATGGGATTTGTCTTTCTCTGTCTGACTTATTTCACGTAACATAATACCCTCTAGGCCCATCTATGTTGTCGGCAAATGGTAAGATTTCATTCTTTTTTATGGCCGAATAATATTCTGTTGTGTATATATTCCATATATATAATATTTCATATATACACACATATATATTTTATATATACACACATATACATATATACACACACATATAATGGAATATATATATATATATATATATATATATATATATATATTCACCTGTTCATCCATTCGCCTTTTGATTGGAGCATTTAATCCATTTACATTTAAAGTGATTATTGCTTGGTATGTAGTTATTGTTTTCTGATTGTTTTTGTAGTTTTTCTCTTACTCTTGCTGTCTTGTATGTTGATGATTTTCTGTAGTGTTGTGTTTGGATTCCTTTCTCTTTATTTCTTGTATATCTCTTGTAGGTTTTTGGTTTGTGGTTACAATGTGCCTCATATACACCAAGCTGTGCCTATAGCAGCCTATGTTAAGGTGATGGCTGCTTAAGTTTCAGTACATTCTAAAATCACTACCATTTTTGATTCCCTCCCTCCTAGTTTATGTTTGTGTCATTGCTTCGTGTGTGTGTGTGTGTGTGTGTATGTGTGTGTGTGTATCCCTTTATTTACAGTTGTAATTACACATGATCTTCCTACTCTTTACCTTTAACCTTTGTACTGGCTTTAATGTTGGTCAACCCATTGCTTTTATTATGAGTTTGCCCTTGTCAGTAAGAAGTTTTTTTGTGTGATTTTCTTATTTATATTTTTTATTGTTTTTCTTCTTTTTAAAGAAGTTCCTTTAACATTTTGTAATACTGGTTTGGTGGTGATAAACTCCTTTAGTTTTTTTCTCATGGGGATATCAATTTTTCTTTTTATGGCTCATGCTTTTGTTATCAAACCTAAGTACTCTTCGCCTATCCCTATATTCTGAATATTTATCCTATTTTTTTCATAACAGTTTTATAGTTTTGTTTTGCACTTTATGATTCATTTGAGTTAATTTTCATATATGGTTTGAAGTTTCATTTAAGGGGCTTTTTTTGGCCTGTTGATGTCTAATTGTTCCAGCACCATTTGTTGATCCACTACCCTTTTAATACATAACTCCACTTTCAAATTAAAATATTTTGGGGAAAATGATAAAACAGGTACAAATTAAGATTGGTTCTTTTGCGTGTAGGCAGTCCTGCGCTAGACAATAAGTAGTTACAGTTTGAAGTGTGGCTACTTGCATCATTAAAAGTTTCAAGGCAGAATTGATTTGGTGTCTTGGCCTCTTTGGTGTCTTTATCCTCCAGGTGAATCCCAGACCTTGTTGGCATCAGCAGTTGAAAGAGAACGTGCAGCTACAGAAGAACTCCTTGCCAACAAAATTCAAATGTCTTCCATGGAGTCACAGAATTCTCTCTTAAGACAGGAAAACAGCAGATTTCAGGCCCAGCTAGAATCAGAGAAAAACCGGCTAAGAAAACTGGAAGATGAAAATAATAGGTGAGCATATTCTTGAGTGTTAATTTTGGTAGTTTCATGGCATTTCAAAGCACTTAAAAACATACATTGTTCACTTTTAGCTTCATAGCACTAAAGAGCACTAAAAATATATACTTTTTGGTGTTTAAAGTCAGAGTCGTTAGTAATGGGATATTATAGCAAGGTAGTACTGGGATTTATTGAACCGCACATGTGTTCTTGAGATTGTGTGGCATGTTCTGTATATATTTGTATTTTCTAGGGAAAGGATTCATTGCTTTAATCAGATTTTTTTTAAATAAGCCTGCAGCCACAAAATAGTTTTGATACCACTCATTGGAGTTGTTTTTTATTAAAAGGGTTTTAGCAGTGTTCCAATCTTTCTACCTAAATATCCCGGTTCTTTGGAACACAAGCTATAAAATTCATCTATCTGAAACTATATTAAGGCTGTGATTAGTGTGTTTTTACCCTCTGAGTTCCTCCTTGGAAATTTTACTTTAAAAAAGTAATCAAGTAAAAATGATTTATAAAGTAATATATCTGAACTTTTGTGCACATTTTCGTAGAATCCCCTAACAAACTTTTGTAGAATCTGAACATATTATAGAATGGTTGTATTCAAAATCCTTTGTAGAAAGTTCTTTTTAAATGAAATCTTAACCCAAAGCACCAATAAATAAAATGCACAAAAGTAGTAGTCTGGCTTCTGAGTAAAACCCAACTCATCTGGAAAATACAGTTGAAAAATCAAGCTGGTAATAAAAATCACTACTAAATATGTAACTGGAGTTAATAAAGTGGTGAGTTTTTAACAGTCTATGCTGTCATCTTTTTTGTTTTGTTTCATCCCCTCTGGCTTAATAGGTACCAGGTTGAATTAGAAAACCTCAAAGATGAATATGTAAGAACCCTTGAAGAGACAAGAAAAGAAAAGGTATGTCTGTTAGTGTTTGCACACATCCTAGGTCTTCCATTAGAAAATGGTTGGGGTGGTAGGGAACTAATAAGATAACAAAATAAAATGGGTGTGATTACTGCTTTTGGAACTTGGTCTTTAGTAGTAAAACAAGTAGGATTATGCTCCAACTTTGAGATTAATTTATGGTGATTTAGTATCACAGGAATTATCTAACTATATTTCTCTCCATTAGACACTGTTGAATAGTCAGTTAGAAATGGAGAAAATGAAAGTTGAACAAGAAAGGAAGAAAGCAATTTTTACTCAAGAAGCAATAAAAGAAAAGGTATTGAGTTTTGTCTTTTATTTTGTGTTTGGTGTAACCAGTTAGTAGCTGTTATGATTAATCTTTGATTGTTTTGTAATCTTATTTATATTTTATGAGTACCATTTTTTATACCTCAAATCCATAGAATGATGAATTCTAGTAGTGTAATCAGTGTCCTGCTCAGATTGATCAAAGTAATTTTTGAGTTTATACAAAGAAATCTGTGATTTCTAGGGTTTGAATTACAGAACTTCTTTTTAAATTAATCTGTGCTCTCTCACTGAAATTAGTGCTCCTCATTTTGCCCATAACTTTCTTTCTGGTTAATGAAGGTAATTTTTCTGAAGTGAGTTTCCTATATTTAAAGGATTGGTGTATACTCAGTAGTTAGCATAATATATTAAAACTATTTATATGTACATTACTTTTTGAATTAAATACACTAAAAATAAAATGGAATAAGCCAGAAACTTTATGGTTTGTAAAACTCATTAGTGTTCTTATTCTAAAGAAATAGATTTTAATTGGTATTATGTCATACAATATGAAGCAGTTAGTTCATATAATTGTTTCAACAAGAGCATTCTCATTTCATTGAAAATAAATCAAATTATGTTGTTTTACATGGGTCCTGAGATGATTTGACCAAGGTTATCTATAGTTGTAAATTACTAAATATTGTGCTTTGGATAAGACTTCAGAAATTATATCTAGGGCCAGTCGAGTGGCTCAGTTGGTTAAGAGCTCGCTCAAGAGTGCGAGCTGAGCTCTGAGCAACGGCAGTTCGATACCAGCCCGAGCTGAGTTGCTGTTGAGCTGCCAACAGGTGGCAGGATGGCTCAGCTAAAAAAAAAATTATATCTATTACATTTTATGAGAAAATTAGAATGAGTCTTTGTTGTCATTAATCCTAGAAAAGTTTCTTGCTTTTTTTATTATCATTTTACTCTTTAATCTGAACTGAATTTTTTTTCTTACTTCTTAAGGAACGGAAGCCATTTTCTGTTTCTAGCACTCCCACAATGTCACGCTCAAGTTCAGTGAGTGGAGTTGAGATGGCAGGGCTACAAACATCTTTTCTGTCTCAGGTGATGTTTTATTTTGTACATGTATTTAGTTCTTAAACTGAATAATGAAATGATAAAGGGAATCTGCAGATAGCGTTTGCCTATCACCATGACCTTGCCATGCCATAGGCAATTTATTTGAGTATTTGTGAAGGAGTACTAATTGTCCTGAGGAAATATAGATGATTTTCTGCCTTTGAGAAAGTCATAGATATTTTAAAGCAAGGATGGACAGAATCATTTTATTTATACCTGGTAATGGAACACAATTTATAACTGAATAACTATGTGCTTTCTTTAATTAAATAGGATGAGCCGCATGATTACTCATTTGGGCCAATGTCTGTGTCAGCAAATGGAAGCAATCTTTATGATGCTGTAAGGATGGGAGCAGGATCAAGTATTATTGAAAATCTACAGTCTCAGCTAAAACTAAGGGAAGGAGAAATTACTCATTTACAGGTATTAGAAAAATTAAATATACTCTAAATAAATGAAATGTTGATGCTCAATAAGTAAAACTCTTTAGATCCACCTGAATTTTGAGCACATAGAGAAATAAAATCAAATAGTTGCATGTGAAGCCCCAACTATATCCCATATATTAATGATGAAGGCTAGTTGGGAGACATTAGCCAAGGATATGAGCCAAATGAGTGTGGTAACTGATTTCCAGAATTGGGGAGACCACTTAACTCTGTTCCAGGAAATGCTAGGCTGGAGTAGGTACCCCCAGGTACTGCAGTCTGCCTGTATAAGACTTACAGGCATCTGGAGCAGAGAGCTCTTGGCAGGCAGTCCAAACATTCCGAAAGGGAAGTTGCTGGGCTGAGCATACCCACGTTATTCTTCCCAGATTTACCACTTAGATAAAGCTGCTCCAACTACCCTGTGAGGAGTGAGTGGAGGTGATGAGACAGTTTAGAACTGTAACATTGTGACCTAGAAGGAAACATCATCAGTGGGAGGGAGCATCTTCCCATTTTATCTTCTTTTTAAAAACAATGTAGTGAGAAATATTAAAACGTTTTACCTATTTTCAGTGTTAAACTTGTTACTCTCAAAAGTAAAACATTTCTATTCCCATTGTATGACTTCTATAAATTGAAAATATTACTCTATTAAAGAAGACGTTCTTAAATTGGGAAAAAATAGATCAGAATAATCTTAATACTTGTTATGTGTATGTAGCCCAGTGTGCTATGCTCGAGGGCCCAAATTAACTCTTTTGGTAGTGACGTAGTCTATCAATCTGATATACACAGTTGAAGCTACATTAAACTGTGTTTTCATTTCCCTGGGTTTTTGTACTAATTTAGCAAACTGAAATATATGCTACTTCCTTAGATTAGAGCAAAATGTAGGGTTGCATATTTCAAACAGATGATTGGATTTCCTTTACTTCTTTATCTCTTTTTCATAGTAAACCCTGTACAATGGTATACCTCTGAGGAAAGTTGAAATCCATTTTTTTGCCACTGTTTCCTTTTACTTAAGAAGAGCTACGTCATGCTGATGTATCTATTTCTTAAAAAATAAAACACAATATATTTACATTAGTGAGAGCATTAAGCAAGATATATTTTTATTTGAATTATTTTCTGGTAATGTTCCTCAGCTAGAAATTGGCAATCTAGAAAAAACACGCTCGTTAATGGCTGAAGAGCTAGTTAAATTAACAAATCAAAATGATGAACTTGAAGAGAAAGTGAAGGAGATACCCAAACTTCGAACTCAGCTAAGAGTAAGTATTCTTCACTTAAGGATGAATCTAAGAAATTTTAATCCAGTTACATTTTATCTCATATTTTTAGTTTACATAAAATGCATATATATGTTAATGATTTCTTTGAAAATCAGAGTATTAGCATTTGAATAAAGAACTTTAAAGGTGAATCTTGCATCTTTCCTGTCACATTATATCTTCAAACTGTTTTTCATAATCATGTTTAATCCCATGTAGGAAAATAACAAGATTTTATTTGGCCAAGGTTCATTTCTAATACACTTTTGTATGACCTTAGTGCTATTTTTTCATTGATATTATATATATAACAATTAGCATATATGGCATTAGTAGTCACTGTTAAGCCATATATGAGAATTTTATTTTTTCTTTTATCTGTTGGCTAAATGCCAGGTAATACTTAAACCACAGTGAACCAAAGAAACTAAAATTTCATCAAATGCGCATAAATTCATGGGAGAAAACAAACACTGATTAAGCTATTTTGGGGAAAATTACAGATTTAATGGAGAGATATAGTAAGATTGATAGCCATTTGGCTTGAGGTTCTTTGTTGTTTGTTTGTTTGTTTGTTTGTTTGTTTGTTTTTTATTTATTTTTTCCTTGAGGGCAGTGTCACTGGCCCTCAGATGTGGGGTCCGAACTGGGGCCACTGGCTTCCCAAGCCAGCGCTTAAGACCGCGCCACTCGGCCAGCCCTGTTGTTTTTGGGGGTTTTTAATTCTTTTATTTGCTATTTATTCCAACAGATGAGTGTGAGTTTAATTTTTATGAGAGCTGACTATATACTTTTATTTAAATTGTAATGTGTTTATTGGCGACTCATAATATAAATGTAATCAAGATGTTCTGTACAGTTATTTTACAAATTGTAAACAAATATATTTTGTAGGATTTGGATCAAAGATACAACACTATTCTGCAGATGTATGGAGAAAAAGCAGAAGAGGCAGAAGAACTTCGATTAGATCTTGAAGATGTAAAAAATATGTATAAGACTCAAATAGATGAACTTTTAAGACAAAGACTCAGTTAACTTTCGAAAATTACATTCCCATCAAACTGAATGTAAACATTTAATAGCTAAATGCAGACTTTCAATAAATTCTCTTATAAAATTAAAAAGTAGAATTTACTGTAGAGTGCAAAAATTGAAAAAGCTTATTGTATATAGTAATATTGGCAGTTAAATTATTTTGTGCAATATTTGAACTTTATTTTTGAAACTCCTTAAAGATTTATTTTTTAAAGCATTTTTTTTCCTTGAATAGCACAGAGATTTATTGTTTTATCCTTATATCAATTTGGTTAGGGAAGGTAAATGGTGTTCATATGTTGTATTACAGATAAATAATAACTAATTGTATCTATAATTTATATGTGTTTATATATATTGAGAATGTTTAATGAGTGATATTAACATATTGAAACTTTGAAATTTTTTTACACTTAAATCTTCAACATTTCTAATTACTGCTCATGAAAATGGACAATACGTGTTCAACTAAAAAGAATTGTTAAACTTCTGGTTAAAAATTTTGAACAAATTCTTTTCTTTTAAAGTAGAAATCAGACTGACACTGTCTGAAATTTAAAGGGTGTATAATTTAAATTAAAAAATTTTTGTGGTCTGAACATTTATTTCACCCAGATTCCACAATTAAGTCTATACAAATTTTGTTACTTATTTGGAGAAACCTGTAGATATTCAAAGTTATCTAGATATGATTGGATAGTGAAAAAATTTACTTATAATGATTTTGTGATTGTATCAGTAACATTTAAGTGATTTTTTACCACCTTATAAAATGAATCAACGTAATAAAATTATTAAAATAATTTTCTCTTTAAAAATTAATTGTTCATATTTTGTAAAGCCTTTTGGCACATTAAAAATGAATGTTTGATATTACAGAAAATTCATAGTAAAATAGAGAAATTATAGGAGTTAATTTAAATTTGGCATTTGTAGTTCTGTGTAATTTATCATTTTATTTTTTTCTTGAACCTTTAAATACAAAAATAGGGCTGAATAGCTTTAAAAAATAGCTATGTCTTTTTCCAAATGTTACTTTATTCAAAAGCAACCAGGCTGTGTTTTAGATTTGTGAATTAGTTTAATATATGTTATTACTGAAAGTCATTTAGTTGCCTTTACTTGCAAATAGAAACTCTCATTTCATTTTTAGTTAAATTTTAAACACTAAAACTTCAAAGTGTACCTATAAGTAAGCCATTTGAAAAATTTGAATGCTTTTTCAGGGCAGTTCAACTGACCTCATTTTTGTTCTTTTTGTATTCCAGACAGCGTTTCTGTCACTTGATCTCTGATGTGTAGCATTAATAAATATTCTTTCAGTGTAAGCCAAATTCATAAAATTAATTTTCTATATTTTAGTGGTAAAAATCAGTAATGGCATTTTGTCACCTTAATTGTCTTTCTTCTTTTTTTTTTTAATATTCCGGGGCTGATGGGCTGACAAGACTAATAGCAGTAAGAAATGTACAGAATTAGAAATATAGGAAACTAAAGTTGCAAAATTCTGTCAAGTGTTTGAAACTAGAAGTTTAGGAATTATGAAATTGTTATTTTAAAATATCGATTAGTAAGAAAAAACCTTTAGTTATGGAGAAAAGATTGAAATAAATCTCCTATACTTTATAATTTCACAATATTATACATTCTCTTCTCTTAATCCTTATTAACATTAATAAAATGAATTAAACTTAAAACTTGAAGTGTTTTCAATTTATTTAATTTAAAAATCGCAAGTAGCTAATTTAGCCTCTGGCTGTATATACCATATGTTCTTCATTCACAAATTAATAGCTGATATTCATAATTATCTTACTATAAACATCTCTCAATACATTTATAAGTTGAGAAGTTAACTAAATCAATTTCTTGAAAAACACTAAGTAGCAGAATACATATTAAATATTGATTGCTATATTTTGCTTTGTCATTAAAACTTCTCTATCCATATTCCAGTAAATTATTTACATTTTAATGGATAAGAGAATAGTTTGCAGTTTGATATTTTCATTCTTCAAAGAAAACAGATACAATTTGAAATCAACAATTTCAAGAATATGAAAAAAAATAAGAGGTATGAACATTGTTATATGTATAGACAGCTAAGCACTGATAATAAACATCCTTCTAACTCTTGGAAAGCTAAATTGAGACCTCCATTTCTTTTTTTTTTTTTTTTCTTTTTAAGATTTTATTGGGCAATTGGTGGAGGGGAACAGCGTTGGGGAATCGGGGAAGGGGAACAGACAAGTTGCTGTATTTTTGTTCTTCAGTTTAGTTGCGGAGGATGTTGCTTCACTGTTGGTATCATCATTGCACTCTTCCCGGATGAGGCAGATCGGTCGCTGGCCTCTGGATGTCGCTCACCGCGGCTATTGGCAGCTTGCGCTTGGCTGCCAGCCGCTCACACTGGCTGCGGGCCACTCACTGTAGCCTATGGCAGCCCACTGCAGCAGGGACTGCAGCCTACACCATCACCGGGGCTCGCACAGCCCAGCTCCAGGTGGAGCTGTTGTTAGTTGTAGAGGGCAGTGTCACTGGCCCTCATGTGGGATCCAAACTGGGGCTGCTGGCATCCCAAAGCCAGCGCTTAACCAATGCGCCACTTGGCCAGCCCGAGACCTCCATTTCTTTCTTTTCTTTGCTTGTTTTTTCGAACTTCCAGTTTTACAGTGTTTAGCATATGGGAATGTATCAAACATATCTATATTGTGGTTAAGATATTCTAATTATGAATAATTTCTGAGCTAGGGAAACAATTTTCGTAATTAAGTAAGTGAAAAGAATGTTCAGGAAAAATTTTTTCTTGTGATCCTTCAATTGGCATTTGATATATTAATTGAAAATTTTATTCAAATGCTTATTAAAAGTATATGATTTATAGTATTTAGAAAGTAGCCACAAGAAAAAATAAAATGACGTAGATATTTATCTTGTTTTACTACTGTTTGTTTAGTATGTGTACATTTGTTCTAGTATATCATAATTTTTTTCATTTCAAAATTATTCTAATTTTCCTTACTCAGTTTTAAACTATGTACTTTGTAAAAGGCTGAAAGTATGATTTAAACTACAAGTTGATATAAACGTTTCAATTCTAAATAAAAGATAATGTAAATAATAAGCATGGATCTGATTTGAATAAAGATTTTAAAATAGAAATAATGTATTTCATTTTTAACAATTTAAAGTGGTCAATACCAGGCTGAACCAGGGAAGGGAACAGTTGGTTAAGAGCTCGCTCAAGTGTGCGAGCTGAGCTCTGAGCAACAGCAGTTCGATGCCCAGCCCTAGCTGAGCTGCTGCTAAGCTGCCAACAGGTGGCGGGATGGCTCAGTTAAAAAAAAAAAAAAAAGGGCCGGCTGAGTGGCACGTTGGTTAAGAGCTGGCTTGGGACGCCAAGTGGCCCCAGTTCGGATCCCAAATAGAGGGCCAGTGACATTGCCCTCTACAGCTAAGATGGTGAACAACAGTTCCACCTGGAGCTGGGCTGCTGTGAGTCCTCCGACAGCATAGCTACACCCCTAGATGCAGTGGGCTGCCATAGGCTACAGTGAGTGGCCAGCAGCCAGCGTGAGCGGCTGGCAGCCACTGTGAGCTGCTAAGAGCCTCTGTGGCCGGCTGTCCAGAGGCCAGCAACAGATCTGCCTCACCCGAGAAGAGCGCAATGATGATACCAACATGGGCCAGTGAAGCAATGTCTTCCACTAAACTGAACAAAAGGACAGCAACTTGTCTGTTCCCCTTCCTCAAATTCCCCAATAAAATCTTTAAAAAAATAAAATAAAGTGGTTAATACCAGTGAAAGGAGATAATATTGTAATATTGTTTTATGAAGATAATATAACTTGTATAACTTTAGAATTCATATTTTAAAAGAAGGAAAAGTCCAAATTTTTTGTGTTATGAGGATTATTAGTATTAAGCATAGTTTTTCTAATGATGTATTTTTGGAAAATTTTATGATTTGCTTATTGTAATTAACTGGTAATAGCTGTAAGGATGATTTGTGTCTTTTAAAATCTTAAACAGTATCAAGATATTCTAAAAGTCTTCATACTTAAATATTTTTTAAAATACTTCTTTCAAAACAAAACACAGAAAAACCCCAAATGCTTTAGTAATCCATAACTGTGATTCAGAGAATTTACTCTTAGTGCTGTCCAGAATTTATTCACCATACTGCCCCACTTCCTAGTAAGCTAAATTTAATTTTAGAATCCTCAAATAATGCTAAGAAAGTAAGAGGTGTGGATGAAAAAGGGGCTATGTAGAAAATCTGACAAGCTCAGGGACCTACTTGCCAGGCGTGACAAGCCCAGTGACAAAATAACCAAACAGGATGTTGTGATCCTAAGTTCCTAACTGAGCAGGTCATGGTGGGTAGTCACGCTCCAGGCATATAGCTTTCTCAGCAAAAGGTTTGTCTTTGCCATAAGCAAGCCCTGTCCGTTCTTTTCAATTAAATTTATTGGGGTAACATTGGTTAATAACATACAAGTTTCAGGTGTACAAGTCTATAATACATTATCTGTATATTTCATTGTTGTCTCCTGTCACCATATATTTGATTCCCTTGACCCTCTTCATTTTCCCCCTTCCCCTCTCATAACCACCATACTATTATCTATGAGTTATTTGTTCATTTGTTGCTTTCTGTTTTATATCCCACATGAATGAAATCATATCACTACCTATAAGGGAAATGTAAATCAAAACCACAATGAGATACCACCTCACACCTGTTAGAATGGCTACTATCAATAAGACAAAAAATAACTGTTGGAGAGTCTGGAGAAAAAGGACTCCTCATACACTCCTGGTGGGAATGGAAATTGGTGCACCCTCTTTGGAAAACAGTATGGAAGTTCCTCAAAAAATTAACTGCTGCGTCCTGCACGACTGAGCAGTGGGAGTGGAGAAGGGACGGCGAAAGGTTAAGAGAGAGAGATACACAAATAAGAGAAAAATGTAGTTTGGGGTCAGGGGACTTCAGCCTCATGGACTGGAAGCCCCAAATCGGGCCTGACTGCTCCTTTTATTATCTTACACATAAGCAAAGAACAATGTAACTTCCTCGGTCTGTGAGTCTCACACCCGAAAACATAGCTCAGGGCCAAATCACCCACACCTGCAAGCTGCCATTACCAGAGGTCCCATGAGGTTATTGTTATGTACCTCTTTAGAGACAGAATCTTCCTCTGCCAAGGCTTACTGATAAGAATGCACAGAGGACAGATATTATCACATCAATAGGTCATTTCACAGGCAGGCTGCCAAAACCTGATGTAAAGGGTTTATGCCCTATTTCTGTCAACTCGTGATTCCTCCCTTTGGTACTCCCTGGCACCCATGCAGCCGTGTCCGGCTTAGGTCATTTTTACCTTGAGAAATCTTACCCATCATTGACTAACTGGCCATCCTTTGGCTCCAAGTGGGGACACATACAGTAAGCATAACAGAAGTAATGATCTGTCTTTATGGAGAGGTGCATGGGGGCAGACAGGCAGGCTATAAGGTGACAATTAGCAATAGAATTACCATATAATGCAGCAATCCTTTTGAGTACCCAAAAAATTTGAAAACACTTATTCATAGACATATGTAGGGCCGGCCGACTGGCTCAGTTGGTTAAGAGCTCGCTCAGGAGTGCAAGCTGAGCTCTGAGCAACAGCAGTTCGATGCTCAGTCCGAGCTGAGCTGCTGCGGTTGGCAGGATGGCTCAGCCAAAAAAACAAAAAGAACAAAAAACAAAGACGTATGTACCCCTGTGTTCATTGCAGCATTATTCACAATAGCCAGGACATGGAAACAACCTAACTGTCCTTTGATAGATGATTAAAGACGTAGTACTTATGTACAATGGGATACTTAGCCATAATAAAATGATAAAATATTGCCATCTCTGACAACGTGGATGGATCTTGAGTGTATCATGCTAAGTGTCCATTGTTCTTGTGCGTCTAGGCTAAAATACCTTTGAAATGTCGAGTGCATCTCTCCAGCCCCTTGGAGGCACAACCACCTCACAGGAGCATCACCTAAACATTAGCCTGTTGCTCACATACCGTCTCTTTACTGTGAATAGTAAATGTTAACTGTCCTACACCCACCAATGTAAAAGACGTATGTCTTTGTCTCTCCACTTTGCTTTATCCAATCCCAAAGGTTACCCCCATCCTCTTTGATTACTTTCACCCCCTTAATCAATCACCAGTGGGTTTCATTTAACCTTCCTTGTGTTTTCCTTCAATTCTAAATGTGTAAAATGAACTGCAAAACTGCCATTTTCCCAGTCGATTGAGCTCATGCTTCTGGGTGTGTCCTCAATTTGGTTCTAATAGACTCTAATAAATTCTTATAATATTTTTTATAGGTTTGAATGTTCTTACCCTGACAGAAATAATAGGAAGTTTTTCTGTTTGCTCAATATTAAACTCTGCTTTTGGACAGAGAATGGTAGGTAGCGGTGTTTCAGTTTGATAAAATACCATGCCCGTTTGTCTCTTTTGAAATTACAATCTTTTTTTTTTCTTTTTAAAAGATTTTATTGGGGAATTGGGGAAGGGGAACAGCGTTGGGGAACCTGGGAAGGGGAACAGACAAGTTGCTGTCCTTTTGTTCTTCAGTCTAGTTGTTTCTCTGGCCCATGTTGTATCGTCATTGTGCTCTTCCCGGTTGAGGCAGATCGGTCGCTGGGCTCTAGAGGGCTGCTCACGACGACTCTTGGCAGCTCACACCAGCTGGCAGCCCTTCACGCTGGCTGCCAGCCACTCACTATAGCCTATGGCAGCCCACTGCAGCAGGAGCTGCAGCTACATCATCGCTGGCGACTCACAGCAGCCCAGCTCCAGGTGGAGCTGTTGTTCACCATCTTAGCTGTAGAGGGCAGTGTCACTGGCCCTCATATGTGGGATCCGAACCAAGGCCCTGCTGCTCAGAGCCAGCATCCCAAGCCATCTCTTAAACAACGTGCCACTCAGCCAGCCCTGAAATTACAATCTTAATTTTTAAAAACACACATTGTTTAACAATCTGTGGTCATGTTAATAGGAAACTCAGTGCTTGCTTTGTTATTATTTAAGGAATTCACTTATGCAGGATCATAGTCCCTTATCTACTGTTCTGAAATCTAGAACGCTATGAAAACAAAACAATTTTTTAATAAGTTTGCTGTCAAATTGGCTTTGGTGGTTAAGCCTGACCTGTACTGATATGGAATTACAGGCTTTTCTCACTTAGTGCGAGTACTCATACATTTTGCTGCAGAAATATTGTGTAAGATTATGGGGTGCTGACCCAGGACACATTGAGGGTGACTGATAGTAAATGGTGTACATCCCCAAAAAAAAGAAATTGAGAAACACATATGGTCCCAAGGATTGGGGAAAAGGGACTGCATACCAGCACTTAATCTTCAAATCAACCTTTTGAAGTGGATACCATTATCATCTCCGTTTTTAAAGTGAAGAAAGGTTAAGTAATAACCTGCTTAAGGTCACATGGCAAGTAAATGTCAAAGCTGGGATTCTGATTGTAGTTTGTCTCCAGATTCCATGCTCTGAATGATTACATGGTGCTGCTTCTTTTATTTTCTGTAAAATCATAAGCATATAGATCAACTGTAGCACAACATCAACTGTAGTCAAAATTTATTTGCTTAAACTTCAATTTCTTCAAATTATGGTTTAAATAGCTGGATAAAACAGAACCAGTAAACTGTATTCTGCTGATAGTTCAGCATTTTGCCATCACTCTATGAGCTATTCAAAATGTCAATATAAGAACAGCAAACTTACATTTAGAAAACTTGTAATACAATGTACAAATTGTGATTATACAAAATTTGAAATTTACACAAAAGAGAACAGATTATGAATCTCCATTTACTCATTTACATATACTCTTTAGCAGTGTTCAACAGTTCATGGCCCGTTTTGTTTCATTTATACTTGTGCTTCTCAACCCACACTGATTTTTTTTTTTTTGAGGGCAGTGTCACTGGCCCTCATATGTGACCCGAACCGGGGCCGCTGGCCTCCCAAGCCAGTGCTTAACCACTGCGCCACTCAGCCGGCCCCACACTGATTATTTTGAAGCAAATTTCAGACATATGATTTGATTATCATATTTGAGTATGGAATATCTCTGTAAAAAGTAACTTTCCTTCATCAATTGTTTGATTACATCTATTATAATTCATATAGAAAAGACAGGATAAATATACTTGATACTTTTCCTTTATCAATTTTCACAATAAGAGTGTTGGTTCCCTTCTGTCATCAAAGATAAACAATGAGGTTTTTTTTTTTTTTAAGATTTTATTGGGGAATTGGGGGAGGGGAACAGCTTTGGGGAATCGGGGAAGGGGAATAGACAAGTTGCTGTCATTTTGTTCTTCGGTCTGGTTGTGGAGGACGTTGCTTCACTGGCCCATGTTGGTATCGTCATTGCGCTCTTCCTGGATGAGGCAGATCGGTCGCCGGCCTCTGGATGTCGCTCACTGTGGCTATTGGCAGCTCACGCTGGCTGCCAGCCACTCACGCTGGCTGCCGGCCACTGACTGTAGCCTATGGCAGCCCACTGCAGCAGAGGCTGCAGCCTATACTGTTGCATGGGCTTGCACAGCCCAGCTCCAGGTGGAGCTGTTGTTAGCTGTAGAGGGCAGTGTCACTGGCCCTCATATGTGCGATCCGAACCAGGGCCACTGGCATCCCAAACCAGCTCTTAACCAATGCGCCACTCGGCCGGCCCAACAATGAAGTTTTTGGCTTGTGTATTTGGTTGATTGGTTGAATCTCTTTGAATATAATACCTACATGTACTTGTGTTTGAATCCATTACAGTTATCTTTATTGATGCATGAAATTATCTTTGGCCAGAGGGAGCCTTTTCAAATTGATTCCTGAGCCTTTCTATTTATTTATTTATTTATTTATTTATTTATTTATTTATTTATTTAGAGGGCACTGGCCCTCATATGTGGGGTTTCCTGAGCCTTTCTGATACGACCCTCACAGCCTTTGTTTGCTGCCCTGCTTCCTTGTGCAACATGTTTCAGGTTCATCTTGTTCATTTGCTGCCCCCGACCCAAGATTATCCATTATTCCAGAGAGTCTCTGTTCCTTTTAATGGGAAATGGTGGGTAGCAATCACAGTCTGCATGCAAGGAGAGCTTGTTGCTATGGACAAAAAGAGGCTCTGTAATAAATCATAAATTCCTAATTGGGTAAGTAAGTCACACCCAAGGCCTATAAATTCTTTAGTGAGAGGTTTTTAAGCCATCCCTGTCAACTGTTCTTGAGTATCTAGGTTAATACACCTTTGAAATGCCAGAAGTAATACCCCTCAAAGGCATAGCCACCCTCAAGAGAGCATATAAACTTGTTAACTATCCTATAATTGAATCCTTGCCTTGCTCTCTCCCACCTTTATGTAATCTTCCTTAAGTTCCAAATACATTAAAGAAACTGCAAATCTTTATTCTCAGGAGCATCTGAGATCTCGCTTCCAAGCAATCATCAGTTTTTGATCAAATAAACTCATAAAAATTCTCCGCAGGTTTGGATGTTTCTTTCTTTTTTTTCAAAGATTTTATTGGGGAATTAGGGGAAGGGAACAGACAAGTTGCTGTCCTTTTGTCCTTCAGTCAAGTTGTAGAGGACGTCGCTTCACTGGCTCATGTTGGTATTATCATTGCACTCTCGCCAGGTGAGGCAGATCGGTCACCGGCCTCTGGACAACCGCTCAAGGCAGCTCTTGGCAGCTCATGCTGGCTGCCAGCCGCTCAAGCTGGCTGCTGGCCATTCATTGTAGCCTATGGCAGCCCACTGCAGCAGAGGCTGCAGCCCACCATCGCAGGCAACTCACAGCAGCTCCAGGTGGAGCTGTCGTCCACCACCTTAGCTATAGAGGGGCAGTGTCACTGGCCCTCATATGTGGGATCCGAACTGGGACCCTGCTGCTCAGAGCTGGCATCCCAAGCCAGCTCCTAACCAACGTGCCACTCGGCTGGCCTGGTTTGGATGTTTCTTATGTCAACATTGCTACAAAGCTGGTTGTTTTTAGGCCTTTCAATGGATGATGGAGGAGAGATTTGTTTTTAAAGATAAAATATATTGTTAACTCATACTGGTACCTGTTGGGGGCTGACAGTATCCCAGTGTCTGACAAGGCCACCTTGAAATAAAGATCCACGCTCAGCACTGGATATCTGGGATGCTGCCTTATGTTTGTTCATGTAATATCTCCTGTCTCTATGAACCCATGTGTCTTTCCTCCACATCAGATCCTATAGGAGACAGTACTTACATTGCATTTATGGCAAGTTCCTGGGGTACCCTGATGCTAGCTGGCTGTGTAAGTCAACGACAGGGCAAGATTTCCTAAAAAGGAAACTCCCTAAGACAGGCTACAGTCCGAGGGGACCACAGGACTGAGAAATAGGGGACTCAAGCCCCTTAGAAACTGAGGCTCAGGCCTCTGGTCACATGGGCAAATCCTGTCTGTGAGAAACAGACAGTCTGTGAGAAACTGGTGTTATCATCCGTCCTTGAGCTCACTCGCCTATACAGCTGTGAAAGGTTTCCTTGGAGATCAGGAGACCAAGGTCTCTCGGCCATGAAAGTTCTGATAAGAGACAATTTACTGACCATGAGGTATTTTAATTAACAGCCTTGTTTTAACTCTTTGCTTTGTACATTGCTGTAGCAACAGATACTGAAGCTTTGACTGAGAAACAGATGTTACCCTCTATTACAATAATATGTAGCTCTTTGTAGGATAGGAAAAGTTTGAGACTCCTTTTGCTACTAAGTATTATAATCACATAGAAATAGTTTTTTGCCCTAAACTCAGCCACTGCTAGACTCTTGGCAATAGTTCAAGTATACGCCCTGTAACCAGAATGGTCTTAGTAACCATTCTTTAGATGATAAGTAAAATCCTTGAACAGGCCACAGTGTACCCTGGAAAGATACAATTACAAAAAAGTAAAAGTTCTGAGAAAGAAAAAACATCATGATCATGTGAAACATAACTTGTAATTGAGATAATGGTCAGAAGCCCCTATAAAAGGGGCCAGGCTTTAACAATAAACTGTGTGTGTGTGTGTGTGTGTGTGTGTGTGTGTGTGTGTGTGTGTGTGTGTGTGTGTGTGTGTGACACTCCTGTGAACCTCTTTCCGGTGTGTCTCCCTTTCTTTCTCCTCACCGACGCCATCCCACCCGAGGGGAACCCCAGGTCCTCGTGGGGGCCGGCCCCCCTCAGGTATCTTTAATTCAGGTTTAGAACTACGGGATATTTATATAACCTCGTCAAGCTTACATCTATATTACATGTCATAAGTTTCAGCTTCAAAGTTACCATCTTAACAACTTCCATTTGGTTTATCCCAACCAACATTGCCACCTACAATTTGGCTACTGAGAACTGTTTACGATTTTTTTGGTAATTCGTTTAGTCATTTGGGAGAGTTCTGTTTTGGTATGCCACAACTGCATAGCATTTAGATTAAGTTAGTTTCATTTTACTTTCAATGATCAAGGATTGCTTATTTAAAATTTAATTTTGTCTCTAAAAATGAAAAGAAAAAGTGAAGGAGGCTCTGATCAAGCCAGCCTGTTTTATTCAACTTAACAGAAAACACAACCCGAAACCCGGGATCTATAAAGTTTAGAAATTGGGTAAGAAATAATTAGCTAGTGAGCCCTTACTCTTCTTGTCTCCTAGAGTGACTAAATATTTTTAAAAAGAGGGGTGAGCCAACTAAATACCATTAAAATACATCATAAAATCATCAATAAAGACACTTCAGACTTTGGCAGGAGAAGATACGAGTTTAAGAGCACTTATTTATTTCAAAGGCTGTAGAGTCTAAGGAGAAATATTACTTCCACATAGATGCAACCTTCCAAATGAACCACATTATATCTACTAACACCTTATTAAGGAATCAATGTTTTAACTATTAAGGATATTTAAGTCCCAAGTTTAGAAAGTGACTGTTTACAACAAATTGGTTCAAGTCACATGAAGTACTATTTATATACAGTGAACTAAAATGAAAAGGTGGAGAGAGGGGAAGCTTAAAAGAGGCTTGAACTAATCTACCTGCTTAAATATTCTTTGAAAGCAAATCAGACTGAGAAGATTGTATAGATTATATTCTAAAATAAAATCCTTTAAAAATGCTTATTCTTATTAAAATAGTAAATTATGTGCATATAATGTTTTAAATTGGTATTATAAATCCATAAAATCCCGCTCAAATTTTATCAAGATGGAAGCTGTTAAATATTTAAGCATTTTTTGTTGTTTTTTTAGAGTAAATGAAAATTTCTAAAATGGAAGTAGGAACAAAGAAACGCAAAATCAAAACAAACTGATTTCTAGGGTCTAAGGTAAACTTGTCTAAAAAGTGAATATCTAATCTTGCTGGTAAAGTAATAAGGATTTTTCTTAGTATTCATTCAGAATTTAAGAAAATGTGAAAGTTTTACTTGTTTAATTTTACCATAAGTGTAAAAATCTTTTGGTAGGGTTACTTCAGTATTCCATCAGTGAAAGATAAAGGCTACTATTTAAACTCTGTTTACTGGGGAAAATCCATGGCCATTTCCATTTATTGCTTTTTTTCTTTACTGTGATTTGTTTGCAACTTAGAAAAAAATTGTATTTTAGAGTGAGTGCTAGGAAATTAAAAGATCTAATTAGGGTTAAAAATCCTTTTCAAAGTTTAAACGAATTTTTTCAAAATAAAGTTTAACTTTATTTTGCCATAAATTAGATTGTGGAGGGCAGCCTCCATTTTTGTGTATATGTGTATTTCTTAAATGATTGTAAGCCATAGGACACTTTGTTTTGTGAGCCTGCCGATGTTTTATGGTCCTTGTGTTTTTCCAATTCACATAGTTTTTGTTGTGAAGTGACACTAAAGTACTGGTTGCTTTATGAAAATGCTTGCCTCGTAATAACTCTTGACATTTTGTCTTTATCTCATCACTTAATTTAGAAATCCAGCACTGACAGAAATGATTGTACCAGTAATGAAAATGAAGAAGAAGAAAAATCCCTTCCTTCAAAGGCATGAATTTGTTTTTTCCTTAAGTGGAATATTTGTAAGTTAGAAAAGCTATATTTTAAAATTGGTAAAATTTGAAAAAAAATTTAACTTTTATAATGTAAAATATTTATGTGATGCTAAAGTCCTATCTATATAATGTATATACAGAAAAGTTATTTTATATATCTATATCTATATATAGCCCCTTTCTTTGATAAATGATAGTATATTACACATCCTTTTTCCACCATGCTTTTTCCACTGAATAATACGTCCTGCTGTGTAAAGATATTCCTCAATCTTTTTTGACACCTGCATAGTTCTACATTTTGTGGATATACCATAGTTTATTCAATCAGTCTCCTATTAATAGACATTTGAGTTTATTGTAGTGTCAATTTGAAGAAAGTTTAAAATTGAATTTTAATATTGACTGATATTTTTTGGGGGAAATTCTATGTTGAGAATGGCTGTTGTGGTAAAACAGAAGCTCCCTCTTGTTTCCCCTGAGTCCAAATGATCACAACTTAATGTGCAGCCATTTAAAATAGTACCATGTCACGTCACACCAATTTAATATATTTGTATGTCCTTACAATGAGACTAACCTATTTTTATAAGCCTTTCTAGTGTATTATGTTTTTAAATAGATATTTTACATCTTGTAAATTTTTCTCTGTCCACACACACACATACACACATCACTTAAAGGCAAAACAACTTGTTTAAAAGTTTATTTTAAATGACAAAGATTCATTTTGAATCAGCTAACAGGGAAGCTACATTTCCTGTACATGACAACAATAGGATGGTGACAAGTAAGCTGAGAAAAGGATTTTTAAAAATTACTGTCCTTATTGGTATGGGGTAGGCACAGTATGAAACAATAGAGCAGTGGTTCCCTTAAAGGTAAAGTCTACATCAAGAGTAAATGGTTAATACTGTGAAGTGCTTTAGAATAATGAGTGGCGCACGTCAAATACCATATGTTTTTGCGTTATTTGAAAAAAAAATCCAGATAAGTTATTAATGGAACTCGTAAGCAATTCTCATAATAGCATCTAAAAATTATTTTAAAAGCACGTAAGCCTTTGGAAATGAACTGTGTTGTGTTTCCTTATGATCACATGACAATGCTGGTGACTTTATGCGAGCATAAGTTTATTTTGATAGTATCAGCATTCACATAATCCTTTCAAGTTGAATCAATATTTAATCATCAGCTCTATACTAGAGAGCAGGCTAAAATCGAGGATCCCAAGAGAAGACAGTGTGGGAGATGGGCGTTCGAACAATTATGATAAAATAATAAAAATAAACAATTAGAATTCAAATAATTATAAAATAATAAAATGATGAAAATTAAGCCCCAAAGAGTAGCATATGCATTCAGTGAGTTTTGGGATAGGTAACGAGACAGGCAAGTAAACTGCTATATAATGTGTGAGGACGCCAAAGAATCCTCACCACCATAAAGTGCCCCAAATTAGAGCGGCAACTTCTGCCCCAAGTAAGAAAACAGTAAAAATTGGCCTCAGCGCAACGCAATCAGAACAGCAGAGTCGGGCTCTCTGCCCTCCTGTCCTAGCGTCCTGTAAGCGCCTTATCGCGGCTCCCGAGCGCCTTTAAATCCCGCTTCTCTCCAGCTCTGACGAGGCGGGGGCTCGGAGCTCTCACCCCGACCTTGGCCGCCGCGCGCCGGGGAAGCAGCTGGAGCCCCCAGCCCCTCCCTGGGGCCCCGCTCGGGCTCTGGGCACCGAGCCCCCGCCTGGCCGGGTGCGGCTCCCGGCTCCTGCCCGGACCGCCTCCTCCCCGGACCGCCCTCTCCGGGGCGCGGGCCCGCCTCCCCGCTCAGGCTCTGGCGCCGGAGGTTTCCGGTGAGCGGCAGTGGCCGGTTATGACGACTCCCTCCTCCTGAGCAGCGGCCGTTTCTTCCTCCTCCGAAGCCCAGACTCCCTCCGACTCCAGGTGGGACTCGCCCCTGGATTTGCAGAGCCTTCACCGCGCCCTTCCCGCGGCGGCCCGGCTGCGCGCGCCTCGTTCGCCGGGGTGCGCGGTGGGGGTTCCTGCGCGTTCCCCGTGCGGCTCGCCGGCTGGCTGCCGCCTTTCTCCCATCGCCTCTGGTCCGGCGCCGGCCCCCCCGGCCCCCGAGCGCTCGGCCTCTTCACGGCCCCCAAAGCGTGCAGGCTGCCCGGTTCCCAGCCCGCGCGCGCTGACCCCGTTTCCCAGGCCGGGGTGGAGGCGCTCTCCCTGACACCTCCAGGCGCAACCCCGACCAGATGTGTAGGGGTGAGGGGCGCGATGTAGGTGGGCGGTCCCCGTCATCTCTGCAACCTCGGAGCAGCCCCGGGAGGTGTCCCGGGTGGCAAACCCCGGCGCGCCATCGTGGCCGCGGAAGGGCTCTCGCAGCTGACTCCGCAGCCGTGGTTCCCCAACTGAAGTTCTAGCAGGGAGCTGGCGGACCTCCACCTGGGCATCTCAAGCGTCCAAACTCTCTCACCCCCTGCCGTGTACCGACCAGGAGGCATCTGGCACAGTGGGGCGAACAGTTTAGGAGTCCTTGTGAGTCTCAGATGAGTTTAACTTCTCATTTGTCCACTGTCTTCTTTAAACTTCCCCAAGCTTTGTCACGGAGAATTGTCCCATGTCACCCACTTTGTTCCCTGACAGCCTCGCGTTTCACCTCTCTTCATCTTTCAGGCTTTTCCCTTTTCTGCTCCCTGCTTGTAGGCTTCTGGAAATCCTGTCAAGTGATCCAGATGTGGAGGGAGCCAGCTGCTTTGTGCTGAAAGAAAAAGGATCTCAGCTACTAAAGCTTCCATCTGTCGGAGAAGTGCCCCCACCCTTCCCTGGGAGGCTTTGTAACAGGACTCAACACGGAAGGGCTTTGTGCCAGGGCCTCAGGGTGTGTTTTCATGCACCAGTAGACGCCCTCTGCTAGCTTATACAAGTGGGTGCGTGCCCTCTGCAAAAGCCAGGATTCTGATCTGAGTCTTTAGATTTTTCCCATGACCTCAGCGTAGTTACTCTTTCTTCATGGATCAGTGGGTTTAGTTGGAATGGCTAGAGCTCAGTCCAGGACAATGAACTTGGATAACCACAGGGCAGGACTGGGTCATAACAATGACCATTACTGGGAAGGATGAGTCAAGAAGATGGACGTCCTGTGTCCTGCCTATTGGACCATGAAACTCAAGTAATAGTAAGGCTCAGGGTAGCAATGTGAGTCCCTTACGAGGAGTACTGCGGTAAGAACCCAGCAAGTTGTCTGCTCCTAGGTGTTTTATCCGCCTGTCCCAGCTGATGCCTGGATAAAGTGGGCCATCTCCTTCCTGCCCACTGTTGGAATCTGGTCTGTTACTGTGTTGTTACAGGGTGGGCCCTGTAACTTTGCTTTTAGTGTTTGTCATTCATTGAGACAAAGAGAGAGCACCACCAGCCAGGCCTTCAGCTTAGTGGTTAGCTCACTAAATTATTTCCTTTCTTAATATTTCCTTTAATTCAAAGTATCACCTGGGTGGTAAAGTCTACTTTAGCATCTTTTTAAGGTAATATATTTCATTTCTGACAGGTTTTCTGTTCCTGAAACAGCACAACAGTTTCTGGGTCGTTCTGAGGATTAACGAGGTAAATATTTTTATTTAAGTTACTGTGACTATTAACATGTATTTTTTTTTTTAAAGAAATCTCCTTCACATTTATTTATTTATTTATTTTGAGGGCAGTGTCACTGGCCCTCATATGTGGGACCGAACCGCGGCCGCTGGCGTCCCAAGCCAGCGCTTAACCACTGCGCCACTCAGCCGGCCCAACATGTATTTTTAAATTTTGTATAAATGCTATCTACTCACTGTTTGCTAAAAGTTCTAACCAAAAATTGTTACAACAGATAACAATATACTCTTTAGATTAAACAAACAAACAAACAAAACCACTATATTTATCACTCCAGAGGGAAAAGGATTTCTTCTCGGTGTCCCCACTGTTCAGTTATGACCTGTTGGCCTTGGAACTTGAGGCCTGATGGAACATAGCAGTGTAAAAGCCCTATCATTTTCGCTCATAGTTAGTGAAGACTGCTTTTGAAAGCTGGGTTTTCCAGTATGTCCCAGTGACAGCAGACATTGCTGGGGAGCAGCTAATGTGTAAGCTGGCTCTATCATCTTGTGGAAAGAGCATTTTTTTTTAATAGAAAAGATACCACTAAAGTGAACCAAGAATGGCATGATTATTGTCTATGCCGTATAGCAGAAATATGTCAGACCCATTACCATTGTCTCTTTTCACAATTCTAAAGCAGGACAGAAAGGGGTTAAGGGTCCAGCCTCTGAGGCAGACTGCCTGGATTTCACTCCTGGAGTTTTCCAAGTCTCAGCTATTACTATTATAGATTATTATTATACCCACCAGAATGTAAGTTTTAAGGACAGGGAGTTTAGTCCTGACTGAATGTTCATTGCTGCATTTTTGGTATATAGAAGAGTGCCTGGTACATAGTATATACTCACATACTGGTTGTGATTATTAATTTTTATTCATCAGATGGACACTTGCTCAGAACCACTGCACTTCCTTTTTCTCTGTCTTCCTGGCATGTTTCCCCTGCTCCTCATCATTCAGGTCTCAGCTCAAATGTTATTTAGCACCCCACACCCCATCCAACGTGGCTTTAAACATTTATTCAATAAACACTTACATAGCATTTAACATGCCAGTTACATCTAAACACTTTACTAATATTTAATTCACAACAGCCCTATGAGGAAGGTTTATTGTAATTTCTATTTTACAGGTGGAAAAGCTGAGGTACAGGAAGGTTAAGTAACTTGTTCAAGGTCATACAGCCTAGGATACTGTAGCTGGATTCAGACCTAGTTGGTCTAGTTTTAAAGTCCATGTTCTTAACCATCATGCTATGTTGTCTATCCTATTACCTTTATTTCAGGTATCAGCAAACTGGGTCATATCAAGGCCTTCCTCCCACTTTGGTAAATGAAATCTTATTTGAACACAGCCACCCCAACTCCTTTAGCAGAGGGTATGGCTGCTGACAAAGGCATTGTTGAGTTGTTGTCACAAAGACTCTATGGCCTGCAGAGCCAAAAATATTGACTACCTAGTGCTTTCTAGAAAAAGTTTGCCAGCGCCTGGTTTATTTGATTCATAGCCCTTGTCATCATCTGAAGTGGTTATTTATTTGATTGTTTACTTCATGTCTTTTGCACTGGGTTATAAGCTCCACTAGAGCAGGGGTCTTCCTTGTTCTTATCACCCTTGTGTACTTAGCTTGGAAAAAAGTGAAAGAGGCAGAACTGTTGGTTTGCTAATGGCTTCAGGCCAGCTGACAAAGGACTTCTCACATTTCTCTTTTGCCTGTTGGGATTTTGGATAAATTTCCAGGTGGTTATTTTCGCAGATTATTTTAGCCAGGCACCATCCAACTCCAGGAACCCTGCTTGTTTATATATGGGCTCTGGGGACTGCTGCCCATAGCCATCCCACAGAAGGGGACATTTCTTATGGGAAGAACTCAGCTGTCACCCAGAGCTGGCCTCATTTCATCTCCTCCCTTTGCCTAAGCACATGTAAATTGTTTCAGACTATCTCTTTCTTCCCCTTTCCCTCTACATGATGTATAGAAACTCTTGCAAAACTCTGGGAGAGCGGACATGCTGCCTTTCCTATCTTGCCATGCTGCTGGTGGGTTAAACTCCATGCCCCAAGACTGGATTTCTTTTTGGCTAGCATTTTTGACTCAAAACCTTACTTATAAAAAGACTTTCAGCAGTGGAAATTAAAAATTTTTTTACTGTAACAGCTTTTAACATAGTGCCTGGCACATAACAGGTGCAAAGTAAATATTTGTTGAATAAAGGAACATTACTCAGTAATGTAGCAAAGTTTGTTGTAATTATGCTTAGCCCTGAACCCTTTTGATTTTTAAAGGATATGTCTTAACATACATGTGTTTCCATTTGGTCTCTAGGTTGGGAGGTTGCTATGTTAGTCCTGCTTGTCTTTGGAGTATTGCTTCATGACGTCCCACTGAGCAGCCAAGATGAGGCTTCTCTCAAGGCCAACAGACCGCTGTTTGACTATGCCAGCCTCCGTTTGCCAGAAGAGCACATCCCCTGCTTTCTGCACAACAATAGGCATATTGCCACCATCTGTAAGAAAGACTCACATTGTCCTTATAAGGTAAGTATTTCTTTTGCTCTTATTTATTTTTAAAAGTATGCAATTTAGGCTAGCTTTATAACTTAAGCTTGCAGGTAGAATTCTGTCTTTTGGTTATAAGTGTGAGCTAATCATTGTATTTCATCTAATGCTTCTAAGTGACTAAACTTTGTTTAAAATTATGTCCCATTCACAGATAAAATAAAATCTAAATCACTAGTAAAATTGGCAGCCAATACTATTTATATACTCTATAAATAAATCAAATTAGATTTTATGCAGAAAAGAATATCTAGTTAAAAGTAACTAAAGAATCTCTCATCTCTTCTTTTTTAAACTGCATCTAAGAGGGTCTCTTAGCACTTAATTTCGATAATAACACCTCTGCCTTTTTCTCTGCATAATTAAGGCTGTTACTGTGGCTTTCTATTTTAGTTGTTGGAAAGGCTTGTCAAATTGGAGCCAATTAAGATGTCTCATGAGGCCTAGAGATCAAAGTGAGCTGCCTGCCCAGGAAGCTGGTGGAGACCAGGCCTGGGAACCCAACCAGCATTGTTCCTGGGTCTTGCAGAGGGGGTTGTCTAAGCTCCCTGGCCAACAGCAACTGCTGTGTCCCCCAGGGGCTGCTGAGATTTCAGTGGCTTGTGGGGTCTCTGCTGATCTTGATTGATTATTTAAGTTACTGATTCATTTAATTTAGCTGTGATGCTCTTAGTGACAGAAATTCCATTTCATGTGACTCTTTGGGGACTGATTTTCTAATCAGTTTCTTTACTAAGAAAGGTAGTTCCATTATACTTCTAGAAATTCCAATTTAAGTGGTCTTTGGTCATCTAAATAAAGCCTAGACTTTTGGTTAGAGAGCAGGCATGGTGGTGGGGGTGGGAGTGATTAAAGATAATTGTTATTAAGAATCTTAAGACCTCCATTGCCATATATTTGAGTCACCTCAATAAACCTTAATTTAAAAAAAAGAATCGACTACTATTAGAATTTACACTAGTTATTTTTATTACATGAATATTATAAAATATAAAAGTGAAAGTTCTATAAAGCTTTGTTTTCTTCATGGAAAAATCCTTAAATGTCAGAAAAAGAGCTACCAGTCTAAATGTTCATGTTTTATGTTCTAGAAACACTTAGAAAATCTAAAGTTCTGCTGGGGTTATGAGAAATCCTGCAAACCAGAGTTCAGGTTTGGTTACCCAGTCTGCACCTACGTTGACATGGGATGGTAAGTTTCCAGAGGGAATAACTCCTCCCCTTTAAATCATCTTTCTCTGAGTGTATGCTGATGTCCCAATTCCTAGCTAGGCTCTTTGGTTTTAGATAGTAATTCCTTTAGATATTATTTGTTTACATAGTCATAGATTCAACTTGACTCGCCCTCCTCCCCTCCCTGCCTCCCCCCACCCCCAGAAGGATACATGTCATTTCCTCCGCCAGAAGGAGGATACAGTATATATAGATCACAAAAAGTATTTTCCCCCAACAAACACTTAAAAGGTAAATTGATGGTTTCCTCTTGATTCTGGAGGGGAAAGTTAAGTATAATTAGTATTTCCAATACATGCAAAGTTAGTGGAGTAAGGAAAATACAGTACTTAACAGTTCATTCTGTTTAGTTCCAGACTTCACACATTTCTGTTGTGTATTTTTATTACAAGGGACTAAGTCTGCAAGTAACTTATTTTGGTAACTTCATGTAGCAAGGGGTAGTTTTAGAAAAATTATGATAGTTTACTTAAAAAAGTTAATGATAAATTTCTAGCAATTTAACTTTGAGAAAGAAAATTCAAGCTTCAGAAAAGTTAACAGAAAAAAAAAAATCACAGAATCTCTTTGTTTGCAAACAGGACAGATACCCTGGAATCAGCCCAGGACATATTCTGGAAACACGCCGACTTTGGCTACATTGCAGAGCGGCTGGAGGAGCTGCACGTGCTCTGCCAGCCTAAGGAAGCGGTGGGTGGTCAGCCTCTTACTGAATGAGCATGTTCATTTAAAAATACTTGTAATGTTTAGATTGTAATGTGAAAACAAGGTAGATGGCACAGTGAAAGGACTCCCTCCCTCTCACATATTTATGGCTTAGGTTTTTATTTAACTTCCAAAAACAAGTTTGTTCTGTGTCATCTGGAAGCCATGTCCTCATTTTTACACACACCGGGGGTGCCAAAAAATGTATATAAGTGGACACTTTGGTCATTGTTGCTCAAGTAGTAGTTCACCGTAATCAGAAGTGCCTGCACACTGATGGTAACCACTTTGAGCACCTCTTGTAATTGCAGAAGTCAAACGTGACTTCTATTCATTTTTTCTTATCAGTATGTATTGAGTATTACAATTTTAATAGTTTTCCTTAAAATGTGTATAGATTTTCTTGGCACCCTCTGTATATCATATGACCATATCTGAGGCTGTTAAAACATCATTAGGTTTATGGGCCGGCTGAGTAGCGTGTTGGTTAGGAGTTGGCTTGGGACGCCAGCTCTGAGCAGCAGGGCCCCAGTTCTGATCCCACATGAGAGCCAGTGACGCCATGTCCTCTACAGCTAAGATGGTGAACAACAGCTTGACCTGGAGCTGGGCTGCCATGAGTCTCCGGCGATGGTGTAGGCTACAGTGGGGCTGTCTGGCAGCGGGCGTGAGCTGCCGGGAGCCACTGTGAGCGGCCGTCCAGTGGCCGGCGAACAACCGCCTCACCTGGGAAGAGTGCAATGATGATACCAACATGGGCCAGTGAAGCAACATCCTCCACAAATAGACTGAAGAACAAAAGGACAGCAACTTGTCTATTCCCCTTCCCCAATTCCCCAATGCTGTTCCCCTTCCCCAATTCCCCAATAAAATCTTAAAAAAAAAAAATCACCAGGTTTAGAATTTTACCCCCAGAATGTTTTAAAGGATTTACCAATACACTGATAAATTGCATCTTTACAAATTCCCTTGTCAGTAGTTTGGGACAAATGATATACCCCACCACACTGCTCTGGGTTTGGTTAGGACTTTACCGTTTGCAAAAGCTGTTCTATGCGTTAGCTAGTTCACTTTTCACAAGCCTGGCAGATAGGCAGGGCTGGTATTCCTGATGCCACTTGACCAGAGAGGAAGACAGGGTCCTCAGAAAAGTTAAGCAGCTTCTTCAAGACCACACAGCTGTGACATAGAATTATACATCGAGAATTAAAATGCAGATCTTTTTGTGTTTGCTGTTAGCCATGCGTTACTGCACTCAATTGGTGAGACAAGCACATTGCTCAGAGGCAGTTTTGGTGTAGTCAGTAGAAGAGCATGGTTCAAATCCTGATTCTTGTACAGGGCACCCAACCTGTCCATGTTTGAGTTTTTTCTGCTTTTAAGCTGTGTCTGTTTCATAGCTTGTGGGAAGGATGAAATGAGATTCTTCATATAAACTTGCTCTGTGTGGGGCCTGGCTCCCAGCAAATGGCTGTGTTAGATTTTAAAGGTCCAGGGAGTTCTAAGCACTTATGACTCTATTATCTCCCAGTGTTCTTGAACCATGGCTGAGTCTGACACCATTATTTCTAGGCAGTCCAGAAAATTTTTAAAAAAAAATTTTTTTAAACACACTTGCATTAAACAACTGAATATATTCTCTGTAGTGTTTTTGGAGGATGTCACGTCATAGAACTTGAAGTGGTTCTTGCAAGGAAGCGTGGCATTCCCAGCACTGAGTGGCTCAAACAGACACTGTGTTCTATGGTGAATCCTCTGGCTGGAGTCCAGCAGTTCATGTAGAAGGGGTGAGGAAAGAGTCACACTGCACCAGGCACACCACCTCCAAGGCAGTGTGTAGAATGCTTGCCGGGTCAGGAGCTCCTCAGTATGTTTTGTGCTATCAGTGTATGATCCCTCACCAACTGTGGATTCTAAAACTCCGTGCAGGCCAAAACTAAGGCCTGGTGTTATTGGGGGTTATGAGAAAAACAATGAAACGGTGTTTAAATCTATAAATAAAATCCAGAGCAGATGGAAGCTTTTGAAACCATCCCTCTTTCAGCACAAACCAGGTTGGTAGAAATAGAAATGGGCTATGGCAGTTGACTCTTAAACTTGCTTATTTCAGTGATTTAGAAAATGCCCTCGTGGGCCAGCTGAGTGTTGTGTGGTTAAATGCTGGCTTGGGAAGCCAACGGGCCAGATTCGGGTCCCACATATGGGGGCCAGTGACACTGCCCTCAAAAAAAAAAAGAAAAAAAAGAAAATGCCCTATAGAAAATACTGTTGGGACAGGGACTCCCACAAGTTTTGTGATTTGCAGAGTACCTCATCAAAATGGACAAACTGCCCTTTCAGCCTTGCATTTTAATGCCTCATGTGTGCATTCTTCCTTGTTTCATTTGGCGTGTCTTTGAAAAATGCTTTTTTGAGGGCAGTGTTACTGGCCCTCATATGTGGGACCCGAACCGGGGCCACTGGCTTCCCAAGCCAGTGCTTAACCACTGTGCCGCTCGGCCAGCCCTGAAAATGCTTTTTCACATAGCTGTTTGGGGTAGTGGTGGTTTTGAGTGCTTTTTTTTTTTTTTTTAAGAGGACTGAACCACACATACAGCTCTTCTCTTTAAAATTTGAAGTGACATAAGTAGAAATTTGGGGGTCTTCTTAGTCACCTAAAAGTGTGAAAATTGGCAAACCTATGCTTGGCCAAAGTCTGCTTGGGAAATTCCTTAAACAGAAGCAACCTTTGGAAAGCTCTCCTATTCGTGTTGTGTGGTTTCAACCTGAAGGTGCACAGCTGTCAACATGTTTAGCAAGTCTTTGCTAGACATGTGTATCCTTGAAATGTTAACACTTGGAGTTATTTTTTTCTTTTTTCTTACCTTATTTCAGAATGACTCAAGTCTGGTATGTTCCCGTTATCTTCAGTACTGCAGAGCAGCCAATCTCTATCTTGATTTAAGAAACATCAAGAGAAACCATGATAGGTATTAAGTGGTTGATGTTAAAATCTAATGGGAATTCTGAAATATTTTCAGGCCCAGGGATAGACCTCGGACTTGCTTCATTATAATATGACGAGGAGGTTGGGGTGGGTGGGGGATGAAAGACACAGACTGGCCCTGAGTTGATCATTGTGAAACTGGATTATGGATCCTTCAGGTTCGTATACCATTCTGCTACTTTTGTATACATTTGAATTATAGTGTAAAGAATTAAATTCTGAAGAAAAACTAATTTTGGAAATTGGTAAACCTCATTGGTTACAACCCATATGCTTGAGTCATGAAAAAAATTTTCTAAACCCAATTTAATTTTTTGCTATCCACTAGATTTAAGGAAGATTTTTTGCAGACTGGTGAAATTGGAGGACACTGTAAACTTGACATTCATATGTTGATGTCTGAAGGTCAGCGTAAGAGCCCTCTGCAGTCTTGGTGAGATTTTTTTTTTTTAATATGTTCCTAAAATATTTGTTTTTATTTCTGGCACTTTCTGATTTTTGTGGGGACTTTCAAATGGAAAATGTTACTTCATTTGTAGATAATTTAGCATGAACTTTTGGGGAGTGATGGCTACAGAGTGATTCAGTCAGTTGTATCAGAATCAAATATATGTTTATAAAATATTAGGAAATATGATAGAAACTTACTGTGTTCTAATGAAAGAAAAAAAATTCAAAAATGAATTTTTTTTTTTTTAAGCTGAGCCATCCTGCCACCTGTTGGCAGCTCAACAGCAGCTCAGCATGGGCTGGGCATCAAACTGCTGTTGCTCAGAGCTCAGCTTGCACTCTTGAGCGAGCTCTTAACCATCTGAGCCACTCGGCCGGCTCGAAAAATGAATTTTTATGAACTCATAATTGCTGTACGTGTTTTGGGGAATACATTTTTAAAGAAATAAACATTTATTGAAATATAAAACAAGCATATAGAGCAGCGTACAGTTTATATTATGAAAGAGGGAACCTACCTGTGTAATTTACCCAGGTCAAAAGTAGGCCATTATCAGCACCCCAGACTCTCTCTCCCAGTCACAACCCCCATACATCTTCCCAAAGGTAATCCCTATCCCGGCTTTCAGCAGCACTGATCAACTTTTTGAACTTTATGTAAGTTGGGGAATACGTTTTTATTTTTTATTTTTTTTAATTGGGGAATTGGGGAAGGTGACTAGCCAAGTTGTTGTTCTTCAATCTTAATTGTGGAGGGCACAAGTCGCCATCTGGCTGCCTGTCTGCAGCTCATGACCTCTAAGCTCAAGGTGCTGTGTTCAATCTTAGTTGCCGGTAGGCAACTTAGTCTTGTGTTAAGAGCCCACACTTTATCCAGAGTCATCCGGGTGGCAGCTCAGCTCAAGGTGCAGAGTTCAGTCTTAGTTGCTGGCTGGCATAGCCGACCATTGAACAGGCAGTCTTGTTAGGAGCACATGCTCTCACCAGCTGGGCCATCCTGCCACCTGTTGGCAGCTCAGCAGCAGCTCAGCTCGGGTGCAGCATCACTGGGCCATGTGGGAATCGAACCGGCGGCCCTGTTGCTCAGAGCTCACATTCTTAAGCTAATTCTCAACCAACTGAGCCATTCGGCCAGCCCTAAAACATTTTAAATATTAAAGTAGTTCTATGGTCTGTCAATAAATTTACCATCTCGGGGCTGGCCGAGTGGCGTGGTGGTTGGGAGCTGGCTTGGGACACCAGCGACCCTGGTTCGGATCCCACATATGAGGGCCAGTGACACTGCCCTCAAAAAACAGGAAATTTACCATCTCTAGAAATTAAGGAATTAGGGCAATTTAAAAAACTTTTTATTTTAAAATAATTTTAGACTCATAGAAGTTTAAAAATAGTACAAGGAGTTTTCTTTATACCCTTACCCCAGCTTCCTCTAATGATGACATCTTACATAACCATAGCACAATGATAAAAACCAGGAAATTGACATTGGTACAATATTAGTAAGTAAATACATTTGGATTTCATCACTGCTTATATGCTCTCAACTGCTGGGGGGAAGTATAGTCATGTGAAATTTATATCACATGCCTAGGTACATGTAACCACTAACATAATCAGGATACTGAACTGTTCTGTCATCCCAAACATAACATTCTCATGCTACCCCTTTATAGTGTAAGGTTCTGAGCACTCAATTCTAATATGTGTGTATGCGGTTTTTTACATACAACCAAACAATTCTCTGAAACTACCTGGGTGTCCTACAATTCAACTCAATTCTGATACTGTGGGCCTGGAGATAGCATCAGATTCCACAGGTTAAGGACTCATCCCACATGACTGCCCGCTCCCCCACTTCAGACCCCCTTTGTAAGCCCAGGTTGTCAGTTATGCTTCTGACCAATTAGCTGTAGATTAGAGGTTCTCACGACCACCCTCTTGGGTTTAGTTTGCTAGAGTAGCTTACAGAACTTTGAGAAACATTTTACTTGTTAAATGACTGGTTTATTATAAAAGAATGTGGCTCCGAAACAGCCAGATACATAGGGCAAGGCCTGGAGAAAGGGCTCCGAGTTTCCCCAAATCTAAGTGTTCCCCTACCACGAAGCTCGCCTTTTAGTTTTTTTTATAGGGGCTTCATTACATGGGCATTGTTAATTAAATCATTGGTCACTGCTGACTGATTTGACCTCTAGCCTCTTTCCCCTCCCCATAGGTCAGGGCATGGGAGTGAAAGTTCCAAACCTCTAATCATGTGGTTTGTTCTTCTGGTAAGGATCCCCTGAACTTTAAGAGTGGTCCAAAAACTACCTCATTAAAACAACAAAAGACACCTCTGTGGCTCTCATCACTTAGGAAATCCCAAGGGTTCTAGGAGCTCTGTGCCAGAAATGGGCATGAAGATCAAATGTGTATGTTATAAATCACAATACCACAAGTCACATAGGATACTCATGTAATGGTCACTTTTTTTTTTTTTGAGGGCAGTGACACTGGCCCTCATATGTGAGATCCGAACCAGGGCCGCTGGCGTCCCAAGCCAGCGCTTACCCACTGCGCCACTCGGCCGGCCCACATAATGGTCACTTTTGAAGTCAAATATTCATCTAAGTACATTCTTCAGGATAATAATCTACCATACATTTGTATGGCATTTTACAGTCTACAATGCAGTATCTTCCTTGACTTAACAGTTTTGTAGTAGGGGTTCCTGTATTTATAGTGGGAATTTTGATTCCTAGTGCATTTTGATATCTGATTTCACATAGTAGTTCCCTAGGGTATATTCGTATTAGTTATTTACTGCTGTGTAACAAATTACTCCAAAATATACCCTAGAGTATATGTGTATTCATTATCTATTGCTGTGTGAGAAATTACTCCAAAATTTAGCAGCTAAACACAACAAACATTCATTATCTCACAAAGTTCCTGATGGTCAAGATTTGAGGCAACTGAGCTGTGTGGTTTTGGCAGGGTCACAGGTCAGTTGTTGACAAGGGCTGTAGCCATCTCTTGCTTCAACTGGGCCTGGAGAATCTGCTTCTAAGCTCACTCATTTGTAAGGGTTGACCTCAAACAAATGGCTCGATGTTTCTCCTGCAAAATGGTTTTATTTGAAAATAACAAAGAATTGCAATTAAGGACATGCAGTCTAGAGGACAAAGGAGAGGAACATTTTTTTTATAAAAGAAAGGGGAGTTGGGCCGGCCGAGTGGCTCAGTTGGTTAAGAGCTCGCTCAAGAGTGCAAGCTGAGCTCTGAGCAACAGCAGTTTGATGCCCAGCCCGTGCTGAGCTGCCGTTGAGCTGCCAACAGGTGACAGGATGGCTCAGCTTAAAAAAAAAAAAAGAGGGAGTTTAGGGCTGGCCGGCCTAGGTTCGGATCCCACATGTGAGGGCCAGTGACACTGCCCTCTTAAAAAAAAAGAAAACAAAAGGAGTTTAGAGAGGCTGTTGTAAACAAAGAGTTTATTGGAGGAAACTGGGAGTGCAAAGTGTAGTGGCTTTTCATTGGCTGAGGTGGGTTGAGTGGGTTCATTGGTTGAGTTAGTTCCTAAGTGAGAACATCCTTCGTCTTACTGTTGGAGTAATAGGTAGTAAAACATCTCCCCATTGAAGAGATATCTTTCTGTTTGGGGTAATTGACAAGGAGTAGTAGAGCATGAGAGTTCCCCCTACAGGCCCTCCCAACTCCAATTTAAATGACGTTTCTGTTCATCTTCACATCAGTTTCAGTTTCGCTCTGGTTATTGGCCAGAGGCATTGGTTCTGTGCCATGTGGGCCTCTCCATAGACCTACTCACAGTATGGCTGCCAGCTTCCCTAAGAGCATTTGGTCAGAGAGAGAGAGAGAGGGAGAGAGTATGCTCTAAGATGGAGGTCTTAGTCTTTGTACACCGTAACTTTAGAAGTGACACACTATCACTTCTGCCATATTCTGTTTATTAGAAGTGTGTCCCTAAATCCAGCCCATACTCAAGGGGAGGGAATTAATCTCTACCTCTCAAAGGGAGAAGTATCAAAGAATTTGTGGACATATTTTTGAAACCACAATATTTCAGCATTGCGTATGTTTTAACAGGATCTATTTGATATTTGCTTTACATCAGATGTGACTTCAGAGATGAAGCATTACAAACTATCTTAGGCTAATTCTAAATATCCCTTGTCACATGCTAGTGATTGTCTTTTATATGGAAGAAACCCGTTCCATGTGGCTTCCAAAGATGTTTTGTGAGAAAAATACTGCTTTCTTCTGGGAAGTTTACCTATCTGCTGTCTTTCTGAGACACTCGATAATTCTTGGAATGCCGTCTTTCTCAGAATCCAAGAAGCCCATCATAAGAGATCCTCTAGGTTAGTGTCACTTCTGAGCCTGGTCAGACTACAGGAAAGCTCTTTGAATCTTCCCATTTTACTGGTAGATTATTTAGTCAACTCAGTGTGCAAATTTATCCTTTGTCTGGAAATCACTGACATTTACAATCATTTTTGTTCCTTGTCTCAACATTAAAATCGATTTCAAGTTATGTAAGTGTTAGTAAGTTTGAGAAGTTCCACATGTCTTCCTAAGAAATATTCTAGAAATACAGTCACTCTAATGAACAGATCATAAGTTACAATGTTACAGTAGGAGGCTCAGGAGAAGCACTTTGAAAGCATCTCCCAATTCATAATTCCAGGTTTGCTGAGCTCCAAAGCTATACTCAGCTCAACTTTAGACCTATAGAAGATGCTAAATGTGACATTGTTATTGACAAACCAACCTACTTCATGAAATTGGATGCAGGTGAGAAGTTAATTTGTCTGTTATTTATTGGTTGATGAGGCTTTGTTCCTTTTTCGATATATGTATGTCATTATTTCCTGTGACTTTTTGGGAAAACAATAAGACATTGAACTATGGATTTTCTTTCTGCTTTCTTCTCTGAAGAAGTGAACCAGTTTGAATCTCCCATTATTTAATACCTTTGGTATTTTACAAAAAACCTGCACATTTGTATCAAAATAATCAGAAGGTGAGAGAAGAAGACGTTTGTATACCTTTTGTAACTAGGTTTACCCTGTCCTTTCTCTAATCACTTGAGTTAGACTGTGCATCATTAGAAATCTTTTCAAAGTAAAAGCCCTGTGTGTACTGTGGGTGGGAAAGGAATGCCCATGACCTCTTCTGGCAAACTTTCTGATATCCTTTCTGTGACTGAAGTTAATTTACGATTCCTTTGGAGGTTAGCTCTCTAGTATATTCATTGGAAACAAAATTAAAATTACAATGATTTCCCCATTTATACTTATAGCATCTAACTCTCAACTTGCAAGCACAGTTCTAACTTTGTGAACTAGTTGTCCTGGAGAGGAGAAGCTTGAATTTTACTACATTCTCTGAGAGATGAAGATTTCTATTCCACAATGTCAAAATTCATGAGAAGCTGGGCCTACAGTGAAATATAGCGAGCTCTCTATCATGAATATTTCAGAATTCCCATAATTTATTGATCATAATTTTAATGTGATCTGCCTTCTGAAGCCATAATTCTTATATTACAAAATATTAGGTTCAGAAATCAGACAAGTTGAAGTTTTTGAAATAAGAGCAAGTAAAATGCTATGTTCAAGGTCCTGACTCATTTTTAACATATGCAAATTAAAAAGGGGCCAAGAAAACACTGTGATCTGCCTGTAAAAAAGTTGAGTATGTGTGAAGTGTGAAATTTATGTAGATACTTATGCAATGAAATGTATAAAGTAGGCACAACAGGCCAGGATAGACACTGGCCATTCTTTCCTACAATCATAACTTACTTTTTTCTTCTAACTTATGCTGTCCTCCAGTTTTTCTTTTCATATTAACCCTTAGCTTGAGAGAATGTTTGCTATGCAGAATAAGATTCATTAGGGGACACATTTCTTAGGGATGGAGCCTGTGTTTTTGCTCTCATTTATAAATCCTCATAGCCCCAAGTGCTCTTCTGTGTGTGCTGTGTTCGTCAGTAGCTGTTATGGACCTGCTGAATGATCCATGAGAAAGTTAGTGTGTGCCCTGTGCCACTTGGGGAAAGTGGGTGTGTTGGAATAAAACTATCTTTTTCTTGTTAATTTGAAAATATGCTCTTTGCCAAGATTTCTCTGGGAGAAAAAAGGAGCCCCCTCCAAACATTCATCTAAGATACCAGTCTAAAAAGAACTGAGTGTTGTTTTTTTTAACTCTTATTTTCTAGCACACAGTGTTGTTATTCTCTATGGGGATGAAGTCCGAATATTTTACGCTTTCTGCTTTTAGAGTCACCAGTTTTCTTTTTTATTTAGACTTTTATTGGGGAATTGGGGGAGGGGAACAGCGTTGGGGAATCGGGGAAGGGGAACAGACAAGTTGCTGTCCTTTTGTTCTTTAGTCTAGCTGTGGAGGACATTGCTTCACTGGCCCATGTTGGTATTATGATCAATGCGCTCTTCCCTGCTGAAGCAGTTGGTTGCCGGCCATTGGATGGCCACTCACGGCTGCTCACATCACGGTAGCCCTTGCCAGCTGCCGGAAGCTCATGCTGGCTGCCAGCCAATCATGGTAGCTCACAGCAGCCCACTGCAGCCTATGCCATTGCCGGTCACTCACGGCAGCCCAGCTCCAGGTTGAGCTGTTGTTCACAATCTTAGCTGTATGGGCACAGTGTCACTCGCCCATGTGGTAACCGAACCAGTGGCCCTGCTGCTTAGAGCTCGCGCTCCCATGCTGTCATCGCCAGGGGTTTGGGGATTTGGTTTCGGCGGGGAGATGCCCAAACTAAAGAAGGCATGTGGAACCGACATGAAGAGGAACCAGCTTCAGCCTCTTTATTCCACAGTACCAATTGTTATATAGAGGTTCAGAGGGAGGAGAGTGTACAGGGTGTGCATGCTGTTTGGGGGAGGAGTGTGTACGGAGTGCGCATGCTCCCTCCCACAGGTGCAAAGCATGTTTACCAAAAAGGGCTTATGTATCGGTGCCTGGTGCCTGCGCAGCAGGCTCCAAAGTCAAGGCCAAGGGTAAGCGCCATTATTCAGCTTGGACGCAGCTGGACATTCCCAGGTCCCATCCCTGGACCTCTGTGGTGCGAGCCTCAAGGTCCTACCGACGGGGTCAGGGTCCGGAGCGCTGGCCTGCACACAGCTGGAAATCCCTGGGCTCCATCCCAGGACCTCTGCGCTGCGTGCTGGAATGTGTCCGGGCCTTGTCACAAGCCAACTCTTAACCAAATGAGCCACTGGGCCGGCCCATCACCAGTTTTCTTTTAATCAACATTTTCCCTCAAAGGTGCATGTTTTAAATGTCAGTTCCTGGACTTTTATCAGTTTAGATTTGCACATTTCCAGGTTGAATATTGGTTAAGGCACACCAAAGTCAGAAGGAGAAATACAAAGGAAACAGAATGTGTTTTTTGTTTGTTTGTTTGTTTGTTTGTTTGTTTGTTTGTTTAAATGATGGCCTTAGGAACTCACATATAGCAGCACTCATTCTCTCCTCCCCTCTATCTGACCCAGCAGGACACAAATAGTCTTCATTAAGGTTTCACTATGTGCCAGGCACAGGGCTGGGTAGTTTTAGATACTCTTTGCATTTCTCCTAACAAAGCTGGCACCTAAGTATAATGATTTCCTGTTTCTGGGAGAGAAGCTTTGGGACTTGACTAACTTATCTGGGCTCATCAACAGCTGAGCTGGGATTCAACCCAGTTCTTCTGATTCCAAAGTTCATGGTATTTCAGTTAGAACATGACTTTCAGCCCTTTTAAACAATAGCTGGCTAATATTTTCCCAAGAAGCAATGTTGTAAGTAGTGATTAAATAGGAAAAATAGAGACAGGAATGAAAAATTTCACAATGTTAATAGATACCATCATTCTCAATACTTCTATGATGAACAGGTGATGCCTAATTCATTTTTTAAAATAAATAATTGCAAACCTCCCCTCCCCCCAACAGTTAATTTTCATGGCCCTGTAGTTCTATTGAATTTTGAGCTAAATAGGCTTCTGTTATTTTTTTTTCTGGGAACTTAATGATTATTTATTACTTAGTGTATATGGGAAAATGCATTCCTGATTTCTAAATAACCAATTTTAAAGTGAATTTTTGAACCCATTGAACCTGTAAATTGAGGACTAAGTATGGATTATTTCATAGCTGAAAGTCCATCTCACTGTAAATAGATGGGGTATATTAAAAATTGTATAATCATTTGTTCTTTGGGCTTAATTAATGTTGATTTCTTTTTTCCAATACCAGGTGTTAACATGTACCACCACTTCTGTGACTTTATCAATCTTTATATTACTCAGCACGTTAATAATTCATTCAGTACAGACGTGTACATTGTGATGTGGGACACGGTGAGTAAGTGTGTACTCTGGCTTCAGTTGTGTCTTTGCCTCACTAAATCTTTTTTGTCCCAGTAAATCTGGGACTCTGATGTGGTAAAATGGAATTTTCTAAGACACACATTTAAATACACACACATACACACATACACGACATATATGCAGATGAGTGGGAATGTGTCTGTGAATATGTATTTACATTTACGTGTATGTATGGGCAGACACATAAGTAGCTATATACCTTTGTTCTTCACATTTTGTAGTGAGGCAGTGGAAGAGTTCTGTCCCCCTTTGGGTGTGTGGAACTCCAAAGACCAAAAGCCTGTCCTTAGTGTTCCTCTGAGACGGATGTATGAAGACTGTCCTTCTCTTGACCTCTGTGAGCCCCCACATGGCGCACAGGGGAGAGCTTGCCTCTGCTTCTGGTTTGACCCCTTGTAATCACCATCTGCCTCTGCTTCCTGTTTAGCTCCTTGTAATCACTGTCTGCCTCTGCTTCTGGTTTGGCCTCTTGTAATCACCATCTGCCTTTGCTTACCTGCCCCTCCCCTGCTGCTGCTTCATGGCAGCTGTGCTGTGTATTTGAGCTCCCTACACAGGGTAGGGTTGAAGCTTGCACATAAATATTACACCTGCTATTTGCTTATTTGTTGTTAGTATGGTCTTTTATTCCTTTTTTTCTTTTCCTGCCATTCCCTGCTTCTTTCCATATTGGCCCCTCCACGTGCTAAGGTAATCCCCCAAGGGTTACCTCAGTGCACTCAACTGTGAAATGGGATTATTGCAGTGTCTACCTCTGTCATTTTAAGAATAAACCCTATAGTGTATGAACAGTCACAATGCCTGACACACAATACATGTGCTCTGTAAGTTAACGATGACAAAGACAATGGATCAGGAGAACGTGTGGTTTATAGTGTGCATGAGAGAGGCTGCCTAAGCTGGGAAGTTGGAATACCCACCGAGAAGTCATCTAGGGTTCAAGTAAGCATTCCAGCCCTGAAGGGCGGGGTGCTCATTGACTACCCCCTCGTGGCCGGAGTCTATTCAGAACAGTTTTTCAGGGGAACCACAGCTTGCTGGCAGGGCAGCATCAGGCATCTCTTCTGGAAGGAGTCCTTGTAGCACCCCACATAGCACAGCTCAGGTACAAGGAGATGGGATCCACCTGGGGCAGGTACAAGTGTCTCATGTCCCACAGGAGCCAGTGTCTCCTCAGACAACTGCATTGGCAAAGTCCCCAGGAGCCCCTATGAGATCCAGCCAGTTACAAAGGTCATTGCACCCTTTTCCAGTACAGGTGCGATTTACCTGTCAAGCGTCTTTTAAAATTATAAGCAGTGTTACCTGGAAACACGATTGATGCATCGTCTTCATTCCCAGAGAGCAGAGCAAGGCAGTCACCTGAGGTCAGAGTCTTGTGCAGAAGGGGAGATGGGTTTGCTCACACTTTGTCCACTTATGTGAAGCTCATGGTCGAGCAGTGTAGATAGGTTTTCATTATCACTGCTCCCTAAACCTGGAGTTTGACCTGATGTCTGATGAGAGTTGGTTCTTTAATTCTTGGCATGTTAATGCTTTCTTTTGGTTTCCTTCCTTGCATGTACTTACGTTTCCCTTTGTGTTCCAGTTTTGCTGCCACCACAGTTTCATTTCTTGAAAATGTCTATGTGAGCAGAAGGCACAAGAATCCCTTTCTTCTTTTTGTGTAAGCACTTCTAGGCCTCAATCACCAGCCATCAGCAGCCCTGAATGATTAACTCAGGGAAGTTGTGCTTTTTAAATGACACCTCACGTTACTTAATTTAGTGCACACAGCCCTCGGTGGACGAGCATTTCATTAGCTTGTTTTGCAGACTAGGGAGCTGAGGCTGTTCTGCGATGACAGTCAATGAGTGGTCAAGCTCAGGCATCCTGTCCAGGCAGTGTGACCCCAGACCTGCATCTGGAAACACAGTGCTTTATCACCTCCCTATTCCCGCAGAACTTGCTAAGTTGACTCAATGTTTTCCAGACACTTTCCAAAAGCTTCCTTGTATCTTGCTACATGCTTTTCCATGTCTTCCTCAAGTTAAACTGAGCCATCCTCTCCAACCCCGCCCTTCTCGGTGTGTGCTGGGATGGAGTCAGTGGGCTGCACAGCCACCAGGAAGCTCCCAGGTTATGAGTGACTGGGAACGTGAGGTCAGAGCAGTCAGACTGCAGCTGGCCTGGACAGGCAGGTGGGATCAGCCCCTGAGGCTGGGCACCCTGATATGACCGCCCCCCTCTGCTTCTCTGTGTGCCTCCACTTTAGTTTTTTTTTTTTTTTTTTTTTTTTAGAGGGCAGCGTCACTGACCCCATATGTGGGATCCGAAACGGGGCCGCTGGCGTCCCAAGCCAGCTCTTAACCACCGCGCCACTCAGCCGGCCCTGTGTGCCTCCACTTTAAACCAGTACGTTTGGTTGGAGGGCTTTGCGAGTCCCCCATTCAGGCTCTCAGGACAGGCAGCCTGCTCAGTTGCTCCATGAAGGTTGGATGGGGCTAGTGTTAAGGTGTGGTGTGGTGTAACCCAGGAGTTCAACTCCTGGCAGCTGCTTGGATTCGGTGAGGCCAAAACAACACAATGAAACTGTAGGTAAAGGGTTCATACCGCAATTGTACTCTCGAGGCGGCCGGTCGAAATGCAGGAAGTAGCATTTGTCAATAACCCAACAAGGGATCTTCCAGCACTGTAGTCTCCATGGTGGCCGGGTGAGACACAGGAATTATCTGTGCTTGCTAATGTAGCCATGGCAGTTATATAGCATACAGAATAGTGGCTGATGGCCAGTTGGTTACATAAGGAGTGGGGGTGCAGGACCTTGTCCAGGTGGTCTGCGCATTCCTGGACTACAAGCCGAGCCAGCACTTTTCCACATGAGGCTGAAAGCCTGGCTCTCCTTCTCTTCTGGCCCAGCCCCAACACGTGGCCACTGACTTTCCTCTTTTGCTGGTAAGGCCTTGAATAAAGCAACATTATGACCTCCACGCTGACTGTAACTCGAACCCCTGATAGTGGACAGTAGTGTGTCAGAGCTAGGCCTGAAGGCCTCTGGTGAGTTGTGTGTCTAGGCGGGGCTGTGTGCCCAGGGGAGGAGCAGAGGGGTGGCTGTGGCCACAGTTCAGATCATAGTGACCTGTTACAAACTCCCCCAGAAAGAGGCCTATGAGGCCTTCCTTCTGTCCTCGCAAAGTTGAGCAGTTTGACCTCTTCCTTCAGGCATGGGTAAGACCACCAGCCTCCTGAGATGCATGAAGGGACAGTTCTGCAGAACAGGATGAATGAAAGGGGAGAGTACTGCAGGCTTTCCATATTTACTTGTGCTGGCGAGTAATATAGCTTTATTATTATTTTAATTATGCAAGGAATATCTACTTATAATGAGTTCAAACAACACAGAAGTATGTAAGGTTAAAAAAAAAATCTTTTTTTCCAATTCCATTTCCCTTAAAGGTACCAGCAGCTAACTTGTGAGAATCCCTGGTAAGACTTGTTTATTTGAATACATGTAAATATATCCTTACAGAAAATATGCTCCCTCTCTCTCTCATATTGTTAATTTGCCATTAAAGATTTTATTGGGGAATTGGGGGAGGGGAACAGTGTTGGGGAATCAGGGAAGGGGAACAGACAAGTTGCTGTCCTCTTGTTCTTCAGTCTAGTTGTGAAGGACGTTGCTTCACTGGCCCATGTTGGTATTATCATTGCGCTCTTCCCAGGGGAGGCAGATCGGTCCCTGGCCTCTGGACGGCTGCTCATGGCGGTTCTTGGCAGCTCAGGCTGGCTGCCTGCCACTCACGTTGTCTGCCAACCACTCACTGTAGCTTATGGCAGCCTACTGCAGCAGGGGCTGCAGCTACACCGTCCCCAGCAACTCTCAGCAGCCCAGCTCCAGGTGGAGATGTTGTTCACCATCTTAGCTATAGAGAGCAGTGTCACTGGCCCACATATGTGGGATCTGAACCAAGGCCACTGGCATCCCAAGCCAGCTCTTAACCAATGCACCACTCAGCCAGTCCTCAGGGCATGTGTTTATCTCTGTCCCCACCTGGATCACGTTTTGTTCCTTTCCAGTTCTTTGCTATTTACTGAAATGCTGAAGTGAACATCCTTCCCATATACACATTGTCTTTACACATTCATCTAAGTCATAGGTTACATCCAGGTTTCAATTTGAGACATACAGAGAAACAAATGTTATGTTATTTTTAAGAATATCCAAATACTCAAATATCCAAATGAGAACAGAAAGAAGTCCCTCCTTCCCCAATGGCAGATCATTTTAATTTGAGGGATGTGGAAAAGAAGCTTGTAGAGATGGGTGTTACTGAATAATATACAATTTCCTTAAAAGGGATCAGTTAGGATTACTGTATTTTATTGTTATATTTTCCTCTCAAAGCTATCTTGTTCTATCTGAGGTATTTTATCTCTAGAATCACTTATTCTTATTACTTTTTTTTTTTTGAGGGCAGTGTCACTGGCCCTCATATGTGGGACCAAACCAGGGCCACTGGCTTCCCAAGCCAGCGCTTAACTACCGCGCCACTCGGCCGGCCCAGAATCACTTATTCTAATTGCTCTTGATTGATTATCAAGCCAGAATAGAGACATTCACTTGTGAGGGTATTGAGAAGGCCCTCATTAGAGTGCCATTGGACAACCATCGAAGGAGGAATTATCACCACACCTGAAGATTCTCAGTAACTTTGAAATAACTCTAAAGTGTGCAGCATAAGATTTTCATAATTTGCAAAAAGAATGCTGTAAGGGTAAAAAGACATAAACATAATGAACATAATACATAACCAACTGAGACTTTGACTGAAATCCTGCAATACATATCTCTTATTTTAGTGGCTGAATTTTTCAGTTTGTTATTCCATTTTAAAATAAATTGATCTCCTTCCTTTAGCTGATGGAACACATAATTAAATTTCTACTTTTGAGAAGCGAAATGCATTTGGTAAATGTACTAGAAAGAACTAATTCATGCTGAGAGGCAACTGCCATACAGAGTTCATGAGCATGGAGTCTGGAACAAAACACATTGGGTTTAATCCCAGCCCTGCTAACACACCAGCTCTACAATTTAGGCATATTAATCTTGTGTCTCAGTTTCTTCATCTGTAAAATGGAGATAATATTGTCTAGCTCATTAAGTTAGTGGGGTGGTTTAATATATTAATAATGGCAAGTGCTAAGAACAGTGCCAGCATGCACACAGGAATGTGCAGGATGCTATTATTATTAATAATATTAATGGTTTACTCATTAGTCAATGGGTAGATCATTTCATAGAGCTGTAATACATACATTATATATATATGTGTATATATATATATTTAATTTTTTTATTATTAGTTTCAGCTGTACAAAACAATGCAATAGTTATACTTTTCATCCCTCACAGTGACAACTCCCCTCCCCCAATCCATATCCCCACCCCTGATATCATATATATCTATTACAATTCCATTGACTCCATTCCTCATACTGTACTCCACATCCTATGATTATATATATATATTAAATTATAGTTGACATATAATATTATTTAATGGCAGCTTCAGATGTACAGATGTCAGGCCTCTACACCATCCAAGAAGTGGTCTCCCTAACAAGACATGAATCCATCTGGCCCCCTAAAAATATTTACATCACTATTAATTATATTCCCCAAACTGTGTTTCCTATCCCTGTGGCAATATTGAAGTTACCAATTTATGTTGTCTCATCCCTTCCCCTCTTCCCTTATCCCTGCTCCCTCCCATCTAGCAATCATCAGTTTTTCCTCTGTGTCTCTAAGACTATTCCTGTTTACTGTGCTAGTTTATTCAGTTCTTTAGATTCCACATATAAGTGAGATCATAATGGTTTTTGTCTTTCTCTGACTGACTTATTTTTCTTAGCATAATGTTCTCTAGGTCCATCCATATCAATGCAAATGTTATGATTTCTTTCTTTATAACTGTGCAATACTCCATTGTATAAATGTACCACAGTTTCTTTTTTTTTTTTTGAAGATTTTATTGGGGAATCAGGGAAGGGGAACAGACAAGTTGCTGTCCTTTTGTTCTTCAGTCTAGTTGTGGAGGACATTGTTTCACTGGTCCATGTTGGTATTATCATTGCGCTCTTCCCGGCTGAGGAAGATTGGTTGCTGGCCACTGGTCAGCCAGTTACAGCAGCTCTTGGCAGCTCACTCCAGCTGCCAGCCGCTCACGCCAGCTGCCAGTCACTCAGGTTGATTTACAGCAGCCCACTGCAACCTCACTGCAGCCTACACTGCCACTGGCAACTCACGGCAGTTCAGCTCCAGGTCAAGCTATTGTTCACCATCTTAGCTATAGAGGGCACAGCGTCACTAGCCCTCTTATGTGGGATATGAACCGGGGCCCTGCTGCTCAGACAGAGCTGGCTTCCCAAGCCAACTCTTAACCAACGCACCACTCAGCTGGCCCATACCACCGTTTCTTAATCCAGTCATCTACCTATAGGCATTTCAGTTGTTTCCAAGTCTTGGTTATTGTAAATAGCGCTGCAATGAACATAGGGATGCATATATTTTTCGAATTAATGTCCCGGGTTTTTCAGGATAAATACCTAGGAGGGAATTGCTGGGTCATAAAGTGTCACGTCCTGCGTGGCAAGGGCAAATGGGACACGAGAGGGGCGACGCAGATTGAATAAGAACAAGAGACAGAAGTAAGATAAGAGCGAGACCAAGGGTCTCGGCCAAAGAAGACTGAGCCCAAGGGACTCAGCCAAAGAAGACTGAGCCCTGAATCGGATCTGCGCATAGCTTTTATTGTAAATTTTTTAAGGAAGTGAACTGCAGTAAATCATTAACCGTGTATACGTATGTGCCTTAGGCTCCTTTTCCATTAATCCGGATAGTCATCTTTGTTTTGTGTCCCAAGGAACTGACCGTCCTCACCACATACCTCCATAAGTAGATAGTAAGCACCCTCCAGGTGCAGCAAGGAAACAATAGGAGCAGATAAACAAGTTATGCTTCACCAAGCCCACTAAAGCCAGCTTACAAGCCCTTCAATGTTGGGGACAATGACCCTCAACAATAAGGTAGTTCCAGTTCCAGTTCTTTGAGATACCTCCATACTGACTTCCATAATGGCTGCATCAGTCTGCAGTCCCACCAACAGTGCACCAGGGTTCCCTTTTCCCCAAAGCCCTGCCAGCACTTGTTGTTTGTTGATTTATTGATGATAGCCATTCTGACTGGAGTGAGGTGGTATCTCATGGTGGTTTTTATTTGCATTTCTCTAATGATCAGTGAGTTTGAACATTTTTTCATAATGCCTGTTGGCCATCTGTATGTCCTCTTTAGAGAAATGTCTCTTCATATCCTCTGCCCATTTTTTAATTGAGTTGTTTGTTTTTTTGATGTTGAGTTCCATGAATGTTTTATAAATTTTGTATATTAACCCCTTATTGTTAACAAATCTTGACAAATGTCCTCCCATTCAGTAGGCTGCCTTTTTATTTTATTGCTGGTTTCCTTTGTTGTGAAAAAACTTTTAAGTTTGATGTAATCTAGTATGTTCATTTTTTTCTTTTACTTCCCTTGCCTGTGGAGATGTATCAATAAAAATATTGCTCAGAGGGCCTGCCGAGTGGCGCGGTGGCTAAGCGCTGGCTTGGGAAGCCAGCGGACCCGGTTCGGTCCCACATATGAGGGCCAGTGACACTGCCCTCAAAAAACAAAACAAAACAAAACAAAACAAAAAACAAAAATATTGCTCAGGGTAATCTACAAGTTTACTCCCTATATTTTCTTCTAGGAGTTTTATGGTTTCAGGTCTTACATTTAAGTCTTTAATCAACTTTGAATTTACTCTTATATATTGCGTAAGAAGGTGGTCCAAGTTCTTTTTTTGCAGGTGTCAGTCCAATTTTACCAACACCATTTATTAAATAGACTATCTTTACCCCAATGTAAATTCTTGCTTCCATTGTCATAAATTAACTGTCTGTATATCTGTATATGCATAGATTTATTTCTGGGCTCTCTATTCTGTTCCATTGATCTATGTGCCTGTTTTTATGCCAGTACCATACTGTTTTGATTACCATAGACTTGTAGTATTTTTTGATGCCTGGGAGCATGATACCCCTACTTTGTTCTTATTTCTCAGGATTGCCGTGGCTATTCAGGGCCTTTTATGGTTCCATATAAATTTTTGGATTATAGTTTCTGTTTCTGTGAAAAATGCCTTTGGTAGTTTGATAGGAATTGCATAGAATGTATATATTGCTTTAGGCAGTATGGACATTTTAACTATATTAATTCTTCCTATCCATGAGCATGGTAGGTGTTTCCATTTATTTGTATTTTCTTTAATTTCTCTCTTCAGTGTCTTATAATTTTCTGAGTACAGGTCTTTTACTTTTTCTTTGGTTAAATTTATTCCTAAGTTTTTTTTTTGTTTTTTTTTTTGAGGAAATCTTGTTTGTGTGTGTATGTTAACATTCTTTTTTTTTTGGAAGGCAGTGTCATTGGCCCTCATACGTGGGACCCGAACTGGGGCCGCTGGCTTCCGAAGCCAGTGCTTAACCACCATGCTACTCGGCCGGCCCTGTATGTTAACATTCTTGCTGTTTTGTTTTGTTTTTGAAAGATTTTTAATTGGGGAATTGGGGGAGGGGTACAGCATTGGGGAACTGGAGAAGGGGAACAGACAAGTTGCTTTCCTTTTTGTTCTTCCATCTAGTTGCGGAGGATGTTGCTTCACTGGCCCATGTTGGTATCGTCATTGCGCTTTTCCCGGATGAGGCAGATCGGTCGCCGGCCTCTGGATGGTCACTCACCAGTGGCTATTGGCAGCTCACGCTGGCTGCCAGCCACTCACGCTGGCTCCTGGCCACTCACTGTAGCCTATGGCAGCCCACTGAAGCAGGGGCTGCAGCCTACACCGTCACTGTGGCTCGCTGCCCAGCTCCAGGTGGAGCTGTTGTTAGCTGTAGAGGGCAGTGTCACTGGCCCTCGTATGTGGGATCTGAACCGGGGCCGCTGGTGTCCCAAGCCAGCTCTTAACCAATGCACCACTCGGCCAGCCCTATTCTTAAGTATTTTATAGTTCTTGAAGCAACTGTAAATGAGACTTTTCTTTTTTTTTTTTTTTTTTTAAGATTTTATTGGGGAATCAGGGAAGGGGAACAGACAAGTTGATCTCCTTTTGTTCTTCAGTCTAGTTGTGGAGGACGTCACTTCACTGGCCGATGTTGGTGTTGTGATCATTGTGCTCTTCCTGGCTGAGGCAGATCGGTCACCAGCCATTGGACAGCCATTCATGGCGGCTCACGGCAGTTCATGCAGGGTGCCAGCCACTCATGGTAGCTTACAGCGGCTCACTGCAGCCTATGCCATCACCAGTGATTCACAGCAGCACAGCTCCAGGTCGAGCTGTTGTTCACCATCTTAGCTGTAGAGGCCAGCATCACTGGCCCATGTGGGATCCAAACCAGTCGGCCCTGCTGCTCAGAGCTTGCGCTCCCAAGCTGACTCTTAACCAATGAGCCATTTGGCCGGCCCGTGACTGGTTTCTTAATATCTCCTTCTGATAATTTGTTATTGGTGTATACAAATGCAACTGATTTCTGGATGTTGATTTTGTATCCTGCTACCTTACTGAATTCATTTATCAGTTCCAACAGTTTTTTGATGGAGTCGTTGGGGTTCTCTATGTATAGTATCATGTCATCTGCATATAATGACAATTTTACTTCCTCCTTATCAGTTTGGATTCCTTTTATTTCTTTTTCATGTCTAATTGCTGTGGCTAGAACTTCCAGAACTATGTTGAATAAAAGTGGAGAAAGTGGACAGCCTTGTCTTGTTCCCAATCTTAAGCGGAATGGTTTTAGCTTTTCCCCATTGAGTATGATGTTATCTGTGGGTTTATCATATATGGCTTTTATTATGTTAAGATATGATCTGTCTATTCCCACCTTGCTAAGAGTTTTTATTGTAAATGGCTGCTGGATTTTGTCACATGCTTTTTCTGCATCTATTCATATGACCATATGATTTTTATTTTTCATTTTGTTCATGTGGTGTATCACATTAATTGATTTGCAGATATTGAACCAACCTTGCATACTAGGGATGAATCCCACCTGATCATGGTGTATAGTCTTGTTAATATATTGCTGAATCTTGTTTGCTAATATTTTGTTGAGGATTTTTGCATCTATTTCATTAGGGATATCCGTCTGTAGTTCTTTTTTGGTACTGTCTTTGTCTTGTTTTGGAATCAGGGCGATAGTGGCCTCATAGAACTACTTTGGGAGCCTTCCCTCCTTCTGGATTTTTTGAAATAGTTGAGAAGAATAGGTGATAATTCTTTTCTGAATGTTTGGTAAAATTCACTTGTGAAGCTATCTGGTCCAGGGCTTTTGTTTGTTGGGAGCTTGTTGATTACTGATGCAATTTCCTTGGTAGTAATCAGTCTATTCAGATTTTCCATTTCTTCTCGAGTTAGCTTTGGAAGGTTGTATGCTTCTAGAAAATTATCCATTTCTTCCAGATTGTCAAATTTGTTGGCATATAGTTGCTCATAGTAATTTTAAAAATTTTTTGTACTTCTGTGGTGACTGTTGTCACTTCACCTCTTTCATTCCTGATTTTACTAATTTGAGTCCTTTCTCTCTCTCTCTTTTTTTTTTTTTTTTTTTGATGAGTTTTGTGAATTTTGTTTATCTTCTCAAAAAACCAGCCCTTGGTTTCGTTGATCTTTTGTATTGTTTTTCTGGTCTCTATTTCATTTATTTCTGCTCTGGTCTTTATTATCTCCTTCCTTGTTTTGCTGTTCTTTTTCCAGTTCCCTGAGATGTAAGGATAACCTGTTGATTTGAGATTTTTCTTGTTTCTTTAGGTAGGCCTGCACTGCTGTGAACTTTCCTCTTAGGACTGCTTTTGCTGCATCCCAGAGATTTTGGGTCATTCTGTTTTCATTTTTGTTTGTCTCAAGATGTCTTTTGATTTCCTCCTTGATCTCATTTTTGACCTACTCCCTATTTAGTAGCATGTTATTCAGCCTCCATGTGTTTGTGAGCTTTCCGAATTTCTACTTGTAATTCATTTCTAGTTTCATAGCATTGTGGTCGGAAAAAATGTATGATATGATTTCAATCTTCTTAAATTTATTGAGACTTGTTTTGTAGGCTAACATGTAGTCTATCTTGGAAAATGTTCCATGTGCACTTGAGAAGAATGTATATTCTGTAGCTTTGTGGTGAAATGCTCTGAAAATATCAGTTAAATCCAGCTGTTCTAATGTGTCATTTAAGATCACTGTTTCCACATTGATTTTCTGTCTGGAGGATCTGTCCTTTGGTGACAGCAGGGTGTTGAAGTCCCTATGACAGTGTTACTGTTGATCTCCGTCTTTATGTCTGTCAATATCTGTTTTATATATTTATGAGGTCATATGTTAGGTACATAGATGTTTACTAGGGTTATGTCCTCTCGTTGGATCGATCCCTTTATTATTATGAAGTGCCCTTCTTGGCCCTTTATTATATTTTTTAATTTAAAGTCCATTTTATCTGATATAAGTATCACTACTCCAGCCTTTTTCTCAGTTCCATTTGCATGAAATATTTTACTCCATCTCTTTACTTTCAGCCTGTATGTATCTTTTGATCTGAGGTGAGTCTCCTGTATACAGCATATGCAAGGGTCTTGCTTTCTTATCCATTCAGCCACCCTATATCTTGATTGGAGCACTTAATCCATTTACATTTAAAGTGACTGTTGATAGGTGCATGGTTATTGCCATTTTGTTATTTGTGTTCCTGGTCTTAGTTAGTTAGGTTATTTTTCTCGTTTGCTTAAAAAAGCCCTTTGAACATGTCCTGCAATGCTGGCTTGGTGGTAATGAATTCGTTTAGCTTATTCTGTTGTGTGAAGCTCTTTATCTCTCCTTCACTTTTTCCTTAAGTTTTTATTGGGGAATTGGGGGAGGGGAACAGCGTTGGGGAACCAGGGAAGGGGAACAGACAAGTTGCTGTCTTTTTGTTCTTCAGTCTAGTTGTGGAGGACATTGTTTCACTGGCCCATCTTGGTATCATCATCGCTCTCTTCTTGGGTGAGGCATATTGGTCGCCAGCCTCTGGACAGCCGCTCACAGCGGCCCTTGGCAGCTCACACTGGCTGCTGGCTGCTCACTCTGGTTGCCGGCCACTCACTGTAGCCTATGGCAACCCACTGCAGCAGGGGCTGCAGCTATGCCTTCCCCGGGGACTCACAGCAGCCCAGCTCCAAGTGGAGCTGTTGTTCACCGTCTCTCATATGTGGGATCCAAACCAGGGCTGCTGGCATCACTAGTCAGCTTTTAATGAATGCGCCATTTGGCCGGCCCTCTCTCCTTCAATTTTAAATGATAGCCTTGCTGGATAAAGTAATCTATGTTGTAGGCATTTAATTTTCATCACTTTGAAAATGTCCTGCCATTCCCTTCTGGCCTGCAGAGTTTCTATAGAAAAGTCAGCTGATATTCTTATGGAGGTGCCCTTGTAAGTAACTTGCTGCCTGTCTCTTGCTGTTTTTAGGATTCTGTCTTTGTCCATAACTCTTACCATTTTCACTATAATGTGTCTTGGTGTGGGCCTGTTTGGGTTCATCTTGGTTGGAACTCTCTGTACTTCCTGGGCTTGTATGTCAATTTCCTTTACCAGGTTAGGGAAGTTTTTAGACATTATTATTTCAAATATGTTCTCGATCCTTTGTTCCCTTGCTTCTCCTTTGGTATTCCTATGATTTTCTTGTTGTTCAGTTTCATGTTGTTGAGCTTCATGTTATCACCCATAGCTCTGAAACTATTTTCAATGTTTTTTATTCTTTTTTCTTTTTATTCTGCTTGGATGATCTCTGCTATCTTGTTTTCCAAGTCACTGATTTGATTCTCTGCTTCATCCAATCTGCTGGTAATTCCTTTGAGTTTTTTATTTATTTCAGTAATTGCATTCTTTATTTCTAGCTGGTTGTTTTCATGATTTCTCTATCCTTCTTTATATTAATTTCCTTGAAATTATATTAATTTCCTTGAATATTCTAATCATCAGTGTTCTGAACTCTGTCTCTGATAGGTTGGTTGCCTCTATTTCCTCTAGTTCCACTGATTCAAGAGGTTTTTTTTCTGTTCTTTTATTTGGGATGTGTTTCCTTGTTTCCCCATTATGTCTTACTTTTTGTGCTTGCTTTGATGTATTAGGTAGATTCCCCTAGGCCTCTCAGTCTTTTCTGGGTGGACTTACATAGTATGTGTCCTTTATATTTGAATTACTCAGTCTCCCTGTTCTCCTGTGCTGTGTACCAGAGGTGTTCCTTGTGTTGTGTGTCTTCTCTTATTGAAGCTCAGCTTTGATTGCTTTTGGCTTGTCAGTAGGTGGGATTGACTCCCAGGCTGATTAGCTATAAGGATTAGCAGTGTCCGCAGTTTATGAGCTGCTGTGTGAGTGTTGACCCCTCCAATGAAGCTTGGCCCCTATGGCTCTTGTGCCTGTAGCGATTTACCTTTGGGTATGACTCTTATAGGTCAAACCTGGTAATGCTCTGGTTTGGTCTGAAATTCGCCTTTTGGTGTGATGATTCTTGAGCCTCTTTGGCTGGGCCCTACTGCAAAGCGATTTTTAGAGCAAAAGAGATCAATAAGCATGACCACAACAGCCACCAAAAGAAACAATTACTCTCACATGTAAGAAACAACCAACAACCAACACTAAACATGTACAGAAATATCAAACATACAAAAAAAAAGTTGCAGAACATTGGAAAGAAGGAGGAAAAGTAGAGCCATGAAAAGAAAAAAGAAGGGAGAGAGAGAGGGGAGACAAGACAGGGAGGGAGGGAGGGAGGAAGGAAATATATATCCATATATAAACATATATATATATATATATATATATATATATATATATGTTTGGTCTACACACCCATATATATGGACATATATATACACATATGCATACACATATATATACCTATATAAAAAACTAAAAAGATAATAATGAAATAGAAAAACAAAAACACTCAAACCAAGCAAACAAAAAAAACCCCAAAAAAGCCAAACAAACCAAAAAGAAAAAAAAAACACGCCCCCAAAAAACCAGTGCCAGTCTTGGCTAAAGTCTACCAAGCTATCTCCAGGTTGTCCTCTGCCGTACAAAAGCTCCTCTGAGTCTTGTGGGGGCAGAACCGGCCACTTGGCACCTAGAGTGACCCTGGCAATGCAGGTCTAGATGAATGGGGTTATGAGGTGTGACTGGTAGTTTTTACAAAGTCAGTGCCATCTCTGCTCTCGCTTTCTCTAGAGGCACACTGAGAACTGCGCAGCCAGAAGGGTCGATGTGTGTCTTCGGGCACTCTTTCTGCTGGAGGCTGTGGGGGGGGGTGGGATTTTAGCAGGGCTAAAAGCCACCTGCCAGGGGTCCTGCAAGTGATTCACCAGGTGAAGTTGCCCTGCCTCCCAAGCTATGCAGGAGAGATGGGGGCGGGGTAGGTAGGCCCACACCCTGGAGCCTCTTCCAGGGCTGAATTCCTCCATCCCCTGGGTGGAGCACCTCTGTAATCTGATATTACTCCTCCATTCAGAGGTCAATTTAAGACTCTGGGATGGTGGGGGCCAGGGTTTCTGAGGGTGGGTGGGAGTGGGTTCTTATCTATGCAGTTGTTTTTTGCTTTCTGTCAGAAAAAGAAAAAGAGAGAACAAAAAACAAAACAAAACACCTCCCGCTGCCGTTTTGAGTTGAGGCTTCTGCCTCGGACCCTCCAGCTGTGCTCCTGGTGGGGGACGGAGGGGATGCAGGGACTGAGCCCACCCTGCCACTCAACGCTCTCCTATCTGCCTTCTGGGGTCCTTCATCTCTGCTGTCGCGGGTGCGGTCTGCACCTTTGCAGGCACATCTCTCTCTTATCCCACTCGCCCAGCCTGAGGCTTCTGCGTTAGACTCTGCAAACCTTCGTGCTCCCGATGCACGATCCGCGGGACCACGAGGCTCAGGGAGCGAGCCGCGGGAACACTCTTTGGTCTGCCTCCTGGGGCCCCACGTCTGCAGGCGCGGGCTGCGCCTCCATGCGTCTCCCCTCCCTCTTCCCCCTCTGTCCCGGTCTGCCCACCTTCAAGCAATCGCTGTGGGAGTCTCTCAGCTGTTTTGTGTGATGCTTTGATGATTAACTGCCCTAATTGTGGCGATTTCCAAGGGAGAGCTCAGGGAGCCCTCCTCACAGCCGCCATTTTCCTGCTTTCCCTCTACATACATTATATTTTTAATGTTAAAACTTTCATGGCATTTTCTTGCTCTGAAATTTATTTCCAAAGGCATGTTCCATTGATCGGATGGTTTTTGCTCGCTGAGCATATCAGAGTATGGACAACTGTGGTGTATGTATGTGTTGTGTGTATCTGAAACGTGGATAGGTAACTCACAAAAAAAACCAATGCAAGAACTACAGTTTTCGACATGAAAATACAAAGGACTAGCTAGGGTGGAAAAAAAAAACCCAAAACACTTTTAGCATACTAAGATTATAATTGTGATTATTTTTGATGACACTACATCAAATTAAGTACTTGCTTGGGCCGAAGATGAAAATCCATTTTTTTATATGGATTTTATGAGCTAATTTGGGAGCATTAGTTCTTAACACTGACAAGGTAATTTAGGTACTTTGTTGCATTCTTAGAAAGTCATGTTGCATTTTTTTATTGCCCTAACTTACTTTGTTTCCACTTTCAGAGCTCCTATGGATATGGTGACCTGTTCTCCGACACATGGAAAGCATTTACAGATTATGATGTTATACATTTGAAAACTTATGATTCCAAAAGGGTATTGGACACTTTACTGAAATGTTTGTAAATAATTGTCATTGCAGATGACTCACTTATCAAGTAAATACTTAATATGAGTTTCTATTAGCTATTACTGTTGATTTCTGACTTCTGAGTTTTGTTTTTATAATTGGAACCTGTGTTGTTACCAGCCATGTAGATTTTAAAAACATTCTTCCATAGCTTTTCCAAAAACATGAATTTCACTTGAGTGAAGTAGTTTGCTATTCAAAATATTTTAATGTAAAATAGAGCTTAATTCAAATTTATTTTCTGTAATTATAAGTGCCATTTTGGTATGAAGGGTACAAATTGTCTTTTCTTACCTTTTAAAATATCTTTCTTGTTAGGTATGTTTTAAAGAAGCTATTTTTTCACTACCCCCGCGGATGAGATACGGGCTGTTCTATAATACTCCTCTCGTAAGCATGTTATCCATTGTCAACATTCATATTTATAGAATTTATTCTTGATAGACTTTTAAGATAGCATTTATATCTTGAGGACATCTTAAATGGTAATACAGAAACATTCATTGTAATATGAACCATTGTTTTTATTTTAGATATCTGGCTGTCAGAATACTGGCTTATTCAGGGCATTTTCCCAGCATGTACTACACAGACTGAACATCACACAAGAGGGACCCAAGGTAATGAATACATAGCAGGTCCTTGAATAATGTTTCGTTAAGTGTCACTTCATTACAACGGTAACACTGGTTTCATTATACATCTTTCATCTTTTCTCTCAAAGTCACAGAACCTGTGAGATAACATGAAGTGAGGACTTATTGCATTATGGGTTCTGAGGTGGGCTTGACTTTTCACCCTGAATAAAAATCAATGCCACATTTGCTGAAAAGAGAAATAATCGGAAGACAGTGTTTTTCTGTGTTAACAATTTCTGACCTGGAGTGAACTGAAATCAGATGTCAACAACCTATGAAAGATAAACTAGAGACAGTGAAAGAATGTGCTTTTCTCTTCCTTTTTGTCATTCTTTTGCCATATCTCCCCATCCTTCCCCAAACTTCTACTTAAGCCATACGACCTCTGCTAAAAAAAATTTACCCAACCAACCAAACAGAAGTATAATGAACAGGTTTTGTCTTCTGTGACTAAAGTTGATGCATTTTTATTCCCTGAAAGAACTGTGAAGGAATCAGGCTTAAAACAAAGTTCCATGAATGTATCCTTCTTGAGTTTCATCTCTTTGTGAAAAATCACATTTTAGTTCAATTGTTTATTCATTTTTCCAGGAATACATAGCATTATTTTGCCTTTGCCTTTTGATTACAGGATGGAAAAATTCGAGTCACCATTCTTGCTCGGAGCACAGAGTATCGGAAAATACTAAACCAAAATGAGGTTAGTTTTTGGTATGCATTTTTAATATCATCATGTTAAATTTAACTTTCTATGACTAGTATGCTTTAGTTTTTCACAATGTATTAAATGTTTTGATTTGAAATTATTCACTGTCAGAAAAGTCTGATGACTCTGCCCAGCCCATTTACTGGATTTTTACTGAAAGTCACCAAACCCCATTGCCAAATTAGCTTTGTCTTACTGTAAACATTCATTTGCTACAACTCAGAGTGGGAAAGAGGCAAAAACTGTGTTCAAGGTCTGCCATTACTGCCATGGATTGCCAAACATTCTACCTCTGGAAAAATTAGCAGCAAAAATGTGAGAGTATCTTTTGGGAAATGGTTGATGGAGTGTGGGAGTATGTGGCATGAAGCAGCAGGTGAAGTTGGAAGTCTCCCTCCTTTTCATGACTGTGTGTCTTAGAAATTGTCTACCTGTTGGACTCCCAAATGGATTTCAACAGCATCAACTCATAAATTATATTTAACCTCAATGACATCACCATGCTTACAGCAGCATGGCTGAAAGATGCATTCACCACAGTAAAGTTTAGTCGACAAAAACGTATTGAGCTTCTGCCATGTGATGGGCCCTGGAGCTGTAGTGGAACCAGACAGGTAAGGCCCCTGCCCTCATAGAGCTTACGTTCTGGAGGATAAGTAAACAGTTCTGTAAGACGATTGCAGGTAGTGGTAAGTGCTGCAAAGGGAATCAAATGGGGTGATGTGTTAGAGCCTGGGGATGTGAACTTAATGGGGAAGCAAGCAGGCAATGTGTCTGAGGAGGTGCTGCCTAGACCGAGACCTGATCAGAGAAGACTAGCCAAGGAAAGAGCCCCCCAGGCAGAAGCAAATGTCCTCTGGTGTCCACAGTTTTAGGTGTTCCAGAAACGGAGAGAACATCAATGTGGCATACATAGTGAGAGAGATGGGAGTGATACCAGAAAGGAGAAAGGTGAGGTATGCCATGGGAGGTCACATATCTGTCACCCTCATAGACCTTGATGAGAAGACTGATTTTATTCCAGTGTGAGGGGAAGCCACTGTGATATTTTAAGCAGGGTGTCTTAGGCAAGAAAATGTCCCCTTCAAGATGTCCAGGTCCAATCCCTGGAACCTGTGGCTAGGTTAGGGAACATGGCAAAGATAAATAGAAATTCCAGATGGAATTAAGGCTGCTAACCAGTTGTACAACAGTGAGATTATCCGGGATTATCTAGGTGAGTCCTGTGTAGATCTAAGCCTGTCCCCCCATAGAACCTTTGCCTCTCTCTTCCTGGACAGCTCTTTTCGTAGCTGGATTCTTCTCACTGATCAGATCTCAGTCCAGCACTTCTTTAAAAGTGGAAAGAAAAGGAAACATGATGACGGAAACAGGGCTAGAGAGATGCAAAAGTAATATTGCCGGCCTTGGAGGTGGAGGAAGGGGGTCTCAAGTCAGGGGATGCAGGTGGCTTCTGGAAGCTGGAAAAAGCAAGGGTTCTCCCCGGAGCCTCCAGAAGGAGTGCAGCGCTGCCCATCCATACCTCAGTTCTAACCCAATGGGACGTTTGTCTCACTGTATCAGACTTCCGTCCTACAGAACTGTGGGAAGACAAATTGTGTTGTGTGAAGACGCTGAATTTGTGGTGATTTGTCATAGCAGCAAACAGAAAATGAATATATAGGGAGAGACAGGAACTGTCTTATTTATTTTTAAACCTCTCTGGCTGCAAGAGTAGGAGCAGGGAGATTAAGAGCTGTTGCTATTGTTCCGATAAGGGTTTTGGTGAAGGTGATGACAGTAGATGTCACAAAATAAATGGATTCAGGATATATCTTGGAAATAGAGCCTTTGATACTTATAGTTGATATGTACACTTACCACATGAAGTAGGGGCAGGAAAGGTTTTGAGAATCAAGTGTGAACTCCTGGGCTTATACCTTAAGCAGTTCAATGGAATGGAGATGGGAAAATGAGGTAGAAGGGAGGTGGGGGGCAGGTTTTGATAGGTAAAATGTTTTACACAGATTAATTTGGATGCCTAACAAGCTGATCAAAATTATGTAATTAGAATCTGTTTTTGCGACCCATATGAGTGATGGAAGATGTGAACAAACATGGTATAATGGGGCCGGCCGAATGGTGTAGTGGTTAAGCACTGGCTTGGGAAGCCAGCGGCCCTGGTTTGGGTCCCACATATGAGGCCCAGCGACACTGCCCTCAAAAAAAAAAAAAAAGTACAGAAACATGGTATAATGAAGCATCGATTGTAAGCTATATGGATGGAAGAAATGAGCAGTGTGTGTGTGTGTGTGTGTGTGTGTGTGTCCGTGTCCATGGGTCCTGGAAATAAAAATGTACCAAGTAGTGTGATGTTGGGGAAGACATAATGGAAGCCTCATGAGCAGGCAGGTTAGGTTAACAGTATTGGTAGAGGTAACACATCAAGTGCTGGTGACATGCTGAACATATTCCCCCATGTTCCCCATGTGTGTCCCCAACTCCCCAGCAAACCCCTGAGGTAGGTATTTTGTTATTCTTCTCTGTTCTAGACAAGGACACTGTGGCATAGAAGTAAAGAGGTCACTCATCTAGTGAGCAGAGTGATGGGGGGTTAGCCAGGGCAGGCAGGGTGTGCGCGTGCTCCTTAGCCAGTGCTCTGCTCTGTCACAGGTAGATCTCAGGAGGCCCACCCACCAAGGTCCCCAGTTTGTCAGAGGGGCTGGGCTGGAAAGCAGTCAAGGAGAAAGGGGCAGCACCAATTGGTGCTACAGTGCGACCATGGTGTTTTCATATCTGGTCATGCAGATTGCCCAAACGTGGGATTTGGTAACTCAACTCCCAGCTCCAAGCCAGAGAGCCCCCACTGGCTGCTTTGCTCCCTAGTACTGGCATCACTTGAAAAAGCAGCTACCAGGCAAAGAAGAAAGTGCCTTGGATTATGCCTTGATTCTTGAACAATCAAATCCAAATGCCTTCATTATGTGACGGTTTGTGCAATCCTGCCCAACCTCAGGGTTGGAATAGTCATGTCAGGAGAGATATGACCACCTCTCTGATGTGACTAGAAATTGTGAAAAAGAGCATGCTTGCCATGGGACTCTCAGTGACACATGATTCCTTCTGCGTGGGCCCATCTCATTACAAGGCCAGGGCTCATGCATCCATCCTATTAATTCCCTCCTGGAAAATGGAATTCTAATCTTCTATCCTCAGTCCTTCAACTTCTTGATATAAACACTATATTTGTGGGATGTCTAGAAAGAGATACTTTTATTTTATGACTGTGTGTGTGTGTGCGTGTGTATGAGAGAGAGAGAGAGAGAGAGAGAGAGAGAGAGAGAGAGAGAGAGAGAGAGAGAGAGAGATGGGGTCAGGTTGGATTTTGGTCACTGCTTGTTACTTTTTATAAGCAGAAAAGTGGAGTGAGTTGGCTACGGATACAGGTTCTAGAGTCAGATGACCTAGATTTAATTTTGCTTCTCGCATTTGCTAGCTGGGAGATCCTGTTACAGAGCAAGGGCTTGCTCAGTCATGGAAGCCAATAATGTGACACTGGGTTTTGAGAAGGAAAAAAAAAAAAAAGCTTTATTTGCAAGTTGACTGGCCAGGAGACAGGGGCACCACTCAAATCTGTGTCCCTGATCCAGGGTTCAGGGCAAGATTTAAGGGGTTTCAGCCCCGGATCTTCCTGGACAACAGACCCTTTGCTTCTGAAAGGGTCCTGACATTCAGGTTCCTGTCATGTCCTGGTCCTTTGGTTCTGTTGGTTGCGGGGAGGTTCACAAATGTTACTTGTAAGTGGTGCATTCAAGGTTTAAACTTTGGTTCCAGGTCTTGTTAGACAGATGCAGGGAAGGACCTGTCAGTGGTGCTGCAGGTGCAATCCTGGAAATGTTACTTCTCTAGGCCTCGGGTGTACCATTTGCAAAATGGGCATCATAGTAATACTTCCTTGGTATGATTTTTATGAGGATTAAGTGATGTGCACCCAAAGCCCTTAGAAGTGCCGGCACAGTTTATGTGCACAGTGATGCTTTCGTAATCACTGAGACACCAGTGTCATACTGTGTGCCACAGGTGGCAGGACACAAATGCCAACATTTCTGAAGAGCAGCGACCCACACTGCTGGGCTAAGGTGGCCCAATTCTGAGGGACAGAGAACTATGGCTGTGTTTTTGATAATAGATTAATGTGTTTTCTTTCTGTTTGCTAAAACAAGAATTTAGTATGTTCAGAGGATGAGGCCCAAAGTACTAGTGGTTTGTCTGAAATGAGATAATGGGTAGAAAGAAAATTCTTAACATAATGTCTGGAGCAAAGTAAGTGCCCAGGAAATATATGTTGAAAGTTGAAGGAATAACTAGCAAAGGGTAATAATAACAGTTAACACTTAGTGAGCTCCTATGGCCAGCACTTCATCCCCTGAACTTTCTCCTTTCAGCCTCTGAACTTTCTCCTTTCAGCCTCTGAACACACCACTGTGGTGGGATTGTAATGAGGCAGTGTGTCCAAGGGGTGGCAGCTGCATTTGAACTCATTTAAGGGTTAAAACAATAGACCTGAAGGATATTTAGTAAGTGAAAAATAGTCTATATGGGAAATAAGAAATTTGAGGAGTCAAGGGAAAGTAAAACCAAAGGGAATGAAAGGAAAGAAATTCTAAATGTTTCTTTTATTTTCCCAGCTTGTAAACGCACTGAAAACAGTATCTACATTTGAAGTCCGGATTGTCGATTACAAGTATAAGTAAGTAGTCATCCGTGGGCAGACGCTGTCATCTTTTTGCTTGGATGAGTTAATGGGGGACAGAAAGATTTTTTTCATTTTTTTAAATTTTTAATTAGTTTCAGGTGTACAACACAGTGCAATAATTATACATTTTACCCCTCAAAGTGACAACCCCCCACCCCAGAAAGATTTTTTGAGTTGGTGTTATTGGTACTTTGGTCCTGGAAGGGACAAGCAGATGCCATCAGCGAATGAAGTGGGCAGGTGAGGGCCCTGGGCACACGAGCAATTGCTCATCAGCTGTATGGGACCTGATATTGGTCACCATCTCATTTTTCAAGATAAGTAATGAATTCAGATTTTCATTTGAAATTTCTGAATTTTTAAAGTTGGCAACTAATTCTGAATTAAAAAAATATATATGTTGGCCTAATTTGCTCTACTAACTGCCAGGTTTCAACTTTTGATGTAAAATTAGTTATATGTGGTGTGATAGAAAAGTACGATGAATGTGTAAACTAAAACAATTTTTTTTTTTTTACAGTAAAAGGCACATTGCCATTAATTTCTCTCAAAATACTCCCCTTCGGGATGGCCAGTTAACTCAGATGGTTGGAACGCAGGGTGCAATGCTCATAACACCGAGTTTGCCGGTTTGATTCCCTCATGGGCCACTGAGGTGCACTCTCCACAATTAAATTGAAACAACTACTTGGAACTGATGGGTCCTGGAGAAACACACCGTTCCCTAATTAAAAGAAAAAAAATACTCTCCTTCACGTGGAACACACTTATCCCATCGTTCTTGCCACTTTCTGAAGCAGTTATGGAAGTCCTCTTTCATGAGTGTCTTTACTTCATCCTCCATGATGACAACGCTCTGTGCCACAGATCATTTGTGGTACAGTAATTTCTGTCAAATAAAAACATTACGGTGTATCCTCATCCACCTTATTCACTGGATCTGGTGCTATGTGACTTCTGGCTCTTCCCCAAAGTCAAAATGACTCTGGACATTGAGGCAGCCATGACAGTGCAACTAAAGACACTCACAAAAGAGGACTTCCAGAACTGCTTCAGAAAGTGGCAAGAACGATGGGATAAGTGTGTTGGAAGTGAGGGAGAGTGTTTTGAGGGGGATTAATGGCAATGTTTCTTTTATTACTGTAATAATTTTTTAAAATTTAAACATTCACTGTATTTTCTGATCACACCTCATCTATGAAAACTTGAGGGTCATGGAATAAGAGGGAAGTTTTAGAAATTTTATAAAATATTTATTTCTTTTAAAATTCTGATAAAGTAGAAGGCTGACAAAGGCAGAATATACCTATCACTTCCTGTCTGAGGAACCCCTGCTGATTTAAAAACAATAATGCTGTAAAGGCAGCATGTGCTCCTAGTTGGAAGTCAAAGCATCTAGGAAAGTTCCAAAGGAAAAGTGAAAACTTGCCTCCCCATCCTTGTCCACTCACATTCATAGTTTTGTTTTTCAAACTGAACACTATAAATCACTTCTTTCAGTGTTAAAAAAGGAAAAGTATACATATACCAGCATAAAGATGTCTAATGTAGACAAGTTCCAACCTGTTGGTAAGCAGGCAGTTTTGTACCTCACTCATCATACATTTGTTCTTTTCTGAAACAAATCTTTGTGGGTACCTGCCACGAGCTGGTCACAGGCTTCTCAGTAGGAATCCAGTCATGGAGGACCTCAGATACTGAGTACAAATAAATAGCAATTGTAAGAACAGCTATCATGTATTGAGACTTACTACTGTGCTTTACTTTATCTCTTCTCACTCTCCCAACCATTTTGTGAGGTTGGCAAAGCTATCCCTGTTTTACAAATTAAACTGTGCCATGGTGACTACTCTCACTGCCACATGAAGAAATAAGGGAGGCACGAAGGAGCCGGGTGTCAGGCTGACAGAACCGGGGAGGGCACCTCTGAAGCTCTGTCATTGACTGGCTTTTAAGAATATGTAGGGGTTTCCCAGATGAAGGAAGAATGACAGTACATTCACATCTTGCCAGTCTGAGGGTAATGTTAGTAACAGAACCACATAAAGGTTTGTGAGGCCCAATCCACAGGCGTTTTCCACAAATGTGACTCTGAGGGTGTATTCACCTAAGCGAACACCTATACCTCCCTCAGCGTTAGCTGGCATTCCTAGAGAAACTGAGGCACATTTACCTCATGTGAGACACAGTGGTGCCAATTGTCTTCCTTTCCCTATGTGGGTGTGAGGTTTTTGTTGTATTATGAAAGGAAGCTCTTTAAACAGAAACTGAGAGGAAATTCACTTTTCTTTCTTAGATCCAAAATAATCTTGTTTATTTTTCTTTACTTTGGGTCAGTAGGACTGGGAGATCAATCCCATTATGTTTATTCAGAGTGTTATCCTTACTCCAGCATTTCTTCCCAGACTTACCTCAGTGAATATTTTTGGCCCTGATTTCAGTTCCAAGTTTGCATATCGTTCAGTGACGTGAATTCAAGGACACTTTCACCATCCTAACATGCACAAAATTATGGACTAGTTTGTTACCAGTCTGTTGCAAACGCAAGAAAATGCTTGGTGGTATTGAGATAATTTTAGTTATTCAGATGGCATTGCATAACAACTCACACAAGGAAGAGTTTATTTCCTATTTTAAAAAATCATTTTATCATCTTAAGGAAGTAGTTTTCAATTTGCTGCTAGTATTTCATAACATCCCTTCAGCACTTGCTGATTTCACTGTTTCATGAAGAGAGAGCAGGCATCAGGTTCAGAGCTGTGCTTTGCAATGGTATCTACTTAGATTTGAATAATACTTTTTGGTTTGATTATATCGATTTTTACAGTTTTGTTTATGTCATGTGTGACTGGTTTCCCATTTAAGACAGCTATAAAAGTTTTCTTCTAAAATAAATAAGTTGTTAAAAAAGTGAGTTTACTTAGGAAAAAAGTTAAATTATTGTGTCATTAAGTTATTAATTACTGGAATAGGCTTCAAATTGGCAAAAAAAAACCAAAACCCCAACATGATGGAATGTGATTTATATCAGGAAAGACACTTGTATAAATATTGTTACTGTGAGTCATGAGCTTTACTCTCTATGTTCTCTCTTCTTTCCATCTGTCTTTTTTGTTCTGTATTCACAGGGAACTTGGGTTTTTAGATCAACTAAGGATCACTCATAACACTGACATATTTATTGGGATGCACGGAGCTGGTCTGACCCACTTACTTTTCCTTCCAGACTGGGCTGCTGTATTTGAACTGTAAGTGTTTGGGGATAGTTTTACATTGAGGCAGCTCATAATGCTCAGTATGCATGCTGAGACTCACTCAGAGAATCAAAAGGCTTAATATTTACTTATTACAGGGACGTCATATCATAAGCATCTAGAAAGAAAAGAAGACCTAAAGCTAAAAAGGTGAAGCCTGCAGCCTGCCATTGCTCTGAGCAAACAAGCTGTCCCCTTTTCCTCCGTCTCAGGGGGATGTGAATCTATGATTTCTTAGTCTGAGTTCCTTCCTGTGTGCCTGTCAAACTGGGAGCATCTTTCCACACGCAGTGTAACTATTGTGTTAAAAGAGAGCCTGTGTGTTGCACACCCAGCAGCACTTCATAATGGCCAAAATGTGGAAACAACAGAAATGTCTATCGATGGATGAATGGATAAGCAAAACATGGTAGATACACACAGTGGAATATTATTCAGCCTTAAAAAAGGAGGAATATCCTGTCACATGCTACAGCATGGATGGATATTGAGGACATTATGTGAAGTGAAGTAAGCAAGTCACAAAAGGACAAATACTGTGCGATTTTACTTATATGAGGTCCCTAGAGTATTCACATTCATAGAGACAGAAAGTAGAATGGTGGTTGCCAGGGGCTGCGGGCAGAGAAGGAGTTAGTGTTTAATGGGTACAGAGTTTAAGTTTGCAAATGAAAAGTTCTGGAGATTGGTTACATGATAATGGAAACATACTTACTACTACTGAACTGTACAGTAAAAATGGTTAAGATGGTAAATTTTAGGTTACCTGTTTTCTACCACAGCTTAAAAATAGAGATAATTTGAGAACCTGTGTGTCTCAGGAAGAACACAGCTCCAAAACCAAGCCCCGCTTCACTCAGTGCTCTGACTCTACAGTCGGAAACGCAGGCCTCCGGGACAGCATGGCTGCCTGGCTGCTCCTCTGACTCAGCTGTTGGTTATGGAGACATGGCCTTTCCTCTCTTCATAGTTCTACACCATGTCCTGTCTTTAGTACTTGCCACACCACTTGTTACCAGATTTCCCTCCTTTGCATCTAAATATCTTGATTTTATGGTTTTACTGGAAAAATGACTTCGTATTTAAATGGAAGACTATTTAGAAAACAGTTGTCATGAACTTCCAACACCATGCAGAAACATTAAAAAAATATATAGATGTTAGAGAAATAGCCAGATAATTGTGGATTCTATCTCGATTCTTCATTTCTCCTAGAGATAGAGAAGGCGGGAGGGAAGAAAGGAAGGAAGGAGGAAACAGAGAAATGTATTGGAGAAAGCTCAGACTTTGGAGTTCAACAGACATGGGTTCAATTTCTGCTTTACTAGCTATGTGACCTTGGATGTGTTACTTACCCCAAGTCCACTTCCATATGTGCAAAGATAGGTATGATGAGATAATGTCAAGTTCATAGTCAGTCGGCCCTATTGATAGTGCCCAGTCTCTTCCATTCTCTTGTTAAAAATTAAGATAATCTACATATGAGAATATTAAAAAAATAATCTCCCTTAATCTTGTTTACTGTTTACACAATCTTTTGCAAGAACCTATATGGAAGGTGCGTTTTTTTTCCCCCAGAGGATTGTGGATTGGGCAAAATCTCAGCCAAAAGTCTCATGCATGTGCCCGTGTCTCCTTAGGTACAACTGTGAAGATGGGCGCTGTTATCTGGACCTGGCCAGGCTGAGGGGAGTACACTACATCACTTGGAAAAGACAGAACAAAGTTTTTCCTCAGGATAAGGTAAAATTCAATGGCAAAACTCATCTTGTTTTGCTTTTTAATTGGTTTAAAATATTTAATTATTTATATGAAAAACTATCATTGGACTTCAAAGATAAACTGTTCTCTGGAATAGTGAGTTGTATCTCATACTTGCAAATTGGGAGAAAAGGGAAACCAATCACTCTATATTTGTAATGTTAAAAAGACAACTTCATGAATTTGGGCCTAGAACCATCTATTACATTGTAGACAGGAAAGATCAGCAAACTGTAGACCAGGGGGCCAAATTTGGCTTTATGTGTAATCTATGGCTGCATGTGCCCTTCAATGACAGAGCTGCATAATTGTGGCAGAGATTACATGGTTCACAGAGCAGAAAATAGGTGTTATCTGGCTCTTGACCGAAAACATTTTCTGACCTCTGAGGTAGAGCATGAATTAAAATAGTTGCTTTGGCCAAGCAAAATAATTGTTTTCCTGTTCAAAAAACCATGTCCTCAGTGAGTTACAAATTCGTGTTTGGTTTGTTTTTGCAGGGCCACCACCCAACTCTAGGGGAACATCCGAAATTTACCAACTACTCTTTTGATGTAGAAGAATTTATGTATCTTGTCCTTCAGGCTGCAGACCATGTATCACAACACCCAAAGTGGCCATTTAAGAAAAAACATGATGAGCTGTGAAGGTGTTGAGTCTTTTTGCAAAAATGGAATGTTTAAACACTGCACCACCCACTCACATTTAAATTAGTAAAACAACTAGTATTTCTTTTTCTTTTTTTTTAAAAAGATTTTATTGCGGAATTGGGGGAGGGGAATAGTGTTGGGGAATTGGGGGAGGAGACCAGCCAAGTTGTTCTTCAGTCTTCTTTGTGGAGGGCGACAGTCACCATCTGGCTTCCTGTCTGCAGCCCGTGGCCTCTAAGTTCAAGATGCTGTGTTCAATCTTAGTTGCGGGTGGGTGTAGCCACCATTCCATGTGGGAGTTGAACCAGCAGCCTTGTTGTTAAGAACGCACGCTGTATCCTCTGAGTCATCTGGGCGGCAGCTCAGCTCAAGTTGCAGAATTCAGTCTTAGTTGCGGGTGGGCATAGCCCCATCCCATGCCAGAGTTGAACTCAGCAGCCTTGTTGTTAAGAGTGCATGCCCTATCTACTGAGCCATCTGGGCGACAGCTCAGCTCAAGGGGCCGAGTTCAATCTTTAGTTGCAGGTGGGTGTAGCCCACCATTGAATAGGCAATCTTGTTACACCAGCTGAGCCATCCTGCTACCTGTTGGCAGCTCAGCGACAGGTCAGCTAGGGCTCAGTGTTCACTGGCCCATGTGGGAATTGAACTGGCGGCCCTATTGCTCAGAGCATGCACTCTAAGCCAACTCTTTACCACCTGAGCCACTCAGCCGGCCCCACAACTGGTATTTCTTAGCCCCAAATTCGCTTTTCTATACCAGGCCATGCCTTCAGGATATTACTTATGGGCCTTATAGTCTTTAACTGTTTTGTGGGATTTTTGTGTCATTGCTGTTTATCAAGATACTATTTTTGGGGCGGCTGAGTGGCGCGTTGGTTAAGAGCTGGCTTGGGATGCCAGCAGCCCAGTTTGGATCCCACGTATGAGGGCCAGTGACACTGCCCTCTACAGCTAAGATGGTGAACAACAGCTCCACCTGGAGCTGCAAGCCCCGGCGACGGTGTAGGCTTCCGCCCCTGCTGAAGTGAGCTGCCATAAGCTACAATGAGTGGCCGGCAGCCAGCGTGAGCGGCTGGCAGCCATTGTGAGCAGCCAGCAGCCGGAATAAGCTGCCAATAGCCACTGTGAGCTGCTGTCCAGAGGCCGGTGACCGATCTGCCTCACCAGGAAGAGCTCAATGATGATACCAACATGGGCCAGTGAATCAACGTACTCCACAACTAGACTGAAGAACAAAAGGACAACAACTTGTCTGTTCCCCTTCCCTGAGTTCCCAGTGCTGTTCCCCTCCCCCAATTCCCGAATTAAAAAAAAAAAAAAGAAGATACTATTTTTGCACTGAAAACTTTACTTTTTATATTTCATGGGCATGGGCTTACTAATGTAATTGAGCTTCCCTCTTAGGGATACCAAAGTATTCAATTTTCTTAGCTTCAGAATTTGTAAATGTTTTTGTAGAATATCATGGGATTGTAGTTCTAGAGGCTTCCAAATGGTTTATGATATATCTGAATAAATTCACAATGGCTCTTCTATTTGCCATCATTTATTCATAGCACTGTTTGTGGTAGAAAAGGAGACGGTAACACACACACACACACACACACACAACCCACACACCCACACCCACCCACCCATACACCGTTGTGATTCTTAGCTATAGGACCATGTTATAGATCAAACAGTGTTATAAACAGATCAGTTTTACTCTATCAGAGTCCACACTAACTCCTACTGAGTTTTCTGCTCTATCATTTTAGTCAGCTCTGGGCTCTATGCATCAAAAGCCTGAATGAATCATGCTGCTGTATTAGTTTATATAAACATGTTTCCTATATGCAAATCATGTTTTCCCAAATTGTACAACTACACATGATAGAAACAAATGAGAACACTTTTTAGGACTGTCTTGTCTACCTTCTAGTTGGTGTCCACATCACTGTGGAGAGCATTTATATATCAAATACTGGTTTCCACTGTGCATTGTAACTGCATGTACCTATGTGTAGGCATCTACCTCTTTTAGCATGGAAGTATTCGAGTATTTGATTTTGCAAACTTCAAATTAGCTACATGAACGGGATTTTTCCCTATAAAAAAGCCAAGAGGAAAAAAAAAAAGACGTGAATTAATTCAAAATGAAAAGCCATAGCAAATGCCATTGATGGAAAAGCATATCTAAAATGCAGTCCACTCTTTGAATGGGATTCATTCTTACTGTTGATCAACTTTCTATTTGGCAGTCAAAAATCATGGATTTATTTTAGTGCAAAAGGTGACGTTTACATTTTATTAACACTTGAGTAGTCTAATTTAAAGACTAGTGACTATATTTTAAAGTCTACTTTTAAAAATTAGCAGATTACAGCACAGCCAATATATATATTTTTCACATTTTAGAGTTATTTAAAAATATATATATAGCAGAGAAGTGACCTGAGAAACCTAAAATATTAATATTTACTGAGCAGAAAAGTTTGCTACCCCTGCTTTAAAGGATTATGAACAGTCTTCTAGAGTTTAGGAATATCTATGAAAATATCTGCAAAGAAAATAGTGAGTTGTTGCAATAGCTTTGATTTGGACCTTAAATTTATGTAAAAAGAATTACAACATACGAATTTTTAAATGAGTGATATTGCTACTGTTCTTTGTGCTGAATACTGAATCCCCACTGGGAAGGTATTTCATGAAAGGAGTTGTCAAGACATCTCTGACTTGTGGTCAGAGATAAACACCTGAAAAAATTATCTTCTTACCTCATTTTAAGAAGCCTGTGGAAATGTGATTTTATTTACTTGCTAGTAATACACTAGCGAGAATTTTGGAAATTGAGAACAATTTCATAATAAAACTATTACATCTGAATATTTTGCATCGAAGAGAGAATATGTTTTATATAAACAAGAAAGTACATTTGACACTTTATGGAATTAACTTTATCAGACTTTTATGGTAACAAAAGAAATCTTCAAATGTTATAAAATTTACAATGTAAAGATTGCTGTTTTTATTAAGTCTTTAAAAGAGACGCTTTTCATAGTTTGTACATTTTGGGTATGGCTTTGGAATAAATCTTTTTATATTTTATTTGAATACCAGACCATTTTCAGAGCTTTCTGTGTCTGAATGTTGTATGCTTCCTTTTTGCCAATTTGGTAGCTCTACGTTATACAAAGTAAGCAGTTTGTTGATGAAAAATTCAGTTTAAATAAAAATTACATCTTACATTTATTTAGCACTTTATTATATGATGCTTCCACAAATAGTATACTGCATAATCCTTGTAAGAATGACATTTTGAATTGTTCCCATTATTCTTTTGAAGAAAATCAGATGCTGTTTAAGGGACTTCACTTAGGATCACAGGTCTTCTGATGCCACATCCATAGCCTAACATTCATTCACTTATTTGCTCAGTCAATACATATTGATTGAGCAACTACTATATACCAGTTACTATTACAGGCTCTGGGGATACCAGTTAAAAGAACAGGAAGAGTCCTTACTTTCATGGAGCTTGCATTCTGGTGGAGGAGACAGATATCAAACAACATAAACAAGTGAAGTATATTGTGTGCCAGGTGTGATACCTGTTGTGGAGAGAACTGAAGCAGGAATGAGGGATAAAGAGCTCTGGGGCGAGGTAGAGTTGGTGGGCTTAAGTAGAGGGGACCGGAAGTCCTCACGGAGGCAACATTTGACTCAAGATTTGAAGTCGGGAAGGGAGGAAGCAGTGCAGATAACAGGGCAAAGAGCATTCCGGGAAGACAGAATAGTACAAGCAAAGGCCCCAAGGCAGCAGGATGCCTGGCATATCTGAGGAACAGCACAGAAGCCAGTTCAGGTGGAGTGATAGAGGGGCAGAGAAAATGTGTTCAAAAAGGTAACAGGACTGGGATGCACATGATTCTGATGAGATGGGAGCCATTGGAGGGATTTCAACAAAGGAGTAATGATCTAACTTACTTTGAACAGGATAACTCTAGCTGTTATGTTGGGAGTAGACTAGAGGGATGGCATTAGGTCGTGTTTTCTGGAAAACAGGGCCTAGGATGGCAGTTTTTCTGCAGAGAGTTTATTGGGGAAGGTGTTTATGATCAGCACCTGTGAGTGAGGACCCGGCTTAGGCAGAGGGAGAAATTGAACTGCCATGAAGTAGCAGGGAAGATGTGGAACTGGATGGTCCCTTCAGAGGGGTCTCCAGATGAGGCAAGTAATCCTCTTATCAATCAAGCTTCCAGTATGGGCCATCCCCACCGAGGGGTGTAACCTCAGGCAGGGCCGCTCCCTGTAGCTGAGGGCAATTCCTGGAGAGGAGCTCAGCTGTGATCCACCAACAGCTTCAGTCCCAGCAATCCGGGGGCTGCAGGGGCATCCTGGTGTCCTAGTGCAACATCCATTAGAGGCAAGTGGTGTCATTTAGGTGTTTCCATTCTCCTTTCTAGTGCCTGCCAAGTGAAAGATCTAAGGCTTCATCAGATTCAGGCTGTATTTGTCTAAAAGATAACTTATACTTCATATTGTAGTAGAGTAGGCTTTGTGGGCTGTATGTGTTCTCCCATATTATTGTTTTTTGCCTTCACCATCTTTTCAAAATGTAAAAACCATTTTTCTACTAGACGTTCAAGTAGAGAGCAGAGAAGTTAAGGAAGTTTCCCAAAGTCACACAGCTGGTAAGTAACAGATGGATTGAATATAGCAATTTCTTTGTAAAGGAATTTAAAGTTAAACAGAGAAGTTTATATGTAATGTAGGAAGGAGTGCAAAAAGAAAGGAAGACGGAAGGGAAGGAAACAGAAGAGAGAAATCAGTTGGAAATACGGAATAGAGGGCCTGGAGTTAGGCCCTTTCTTGGTGTTACAAAACAGTTTATTTGTTTCTTTGTTTGTTTTAAAGATTTTATTGGGGACTTGGGGGAGGGGAACAGTGTTGGGGAATTGGAGGAAGAGAGCAGTGTTGGGGAATTGGGGAAGGGGAACAGCCAAGTTGTTGTCCTTCAATCTTAGTTGTGGAGAGCGCAGCAAGCTCAGCTCCAAGTCCAGTCGCGCTGCTCAGCTCAAGGTGCTGTGTTTAATTAGTTGCGGGTGGGCATAGCCACCATCCCATGTGGAGTCAAACCAGGAGTCAAAATGGCAGTCTTGTTGTTAAGAGCACGGGCTCTATCTAGCTCAGCTCAAGGTGCTGAGTTCAGTCTTTAGTTGCAGGCGGGTGTAGCCCACCATCTCAAACAGACAACCTTGTTGTTAGGAGTATGTGCTCTCACCAGCTGAGCCATCTTGCCACCCCTTGGCAGCTCAGCAACAGCTCAGCTCGGGAGTAGTGTCACCTGCCCATGTGGGAATTGAACCAGCAACCCTGTTGCTCAGAGCTCACACTCTTGAGCAAGCTCTTAACCAATTGAGCCACTCCGCCGGCCCCCCAAAACGTTTTTAAAACATAATTAATGGAAACAATTTTTAAAATACTTGCTTTTTTGAAACTAGGCACATATAAGCAAATCAGCTCAGATATGATTGTCTTGGAGAAATCAGTTGTTTAAAAGAACCTATTGCCAGCCAGGGGTTATTGACAGACACTTGAATACCTTTCTTCTGTTTTAGCGCATGTCAAAAGATGTCCTAAGCATCCCTGTCGTAAAAGAAGTGATTTAAAGCTGTGCACAGGTTGTGTGGACCCTTACTTTGGGTGGTAATGCATATCTTGACCACGAGGTGTCAGGCAAGCCCTTCCAAACGGCTTTGTGCTCTGAAGCCCGGTGTACTAACTCCATCGCAGATTCCAGAGGCCTGAGCGCCAGGAGTGCGCCATGCTTTTGTGTGCGATGGTTTTTTTTTTATTCCTTATTTGAGGGAAAGTAGGCAAATTATCACGGAAGTTTTAAGAGTTAACGTTCAATACTTGAACGCCCTGTGCAAAGAATGTTTGACCCTGGGAAGATGCTTTTTAGTGTCAGAAGCTGCTTAGTGGAATGCATTTTCACTGATATACAAAGGAATTTTCTTGGGATGGGAGCTCCATGTTAGGATCTATAGAGGGTACATTAGTGCCTCAATTAATTTTAGGAGCTAATTTCTTTCTTGAATTGGTTTTATAAGTGATCACAAACTCAACTACTGTTGTCATTTAGTGTGAGCAGAACCAAACAGTAAGAAGAGTTCACTGAAGACTAGGCACCCAAGAATACGCAGTGTTAATTAAGGAGTGCTTTTCAGCATAAATAACAGAGTGCTAATGTCGGTTAGTCTTCACATGATCTGACCTCAGGCAGTTCTCAAAGTGTGTGGTGTCCTTTATTCTTCACAACCTCGAGTTTCAGAATCTGGGGATGTTTTTGCTGAAAGGGACCTTGAAGGTCCTTTATGGCATTTGTTCATTCCACAGTGGCTTGTTGACTGCCCACCAGTAACAGGCACAAGTGCGGAGGGTTCCTGGGAGAGACCTGTTATGTAGACTAAAGAATTTGGTTATAGACGTCAGAAGGCCCTGACTTCTCAGCCTCACAGTACATAAGCTGTGTGATCATGGCTTTGTTGCTTAGCCTCCTGGAGCTTCAGTTTTTTTACTTGTAAACTGGTGGTAGTAATATCTATTGGGTTGTCGGAAAAGCCATGACATATTTTTTCTATGTTTTCCATTGCAAAAATGTGTCATGACTTTTCCTAAAACTCAATATTTGGCAGGGTACATTTAAGGATAAAATAGTAAAATAAAGTCACACTTGGTTAGTGCCTGGCATATAGGCTATGCTCAGTAAATGCCATTGCTGTGTTTACCATGACACACAGAACTATTATTACCTAAAGCTGTAGTGCCTGCAGAGCATTTAAATTCTGATCTGCAGGCCTCTCCCCAGACCAAAGTAAACTGGCACCTCTAGGGGTACAGCCTGACTACAATATTTAGTTAAATGTCCCCAGGTGGTTTTGAGGCACAGGAGCTGGGAAAGGCTGGTTTAAGAGACAGTGATGAAGCTGGCGGCACGAGACAATTCATGCTGTCTAAGCACTTGGCAAAGTATCTTCCACTGAGTATCAATATATTATATAAAAGACAGTTTACTTGGAAATGCTACCTCAAGCCAAGTTAGAGTTGTTTATTGGAGGGCTTCTCTGCACCTTTGATACACTAATGTGCATTGTGAATCTCTAAATGGGTAAATGTAATATGTGCTGTTTCCAAATTTATTTGACTGCTGGATCTTTTTCTTAAGGAGCGTGAAGATCAGTGTTGCAAGAATCCGCCTCCAGGCAGGCTGCCATAAGTATTCACCATGGTCACAGCCCTCTCTGGAGACAGGGGTACCAGGCAGTGCTTTCCATGTGACTATGCTTTGGTCAGTTGTACCTTGTTTGTGAGTTAAATCAACAGTGCTAGGTGGTCACAGTTGATTGGACCAGGCATCAATAGCTGAGCTAAAGTCTATCCAATTAGGAGGCTGCAAGATAAAGGGTACATAAATGACCCACCCAGATCCCTTCTGCAAAGGACATTTGATGTGAGATGCAAGGAGAATGCCAAAGTCCCTGGTTATGAGACACCAGATCTGAGCTACTGCTGCATCTCTGGGGTCAGCACAACTCAGAGCCACTTTTTAGTTCCCCACGAGGCCACCCGTACATTCAGGTCATGAACTGGAGTGTCTTCCTTGCAGCCTGAAAGGACCTAAGTGACACAGCATGCCAGTACGCCAGCTGTGATTACCTCCATACCATACGTGGAGATGGGAGGGCGTGGGCCAGGTCTTCCTATTCCAGGAGGAATGCCGTCCAGCTACCCTAACATCTTGTGGCCTCTCAAGCTGACGTCATTCAATCAGCAGGACAAATGTAGGTCAAAAGTAATGATAGTTTCTAGAAAAATCTGGAAAATAAATTGCAAGGACACAATTCTGTTGAAATGCCTATTGCCTTGGGTGGAACATTTAGCTGGGCAGAATGTTAAATAAGGTGCCAGAGAAATCGAGCCAGTTTGATATCAGCAGATAGGCAAACCAAGTCCCAGTAGAAAACCCACAGTTAAAGTGGTGTAGACATGCAAATAAAATCTATGACAAAAAAAAAAATCTATGACAAGATGAAAATGAGGGAAGTGCTAGACACATATTGAACAGACTGTAGGTAAGGCAGGCAGAGGCCAGGACTAACATTGAAAAGGCAGCAGGAAGAGGAAAATGGAAAACTTAAGGGGGCAAGAACCTTTCTACTGCAGCAACCCTCCAAACGTTTAAGGCAAGTGGAAAATGGGGAGAAAAGCATGCGCTGATTCACAGTAAGAGCAATTCTACACTGATAGAAAAACGTAAATCCCCTAGAGAAATATCTTTATTAACATATCATTTTTTTAAAAAATGCAGGGGATATTCAGCAACTTTTAGGGAAAGAATTTATACAAGTTGCTTTTAGAAGTGTTTATGGTTCATCTTTGTAGAAGTGGAACCAGGCGTTTTTCCTCCTCTAGTTTAGAAGGATGTCACTAGGTCTGCTTTTCTGTAAAATTAAAAGTGAGATATGATGATAGAACATCTCATAGAACCATCACCAAACTGAAACATGGAGCCAAGACAGAATTCTGGTTCCACCTGTCAAATACATCACTTTGTGATACTATCTATTTACTTTTACTAGATTATGTGCTCTCTGGTAGTCTTGCTATTTTAATTCAAATAGTAGTCTACTGAAAAGAAGGGATTATGGTGGCTGCTACTTTTTGCAAGCAATAAATCTGGAAGATGGAAAAAAAGTAATACACAGGAAAAGGAGCCCATTCTTTTATGGCTTTGCTTTAAACTAGTGAAGAGGGCCAACAGCTAGGAAAGATGTATTCTGCTTTTTGTCTTTTTATTTCTCCTTCCTCCTCCAACAACAATTGCTCCTCCTTCTTCTTCCAGTATTAGCATTTAAAAGTCTGCGTTCTTGGTGGAAGTAAATAGTACCTATCAGCCAAGAATCCTGCAGAAAGGTTTTGGCCAGTTGGTTCCTAGTGGACAGGACCCTGTTCCAAGTGGTCATCCATGGTGATGAGACATTGTAGCCGATTTTGCACTTACTCTGTCAGTGTGGCTGTACAGTAGAAGAGAACCCACAGTAGCCTGTGGGTAATACCTGCCTCACCCACTGAGACCTCCTGATATCCACCAAGGGAGGGTCTTCTGTAGGGTAATGACAAGTGCAGGTACATGAAGTGTTACAAGAGATTAGAGGGGCTTTGCAGGGCCATAACCAGAGGCTCTGGTAGAGTGGTGAAGGTTGTAGGACCTGGCCTCAAACAGGCCTGTGCTGCCACTTACTGCCCAAGTGACCCAAAGGAAATTATTTACACTCACAGAGTCTCGGTTTTCTCATCTGTAAATGGGGCTATTAAAGGAATCAGCCTTAATGTTGTTATGAGGATTGCATTTTGCTGGGAAAACAATGGTGAGTGAATAGGGGAGACTGATATCAATCAGATAACTACACAAGTGAGGGTATATAAGGATAAACTGAGGTTGGTGCCCTGAAGGGAAGGAAAGAGCTATAAGCAAGGGAAATGCTCCCAACTGGGGTGGGAGGGGTAGAGGGGTCAGGGAAGGTTTTCCCAGGGAAAGAGTCAGGGAAGGTTATTCCTAGGGAAATGGGGAAGGTTATTCTCAGGGAAATGGGGAAGGTTATTCCCAGGGAAATGGGGAAGGTTATTCCCAGGGAAATTGGGAAGGTTATTCCCAGGGAAATTGGGAAGGTTATTCCCAGGGAAATGTAAGATAACACACTTACTATCCAGCACATAGTGAGGCCTCAATAAATGGGGTGAAGGAAAAAGAGGCAGCAGATGAGGAGAAGGAAGGGAACACAGACACAAAGGATGCCAGGGTTCTGTGCTTGGGAGCACCAGAGGAGCCTTTGTGTAGATAGCTTCAATCTGAAATGCCCTGAAGACAGGGCCACCAAGGTCTGCAACTCCTGAATGCTCCCAGCAATGAGCTGACAGTCTAAGAGGGAGATGGCCTCAGAGGAAGGCCCGCTGGGACCACGTGGCTGGACAGAGTCTTGGAGGCTCCAGGGCATGAGACTTGAACTTTGCTTCCCACTGAATGGGTTTGTCAGCACCACCTGAGAACCTCCCCAATAGAGCGAAAGGTATGTACGAGCCTTCCTTCTCCCAGCCTTGGCATTCCCTGCTGGTAAGTGCAGAGTTTGGATCTATATCTAACTTGTGCAACTGTTTGTTAAGTCTCTGAGTTCTCAGCAATGGTACGTGCATCTGTGCACATATATGCACCTGTGTAAACCTACAGTTCAGTTGCATAAGGTAGCCAGGTGGCTCTGATGGGGAGAGGATGGTTCTGGGCCTCATTCTAAAGTTTTTTTTTACATAATACATGCGCTATTAATTCTGAGCGGGACGGGGTTCATTCTTTGCTGAAGTGTTTAGGGTGGGTGGACACTTACAGAAAATCCTGCTGTAGCTGAAAACTTTTAATTGCATATAGCACAATGACTATTAGGAAGGGGCAAATGAAAGCTGGGTTTGTGAAAAAAGAAATACATGAACTGCTGCTTGGTGGAGGGGGAGGGGAGCTCTTGGCAGGTGTTGCTACTGGAGCCTGGAGTGGAGGCCGAGGCCTGGCAACAAGATTCTGATGTCAGGGAAGGCCCACAGCTGCCTCTTAAACACAGGAAAAACGATCTTCACTTAGATGGGAAGTACTTCTGGCCGCCATGGTGGTGATCTTCGTCAACATTCAGCATTTTGTCCAGCTCGCCCCTGACATTACCGAGGACCCCTGACAAGTTTGCTTGGTGGGTCTTATGGCCTCCTGAAGGCCTTCCCCTGGCTAGGATGGTTGGGACTCGGCCTACATAGATACAAGTTTGGATGATGGTCCCTTAGGGGCAGAGTGCATCTTGGGGACATTTATTCGACTGGTGCTAAGGACAGTGTCCCCATGGCTTGGATCTGAGTGCCTTCTTTTTGCCTTTTTATTTTTTGTCTCTGAGTCAGAGGAGTTGATTTTCTGGTTAAACGCAGTAGTAGTAAATAACTTTCGGGTCAGAAAACCCCACAACAACACAAAACCTTTCCCAAGCCAAAAAGTGGAATATTTGGAAGGTAGTATTTTGTTGCAATCATATCAAAATGTAAACTCATGTATATTTTAAATTGTGAAGTGTATGACATGTACCACAGTCATGGCTGATCTCTATTGTATGCCTGACATTTAACTCATTCTTTCCTCTACCCCTAAACTAACCTTCTCTTCTTCAGCAAGTCCCTGAACCTGACCTCACTCACCTAGTTTTACACACCATGGAAAGAGCAGCAATATTATTTGTCACCCTGAAAAATGCTGCAGAGAGCCCAAGGGTTGTATGCAATAGTGATGTCAGTGGGAACAATTCATTATTCCATCAACACTTGGCATGTCAGTCAATGAAAAAATATGTGCTTTAGAACTGACAGCTCGAAATAGTCTTTTCAAGATCGGCATGCCAAGATCTTGATAGTATAATGAATTATTTTTTAAGCCTATCATTTCATCACATCAATTTGGCCATACAGACTTTTCTTTGGGGGAGGGTTGGGAAGGGGAGGAACATGACTAAATCACAGAACTTACCTAAAATGGCAAGCAACATAACTTTGCAACCTGGGAAGGAAAGATTGGAGCTATGAGAACTGGAATTAGAAAGAGTGTTCCTCAGGGAAGATATTGAGGTAAACACAATTACAATTCACAAAAGTATAAGAAGTTCCCTGACTTTATATGACTCTCAAGCATGAAAAATAGTTTATTCTCATTGGCCACTTGTAGAATGACACCAATTTTTTTTTTTTTAAGATTTTATTGGGGAATTGGGGGAGGGGAAACAGTGTTGGGAAATTGGGGAAGGGAAACAGACAAGTTGCTGTCTTTTTGTTCTTCAGTCTAGTTGTGGAGGACGTTGCTTCACTGGCCCATGTTGGTATTATCATTGCGCTCTTCCCGGGTGAGACAGATCGGTCGCTGGCCTCCGCACGGCCGCTGACAGCGGCTCTTGGCAGCTCATGCTGGCTGCCGGCTGCTCTCCCTGGCTGCAGGCCACTCACTGTAGCCTATGGCAGCCCACTGCAGCAGAGGCTGCAGCCTACGCCGGCCGTGGCAACTCACAGCAATCCAGCTCCAGGTGGAGCTGTTGTTCACCGTCTTAGCTGTAGAGGGCAGTATAGCTAGCCCTCATATGTGGGATCCAAACTGGGGCTTTGCCGATTAGAGCTGACGTCTCAAGCCAGCTCTTCACCAACGTGCCACTTGGCCAGCCCCGACACCAAATTTTTTTAAAAATTACATTTATTGGGGTGACAATGGTTAGTAAAGTTACATAGGTTTCAAGGGTACAGTTCTGTAATACAACATCTATATATCACATTGATGACACCAAAATTTTATCCTAATTTTCCATAATACTGCACTGTGAAAATGTGAGATAATTTATTATTCTGTTTGCATTGCGATGCAAGCTTGCTGAGCAATATAGTTCCTGTTTATTTAGGACACAGGGTATAGGGCAGTCTTGGATTGGACTTTGAGTTTAGTTGGAAAAATCAATGTTTTCCAGTTAATCTCCATCTGTAGACTATTTTTCCCACACTTGTATACTCATGACAAATTAATCCCATTCATTCTGAAGTCTGACTCTTCAAAGATTTGCACCCATCTCTTCTCCCCAAAGTGTTCTGAAACCAGGGTGAGAAATTGCACAACTCGCTTGCTTTATGGGGAGTGTTTGGCACATTGGCATGCATTTTGGGCGACTTCTGAACATGGCATAAAACTTATTTAGGTTTCCAGCTGGTCAAATGGCTTTTGTCCTAAAATGTCAGCTTTATTTCTAAAAACAGCAGCTGCCACATACATTTGTGTTTTTCCCAAATGTCTCAGCTGAATTCCTAGATGTAAATGGTTATTCTCTGTCTTGTTAAATAATGCCCTATTGTTATAGAAATGGTCATTTTAAATATTATCACAAAATAACAGCGACACCAATTTGTTTTCGAGATTGGGTCTTAATTGTCCCCCCATTGTTTGAAAATAGAGAACAGTCTCATTCATCCATTGCAGAATATTAAGCATTTCATTGAAATATTGCTGGGAAGGAGAGTTATTTCAAATCTCCTTCATGTGCCCTTCATGGCCAGCAAAATGATCTACTTTGCATTTTTAACTATCAACCTGAAGAAAAATCTGGGCATCCTTGACCTTTTAATTTGTGCTTCAAAGAACACATTTCTTAACGTTATGTAATAAATCAATCATTACTTGCTTAATAACCTTAATGCAAGCCTTTGAAGTTAGCAATCCACAAGAGAGACTGGGATTTTTTATTTTATTTTATTTATTTATTTATTTATTTATTTATTTATTTATTTATTTTGAGGGCAGCGTCACTGGCCCTCATTTGTGGGACCTGAAACGAGTTTGCTGGCTTCCCAAGGCAGCGCTTAACCAGCGCACCACTCGGCTGGCCCGAGGCTGGGATTTTTAAAAACTGACAACTTGCTGGTCATTTGATGTAAACTGTGTTTTATTGATCAGCTGTGGAACAGTCCTTGATATTAGCTGCATGTAAAGTCATGAGATCATGAGGAATAATGTAAAATGAAGATAATTTTATATATATATATATGTATATATGCCTATTTATATATATGGCCTCTGAAGTGCATAGAAAATACTTTTTAGTACTTTAGTATTTGAAATTTGTCAAATATTAATTCCCTTTAAGTCCATCTTATCTTTGACATGAACAACTAGCATCCATAATATTTATATAACTTTATGGTTTATTTAATCTCGAAAAAATTTTTATAACTTTGTTTTTGTATATATTCTATAGATCCATTATTTAAAATGCAAATTTACCACATTCATTCAATCCTCTTTTGTCTATCTGCTTTGATATCTTTCGTTATCTGACAAATTTTTCTATTTAGATTTTTCAATTTAAAAAGAATATCCTAGTTATTTATTACTGATGCTCTATGTATCATACCAAAACAAAACAAAACTAAACACCTGGCTTTTTGTTTTATTTTGTAGATAAGCTTCAGATAATACAGTTGCAGATCCACTGCTACTCTAATGAGTAACTTGAATGAATAACTGCTGAATTAAAGGTTTCCTGATTTGAAGTGTATTTAGAAAAAGCAACAAAATGCAATTAATCTGATAGTAATAGGAATGGAGGTTAATATTGACCTGAAGTTAAACTGCTCATTGTAAACATCTAGCCTGAATAATTTAGTCACAAAAGCTCATTTCTGTTCCTAAAAAAGCCCTCTCATTGCCACCTGCACAACTCAGCTCGGCCCCAATCTTTAGAGAATTCTACCCACGGTCCTATCTTAGTCACTCCCAGAAGAGTGGCGATGCCTCTCTCGGAGCTTTTGTGGGTCCTTCTTCTCTTTGTAATGAAGAGCCCCTGAGCGTAGTGGTGGTAAAAGACACATCTGGATTCACAGTCTCAGCTCAAGTCTACCAGCTGTGACCTTGGGCAAGGAGTGAACCCCCTGGCTGCCTTTGGAAACACCTACCTTAGGGGTTGTTGTAAGGGTCAGAGAATAATGCCTGACATGCTGTAGAAGTTCCAAAGAGCTCTGGCACTCAAAAAAGGGAGCGAAAACGTGCCACAGTTTTCTGGTTTTGGGGCTGCAGCTCACTCAGAGCTTTCAGCCTCAAGTTGGGATAGTGTTCCCCATTACAGAGTGACTCTTCACTCTGCTCTCTGCTCCTTTCCCACTACCTTTCCATCATGTCTGTTCAATAATTAATACTGAAAGGCTTCTCTTTATTGAAACAATGCTCCCAAAGATTTTTTACATCCTCTCCAGGTTATTTCATGTTCCTTTTATCTGAACACTTGAAACCCATTTAGACAGAATAGATTTTATCTGTTCATTTTGCTTCCTTTTTATTTCTTATGTAGATACTACATGTTCATTGTAGAAATATATGATAGCACAGATGGGTTTACTTGAAGGAAACCATAGTATTTATCAGTCCGGACCTAGGCTGTGCTCACAACTTAACACTTCTTCAAACACATACACACATATTTTATGCACACACATACAGCATAACTTTCATCATGCTAGGAGATATTATATAATGCATATTTCTGGGTAACCTGCTGTTTACTAGCAGGATTTAATGGAACTACTCCATTACCACAAAAATATTTATATCAACATTTTTAGTGTCTGCAGATAATTTCATTGAGCTGATTTCATATTGTTGGGCAGTTAGACTCTCTCTAACTACTTAATATTATTGGGTTACTGGAAAAGTCATGACATATTTTTTCTATGTTTTTTTGTTGTAAAACTGCATCTTGACTTTTCTGACAACCCAATATTTAAAAAAACAACCACTGCCTTGAATATCCTTGCACATACATCTTTGTACATCTGCTCAATTACTTTCTTAGGATAAATTCCAAATATGACACTGTTGAAGCCCAGGGCATGAACATTTTAAGAGATCTGATGGTGTACTGATGAATTTCCACCCAGAAATGTGGCACTTCTCATTTAACCCTTTAGCAGATATGCAAGCATCCAACTTCCCCACGTATTCACAACACTGGATATTATAAGTTGGCAGAAGGGTTTTGAAGCAGAGTTGTGAGCTTTAGCACAGAAACACTGAGAGAAGAGAATATATTGTTTTAATCTGTGTTTCATGTATTGAAACAATTCTAAGCGCTGTGGTTAGCAAGACAAGTTGTAACCTGATGTTGGTGACAGGATTGTGGCTGAATAGAAAGTATAAGCAGCTCTGGAGAGCTGGACCACACACTGGGAACTATTGTTCTGATTGAATAGACCCAATAAAGGAGCAGTGGCAAACATAATTTAGACTGCTCAAGTGGCTGTCACTTCTCAAACTAGGTTAAGTAAAAAAAGCTACACAGGTTAATTAAAAGGTAATACCATGCAGTTGGACACAGTGCCTGGGTAATTGTTTCTTCCACTATGACTAGTAGCAATGCATATTACAAAATATGCATTGTGTGACAAAGATGAGAAATTTGTATCTAAAGCTGAAGTGTTCTCTATCCCCATATCCCCATATTAGGTAGAAGCCTGAATGCATACTGCAGCACTTTGAAATTATCTACAAACTCTGAATGGCTATCCTGATCAGTAGGCTTGGGTTGTTTGTAATTGTATTAAAAATGACAATAGAAAGATCCCCACATTTTTATTTGGTACGTTTCAAATGTACTCAAAAATAAAGTGAGCAGTACAATGAGCTTCCATGTATCTATAACCCACTTACAACAATTATCAATTCAGGGCTGCTCTTGTGTCCTCTATACTCCACCCCCTGCACTGGATTATTATTATTTTTTTTTTTGAGGGCAGTGACACTGGCCCTCATATGTGGGACCCAAACCAGGGCCGCTGGCTTCCCAAGACAGCGTGTAACCACCGTGCTACTCGGCGGGCCCTTGGATTATTTTGAAGCAAATCTTTGATATCATCATTTTACAAATATTTTAGTGTATAAAATGAGTTTGAGTGATTGTTCCTAATCTATTTAATTTTCTGATTCGGCATTATCAGAATATCTTTGTAAAATGTTGATGAATTGTACAATCTCAGCAAAATTACTTGACTTCTCTGAGCCTCAGTTTTCTGCTGTGTAAAAGAGATGCTAAAAACACCTTAGACATTGTAGTGGTTTTGTGAGGATTACAGGAGAGAGTTCAGTATAACATAACATAACATCATAGTGATGAAAATGGTAACTAATTATCAATGCCATTATCATCACTGGAATTCAGATTTTATAGAAAATGACATATGGGAGCTTTGGAAAGTTGGGTGGTAAGACATAGGAGCTTAAGAGGCTGGTGGAAAATGTAGCAGGTATGTCAGAAAAAAAAGAATGAGTAAAGCAGAAGATATATGAAGAAGAGGCATCAGAGGAAATAGCCAGTAGCCTGGGCATGTAGGAAAATGAGGGCATGGGTATTCTGATGGTGGTGGCCACATTGAGTGCTCCATTTCTTGGATAGGAACTTGGGGAAGTGGAACATCAGTGGAAGATGGATGAGGAGGAGACAGGACTTGAGTTTCAAAAAAATGTTAAATTCTATTAAAGGTCAAGTTCTGTCATAGTAATAAATGCTATTATTGTCATGGAGAAGTTGAGCTATACATAGAAACAATTTTTAAGTCTTGCTTGATGGGTCACAAATTTCCAGAAGTGATCAATAATGCAAATTTATGTGACTAATGCATGTACATCATCCCTTGGAATTTAAGTTTTGGGGATTTGATTGGCTTTCTAGCTATGCTAATCTTATCAAATTAATATGGTTAAATGATTCCCCAGATGATCTTGAAATTTTGGACCTAAAGAGGCTATATCCACCATTCCATTCATTGGAACACTCCTTTATTTTCTTAATTATATCAGTCACTATCTAATTCATCCAGAAAATGGCATATAGGGAAATGTCACAATGCAGAAGCTCTCCAGATCCTTAAATATTTTATGTACGTCAGTCTATTATTTTAATATTTGTGCATCAGAAATGACTCCAGGCACTAACTTACACAACCTTTGCTTTTTTCAAAACTTATCTTCCCTGTGTCCCATTCCCAAAGGATCAAATAGCCACAGAGATACTTTGATGAATGAACTGCAGTAAAGCCTGATAAGGTGTTAATGGGGGCTAATCCTCTTAGATACCATTTGCAATTAACAGACTCCAGATGCCTTGATGGAAGGAATCGATGATATGGACATTTTACTGGCAATGCCAGTGAGAGAAATCTGTTGGGGCAGGAAGGCATTTGGTGTCTTCATATCAAATCACGCAGGAACAAAATTTGTAACTTACATTGAAGAGTTTTGATTTTATTCTCAACTATGTGCCTCCCAATGAAAATGCAAAGTAACAGAATCATATTTGAATTTCTGAAAGGTCACTCTAGAATGTATGGAAGCCAGACAGGAGGCAGGGTAAGTAGGAGAGGAGTGTTGAAGTCCTAGAGCTAGGATAGTGGCAGTGAGGGTGGAGGGAAGTGGGTATAGAAGAAAACTTCCAGTTTTAATCTGTAGGCCATGATTATCAATTTAATGCAGGGGGTGAGGGTGAAGAAGTAAAAAATGATACTCAGGATGCAGATTTGGAAAACAGGGTAGATGATTGTATCACTTATAATAGCAAAGGGGGAATATAGGCTGGTTTTTAAGGAAAGATGGCAAGTTCCATTTTGGATATGTTGAGTTCAAGGTGCCTGGGAGGTGCCCAGCTGGAGGCACCTGGTGGATGCAGGAGTCTTGGAACTTGGGAGAAGAGATGTCACTGGCATACAAATGGTGGTTGAACCATGGGAATGGATAGAAGTAAAGACAGCAATAAGTCAACAGAGAATGCAGGTGAACTCAGGTGCCGAGCCCCCTGACATCAACCCTCTCCGGTTTGCAGTTTCCCCTGGTGTAATTAGTTTCTTTGAGGAGAAGTGTGCCTAATGTCAGGGAAGATATCAGAGTCATTGGGCCGTCTTTCAACATTTAAGTTGGATCTTGTAGCAGATTAAAGATGGCCACACTGTCTTCAACATTCCTTCTTCTAGAGGTGGGGCCTGTTCCTTCCCCTCATTTCTTAAATCTTGGAGGGCTCTGTGACCATTGGTGGAAGTGACACAGTGGCCGTGTCGGGTCCAGGCATTGATAGGCTGGCAGCTTCTGATGTCTAGCTCTGAGTCCTTGTTCCTGGCCACCATGTAAGAAGGCCTACTGCCCTGCTTGGGAGGCCTCTTGAAAAGGCGCTGGGGCAGCCGGAAGGAGAAAGACCTGGTGGAGCCCAGCCTCTTGGCTGTGCCTCCAAGGCACCCGTGAAGGAAGCTGCCTCAGACCCTCCAAACCAGCCATCGCCTGAACACCACGGAGGGACCCCTGTGTTCCCATCCACACCAGGCGGAGCAGGATTGCTCAGCAGAGCTCCGCCTGCATTCCTGTCTCACTAAATTGGCAGATGCAATGAAATGTCTGTTTTAAGTCACTAACTTTGAGGGTTGTTTATTCAGCAATAGAGAACTGAAAGAGCTGTTTGTGCCACATTCCCTTCTAATCCAACTTTGTAAAACATAATGTCTTCAGTTGAGTGTGCCGTTAAGCCAAAGGGACTTATACGTTGGACTAAAACCTGTATTTTCATCTGTAAATCAAGGATGATAATACCTGCCATCCCTTCTTCTCAGAATTATTTTAGAGCTCAAGTGAGATGATATATGTGAATGTACTTCATAAATTATAAACCACTCTGAAAATATAGATGAATTTAAATAGAATTGTAAGGCACTCTACAAATACAGTTAAATAGAATTTTATTATAAAAAAGAAAGTTTTAAACTGATATTATAAAAATTTTAAACAGTGTTAAATATACAATGTTGATTAGTGTACTTATAATTTTAAGTTAATTAAGATCAATTAGAATTAGCTTTTTATCAGTTCTCCTGCTTATTTAGTGTTTTGATTTTTTGTAAAAGGATAGGAGTTCATTTCACCTCTTATTTCACCTCATGTTCATCTAAAAAGGGCCTTGTTTACTTAAAGAAATTGAGCAGATTTATTTTGGTCTGGAACAAGAAATAGAATTGGATCCAAATTGATACACAACAGGTACAGACTTCCTTGGATGGCTTGGTGCTAGCTACAGCTGACTAGCTTTTAAACATTTGTCACATTATTTCTTTAGTAAATTGAATTACCAAATTAGCATCAGTTGCTCAGCAATCTGGTGATCTGGTACCAGTTTCCTTCAGGGTAATTGAATTAATTTGTGTAATTTAAATGAATGCTAATATTGCCATTTTTCCATCACAATGCTTTTGAAAAAGTAGGATGGAGAGTTCAAACTCAATTGTGATCCTTAAGAAACATAGAGAGGGATGCTTTCTAGTATTTATCTTTAGTTGTCTGACACATTCCTGTAATGGCCAATTCAAAGTAAAAGCAAAATCAAGTCAAATAGGAGGTGGAGGTCAGCTGGTGAGGATCCTGCAGATTAGGGTTTCTCAACCTTGACACTATTGACCTTTTTGGGCCAGATAATTCTTTGTTGTGGGAGGGCTATGCTGTGTATTGTAGGATATTTAGCAGCATCTCTGGCCTCTAGTAGTAGCAACTCCCATCCCTCAACTCAGTTGCAATAACCAAAAATGTTTACAGACCTTGCCAAAAGTCTTGAGGTACCCAAATTGCCCCCTGCTGAGAACTATTGTTGTAGACAATAGAGTGTGTTTTTCATAAGAGGGAAACAAACAAATTTTGACCCCAACTCCTCCCCACATCTTAGTGCCTCCTCCCCAGCCCACACCTTTTCTTATCACATTCTGTTTAATCGGTTCATCTGTGGTGGTCTTTTCCAGGACAATGACCTCTTGTTTATCTCCTTTGATATTTGACAATAAACTACTCTTTATTAGACCTGCTTGGAAACTGACATCCCCATTTGAAGGTGATTTTTAAAAGAAGCCATCCTTTAAAAGGTCATAAAACACTTGGTGTTAGGTTCTTAGAGTGTGTGATGAATATTTTAATAGTTAAAAATATAGCCAGGCAGCAAGGAAATGATTTAATACTGTAAATAAATCTCTTTGTGGGATTTAATGTGCAAAAATGGACAGCAATGACTTTAAGAAATCATTCCCCAAATGATGGGATCTGTATGTTGGATCCATATCTGGAGACAGTGTTCACTATATCTTTCTTAGATATTGAAGGAAGACACTAAGATCATTTTCTTACTCTTAGGACCTCATCTCTTTTTCTCAAAACTACAAGCCCATAAGTCCCATAAGGAAATAGTACTGATACCAGACCCCTGCAGAGTGTAGCATTCACCACGTTCCATTAGATTATAACAATAAATCATAACCCAAAAGTGGTGCTTATGATGTGCCAGGCACTTGTCTAAGTGTTTTACATGTGATAATACTCCACTCCATGAGCTGATTTAAGAGTTGGTAAACTAAGGCCTGTGGGCCAGATTTGGCCTCAGCCTGTTTTTGTACAATCTGTGAGCTATAAACGTTGTATACAGTTTTTAAGTTGTTGAAAAAAGAAATCAAAAGAAGAATATTTTTTGACACCTTAAAATTATATGAAATTCCATAAAAGACAGTATACAAGACTGTTACAGGACTGTTATCCAAAATATACAAAGAAAACGCTACTTTGAAAAAATATATGCACCCCCATGTTTATTGTAGCACTATTCACAATAGCCAAGACATGGAGACAACTGAAATGCCCATTGATAGATAATTGGATAAAGAAACTGTGGTACATTTATACAGTGGAGTATTACTTGGCCATAAAGAAAAATGAAATCTTAACCATTTGCACCGACATGGATGGACCTAGAGAACATTATGCTAAGTGAACTAAGTCAGATGGAGAAAGACAAATACCATATGATCTTATTTATATGTAGAATCTAAAGAACAGAATAAATGAACAAATAAAACAGAAATAGACTCAGAGATATAGAGAAAAGACTGATGGTTGCTAGATGGGAGGGGGGTGAGGATGGGGGAGAAGGTGAGGAGATTAGAAAGTACAAATTGGTAGCCACAATATTGCCACGGGGCTATGAAATACAGTTTGCGGAATATAATCAATAATGTAAAGATTTTGTAGGGGGTCAGATGGACACTTGTCTTATCAGGGAGACAACTTTGTAGACGGTGTAGATACCTGACCACTGCAGTGCACACCTAAAGCTGAAGCTGAATAATAATGAATGTCAACTATAATTATATATATATATATATATATATATATATATATATATATTGTCACAGGATGTGTAATACAGCATAGGGAATAGAGTCAATGGAATTGTAACAGCTATATACAATGTCAGAGGGATAGTAGATTGGGGGAGAGGAGCTATCACTTTGTGAGAGGTGTAAATGTCTAACTATTACATTGTTGTACACATGTGAAACTAATAAAAAATTATATGCAAAGAACTTTTAAGCTAATCAGTGAGAAAACAAACAACTCAATTAAAAAATGAGCCAAAAGACTTAACAGACACCTCACCAAAGTAGGTATACAGATGGCAAATGAACATATGAAAAGATGCTCCACATCATATGTCATCAGGGAAATACAAATTAAAACAACAATGAGATACCACTACACATGGCTTAGAATGGCCAAAGTCCAGAACACTGACAATACCAAATGCTGCCAAGGGTGTGGATCAGACTTAATTCTTCTTCATTGCTTGTGGGAAGGCAAATGGTGTAGCTACTTTGGAAGGCTGTTTGGGAGTTTCTTTCTTTCTTTCTTTTTAAATTTTTATTTTTTAAAAATTATTATTAATTACAGATGTATAAAACAATGCAATAGTTATCCTTTTCACCTCTTACAAAGTGACTCTCCCTCCCCCCTATACTGCCCCCACACCCGATATCATACATATTTATTACAATTCCATTGACTCCATCCACACATTATACTCCACATCCCATGACTATATATGTGTTCAATTATAGTTAACATCTAATATTATTCAGCATCAGCTTCAGATGTACAGTGCAGTGGTCAGACCTCTACACTGTCCATGAAGTGGTCTCCCTAACAAGACAGGAGTCCATCTGGTTCCCTAAAAAATATTTACAACATTATTGATTATATTCCCTAAACTATCTCTTCTCTCCTTGCAGTAATATTAGTTACCAGTTTATGTTGCCTCATCCCTTCCCCTTCTTCCTCATGCCCACCCCTGTCCATCTAGCAATCATGTTTTTCCTCTGTGTCTCTAAGACCATTTCTGTTTACATTGCTCATTTATTCAGTTCTTTAGTTTCTACATATAAGTGAGATCATATGGTATTTGTCTTTCTCTGACGGACTTATTTCACTTAGCATAATGTTCTCTAGGTCTATCCATATTGTTGCAAATGGTACAATTTCTTTCTTCTTTATAGCTGCATAAATGTGTAAATGTACCATAGTTTCTTAATACAGGCGTCTACCGCTGGGCATTTTGATTGTTTCCAAGTTTTGGCTATTGTAAATAGCGCTGCAATGAACATAGGGGTGCATATATTTTTCTGAATTAGTGTCTTGGGTTTTTCAGGGTAAATACCTAGGAGTGGAATTGCTGGGTCATAAGGTAGTTCCGTTTCCAGTTTTTTGAGATACCTGCATACTGACTTCCATAGTGGCTGCAATCCCACCAACAGTGCAGCAGGGTTCCCTTTTCCCCACAGCCTCGCCAGCACTTGTTTGTTGATTTATTGATGATAGCCATTCTGACCGGAGTGAGGTGATATCTCATTGTGGTTTTTATTTGCATTTCCCTAATGATCAGTGAGGTTGAACATTTTTTCATATGCCTGTTGGCCATCTTTATGTCCTCTTTAGAGAACTGTCTCTTCATATCCTCTGCCTATTTTTTAATTGGGTTGTTTGTTTTTTTTGGTGTTGAGTTGCATGAGTGTTTTATAAATTTTGGATATTAACCCCTTATCAGATGTATCTTTGACAAATTTATTCTCCCATTCAGTAGGCTTCCTTTTTGTTTTATTGATGGTTTCCTTTGTTGTGAAAAAAGAACTTTTAAGTTTGATATAATCCCATATGTTCATTTTTTTCTTTTACTTCCTTTGCCCATGGGGATGTATCAGTAAAAATATTGCTCAGGGTAATGTCTGCATATTTACTCCTTATATTTTCTTCTAGGAGTTTTATGGTTTCAGGTCTTACATTTAAGTCTTTAATCAGTTTTGAATTTGTTCTTGTATATGGCGTAAGGAGGTGGTCCAGTTTCATTTTTTTGCAAGTGTCCAAGTTTCTCAGCACCATTTATTAAATAGACTATCTTTACCCCAGTGTAAATTCTTGCTTCCATTGTCATAGATTAACTGTCCATATATGCGTGGGTTTATTTCTGGGGTTTCTATTCTGTTCCATTAATCTATGTGTCTGTTTTTATGCCAGTACCATACTGTTTTGATGTCTGGTAGTGTGATACCCCCAACTTGACTCTTATTTCTCAGGGTTGCTGAGACTATTTGGGTTCTTTTATGGTTCCATATAAATTTTAGGATTATATTTTCTATTTCTGTGAAAAATGCCCTTGGTAGTTTGATAGGCATTGCATTGAATGTATATATTGCTTTAGGCAGTATGGACATTTTAACTATATTAATTCTTCCTATCCATGAGCATTGTATGTGTTTCCATTTATTTGTAATTTCTTTAATTTCTCTCTTCAGTGTCTTATAGTTTTGAATACAGGTCTTTTCTTCTTTGGTTAAATTTGTTCCTAAGTATTTTATAGTTCTTGAAGCAATTGTAAATGGGACCGTTTTCTTAATTTCTCCTTCTGATAGTGGGAGTTTCTTACAGAACTAAACATACTCTTACCATGTGATCCAGCAATTGTGCTTTTTGGTATGTACCCAGAGGAGTTGAAAATTTATGTCTACATAAAAATCTGCATAAGGGTGTTTCATAGCAGCTTTAGTCTTAATTACCAAAGCTTGGAACCAAGATGACTTTCAGTAGGTGAATGGTTAAATAAACTGTGATACATCCAGACAATGGAATATTATTCAGCACTAAAAAGAAATGAGCTACCAAGCCATGAAAAAACACGGAGGATCCCTAAATACATATTACTAAGTGAATAAAGCCAATTTGAAAAAGCTATATACTGTAGGATTCCAACTATATAACATTCTACAGAAAACAAAACTATAGAGTCAGTCAAAAGATCAGTGCTTGCCAGGGGTCGGGGGGGGAGTGGGATAAAAAGGTAGACCACAGAGGATTTTTAGGGCAGTGAAAATACTCTGCATGATACCACAATGGTGGATGCTTGTCTTTATGTTTATATCCAAACCCACACATAGTATGCATGACACCAAGAGTGATCCCTAAGTAAGGTAAACTATGGGCTCTGGGTGATATGATGTGTCAATGTAGGTTCACCCTTGGTAAAAAAATGCACCTTTCTGGTGAGTGATGTTGTTAATGGGTAGGCTATGCATGTGTGGGGTAGTGGGTATATGGGAAATCTCTATACCTTTTTTCAATTTTATTGTAAACCTAGAACTGCTCTAACAAATAAAGTCTTATAGAAATTATATGAGATTCAAATTTCAGTGTCCATAAATAAAGTTTTATTGGGAAACAGCCATGTCCATTTATTCCATGCTGTCTGTGACTGCTTTCATGTTACAGTGACAGAGCTGAACTGTTGTGATAGGTTGCATGGCCCTCAAAGCCTAACGTATTGAGTACCTTGCTCTTACAGAAAATGTCACTGACCCCTGAGCTGGTACTGTTGCTGCTGTCACTTTATAGAGGTGTACATGCAACTACGGAGATGCAAGTAGTGTTCAAAGTCATGTATCAAATATGTGGCAGAACTAGAATTTGAACTCAGTCTGGATTCAGAGTTCCTCTACTGTGACACCACAACATGGTGACAATAAAACTTGCCAGTACAGAACTCCTGGTTTTAAAAACAAACTAGCACAAACAACTCCCCATAATTCAGTTCTTTTTGTTCATACAGTTCACTTATTTATTGTACTTAGGTTCCTCAGCAGCAATTACTGAATGAAGTAAAGGGCCTTTTGTACTCCTTAGGCTGTATCTCTATTCCTTTCCAAAATTCTAAGGATGAGTGTTTATAATTCTCCTGTTAAGCCATGGGATTCCTATCACACTAGAAGCACTCTTGAGGTACAGTGTCCTGTGGGCTGGGAACATGGGTGGATAACTGACTATTGGTGACACAGGAACTAGTGTGGAAAGAGGAAATGACAAAGGCAGAGGGACGGTTTCTAGGTCTGCTGTAATTAAAGTTTTTTTGTGTTTTTTTTAAAAAAGATTTTATTGGGGAATTGGGAGAGGGGAACAGTGTTGGGGAATTGGTGAAGGGGAATAGAACTGTTGCTGTCCTTTTGTTCTTCAGTCTAGTTGTGGAGACGTTGCTTCACTGGCCCATGTTGGTATCATTGCGCTCTTCCCTACGTGAGGCAGATCGGTCGCCGGCTTCTGGACAACTGCTCACAGTGGTTTTTGGCAGCTCATGCTGGCTGCTGGCCACTCACTGTAGCCTGTGGCAGCCCACTGAAGAAGAGGCTGCAGCCCACACCGTCGCAGGCGACTCACAGCAGTCCAGCTTCAGGTAGAGCTGTTGTTTACCACCTTAGCTATAGAGGGCAGTGTGACTGGCCCTCATATGTGGGACCCGAACCTGGGCCCTGCTGCTCAGAGCTGGATCCCAAGCCAGCTCCTAACCACGCGCCACTCGGCCGGCACTGTAATTGAAGTTTTAATGTTTATGTAGAACAGTTAGAAATGTAAAAAAAAAAAAAAAAATCTCATCTGACAGTCTGGCCCAGAGTTGGCCTTGCTTTATTCAATTTCTCCTTTTCAGAAGATGAAAGGCTGCATCATCTGCCAGGATTCAGAGTCCAGTCCCAGGGAATCATTTTGTTTCTAATCTGATGTTTGGGCCACAACGCCATCCCCTCTGCCTGCCAGTCAAGATCAGTTCCATTTTGTGTTTTGTTGTTAAAAGGCCCTGGACAAGGACAGGTTTCATACAGCATTTGGCTCCACAGGGAACCAGTTTACAGGTCTTTGGTTTTATTTTATTCCTTTTGGAATTTAGAGGGGAGTTCACTCTGGAGCAGGCTATAATAAATTCTTATTTTTTTAAACAGCCACACCAAAACATTAAGCATATGGAATAGTCTAGATCTTGATGGGAGTGTATACATTTGTCAAAGCTCATGCAACTGTATAATTAATATCTGAGCATTTTGCCTCATGTAGAGGGGAAAATGTATGGAAACTAGATTAAAAAACAAAACAAAACAGAGAGAGAATAGTTAATTGTAGCACCTGCATGAGGCTGGGTAAATCCAGAATTGCTCTCTAGTAATCGCTTCTAATTCTTTAGGTTTCTTTTATCCCAGATGAAGGTATCTCCTTGCGGGAGGGTTAAATTCATTCCCTCTAATTTGTACTCTGCATTCCTTTGAAAACAGTCATTCTAAGGCTACAGAAGGATAACTGATATTTATCCCTATAAATAGTCAGTGTCAGAAAGATAATCTTTATCTTTGAGTCTCTTTATTATGCCACATTAAATTTACAGTTAAATAAAGGTAGAAAAATCTACCTGGGATACGGGGCAGTGAATGTATTTAGGGCTTATTTCCTCTAGCTTGTGAAGATAGTGAAGTGTAAAGACAAGAAATATGACTTTAAAATAAAAAGTCTTTGGTTTTAATCGTTCATCATGCCTCCAATACAGATTTCTAGTTGTAGATATAAATATTTCAGGATCAAGATGCTTTCATCTTTCTCTGCCTTGCAAGAAGGGAAGATTGGAAACAATTTTCCTTAAAGTAAAGTAGCTTTAATCATTGTTTCTAAATCAACTGAACTGTGTTGGGAAAAATAGAAAGATGTAAGAATCCTATAATCTCTGGTTTAGTTGTAATGAAATTGTTCAGGCTGGGAAGGGAACAGATGGATTTTGATTAATTTCTACTAAGGCCAGAAAGTATCAACTTCATCATTCTTTATAAACTTGTCAGGGTAAATGTTATATAGTCATAAGAGGATGGAGACAAAAAGGTATAAAATAAACATGAATGTACAACTGGGTTATGAATAGTTAAAGGGGGATATACTTAAAAACATTATCTCCACAGCACATCGACATTTAGATTCATTGAGCTAGGGCAGTGTTTTCAGATTTAGTTCTTAAAAAAATAATTTTGTTTTATTTCCTACAAGAGAGGGCCCCTTGCCCTGGGACCCAGTAAAGTAGCCCATCGCAGACAATGAGCTTAACAGTGAGAAGAATGTAGAGAAGACTCAGAGAGAGCTGAGAGACAGGACCTCAGGTTCAACATTTATGATTCCAGGATGACAGCTGAAAACGAAGATGAACTTTACAGACATAATTTGGAATGAATGCAGACAATTCAGTTGCCACAGTTCATTAGTTTTATGGTTGATATTTAGGGTGTCAAGGGGCAAATTCTAAGCTCCCTGTCCTTTGCAGGATCTCCAAAGAACCAACTGGCAAGGGGATCCAGAAAGATCCTGAGGCTTAGAGATTTAAACTCAGTATTAACTTGAAATTAGCACTGAAGATTTTTTTTTTAATTTATATATACTTTTAATTAGCTTCAGGTGTACAACAAAGTGCAATAGTTATACTTTTTACCCCTCAGCACTGAAGATTTTTTAAAAAGGCAGAAAACCAAAAAAATTTGAAGTGGCATTAGTCCAACATTTGCATAGAGTATGAGGTGTTTACCTCTAACAGAATATCAATAACTGCTTGTTTTTGGTTTAAAATACTTCTGTCTGGCTGTCTTCTTCGTAGCATGATTTACATTGTCCATTTCTTTCCACCTGGTCTATGAGGTTGCCACAGACTGATAGCCAGCTGAACAAATAGAATCCTAAATATATAACCTTCCATATCATCAATACTTAATACATTGCCAATTAAAGGCAGTATTCATCATTAAAAATAATCTCATTTTTCTCACTTCTCTTATTTTTTATTTTTTTTTACGATTTTTTTTATTGGGGAATTGGGGGAGGGCAACAGCATTGGGGAATGGAGAACGGGAACAGACAAGTTGCTGTCTTTTTGTTCTTCAGTCTAGTTGCGGCGGATGTTGCTTCACTGGCCCATGTTGGTATCATCATTGTGCTCTTCCTGGATGAGGCTGATCGATCGCCGGCCTCTGGATGATGGCTCACCATGGCTATTGGCAGCTCACGCTGGCTGCCAAGCCACTCACGCTGGCTGCGGGCCACTCACTGTAGCCTATGGCAGCCCACTGCAGCAGGGGCTGCAGCCTACACCATTGCCGGGGCTCGCACAGCCCAGCTCCAGGTGGAGCTGTTGTTAGCTGTAGAGGGCAGTGTCACTGGCCCTCATCTGTGGGATCCAAACCGGGGCCGCTGGCATCCCAAAACCAGCTCTTAACCAATGTACCACTCGGCCGGCCCCTCACTTCTCTTGTAAAAACAAAACAAACTCCAGCCTTGCTTTTCAATATTGGGAGCCAAAATGAGATCTTTCTGAGAACATAGAGAAAATGTTCTGTCCTTCACAACTATAGAGTGACATATATACCTAAAGCAAAGTGAGGATTATTATTATTTTTTTTTTTTAAATATTTTTCTTTCTTTTTTTTTACAGCTTTTAAAAAACATTATTGTTAGTTTCAGGTGTACTAAACAATGCAATGGTTGTCCTTTTCACCCCTTACAAAGTGACAACCCCCTCCCTCTACCCAATGCCCCCCCACCCCCGATATCATACATATCTATTACAATTCCGTTGAATCCATTCCCCACACCGTACTCCACATCCCATGACTATATATGTGTTAAATTATAGTTGACATATAATATTATTCAGCAGCAGCTTCAGATGTACAGTGCAGAGGTCAGGCCTCTACACCATCCATGAAGTGGTCTCCCTAACAAGACATGAATCCATCTGGCCCCCTAAAAAAATCTTTACATTATTGATTAAGTTCTCTAAACTGTCTTTTCTAACCTTGTGGCATTATTGTAGTTATTAGTTTATGTTGTTTCATCCCTTCCCCTTCTCCCTCATACCCACCGCCATCCCATCTAGCAATCATCAGTTTTTCCTCTGTGTCTCTAAGACTATTTCTGTTTACTTTTTCATTTATCCAGTTCTTTTGATTCCACATGTAAGTGAGATCATATGGTATTTGTCTTTCTCTGACTGACTTATCTCACTTAGCATAATGTTCTATAGATCCATCCATATCGTTGCAAATGGTATGATTTCTTTCTTCTTTATAGCTGCTCCATTGTGTAAATGTACCACAGTTTCTTAATCCAGTTGTCTACTGCTGGGCATTTTGATTGTTTCCAAGTCTTGGCTATTGTAAATAGCACTGCAATGAACATAGGGGTGCATATGTTTTTCTGAATTAGTGTCTTGGGTTTTTCAGGATAAATACCTAGGAGTGGAATTGCTGGGTTATAAGGTAGTTTCATTTCCAGTTTTTTGAGATACCTCCATACTGATTTCCACAGTGGCCACACCAGTCTGCAGTCCCACCAACAGTGCAGCAGGGTTCCCTTTTCCCCACAGCCTCGCCAGCACTTGTTTGTTGATTTATTGATGATAGCCATTCTGACTGGAGTGAGGTGATATCTCATTGTGGTTTTTATTTGCATTTCCCTAATGATCAGTGAGGTTGAACATTTTTTCATATGCCTGTTGGCCATCTGTATGTCCTCTTTAGAGAAATGTCTCTTCATATCCTCTGCCTATTTTTTAATTGGGTTGTTTGTTTTTTTGGTGTTGAGTTGCATGAGTGTTTTATAAATTTTGGGTATTACCCCTTATCAGATATGTCTTTGACAAATATCTTCTCCCATTTCAGTAGGCTTCCTTTTTGTTTTATTGATGGTTTCCTTTGTTGTGAAAAATAACTTTTAAGTTTGATATAATCCCATATGTTCATTTTTTTCTTTTACTTCCCTTGCTCATGGGGATGTATCAGTAAAAAGATTGCTGAGGGTAATGTCTGCATATTTACTCCTTATATTTTCTTCTAGGAGTTTTATGTTTTCAGGTCTTACATTTAAGTCTTTAATCAGTTTTGAATTTGTTCTTGTATATGGCGTAAGGAGGTGGTCCAGTTTCATTTTTTTGCAAGTGTCAGTCCAATTTTCTCAGCACCATTTATTAAATAGATTGTCTTTACCCCAATATAAATTCTTTCTTCTGTTGTCATAGAGAAACTGTCTGTATACCCATGGATTTATTTCTGGGCTCTCTATTCTGTTTCATTGATATATGTGCCTGTTTTTATGCCAGTACCATAATGTTTTGGTTTTTTTTGAGGGCTGTGTCACTGGCCCTCATCTGTGTGACCTGAACTGGGGCTGCTGGCTTCCCAAGCCAGCGCTTAACCACCACGCCACTCGGCCGGCCCAAGTACTATAATGTTTTGATTACTGTAACCTTGTAGTATGTTTTGATGTCTGGTAGCATGATCTCCCCAACTTTCTTCTTATTTCTCAGGATTGCAGTGGCTATTCGGGGTCTCTTATGATTTCATATAAATTTTAGGACTATATTTTCTATTTTTGTGAAAAATTCCTTTGGTTAGTTTGATAGGAATTGCATTGAATGTATATATTGCTTTAGGCAGTATGGACATTTAAACTATATTAATTCTTCCTATCCATGAGCATTGTAGGTGTTTCGATTTACTTCTAATTTCTTTAATTTCTCTCTTCAGTTTCTTATAATTTTCTGAGTACAGGTCTTTTCTTCTTTGGTTAAATTTATTCCTAAGTATTTTATAGTTCTTGAAGCAATTGTAAATGGGACTATTTTCTTAATATTTCCTTCCAATAGTTTATTATTGGTATATGCAAATGCAACTGATTTCTGAATATTGATTTTGTATCCTGCTATCTTACTGAATTTGTCTATCAGTTCCAATAGAATTTTGATGAAGTCTTTGGTGTTCTCTATGTATAGTATCATGTCATCTGCATATAATGACAATTTTACCTCCTCCTTGCCAATTTGGATGCCTTTTTTTTCTTTTGCTTGTCTGATTGCTGTGGCTAAAACTTCCAGAACTATGTTAAATAAAAGTGGAGAAAGTGGGCAGCTTTGTGTTGTTTCTGATCTTAAGGGGAATGGTTTTATCTTTTCCCCACTGAGTATGATATTAGCTGTGGTTTTATCATATATGGTGTTTATTATGTTGAGATATGATCCATCTATTCCCACTTTGCTAAGAGTTTTTATCTCATAAATCGCTGCTGGATATTGTCAAATGCTTTTTCTGCATCTATTCATATGACCATATGATTTTTATTTTTCATTTTGTTGATGTGGTGTATCACATTAATTGATTTGCGGATATTGAACTAATCTTGTGCAATAGGGATGAAACCCACTTGATCATGATGCATGATATTCTTTTTTTTTTTTTAATCTTTTATTGTGAAATAAACATTTAAAAAAAAATTAGTTTCAGGTGTACAACACAATGCAATAGTTATACTTTTTACCCCTCAAAGTGACAACCCCCTTCCCCAGTTCACCACACCACTCCTCCCTGCCCATATCATACATATCTATTACCATTCCTTTGACTCCCTTCTACAGTATACTCCACATCCTGTGACTATCTATATATTCAGTTACAGTTGACATACAATATTATAGAACATCAGCTTCAGGTGTACAGTGCAGTGATCAAGCCTCTACTCCATCCATGATGTGGGCTCCCTAACAAGACATGTGACCATCTGACACGCCACAAAATTTTTCCAACATTATTATATTCCCCGAACTGTGTTTGATATCCCTGTGGCAATATTGTAGTTGTCTATTTATGCTGTCTAATCCCTTCCCCTTCTCCCTCCTCCCCACCCCCTTCCAACAACAACTGCAGTTTTTCCTCTATATCTATGAGTCTGTTTAGTTTGCTCATTCATTCAGTTTTTCAGATTCCACATATAAGTGAGATCATATGGTATTTGTCTTTCTCTGACTTACTTATTTCCCTTAACATAATAGTCTCTTCACAACATTATCAATTACATTCCCAGAACTGACCCCCCCATATCCCTGCAGCAACATTGTAGTCACCCACCTACACTGTCCAAAACCTTCCCCCCTCCCTCAACCCCACTCCCTCCCAGCCAGCAACCATCAGTTTTTCCTTTATATGTGCTTGATATTATTTCAATCTTCTTAAATTTACTGAGACTTGTTTTGTGGCCTAACGTGGTATATCTTGGAAAATATCCCGTGTGCATTTGAGAAGAATGTATATTCTGTTGTTTCAGGGTGAAATGCTCTAAACATATCAACAAAGTCCAGCTGGTCTAAAGTGTCATTTAAGGCCACTCTTTCCATGTTGATTTTCTGTCTAGAGGATCTGTCCATTGGTGACAATGGGATGTTGAAGTCCCCTACTCTGATAGTGTTACTGTTGATCTGTGTCTTTATGTCTGTCAAATTCTGTTTTATATAATTAGGAGTTCCTATGTTGGATGCATAGATGTTTATTAGGGTTACAGTGCCCTTCTTTATCTTTTATTGTAGTCATTTTAAAGTCTATTTTGTCCAAAACAAGTACTGCTACTCCAGCCTTTTTTTCTCATTTCCTTTTGCATGAAATATCTTATTCCAGCTGTAAACAGCATATACGTGTGTCCTATTTTCTTATCCACTCAGCCACTCTCTGTCTTTTGATTAGAGCATTTAGCCCATTCACATTTAAAATGATTATTGATAGGAGCATATGTATTGCCATTTTGTTATTTGTATTCCTGGTCTTCCTGGGTTAGCTTGTTTATCCCTTTCTTTTGTTTAAAAAAGCCCTTTAAACATTTCTTGCAATGCTGGCTTGGTGGTAATGAATTCCTTAAGCTTATTCTTTTTGAGAAGATCTTTAATTCTCCTTCAAATTTAAGTCATAGCCGTGATGGGTGGACCAATCTTGGTTGTAGGCCTTTATTTTGTGTCACTTTGAATATCTCCTGCCACTCCCTTCTGGCCTGCAGAGTTTCTGCAGACAAGTCAGCTGTTAGTCTAACAGGAGTTCCTTTGTATGTAACCTGCTGTCTTTCTCTTGCAGTCTCTAGGATTCTGTCTCTGTCTTTAACCTTTGCCATTTTAAGTATGATGTGTCTTGGTGTGGACCTGTTTGGGTTCAGCTTGTTTGGAACCCTCTGCACTTCCTGGGCATGTATGTTGATTTCCTTCACCAGGGTAGGGAAGTTTTCAGTCATTATTTTTTTCAAATACATTCTCAACCCCTTGTTTCTTCTCTTCTCCTTCTGGTATCCCTATGAGTCGAAGGTGGTTGTGCTTCTCCTTGTCCCATAGGGCTCTTAAACTATTTTCATCGATTTTTATTCTTTGGTCTTTTTGTTGTTCCTGCTGGGTGATTTCTGCTATTGTTGTCTTCCAAATCACTGATTCGGTGCTCTGCTTCATCTACTCTACTGATTATTCATTCGAGTGTGTTGTTCATTTCAGTTATTGTATTCTTTAGTTCTAACTGGTTGTTTTTTATGATTTCTCTATCCTTCCTTATGTCCTTAAGTTTGTTAAACATTCTTATCATCAGTGTTCTAAACTCTGTCTCTGAAAGGTTGGATCTCTCTGTTTCATTTAGTTCCATTTCTAGAGGTTTCTTCTGATCTTTTACTTGGGACATGTTTCTTTGTTTCCTTGTTTGGCTGTCACTCTGGGAATGCTTTGATGTATTAGATAGATCACCAGGAGAGCCCTGGCTGCATCACGCAGGCACACAGCTCATGACCCAACACTCCCAGGAAAATACCCAGTCTCAGCCTGTCCCAATCAGCCGCTTGCAGATCAGTCGGAGTAGCCTGACAACCAATCACCAGCCTGACAACTCTGCAAGTGCAGTGTGGAGAACGGGGACCCAAGGTGGCTGGAGCACTCCTGCGTCTCAGTGAGCAGCCTGTTGGAGCCGGAGCGTGCTCACCAGGAGTTTTCCTGGCAACGCAGCACAAGCCTAGAGGAGAGGGGGGCTCCAAGCTGGCTTGGGCACTCCCACGTTTCAGTGAGCAGCCTGTTGGAGACGGAGGGCACCCCCTCAGCGTTTCCCTGGCAACGCAGTATGAGCTGGGCGGAGGGTGGGGATCCAAGGTCGCATGCCCGCACACACACACGCACTTCTGCGCCAGTTCCACCAGACCAATGAGGTCCCGGACCTTACCTTCTGTGAGAGGGCCCAACCCTGACAATATGGCGCTCTCCTGTACACTACTAGTGTGCAAGCTCCACACCAGGGGAACAATAGTCCCACAACCTTCAGCTTCTGTACCAAAGGTGCTCAGTTCAGTCTGTCCCTGCAGGCTCCTGGGCTCGGCTCACACAGCCACTCCCTCCACCAGGAACCAGGTAAGTGCTCACTGGAGAGCAAGCCTGTGCGCTGGCCCCACTGATTCTCTAGCCGTTCTCAACCTCACCGAGCTGAGCAAAGAGAGTCCTCATTAATTTACTACCAGCTATCATGGAACTCCTCTTCCCGGCAAAGGAACTCTGGGCTGGTGAGCTTTGTGTGTGGCCGGAGGGTCTCTCCCCCAAGCGGAGAAGCCTCACCACAGCTGGGGCTTCCCTCACCGGGTTGGCCCTCTCTCATCTCCGCCCCTCCTACCAGACTTGACGTGGCCTCCTTTTAAGTTCTTCGTTTAGTTTTCTGTTCATCTAGTGTTCAGGGGACTTCCGGGGTTGAATGTTGTTTAAATTATTTGTAATTTTGGTGTGATCCTGGGAGGTAGTTAGCACCGCGTCTGTTTGTTCCACCATTTTCCCACAAGTCTGATATTCTTAATATATTGCTGAATTCTGTTTGCTAATGTTCTGTTGAAGATTTTTGCATTTATGTTAATCAGGGATATCAGCCTGTAGTTTTCTTTTCTTGTAATGTCGTCTAATTTTGGGATCAGGGTGAATGTGGCCTCATAAAAAGGGTTTGGGAGACTTCCCTCCTTCTGGATTTTTGGGAATAGTTTGAAAAGAATAGGTGATAATTCTTTTTTGAATGTTTGGTAAAATTCACTTGTGAAGCCGTCTGGTCCAGGGCTTCTGTTTGTTGGGAGTTTGTAGTTTACCGATTCAATTTCCTTGGTAGTAATCAGTCTATTCAGATTTTCCATTTCTTCTTGAGTTAGCTTTGGAAGGTTGTATGGTTCTAGAAAATTATCCATTTCTTCCAGATTGTCAAATTTGTTGGTATATAGTTGCTCATTATAATTTTTAAAAATATTTTGTATTTCTGTGATGTCTGTTGTCACTTCACCTCTTTCATTCCTGATTTTACTAATTTGAGTCCTCTCTCTCTTTTCCTTTTTTTTGATGAGTATGGCTAGAGGTTTGTCAATTTTGTTTATCTTCTCAAAAAACCAGCTCTTGGTTTTGTGGATCTTTTGTATTTTTTGGGGGGGTCTCCATTTCATTTATTTCTGCTCTAGCCTTTATTATGTCCTTTGTTGAACTCCATTTGGGCTTCTTTTGCTGTTCTTTTTCCCGTTCCCTGAGGTGTAAGGATTACCTGTTGATTTGAGATATTTCTTGTTTCTTTAGGTAGGCCTGCACTGTTGTGAACTTCCCTCTTAGGACTGCTTTGGCTTTATCCCAGAGATTTTGGGTCGTTCTGTTTTCATTTTTGTTTGTCTCGAGAATTTTTTTTATTTTTTATTAGAGGGCAGTGTCACTGGCCCTCACATGTGGGACCAAACCAGGGCCACTGGCTTCCCAAGCCAGTGCTTAACCACCACGCCACTCAGCCGGCCATCGAGGTGTCTTTTGATTTCCTCCTTGATCTCATTTTTGACCCAAAGTGAGGATTATTAATGAAGCATATGATTTCTGTGTCATCTGCACTAGAATGTGGTGAATAGTAAATGAATTAGGCATTTATCCAGCACTTAGATACTCCATTTTTCTCCTGTTATATTATATTGTCATCTTAGCTGTGACTTGGAAATAGAATCTGTTTAGGGACAAGGATGCTGGGTTTGCTGGAATGGGGAACAGTCTGTTTGTGAAATCTGACCCGAGGATCATGATTTTAACTTAATAGTAGCCCACCTTCCTGGTAGCTTCTGTCCAATTTCTCTCTGTCAGTTACTTAAATAAAAGAGATGGCATCTGTCAGAGTCCTGGCAGAAAACAGCCAGAGCCAACTTCTCCATTACACAGAGCAGGCTCCATGCTTAGAACCAATGCTACTTTTTTTTTTATTAGTTTCAGGTGTACAACACAATGCAATAGTTATACTCTTTACCCCCCAAAGTGACAACCCCCCTCCCCCAGTTCACCATCCCACTTCCCCCACCCATATCATACATATCTATCACAACTCCCCTGACTCCCCTCCACAGTATACTCCATATCCCGTGACCATCCACATATTCAGTTACAGTAGGCATACAATACTATACAACATCAGCTTCAGGTGTACAGTGCAGTGATCAAGCCTCTACTCCATCCATGAAGTGGTCTCCCCAACAAGACATGTGACTATCTGACACGCCACAAAATTCTTACAACATTATTATATTCCCCGAAATGTGTTTCATATCCCTGTGGCAATATTATAGTTGTCTATTTATGCTGTCTAATCCCTTCCCCTTCCCCTTCCCCCATCCCCACCCCCCTCCCATCTAGCAACCCTCAGTTTTTCCTCTACATCTATGAATCTGTTTACTTTGATTGTTCACTCAGCTCTTCAGAGTCCACACACAAATGAGATCACATGGTACCTGTCCTTCTCCCTCTGACTTATTTCATGCAACATAATAGTCTCTTCACAACATTATCAATTACATTCCCAGAACTGCCCCCATATCCCTGTGGCAACATTGTAGTCCCACCTACACTGTCCAAAACCTTCCCCCTCTCCCTCTTCCCTACTCCCTCCCAGCCAGCAACCATCAGTTTTTCCTTTATAGCTGCTTAATATGACTTCAATCTTCTTACATTTACCGAGACTTGTTTTGTGGCCTAACATGGTCTATCTTGGAAAATGTCCCATGTGTACTTGAGAAGAACGTATATTCTGTTTTTTTCAGGGTGAAATGCTCTAAAAATATCAACGACGTCCAGCTGGTCTAAAGTATCATTTAAGGCCCCTCTTCCTGTGTTGATTTTCTGTCTAAAGGGTCTGTCCATTGGTGACAATGGTGTTGAAGTCCGCTACTATGATAGTGTTACTGTTGATTTCTGTCTTTATGTCTGTCAAAATCTGTTACATGTAATTAGGAGTTCCTATGTTGGGTGCATAGATGTTTATTAGGCTTATAGTGCCCTTCTTTGTCTTTTATTGTAATCATTTTAAAGTCTATTTTGTCCAAAATAAATATTGGTATTCCAGGTGTTTTTTTTTCTCATTTCCATTTGCATGAAATATCTTATTCCAGTAAACAGCATATACATGTGTCCTATTTTCTTATCCACTCAGCCACTCTCTGTCTTTTGATTAGAGCATTTAGCCCATTCACATTTAAAATGATGATTGATAGGTGCATATGTATTGCCATTTTGTTATTTGTATTCCTGGTCTCCCTGGGTTAGCTTGTTTACCCCTTTCTTTTGTTTAAAAAAGCCCTTTTAACATTTCCTGCAATGCTGGCTTGCTGGTAATGAATTCCTTAAGCTTATTCTTTTCTGAGAAGCTCTTTATTTCTCCTTCAATTTTAAGTGATAGCCGTGCTGGGTAGAGCAATCTTGGTTGTAGGCCTTTATTTTGTGTCACTTTGAGTATCTCCTGCCACTCCCTTCTGGCCTGCAGAGTTTCTGCAGACAAGTCAGCTGTTGGTCTAACAGGAGTTCCTTTGTATGTAGCCTGCTGTCTTTCTCTTGCTGCCTCTAGGATTCTGTCTCTGTCTTTAACCTTTGCCATTTTAAGTATGATGTGTCTTGGTGTGGACCTGTTTGGGTTCAGCTTGTTTGGAACCCTCTGCACTTCCTGGGCATGTATGTTGATTTCCTTCACCAGGGTAGGGAAGTTTTCAGTCATTATTTTTTTCAAATACATTCTCGACCCCTTGCTTCTTCTCTTCTCCTTTGGTATTCCTATGATTCTCAGGTGTTTGCGTTTCACCTTGTCCCATAGGCTCTTAAACTATTTTCATTGTTTTTTATTCTTTGGTCTTTTTGTTGTGCCTACTGGGTGATTTCTGCTACTTCATCTTCCAAATCTCTGATCCGGTCCTCTGCTTCATCTACTCTACTGGTGATTCCTTCGAGTGTGTTTTTCATTTCAGTTATTGTATTCTTTAGTTCTAACAGGTTGTTTTTTATGGTTTCCCTATGCTTCTTTATGTCCTCGCTAAGTTCCTTAAACATTCTTATCATCAATGTTCTCTACTGTGTCTCTGGAAGGTTGGCTTCGTGTGTTTCATTTAGTTCCATTTCTAGAGGTTTCTACTGATCTTTTACTTTGACATGTTTCTTTGTTTCCCCATTCCAGCTGTCGCTCTGGGATTCCTTTGATATATTAGATTGATCACTAGGAGAGCTCTTGCTGGATCACACTGGCACACAGCTCACGGCCCAACACTCCCAGGAAAACTCCCAGTCTCAGCCTGTCCCAATCAGCTGCTTGCAGATCAGGCCGAGCAGCCCGACAACCAATCACCAGCCTGGCAACTCTGCAAGTGCAGGGCCGAGAGCAGGCACCCGCGGCGGCTCGCACACTCCCGCGTCTCAGTGAGCAGCCTTTTGGGGCCGGAGCGCTCTCACTGGGCGTTTCCCTGGCAACGCAGCACAAGCCGTGCAGAGGGTGGGAATCCCAGGCAGCTCACGCACTCCCGTGTCTCAGTGAGTAGCCTGTTGGAGCCGGAGGGCACCCGCCCAACGTTTCCCTGGATCGCAGTATAAGCTGGGTGGAGGGTGGGGATCCAAGGCTGCATGCGCTGCGCCAATTTCACCAGACCAATGAGGTCTTGGACCTGATCCTCTGTGGGAGGGCCCAAGCCCGACAAAATGGCGCCCTCCCTACACCACTTGTGTGCAGGCTCCACACCATGGGAACAACAGTCCAAAAACCTCTAGCCCCCGTACCAAAGATGCCCAGTTCATTCCGTCCCCGCAGGCTCCCAGGCCCGGCTCACACAGCCACTCCCTCCACCAGTAACCAGGCCAATGCTCACTGGTGAGCAAGCCCGGGCGCTGGCCCCAGCCTCACCAAGCTGAGCAAAGAGAGTCCCCACAAATTTACTGCCGGCCATCCCAGAACTCCTCCTCCCGGCAAAGGAATTCTGGGCCGGTGAGCCTGGTGAGCTGCCGGAGGGCCTCTCCCCCAACCAGTGACGCCTCTCATGGCTGGGGCTTCCCTCACAGTTCTCGCCCTCCCCCGTCTCTGCCCGTCCCACCAGACCCGACATGGCCCCCCCTCCAAGGTTCTTCGTTTAGTGGTTCTGCTCCCCCAGTGCTCCGGGGACCCCCAGGGCTGAACGCTGCACAATTCGCCCGCAATTCTGGTGCGACCCCGGGAGGCAGCCAGCACAGCGTCCGTCCATTGTGCCATTTTACCGGAAGTCCGCCAATGCTACTTTTAAGAGCCCATGAAAATGTCTTAATTTCTTTTAAAAATCAGAAGAAAAACATGGATATAACGAAGCCTGGATTATATTCATCTTTATATATTTTTTTTTTTTTTTGAGGGCAGTGTCACTGGCCCTCATAAGTGGGACCCGAACCAGGGCCGCTGGCTTCCCAAACCAGTGCTTAACCGCCGCAGACTCGGCCGGCCCTCATCTTTATATTAACACAGTCATGAAGTATAATTTTTAATATTTTTTTTCTGGGGGAAGGAGCTCTGAAAGTAGAAATGCCAATGGGTCACAAAACTCAACATTTGAACTGACAACTGATGGCAAACTCAAGAGATTTTAACTGACGAGAATGGAGCCAAGGGTCTCTTTGCAAAGGTGTGGTTTGAACTAAGAAAACCAATAGGAGTGAAGCACCCAAGGCCCAGCAACTATGGGAACCATCATCACTTTTGGACCTGAATCCCCAAGGGCAGGGGCCATTGGCCAAACCCAACCGGAATCCAGAGGGGAAGGTGGCCCAGAGGTTTGGTCCATAGAGACCAGCCACAGAGGACACAGAGCAGGACAGACAAGATCGGAAAGTAGATTGGTGTGGGAGATAGGTCATCAGCAAAGAACAACCAGCACCTGGACTCATATTCCAACCACTCCCAGTCTCTAGAATTTTCAGTGGTTATAACTCCTGTGTTTAGAACTAATAGGATCTATTCATAAATTATAGGAGGGGGAACTTATTTTCTGGTTCAAAAAGAAAGAAAAACAGATTAGAAAGGATAGTACCCATCAAGTGGTGAGTGACCCAACCTTGCTCATTTGCTTTCTTTTGAAAGCATCTGCCGTTTAGGGTTTACATTTTCTATCCCTTCTCAATCAGGGTTCAACCTTCCATTCTAACCCAACAAGGGTACAGCCTGGAGAACTGGTCAAGAAATGTCTTTGAATCAGGCTGCCTGGCCCAACTTGGGTATTGAATAGCTACATGACTTTTCTTTGCCTCAGTTCCTTTACTTGTAAAAGTAGAACAATGGTAATACATGCCTCATAGGAAGATGGGGAAGATTAAATGAAATAATACGTTCAATGAAAAAATATATAGTGTTTATATAAGTAATCACTATTCTAAGTGCTTTATATATGTTGATTCATTTAACCACACAGAGAAAAGCAAAGATTAAAACATAAAGAAAGACAAGTTTGTGATGGTATTATTTGGGTATCTGCATACAGTCATGCCTGAAACTAAGCTGCCACTGGATTTTTCACATATGTGAATCCAAAAATATTTCCTACTTTTATGAGGGGTTCTTAGCCAGGCAAATTGAATTTCTGTCACTTGCAACCAAGACAGTTCTAATACAGTAGATGCTACACAGATGTATATTGTGTATATTTATATATACATAAATAGATATTTGTTAGCTAAACAAATCAAGGAAAAATGATAGAATGCATAGGTACTTTTTCTAAATGTTTGGGGTTGTTGCTGTAGAGTCATCCATTAAGAGAACCAATGAAAATGACCTCAAATGTGTTCGATATCTATGGTGCCTGGTGATTGTGTGCATCTTATTTCAAATACACTCACAACCACCCTATGAGGGCAGTATTAATACTATGCCTACTTTATAGAGGAGGCTATGAAGCACTAGAGAACTGGAATAACTTCCCCAAAATCAGTTAACTGATGGTTGATTGAGCTAAGATCCAACTTCCATGCCTACGTTCTTTCCCATAATAGGCTTCTTCCCCTGGTTGCACTCAGAGTGCATGGATGGGTGGCCCATGAGTTTGAGCCATTGTGGTTTTTGCCGTCTTCTTTTGTTCCACAGAATGCTGGGATAACTGCAAGAATGGCAAAGGATGATGAGGTCAGAATCGTCGGGATAAACTTAGCTCATAATAATGAATGAACTCCATGCATCAGCTTTTAAAAGGCAATCAGAAAAACTGAAACTTTACTTGTTGCCATACACTGTGTGTATATTAATCAGAGAACTCTCCATGTTTACCTGCAGCAAACTGATAGTGTTATATGCTTTGGCAACAGTAGAAGAGTCTGAAGTGGTACCCACTGGCCCAAATCCAGAAGCTAATTCCTGCCTAATGATTCTTATTTGTTAACAATCTTTCTGCCCTTATTGAAACAAAAGGTAGGTACTAATGGTGGGTGGACAGTGTGGGAGTATACAGTATTTCCAGGGCCAGAGCCTACACCCAGAACCTCTTTGTTCTCCCAGGGTGGGCCTGAGGTAGAGATGGGGGCTGATATTTTGAAGCCCACTCCTGCAGGCTCCAGATTCTGAAGGATTAAGCCTTTGATTCAGCCTTTTTCATATCTTTCAAGTCAGGAATGAGGAATGGAGGAACATCCGTAGACCTTTTCAAGTCCAAGATTCTCATCCCTTGGGACCAATAGCAAATGACTGCCTGTCAAACTTTCTCTGACCTTCCTCTGTCCCAACTCCTTTCTCTTTCCTCTGTGCTTCCATAGCTTTAATAGAGTACTCATTTTATTTTTCTCTAATGCTTTTTAAAAAAATTTTATTTCCCTCTCTTTATAATATAAAAAGTGATTATATTCTAGACCACTGGAAATATGAAAATATTTATAATTCTATTATGCAAAAAGAATCATTCTTAACATTTGTACACCCTTCTTTTATGTTTTTAAAAATATTTTATTTTCTGGTTAAAACCCTGTAACTCCAAAAGGGCAACAATCTCTTTATACTTAGTGGTTGACACATAGTAGGTGCTTGGGCAGTATTTGCTGAATATAGCTGGTCCAGAAACCTGAGCAGAGCTCCAGTGTTGATTTTATCTTGCTTAAAAAAACAAAAAACTCCAATTAGTCACCTCAAAGTTACCTGAAAACCTTACTAGTCAACAGACCAATGAAGAAATAAACTTCTCTTAGTGACTAAAGTTGCTGTACCTCTCAGTTTCCTGGCTCTTTCTGTCTGAGTCCTTTCTGACTCTGCCTGTTTTGTTTTTCAGTTTTTTGTTTTTTTTAAGCTTTATTGAGATTTAATTCCCATACCATAAAATTCACCTATTTAAAGTATATAGTTCATTAGTTTTAGTGTATTGACAGAGTTGTGCAGCTATACCACTACTTAATTTTAGAACATTTTCATCACCACAAAAAGAAACCTTGTACCATTAAGACTCTCCCCATTTCCCACCCCCTCATCCTCTCAGGCCCCGGCACTAATCTATTTTTTCTATGGATTTGTCTATTCTAGACATTTCAGATAAATGGAATTATACAATATGTAGTCTTTTGTGACTGGCTTAGTTCATTGAATAATAAAATGAAAGATAATATTTTCAAGATTCGTCTCTGTTGTAGCATATATCAGTACTTTATTTCTTTTAGTTGCTCTGCCTGTTTTTTCCTGTATATTGGTTCTTCACATTCTTTTAGAGTTCCATGATAGTGTGCGTATGTCATGGGTGTTCAGATGGCCCTGCTATTTGATACCTGCCTGCTTTACCCAAGCAGTGTCACATCTAATGTATGTCTTTGCTCACTACTTACAGGATCAGGTAACAGCCATCTTAGAATTTGTCACAGTCTAAGAAGCCCTGCTTATTTTAGTTTTGTGCAATGTACATTTGCACAATTGGGTGTCTAACCATCAGAAAGCAAATACGTTTGAAGGTAACAGTCTTACACACAGAAGGATGTGCACATACAGAGCAGTTCCAAAAACAAGGCAGGCAGGCAGGAAAAGTAAAACAGAATTTCTGCATGAATGTGTTGTATGCTTCATTTAAAAATTACATACCTGCCAAAGAATTTTGATTAACTGGAGGAAGGATTGGCATCAACTGGGTTCTAGGAAATAGGAAAGTTATGTGATGTTTTAAATTGTGCTTATTGTCTAGGTATTACTAGAACCAAGAGAAATTGGTTCAAGGTTTATCTGGAGCTTTAAAATCTAGCCATTAAATCAGTGACTGTCAATTACATGCTGCCAAGGAGATCACTTATTATTAATGGGTAACAAAATGGATCACTGGGATGTTAGGATAATTCTTTGTAATGAGTTCTGGCTCTGAGTACAACTGAGTCATTTTCCTAACTGTATTTCAGAGGTCTAGGTTATTTCTGTATCTAATCAACTTATTGCTTTTTCCTCTGTATATTATTAAGACATTCATCAGCCTTCAATAGCTCTGCAGAAACTAGCTTTGGTTTAAAATTGTGCCCATGGTAGAAGGAATGTTTCTATAAACCACTTAAAATATTATTAAGCTATCCTCTTTTCCACCTCAGAATTTATTTGATCTCATTAAACCTAAAAAATAGCTAAGCAGCAGGAAGCATTTTCATTTCTAAAAAAATCAAAGCATGAAAAAGAATATATGCGTTAAGAGGTAATGAACATGGAACACACTCTCTATTCTAACTGTTGAGACTTAAAGCAGTATAAAATACTTAAACATCATTATCTAAAATACTTACGATGAGGTTGTTTTTCCTTGGTAAGTAATTAATTGGTAATAAATCTGTGTTAGAGAGTAATGGGAAGTAAAAACAGACTGTGCCAACTTAATTTGACTTCAGGGATAAGAATAAGGCAGATGTTGGAATTAGCATCTTTAAATATTATCCCTCTAAGTCAGCATTCGGACATGAGATTGGTCGTGGAATTTTGCATGGGAAGCAGCAGGTTTACTCTTCCAAGGTCTCAGCCTTGACTGTGTTTTGGGACCTCTGGAATCTACGCAAAATTGTACTTAGAGACAGAACTTATAATCAAGAATTATCCTAATATCCTAGTGCTCACAAATTTGCACATCATCCATGAGCAGTAGACATACTAATTTTCTGTAGATTATTTCGATTTGGGCAGTATATATGCTAGCAATGTTAGTACAAATAACAAAAGCCCAGGACTCAGGGAAGGCGGGTTTTAATCCTCTATTGCTAAGTAATTGTGTTGCCATGGGTATCATGTAACTTCCACGAACACCAGCTTTCTTATTAGTAAAAAGGGACTATTGGTAGCTGCCCTGTGTATTTGGTGATGTGGAAAGCACTGTGGAAAGTAAGAGCATTAGAGAGATAGAAGGTATATTTTATTCTTTTTTTTTTTTCTTTTTTAATTTAATTTTATTTTATTTTTAATTAGTTTCAGGTGTACAACACAGTGTAATAGTTATACATTTTACCCCTCAAAGTGACAAACCCCCCACCCCCAATACACCACCCCACACCCCCCCATATCATATATATCTCTTACTCTTCCTCTGACTCTCTTCCACAGTATAATCCACATCCCGTGACTATCTATATATATTCAATTACAGTAGGTATACCACCTCCACTTTAGTAATACAGTGCAGTGATCAAACCTCTACTCCATCCATGAAATGGTCTCCCTAACAAGACCTATGATCATCTGACATTCCACAGAATATTTACAACATTATTAATTATATTCCCCAAACTGTTTTTCCTATCCCAGTGGCAATATTGTAGTTGCCTATTTTTGCTGTCTAATCCCTTCCCCTTCTCCCTCATTCCCATTCCTCTCCAAATTAGCAACCCTGATTTTTCCTCTATATCTATGAGACAGTTTCTGTTTACTTTGCTCATTCATACAGTTTTTCAGATTCCACATATAAGTGAGATCATATGGTATTTGTCCTTCTCTGACTGACTTACTTCACTCAACATTATAGTCTCTAGGTCCATCCATATCATTGCAAATGGCACGATTTCATTCTTCTTTATAGCGGAGTAATACTCCATTGTATAAATATACCACAGTTTCTTAATCCAGTCATCTACTGACGGGCATTTTGGTTGTTTCCAAGTCTTAGCTGTTGTAAATTGTGCTGCTATGAACATCGGGGTGCATAACTTTTTTTGAATAAGTGTCTTGGTTTTTTCAGGATAAATACCTAGGAGTGGAATTGCTGGGTCAAAAGGTAGCTCTATTTCCAGTTCTTTGAGATACCTCCATACTGACTTCCATAGTGGCTGCACCAATCTGCAGTCCCAAGAAGGTATATTTTAAGTCATCAAACTATGACTTAAACCAGGGACATAGTAAATATTATAAACACAACTCTACAAATATCAGTTTTCTCTGTTGAGAATATTCCTTAGAAACTTATCCTAAGAAAACAGTCAAACGAATATATAAAGATATTCATCAGAGAGTTGGCCCATGATTGTGAAAAATGGGGTAACCTAAATGTTTAGCAATAGGGGATTGGTTAAATCGATTATGTATTGCTATGTTAAGGAGTGCTATGCCTCTATGAAAATTCATGACACACTGTGAAGTAAAAAAAAATTTCAGATTATAAAATAGTATAACATACGGTTATATGGCACCACCTTTTGGTTTTCTGGAAATAAAATCATATATTGGAAAAATCATATGTAGATAAAATGTTAACAAAGATTATTCTTGAGTGGATAGAATATCGATTATTTTTGGGTGATTATTTTGTGTTCTTAAAGTTTTCTGTATAAAGAACATATAACTTGTGTGTGTGTGTGTGCGATTTCTCTCTCTCTCGTTCTCTCTCTTGCTCTCTCACTCTCGCTCTCTCATTGTTTCTCAACTAGGGACAATTTTGCCCTCTCTTCATGCCCCTGAACCCTACCCTCAGTGGATACTCTGCATTTATTTTTTGGCTGTTATACTTGGAGGTACTACGGGCTCTAGTAGGAGGCCAGGGATCTTGCTACACATCCCATAATGCACAGGCCAGCCCCCATAACAAAGAATCACCTGGCCAAAATGTCAATAGCACTAATGTTGAGAAGCCTAGTGCATTTCCAGCTTAGGTAAGACTTCTGTTGTTGGTCTGATACAGCTTAGGGAAAGCTGTTCACAGAGGTCTCTCTAGGTCACATTCACCTTGATTTTACTTTCTTCTTTCAAACTATTTTCTCTTCTATCTAGCCTATGGAATCTGTACCTCCTCTGAAAGCTAGAGGGGAGATTATTATTTTCCCCAATCTATTAAGATATGCTGTGAGTTTTTGATATTTAAAAGCCTGGCTTCTGGGGCTAGAAACTTTCTCAAAGCTATTATTTCTGGCATGGGTTTCCACAGCCTGTTTTGAAACTCATAAGCCATGGCTTTATCTCCTTGTCCTCTGAGTTTTGCTTTGGTATGTTTTCCCCTAGACTTGTAAGCATGCTGTCTAGCTGCTCAAATTTGTTGGGAGTGAGGGTAGAAAGAAGGGTTATGAAGTAAAAGTAAGCACAAGGGAATATGTAAAATATCATCTCAGCACATATATTTGTTCCTTAAATTTTATGTCACTGTATGCTAATAATTTACAAAATAAAGTACCGACATGATGAATCATACTTAATTTTTTGTTATAAATTTTGTTTATTTTTGAAACAAATACGTTTTATAGGTTATATTTGTAGCATTCAATTCCTACTCCCCATTTTCAATATAAAGTATATAACAGAGGGTTTTTTTTATAAAACCAAGAGTTGACTAGCTTATTCATTCAGCAAATATTGTTTGCTCACCTACTATGAAAAGCACAGTTTAGTTCTGACAATGCAGCAGCAGTAAATAAAATTATCTGTGGCTTTTTTTTTCTTTTTTACCTTTTGACCCCTTCTTTATGAACTTTTTTTTTTTTTAGATTACACATATAAGAGAGATCATATGGTATTTGTCTTTCTCTGTATGACTTATTTCACTTAGCATACTATCCTCTAGGTCCATCCATGTTGTTGCAAATGGTAAAATTTTATTCTTTTCTATGGCTGAGTAATATTCTACTGTATGTATGTACCACCTCTTCTTTATCCATTCATTCATCAATGAACACTTAGGTTGTTTTCATATCTTATCCATTGCAAATAATGCTGCAATGAACAAAAAAATATTTTTGAGTAAGTTTTTGTTGTTGTTGTTGTTGTTGTTGTTCTCTTCAGATAAATATCCAGAAGTGAAATTGCTGGGTCATATGGCAGTTTTATTTCTAATTTTTTGAGGAAACTTCCATACTGTTTTTCATAGTGGCTGCACCAATTCACATTCCCACCAACAGTGCACAGGGTTTCCTTTTCTCCACATCCTTGCCAACATTTGTTATTTTTTGTCTTTTTTATAAAGCCATTTGAACAGATGTGAGGTGATATCTCACTGTGGTTTTGATTAATATTTCCCTGATGATTAGTGATACTGAGCCTCTTTTCACATACCTATTGGTTATTTGTATGTCTTCTTTGAAAAATGTCTATTTAGATCCTCGGCCCATTTTTAAATCAGATTGTTTTGTATCTGCTGTTGAGTTGTATGAGCTCTTTATATATTTTGGATATTATTCCCTTATCATATATATGATTTGCAAATATTTTCTCCCATTCAGAAGGTTATCTTTTCATTTTGTTGATGGCTCCCTTTGCAGAAACTTTTCAGTTGGATGTAGTCCCACTTGTTTACTTTTCATTGTGTTGCTTTTGCTTTGGTGTCAGATTCAAAACATCATTGCCAACACCTAGCTCAAGGAGCTTACCACCTACGTTTTCTTCTGGGAGTTTTATTGTTCCAGGTATTATGTTCAAATCTTTAATCCATTTTGAGTTAACTTTTGTGTATGGTGTAAGGTGATGGTCACGTTTTATTCATTTGCTTGTGGCTATCCAGTTTTCCCAAAACAACTTAGTGAATAGATTGTCCTTTCCCCATTGTTCTAAATTAATTAACCATACATTTATGGGTTTATTTCTGGGCTCTCTATTCTGTTCCACTGATCTATGTGTCTGTTTTTATGCCAATACCATACTATTTTAATTACTATAGCTTTGTAATATAATTTAAAATCAGGAAGCATGATGCCTCTAGCTTTTCCTTTCTTTCTCAGGGTTGTTTTGGCTATTCAGGGTTTTTTGGTGCTTCCATACAAATTTTAGAATTATCTGTTCTTTTTTTTTTTAATGTCATTAGAGAATTTGGGGAATATTATCAATAATGTTGTAAAGATTTATTAGTGTATCTGATGGATACTTGTCTTATTAGGGAGACCACTTCATGGATGGTGTAGATGCCTGACTACTGTACACCTGAAGCAGAAGCTGAATAATAATGAATGTCAAATATATATATATATATATATATATATATATATATATATATATATCACATAAATATAAACAGGAATTTTTATTGTTATTCTCAGTGTGTCAGGCACAGACCTCTAACAGTCTTTCAAAGACCCTCTCTCAAAGTTGTCTTCCAGTTAGTTTAAATTAAACACATGAAAAAAAAAGTCATTGGGATTTTGATAGGGATTACACTGAATCTGTAGATTGCTTTGGGTAGTATGGACATTTTCACAATATTGATTCTTCCAATCTAATCAATTCAGTTTACTTTTTATTTGTTGCTGTTAAAATATGTTATTAAAATGTTAGAATGTTTTGAATTCCCCAGGGGCAAAATGAACTCAGTGTGGAAACTTGTTTATCAAGACTGGGTGGAAGTGTTGGCTTGATGGTCACAATATTCAGCTTGACACTCACCCCCACACCCCCCACCCTCCCTTGATATTCTCTGCCTCATTCTCTTCAGTCTGGCCCTATAGACCTGTGCTAATTTCCAAGGTTTGTTTAGAGATTCATATGTAAAAGAGATTCTCTTGAAGTTTTCAATCTGAACTCAATGTGAGGATAATGCAGTATAAGCTTGGCAGAAAAATGACCAAGTCCTAGAGAACAAACTGTTTGAAGTCCCTTTTATCTATGGCACCTAGAAGCATGATCACTGTTACATTCACAAATTCTACCGCAGTTTCTTTTGCTGATAGAACACATAATGTGCACAACCTCACACAGAGGAGTGCCCAATATATGAGGGCTCTCACTGTATTCCCTAGCTATTATCCTTCCCTTGATAGCCTCATTCCCTTGCATTGCTTTGATGAGTATCTTTAAGAATCTAAGTAGATGATGTTCAAATCCATATCTCCAGCTTAGATCTTTCTCTGATACTCAAGGATCTGAGGCAACTTATATTAGGGGAGGAATCTATCTAAACTTAGAAACTTTTTTCTAGCTTGAAAAATCACATTAAGAAAGATTAGGGGCTGGCCGAGTGGCACAGTGGTTAAGCGCTGGCTTGGGAAGCCAGCGGCCCTGGTTCGGGTCCCACATATAAGGGCCAGTAACACTGCCCTCAAAACAAAACAAAAAATAAATAAAGATCAGTTATGTTCTCTGAACCTCAATTTTTCATCTGTGAAATGGAGAGAATAAACACATTATAATGGAGTATAACAATGAGGAAAGGAGATAACATGAGTAAAAGCACAAATATGTTAGCCATTTCTCACCTGGGTGTCCTACTCAAATCATAAAATTTCCAGGCACTGGAATGCCCAATAAACTGAGTCAGAAACTCACTGACCCTCTCTTTCAAAGGGGATGTGGTCTCAGAGTCTATATTTCTCTCTGCTCTGATCTCCAGTTTCTAGAGGCTGGCTTCTTCATAACTTCAACTGCACTGGCCCTTAATTGTCTGTCATGTCATGTAGTCCAACTGATCCAAGTAAATGGATCAGTCCCCTAGGCTCCTATTTTCAAATTTCACGAGGAAAAGTCAGTTTGGGCCATGCCACTTTTCCAGTCAGGCCACGTGCCAGAGGTATGAGATGAATGGACAGTTCTTGGCTTAGGCATCCAAACTCATCTAATTAGCTGTTGTCATAATCAGGGCAGCAGATGGGGCAGTCTCCTGCAACATACATGAGGAATTTATAACTGTGTGATTATGGTGGGACTACCATTCACCTCCTCCACTTGACCTGGACATGGGAAACAAGCTGGGACAGATTTCTTGAATTCGAAGCCAGAGGATAATTCTTATTGCATTTAGGGTCACATAGTTGGAAGGATATGGCTTTGAACTTTTGAAGAGCATCTTCCCTGCTTTTTGGAAGCCTCCTCTTGGTAAGTGAGAATGAGGCTGATCCATTAAAAAAAAAAAAAGCTAAGAGATGGGGAAGGCATACATACACATTTATGCCCTTCCCTTGAGAACCTGTATCAAATTACACTTCTGGAACATCTCAGTTATGAAAACAGATAGCTACCTCTTTTTGCTGATGTCAGTTTGTGTTGAGTTTCTGTCACTTGCAATCAAAGATTGTGGCTAGTACGCATTCTTGGAAGGGGATTTTTGACAGGTAGGTGAATGTCTAGTACTACAGTATGTGATTTGAGGTCTACTGATAGATTTGGTGGATAAGCCCCTGATCAAGAGTATTCCAAATGTCAGAAGTCCAAGTGAAGCTTCTTAAATCCTACTTTAATATTTATGACCTCTTACTAAATAAAGGTAAAGGCAAATTCAAATGCAAAAATAAAGTCAAATGGCATATGGTTTTTGTTGCCTGTTAAAATAGGGCAAAAGGAAAGAATGTTGAAATAAAACCCAATACTTATTTTTCTGCTTTCTCCAAAATTTTACACTGGAGGTCTAGGGGAGAAAATAGGACAGGTAAGGCCTGAAAGCATGGTTACCTTTTCCACCATTAGTTTGCCACAATATAAACTTTTACGATACAAACTCAACATGCTCAGAACCCAAGTCCAAAGACAATCGACTATCTCTCTCTCTTCACCACCATCTTCATCTAGGTTGAGACTGTTCCAGGGAAGGAAGAGATTCTCAGTACATGTCATCATAGTGTGATATGAAGTAGCTGCCCCTAAGAGTTGCAGAGTTAGAAAGGGAAGAGGAAATGAACAATGGAGCTAGGCTAGGCCCATCATGGGATTGAAAGGGACTACCTCCTCTGTGCTTCTTCAAGATGTCATTCTTAGCCTGTCACTGGACAAGCATTTCTGCCAATAGTGTCACTCCTATTTCACAAATGTCAGTCCTTTGTTGATTTTGTTGTGCCTCATGCCTCAGCTTCCTGATTTTGCCATATGCCTAAATTATTATTATTATAGTAATATTTTTCTTTAATTGGAAAGCTTTTTAAATCTCACTCTAAATAACAATTCCCATCAAATCACATGTATATTGTTTAACTTTTCCCCCAATATACATTAAAATAAATTACAACTATTAAGAAAATTCTTCGGGCCGGCCAAGTGGCGCGGTGGTTAAGTGCTGGCTTAGGAAGCCAGCAGCCCCGGTTCAGGTTCCACATATGAGGGTCAGTGACACTGCCCTCAAAAAAAAAAAAAAAAAAGACAAAAGAATATTCTTCTGTGTTTCAGTTAAAATCATTTTGCAAACCATCTGTGGGATACAAACCACATAGAAGTATGGGAGAGATCACAGTTAGATGCTTTATTTATTTTTTATATCTGGATATCATTAGCCGGAGGTGAAAACGAGTATATTTTGATGGAGTACAGGGATTAGAGGCACAACCATTTTTTGTTTGTTATCTTTCTCCCCTGCTAGACTGGCAGACCTGTGAGGATTGGGTCTGTGTCTGTCTTGTTCACCAGTGAATCCTAGCAGGTAGCAGAGAGCCTGACACATAGTAGACACTCGATAAATACTTGTTGGAGGAAGAAAGTTTGAACTGAATAAGGATTCCATCCAGGTCATCGTGGTACACATTTTGAGTTCTGTGAGTTCAGGGATTATGATGTCATTTGAAACTGCATCTAAAGTGCGTGGCACACACAATATGTAAAAAAAAAAAATATTTTTGTTTATACAAAAAATGTTTAGTCTAAGTCTGGTCATTGGTGTACAAATTGAATCACATTTCACATGCTAAGCTTTAAAATTTTGCCATTGTAGACTGATTTAGAAGAACTGTTAGTTTTTGAAATTTTTGTTTTGTTTTGTTTTGTTTTGCTTTTTTTAAGTTTATTTATTTTTTTATTTTTTTTTTATTTTTGAGGGCAGTGTTACTGGCCCTCACATGTGGAACCGAACCGGGCCGCTGGCTTCCGAAGCCAGCGCTTAACCACCGTGCCACTCGGCCGGCCCTTGAAATTTTTAAATTGTGGTAAAATACACATATCATAAATTTTACTGGTTTAATCCTTTTTTTTTTTTTTTTTTTTTTTTTTTTTAGCTGAGCCATACTGCCACGTGTTGGCAGCTCAACGGCAACTCAGCTTGGGGGTAGCATTGAACTGCCATTGCTCAGAGCTCAGCTCGCACTCTTGAGTGAGCTCTTAACCAACTGAGCCACTTGGCCGGCCCCAGTTTAATCCTTTTTAAGTGTACATTTCAGTGGCATTAAATTCACGGTATTGTGCAACCCTCACTATCATCCATTTGCTGAACTCTTTTCATCTAGCAAAACTGAATCTTTGTCCCCATTAAACAATAACTGCCCATTCTCCCCCCACTCCTTCCTACATACTCTGGCAACCATCATTTTACTTTCTGTTGCTAGGAATTTGGCTACTCTATACAACTCATATGAGAAGAATTGTACAGTATTTGTTTTTTTTGTGACTGGTTAATTTCACTTAGCATAATGTCTTCAAGGTTCATCCATCTTGGAGCGGATGCTAGAATTTCCTTCCTTTTAATTCTGCGACTATTCGATTGTGTGAGATACTACATATTGTTTATCCATTCATCTGTCAGTTGATACTTGGATTGCTTCTACCTTTTGGCTATTGTGTGTAATGCTGCTATGAACATAGATGTACAAATATGTCTTTGACAAAAATTTACAATGAATTAATAAGCGAATCAATGAAAAGAATGAATTAATAAATGACAATAGCAGTGTTCTGTGTAGCTGGAAGCAAAATGATCATATTGGGTGATGTCAGAGTATAAGGGATGGGAAAGAGAGAGGATCCCAAAAGGAGCATTATTTCTTTGATGATTCTACCCGAGGCCACTGGCTTGGAACTGGCTCACATTGCTTTATGCAACCACTCCAGTGTAATCTGTCAAAGTGCTCTCCCACTGTGGGCTCACAAATCCTTCTTAATGCTAATTTGCCCTGAAGTACTGCTCTTTCTCAGGGTATACATTATTGAAGTAGTTGTGGTCAGCAAAGGGAAGGATAGTGAAACCACCTGAGCCTTCTAAAGTGAGTGGCCAGATACCTTGTCCGAGTTCCAGAAGTTTAAAGCAAGGCTGACCCAGCCATCCCAGGCAGGAAGTCATTTAATAGCTAAAATGGCTGCCTACTTCCTAAGCGAGGCGGGGGAGTCCAGGATCCAATGAGAGAGACCTCACATTTTTTCAACACTGCAAGTTCCCTGGGCTTTCTCCCTGACCAGGACTGTGGGGAAACCATCAGAATAGAAAGTGATTCACAAAGACCAGCTGAAGCCATTTTTAGATGTTCACTCTCAGACAGGAGTTTCTATTAGATTCTGTGTAAAGAAGGCCATAGCTGCATTGTGCATTGCGCTCAGCATTTAGTCTGGCAGGGAGCATAATGTTCTCTACTATCCGAGTGAGGGGAGGGACCTCCTTTCTGTTGGGGAGCTGTCAATGTATGAGATACCAAAGTAGGCTGAGCTCTAAGAAGCTTGACTCACATTTCCTCAGAGGCTGCTGAAAAACAGACAGACTGGAAACAAAAAATATATCACTTGTTACATTTATCAAAGTTCTCCCAGTTCCCAGTTTGAAGGAAGGGAAAGCAAAGCACATATCTAGGTAGAAAAGTGAACTTGAAAGCTAGAGGGCTGGAGTAAATAAAAAAATGTTAGAAAACAGTGCTTTGAAAATTTCAAAGACAGATGCAAAGGAATAGACAAATGCTTTCTGCTTTCTGTTCTCCCATTCTAGTGCAAACTTTACACTTAAAGAGACTGGCTCATGGCATAATCCTGTCATTGAATTGTGGTTTCAACTGTGGGCATATTACTTACCCTCTTTTGAGCCCCTGTTTTCCCATCTGTGAAATGGAGATAATAGTCAGAGAATTTACCTTGTATGGTTATAAGGATAATAATCAATCTGAAGCCCTTAGCATGGGGAGCCACACACAAGTCCCCAATTAATGTTTGCTGTTATTTTTATTAGTCTCCTAAGTAAAAATGACACTCAAAGTACATGAGCATTGTAAAATTTTAAAACTGAAGCTTCATTTGATAATGAGAGCGTTTTATAAATAGGCCCTGGAGAGTAGGAATGTTCCTTTGCAGGCACAGTCATCAGTGTATTGATTAAGCACCAAGACGTGCCCAGTAGTGTTCTGGATGTTATACAAATGAGGAAAGTAGACCTATGTCCAAGTCACGTGGTGTCATCACATACAAATACAAAAGCACATTAAGAAGTGTCTCGTGAGTGTGTGTGCGCGCGCAAAACTCTGTTGGCATGACCTACACACGTTCTTACATAAGAAAATAATTAATTTGACCCCATTTTTATGAAAAAGACGTTGATTGATTTTGTATAACCTCTAAGGATGCAAAGTGGGTGGCAAAGAGAAAAAGGAAGGGTGTTATGGGACGAATCGCAGGGATGTTTTCTTTCAAGAGGACTTGTTATTTCTTCCTGGAACAATATTTGTCAGATCTTTGCTTGGATGTCTTTTTATCTTGGCTCAAATGTCACTACCTGATAGGAACCTTTGCTGGGCAGTCAATTTAAATTAAACCCATTCCCCATTCTTTTAATCCTCAAGCCTTAATTTCTTTTCTTTCTTTCTTTCTTTTTTTTTTTTAAAGCACGTATTGTGCTCTGAAATTACCTGGTTCATATATTTATTGATTTGTTTACTGTCCAGCTATCCCCATGATGATGCCCAGAAGTCACATGAGAACAGGGGTCACATCTGCCTTGTTTGTCACCACATTCAAAAATCTGGCACACAGCAGGCTTTTGATACATAACCAATAATTGAATAATTTGGTCTCATTAGGGTTTTTTTGTTTTGTTTTTTTTTGTTTTTTTACACAATTTGCTTTTTCTTGTGGTGAATTTGGTTAGTAAATCTCAACCCTTCAGATCATTTTGGCTTCTTACTGCTGTACACAAGATATCCATCAGGTCATTGGAAATTTGTAGATGAGTCACTGAACTGTACCATCTTAACTTAGAAACATACTTGTGTTAGTTTGCTAGGGCTGCTGTAACTAAGTAACACAAGTTGGTTGGCTTAAACAACAGAAATTACTGTCTCACAGTTCAGGAGGCTAGAAATTCAAGATCAAAGTGTGGGCAGGGTTGGCTCCATCTGAGGGCTGAAAGAATCTGTTCCATGTCCTTCTTCTCATTCTGTGGGTTACCCATAATCCTTGGTGTTCCTTGCCTTGTAGAAGAATCACCTGAATTTCTGCCTTTATCTTCTCATGACATTCTCCCTGTGTCTGTGTCTGGCTCCAAATTCTCCCTTCTTTGGACACCAGTCACATCGGACTAGGTCCCACCCTAATGACCTCATTTTAACTTGATTACCTCTTTAAAGGCCCTCTCTCCAAAATGGTCACATTTTGGGGTACTGGGGGTTCAAATGTCAATATATGGATTTTGGGGGACACATTTAAACCCCTAATGATATTAAGCACCCAAGATGGGAGAATATGGTATTAGGTCTAGTCACACAAAATTGCTTACAGTTTTTTCCCCTATCAGGACAAGAAAATTTCAGTGCAGGGAAACTTGGAGATAAAACACTTAAGCAGGGTTTAAGTAAACACACAGATCCAGGCCACAGCCATGTCTGACACATAGTCTTGAATCAATAAATATCTAGTGAATAAATGAATGAGGAGTTCTAAATGACTTGCTCCCTGAGCTCTTCCAAATCTTTGTTCAAATGTTACCCAGTCAGTGAGAACTAGCCTGAACACCACATTTAAAATCACAGCCTCGTGTTGTATGAAAGGAGAGAACGTTAAAATCACAGCCTCCTTTTACTCATCTCCCTTTCTGCACTTTGTTTCTCTCTATAACACTCCTACCACACTCTGTACTTAACTTATTAATCATGTTAGTTGCCTGTCCTCCCCCCCAACACACACACACACACACACACACACACACACACACACTAGAAGGTAAGCTCCATGGGAGCAATAATTTTTACTATTTTGTTTACTTCTGTCTATACCAGTACCTGCTGCAGTGCTGAACACAGAGTAAAGTCCTCAATTTCATCCAGCCAATGAATGAATGAATGAATGGTGTCAAGAAAGAGCTCTGGCGCCTCCTGGCATGTAGTTTCAGGTTTTCTTTGGATTTGTCCTTGTGCTTCATAGAATCTCAGTACTGAGGGGCACCTCAAAGACCTAGCCCCTGTCTCCCATGTTTGAATTCTCTATTAGACTGGTGACAACTTGGTAACACAGCTGTGTTTGGCTGCAGAGCCTCAATTTTAATAATAAAAAAGGAAAGGATTGAAAATATTAAATGATAAGCAAAATAACATGGCGTGTGTGTGTGTGTGTGTGTGTGTGTGTGTGTGTGTAGAACAAAGGTAGGGAGAGCAAAAACAGGAGGCCTAAGGTAGATAGTTCAAGCAATAAGCTCAGAGAACAGAAAATAAACTCTGGAATGCAACTGGGTCAGGATGACGCCTAATTTTGTGTCAATGCAGAGTAAAAAGGCCAGATTGTAAGGCAAACCAATGACAGCGCATGGCGTAGTGGCACAGAGTACTGCTTCTCAAACTTTATATGGTACTAACCACCCGGGGAACTTGTTAAAATGAAGATTCTGATTCCAGGTGGGCTTTGTAAGGTTGCATTCCCTGACAAGTTCTCAGGGGATGCCTCTTCTGGGTTACACTGAGTATCAGAGAACATGGCGTCTGCGAGAATACTTTCTTGGTTGAAATACACATAGTGACCACTAATTCACTATGTGATCTTCAGTAAGTTGTGTTACCTCTATGGGCCTCGGCTTTCTTATCTTTAAAATGGAGACCAGGTGAGGTATTCTCTGTAAAGTGAATACTAGTTAAGCGTCACTGATTGTTAATGTTACTTCACTTGCGGAAGGGAGAAAGGAACAGGACTTGACATGAGGTGCGATTCAAAGACATCTCAGCTGTATTTTTTATAATTTTTAAAAGAAAGTATCCAGTATTGATGTGTGTGCGGAATTACCTCCTCTCCGTTGCAAACCAGTTACATAAGAAGCCAGATTAGTCATGCAAGTGCTACGCATAGGGAGGCTAAGGAAGCCTGCTTGCAAACTGGTTTGAGTCCTCCGATGGAGACACCATGCGTGGGGATTGTCTTCAATTGCGAGTCGAACCCTAAATTCCTCTTCCTTATGCAGGACTCAATGCGGCTCTCAAGTATTCAGAAGGAATACCTTTTCTCAGCAGCTGCGCAGTGGTGGCCACAGAGAGGCGCTCGGGAGAGGCTCCGGCAGCGGAGGGCTAAGGGCTAGGTGACTGAGCCCTGGCGCGGGGCGGGGAGAGGGCTGACCCACGTGGACCACCAGGCCGGACGGGGGCAGGGGCAGCAGGTCTGCCGGGCCAATGAGCGTGGCCCGCGGCGGTCCCAGCCCCTCCCGGAGGGCGCTCGCAAGGCCCAGCTTCACACTGCTGCTTTCGCGCCGCCTTGGGCTGGGCGTACTGACCCCGCGCGCGACTGCTGACCAACCCCAGGAGTGCAGCCGCAGCAAGTGCTTCCGCAGCCCCTGCTTCTCCCGCGGCAGATCCGGACGTGTCAACTTTCTTTACAGAGAGCCTGAGGAGGCAATGGGCTATTCCCGGGGGGCGCGCGGGGAGGCGGCACCGTGAAGGTCCTCGGGTGCGGAGATCGGTGCCTCGACTTGGATGCGCAGACTTGGCTGCGAGCTGTAGTCGAGTAAGAAGGGTCGGAAGGGGAAAGGAGGGGCGGGAAGAAGGGGTTGCCGTGGCTTTGGACCCCATGCTCGGTTTCTGTCTGGTGCGTACCAGCTGCCTCTCAGGCTGACACAGACTTGACCCGGCTCCTCATCTCCGTGCTCTGGAATGCGGGGTGATCTGTGCGGTAGTTGGCGTGCACCCTGAAGTTAGAAGCAGAGCTCTGCAGTGAGGATGTGTTGGCTAGGGAGGGGCAGCGGCCGCTTCCAACTTCTGGGTCCCTGCCTGCCATTTAGAGACTGACCCCGGGGGTGCTCTGTGGATGCAGAGAGGCCACTTGATGGATGGGTACGAAGAGAGGGAGGGCGAACTCTCCATTAGGTCTTGTTTTGGAGAAGACGGCCTTGGGGCTTCACCCCTTGGGGCATCATCCGTGGATCCTAACAGGAGCTAGCTGGAGTTAACAGGTCAGCCTCTTCCTGAACTCCTGGTTGCTGGGCTCTTGTTGGAGAGCGCCCAGTGCGCCTGGGACGAGTCTTTCAGCGGGGAGAGCAGGGCTTCCCGCGCAAATGGAGAACTGGAGCAGGTCTGGAAGTTTTGTCTCTTTCGAGTTAGGCACCTTGGATTTGTCCACCAAGCCGGCCTGTCTACATTTCTTTCCCCTTTTCAAACCTAATCTTGCTTCATTTGTCCTGTCAATCGCTTCTGGAAGGAAGCACGGACATCTTTAACCCCTAAACCATGAGCTCATCTTTGGGGAGGATGGGAAGTAGAAAACCTGATGTCCCACCCCTAGGGAGCCAGCCCAAGCCAGATACAGTGCCACTGGTGTGTGTTTCTCCTGAATCTATATCACTTAACGTTTTGGCAGGGGGCAGGAGAAGGGAAGGTGGGGGAATCCAGGGACTCCCCTGAGAACCTTAGCCAAGCTATGAATCAACTCTCCGACAGGATGTATATTCATGGTTTCGCTGAGACCTACCCGTGTGCCTGCCCATCCCCCTACCAGGATTTAAGGACCCCTCACTCCCATTGGTGAAGCTTCTGTATCCCTGAAATCTTTTCCCCGTTAACTTTTCAGTGGCCGTCCCTGCAACATGAGCAAGGTTGATGTGATAGGCAATCCCCGTATGTGGGGAGTACGTTTAAAGCCTTGGTCTGGCTCTTTCTCCAATATCCTCGGTACAGGGGTTGTCCACAGCAACCTGAAGACCCCAGCTGCAGACTCAGGCACTTTAAAGTTGATGGCTTAACTCCCTGATCTCACTGGCTCTCTCCAGACCACTTGCTGCAGACTACAGGGTGGGGGTAATTTGTCTATGTGAGCCTTGTTCAGGCAGGGACTGGATTGAAAAAAATGCCTAAAATAATTTAGCAACATCCATTTCACACTCTAACCGGTGTTTTCCACTAAATCACTTGAGAACAGATGTATGTATGACTTGAAGGATTCTTCAACAGCTCGCTGTGTGTTTTACAGTCAGAAGCCTTTCTGCTAAGTGTGTAGCCATAAATCAGTGTATAAGTACAACACTTCCTTTGGATTGGAAATACAGGTCTTAATAAGGCAGCATGAGAATAGTTTTCAGAGACATTAGGACTAATAATGACTTATGTCTCCCCAAACTGACCGTGTGAGTTGGCATTGCTCATTGTGTAGGAAGATTTCTTTATTTGTGTGGACATTTCTTGGTCAATATTTTCATAGTTGAAAGCTGAATTTCAAGGTTTCCTTTCTCAGTTCTTCTGCCTCAGTGTTCTGCATTGCGTGACTCTGCTTTCTTCCCTCTCCAGCATCTTAGCTACGCTTTGACACTTTAAAATTTATTATAAGATTTTAAGTCACGATTTGACTTGACTATTTTTACCTGTTAAAGATAAGAAAGTTACGCTTCCCAGAGAAGCAGTCACTGCCAATTCACTTATTTTTGAATGACTTTAATTTTTTTACTTCTCCCTCAACATGCAAAAACCTACAAATATTTCTAGTTGATTATTAAATATTTTTCAACGGAGGCAACCTCTCCATATTTCTAGTACTAAAATGTTCTAGGTCACTTGAATTTCAATATTCAATTTTTGCTCTTTTTAGAGATGTGTATTGTTTGATGACCTAGTTATATTTAGTCACACACAAAAAAGGTTCTTTGCTTTATCCCATTAACTCCTTTTCAGTGGCACATAGCCTTTCTCTAATAGATGTTTTTATCTGCACAACTCACTTATTGTTACACATAATATACTACTTTGTTATGTAACTGATGTGTTGATGCATGTGGTATTAAAACTGCATTCACTGGGGATTAACCCAGGGTATGACATCATCACCAGCCAATCCTCTACCTGATTTGAACATGTGTTGACAAAAGTCACATTATCATATTGAGAAAGGGTTTCTATATTGCCTGTGATGAGTGAAAAGAAGAGGGAAGTCATTGGATCTTCCTAACTCTCAGTTAGCTACCCAGTTGGAGAGTTTTGGGAATTTCTATATTAAGAAGCTTAGTTTAATAATACAATTCTCAGACTGCAATTTTATAGATCTCTTTAGAATTTGCATAAGTACATTTTCCCACTCATACCTTCTTCCTCTGTCAGACTTTTCACCCTGCATTCTGGCTCTATTTCTTTATATATATGGAGAGCCACTATAATACACAGACTAGCCTTTTGATTTTTTTTTTGTCCTTGAGATAGATGGAACATCAATAGATAGATGGATTAATTTCTCTGTGTACATGTGTTGGTTTTGTCAGGTATTGGATATAAATCTGCTAGGATTAGCAAAATGACTTCAGGTCCTGAAGCCTATCATAAGTGTGCTTTATCTTAATTTGTTGAGAAGATTCAGGATTGAGGATGCAGGACAGGCAATAGGAAAAAGGTGACCACAGAGGGATTGGTAAAGTGATCTTGGCCACATTAATCACTTATAATTATTTGTTTTGTAATGTTATTTAAAAAGTTCACAATGGTCCTAGGCAATCCATACTTATAGACACGGGCTTGAGCTGTTGCCTAGAGTTGTGCCTTGTGACCACAGCCCAGTCAGCTTGTGATCTCCGACAACCCACCTCTCACAAGATAAAATTACCTTTGGCTTCCCATCTATTAAATATTTGTGGAAAAAATTAACTCTTCCTGGTTTATAGTTACCATTCAACTTAAATCCATTTTCCTCCATAAAGTCAGTTAAAAGTGGTTTCTTTATAAAAAACAAAACAAAAACATAAGTTTAATTGCACAATCTGGTTTAAAGAAAAACTCAAAGAATCACAGAATTTTAAATCTGAAGAGTACCTCAGAGTTCATTTTTCTAGAAATTCAAGGGTAGGAGGTGTGACTTGAATCACTACGTTATAAAAAGAACTGGGGTTAGAATGCCAGGGTCCTAACTCCTAACTCAGTGCCCTTGCCAATAGCGGCCTGCAGAGAGTGACTGTTGTGATGGGGTGGGACTTGCCATTTCAGCTGTCTCTGCAGAGGAGGACCACATCCACTTTTCTCACTATCAAGGCTCAGTTGAACCCAGCTCAAGGATTTGACAGCTGTGTGTACCACCTAGTTTGGGTCATTTCCTAGTAGCTGTCGCAGCATCTACAGTTACAAAGGAGACATTTAAAGGGGAGGTGGTGGGACCAGTCTGTTGGCGCAGTTGGTTAGAACGTGAGCCCTGAGCAACAGCGTTGCCAGTTCGATTCCCAGTGGGCCAATGAGCTGCACCCTAGCTGAGCTGCCGCTGAGCTGCCAATGGGTGGCCGGATGGCTCAGCTGTACAAGGTTGCCTGTTGGACTCCCACATGGGATGGTGAGCTGCGCCCCCCACAATTACATTGAAAGCCACGACTGGACCTGGAGCTCAGCTTGCGCCCTCCACAACTAAGATTGAAGGACAACAACTTGACCTAGAGCTGATGAGTCCTTGAAAAACACAATGTTCCCCTTCCCCAATTCGCCAATAAAATCTTTAAAAAAAATAAATAAATAAAAATAAAAGGGAGGTGATGGTGGAAGAGGTTTGAGTGGAGTGACTCATTTTGAACCTTTTTGAACACATGGAAAGGCACATGTTAAAATGAGGCAGTTTTAGGTAATGATTTAAGATTTACTTGTAAAGAGAGCTCAGAATATTAATTTATTGTGTGATAGTTTCTTTCATACTTTGTGTTTTTTTATTTGCTGTGAAAACCAAACTAATAATTTGGAATAAAACCCTCCTTACTGGCATGGTTGTGAATAATGGTAATGGTATCCTACATTTATTGTACCCTTAGTGTGTGCCAGGAGTAGGGTGTTGATGTTGTTGGGACATTCTGGTTAATGGGTGGCACTCAACATGCATGAGCTACTAATTTTCCAAGGCATGAATCTAAAACCACGTTGAATCTTTTTTTGTCACTCTTTTTGATTCAAATGATGCAGGATCTTACAGTAGCAAGTCATTAGCATGAACATAAATAATTTTAATTCGGAAGTATGGTAGTGTCAGCTATTAGGAAGTTCTTGTTAATAAAATGGCAAATAAAAAAAGATGCTGTATTTGGAAAGATTGCCAAGACATGGCTAATTGGTCTTCTTTTATGAGATTTTAGTATTCTTAGTGCAGAAGACTAAAGAATCCATGAAAGAAGATACGAAGATACACTTGTATTTCTTATAAAGGGAAAACAGGCTTTTTTTTTTCAATAAAAATATGGCATTGCATACACAATAACCTATGTTGGCTCTGTTAGTGCTGTAAGTTCATTTCAAACTAGAAAGCAATTGAACATTTCTGTAGCACTTAAATTGTCTGAACTAAAGGTGGAACTGTCAAAAGCTACAGTTACTATTATTACTAGTTTTAAAATGACCATTGTGTCTGCTTGAATTCTCTTACTTACACATCTATGCCATATGTGCTAAAGTTTTCTCTGAAAATTCATGGTTTTATTTCATTATTTTCTTCATTTTCAAATCCTTTGCTTAAAGAATCATGAAAATTTTGATGAATCCATGGAATACCATAGGTATCGTTGGGCTTAAAACCTCAGACTTAGATACAGCTTCTAAAATAATCAAAGAAGGTTTTCAGCAAGGAAGAAACTTAAAGACCATCTAGTGCAGTGTTTCTCAGCTAGGGGTGGGGCAATTTTGTTCCCAAGAGGAATATTGGCAATGTCTGGAGACATTTTTGGTTGATAAAACTGGGGTGGGATTGGGTGGGTCTCTAGTGGGTAGAGGCCAGAGATGCTGCTAAACATCCTGTAATGCACAGGATAGCCCCACAACAACGAATTATCTGTCCCCAAAATGTCATGAACACTGTGACTGAGAAACCCTGTTGTAGTGCAACTTTTTAGTGACAGAGCAGTGAAATGGATTATCCTGTATTCCCAGCTCCTGATTTCAGACGGAAATCCCAGATTTCTAAATGCATAAGCCAGGATTTTTTGAATCACTCTAAGCTTCTGATTTGAAGATTTCTTTCTTTCTTTTTTACTTTGTAAAGATAATACATGCTTGGGGTAGAAAATTCAACATAATAGAATCGCATAAGAAAAGAAGAAAAAAAATTAACCCAATTCTGTCATTGAGCAAATTCCTCTTTATATTTTGTAAATATGTATCCAGTTCCCTCTTTTTGCTTTTATCCTCATATAGACTTTTAGACCTAATTGTTTTTGATAAATGGGGTCATATGTTATATAATCTTTGTCCTGTTTGTCTACTTGGCAAAGGCCCATGGGAGGGCCTGTGGTGAATGTGAGGCTGGGGAAGAGGGCCAATACCCATGCGATTGGCAGACACCCATTCAGTCAGCAGACGCCCATGCAGTCAGCCGACACCCATGCGATCAGGTGAAATCTCCTTGATTACAGAGCCCTCCTATGCAGTGTGGTGACCATTCTACATGCATTCATATGAAACTCATGCTCTGGAGGTATTCTGGGAAGAATGCTGAATTCATGAAGTGGCATGTATGCCATTCTTTTTCATGGCTACATGTTACTCTGTTTAAAAATTCATCTTAATATTAGTCACAAAACATCCAAAAGTTAAAAGGGATTCTGAGTTCCTCTTTGGTAATGCATTCCTCTTTACCAAAGACAGCAAGATTCGTATGTCAGTATTAAAATAAGTCCTTCAGTTCTACCATATGTATTGGTGTTTTAAGTAGTTGAAAGCCACAAGTATTTTGTACAGTGAGGTATTTAATTAAAGCCATCCAAAGAAAATGTTTTGGTGGTGAATTCTCTGCATATGTCAGTGGAGGCAACAGATCAGTGGGGCCTGCAGACTTCCTGACTATTTACATCTTTTGGCAGCCCTTCCAGAAGCAGCCAAATTGTAATGTAAACATCTGTTACCTGTTCTCTGCTTTCAGAATTGATTATATGAAACTGGCTTCACATTGGAGACACACAGCTTTCTTTATCTATATTTCCAGATTAATTCCTTCTACACACACACACACACACACACACACACACACACACACACACACACTCTCTTATATGCCCGCGCACACATAGACACAAATCAGAAAAGCCATAAAATTGGTTACCATGAGCCTGGTTCTCCCTGGATAAAACTCAAATTTTCTTCACACTTTGTCCTATTCTTTGTGCTGTCAGATCTGCTAAGAGCATGGATCCCTATTGAGCAAGCTGGGGAACTTTTAGTACCAATCTCCTTCTCCTTGTGTGCTAAATTTCCATTCACCTCAGGCCTAGGAGCTGATGTTCAGCTGAGATTTGGGAATCTAACTGGTTAACATTTAAACATCCCCAATAAGGCCATGTAGTACCAATGGGAGGAGGCAGGAAAGGAGTGGGTGGGCAAGGAGACGTTGACCTGGAATTGTCTATTTCACTAGAGTTTTCTGTGGGTATTTGCCATGTTTATATTAAGGAATATTTATTTATTAAGCATTTGCTTTGTTCATCTTGCAAAAAATTGTAGTAGCATCAGTACTTATCATTCGTTGAATAAGGATGTCGTTGGATACTGCACTAAGCATTTCAAAAAATTGTGGTGAAATATAAATCACATAAAATTTACCTACTTGACCACTTTCAAGTGTACAGTTCAGTGGCATTAAGTACATTCACATTGTTGTGCTACCATCACCATCATCCATCGACAGAACTCTTTTCCTCTTGTAAAACCAAAATTCTATTCCCATTAAACAACAGTTCCCCACGCTGCCTCCAACCCCTGGCAATTACCATTCTACTTTCTGTCTCTACACATTTTTTTTTTTTGAGGGCAGTGTCACTGGCCCTCATATGTGGGACCAAACTGGGGCTGCTGGCTTCCCAAGCCAGCGCTTAACCACCGCGCCACTCTGCCGGCCCAAGTCTCTACACATTTAATTGCTCTAGGTATCTCATATGAGTAGAATCATACAACATTTGTTCTTTTTCATCTGGCTTATTTCACTTAGCATAATGTCTTCAGGATTCATCCATGTTCTAGTGTGTGTCAGAGTTTCCTTCCTTTTTAAGGATAGATACTATTCCATTGTATGTATCATACTTTGTTTATCCATTCATCCATGGATGGACACATGAGTGGCTGCTTCCTTCTGGCTATTGCAAATAATGTGGCTATTCACATGGGTGTACAAATATCTGTTTGAGTGTCTGCTTTCAATTCTTTTGGGTATATATATCTGACAAGTGGAATTGCTGGATCATATGGTAATTCTGTTTTTAATTTTTTGAGAAACCACTATACTATTTTCTGTAGTGGCTGTATCATTTTACTGCACTAAGCATTTTTATGTACTATCTCACTTAATCCTACCTGCCCTACAGGATAGACACAATCACCATCTCCCATCTGTGCACGAGGAAAGCTGGCACACCAGGACGAAGTCACACAGGTAGCTTGTGGCAGAGCCACAGTTTCAACCAGGCAGGTGGTCCGGTACCAGAGCTTGTACTAGATCCTCATTCCTTTAATTCAAGAAATATTGACTGAACTCATGAGTGTGGCCCAGCTATGGTGGGAGATAAAAGCTAAATAACAAACATGTTTATTCCAAGGAGAAGCTCTAAAAGTCCTTATCCTGCCACACTGAGGAATTTGGTTGATACTTGGCATTCCCATGGGTCAGACACTCATTGTGAAATTTGTATTTTATCATAATATTAGGTTGTCTAAAAAGTGATGACACATTTTTGCAACGAAAAACATAGAAAAAGTACATCGTGACTTTTCCAACAACCCAATAATAAGACACCAATAAATATTCATTGTGGTTATTTTGGCTGCTAATAGCAGTTGTGCATCAAATCTTATGCAATTATTAACCATATAGCGTGTGGTTTTTAAAATGCCAAGCCAGTTTTGGCTTCTCGTTGGAGGTGGAGTACTGGTGGGTTGAGACAGCACAAGGAAATAATGGAGCTTGGGTAAGCCTTAGGTAGGATCTGAGTAATGACTGCTTTTTTACTTTACAGAGACAGTGGGCAGAGGACATGGGCATCTGTCTCACCCAAAACACAGCTTAGTGGAATTGTTGCAGAGGAAGCCTTGTTTAGTCACTTTATAGAATTATATTTGATCAATTTTGTGTTACCCAAGTCCTTTATTAGCACTCTATGTTGATTCAACATTGGATTACGCAGTGGAAGAAGCACTGCTGGATGTCAGGAGCAAAAGCAAGATGTGAGGACATTTAAATACACTTGAAATTAATGTTTACATGAATAGGTATCTGATGGGGTATTCTAATTTGATTTTTTTTTTGTAACATAACTGTGTGCTTTATTGAGATACACAGTAAAGCAGTAATATAATACAATAGTAAGGCATATATTTGGTGAAGTCTGATATGTTGTGAAAATGCAGTAAAACTGAAGTTTAAAAAAATAATTAGTAAATGTTACAGTGTTGGTGTTAAAACACAATATATTATGATATTCAGGTAAAAACCCAGTACCTGAAAACAATGACATAACATGCTATGTGATGTTTATGCTTCAGTTACATTGATTATGATTTACAGTTTAATACTCAGTGGTTATAAAGAACACGAAATAATGTCCAAATTATGCTTAAAATGTAGCAACAAAGCTCTCGATTTTCATTCATATATTTTGAAAGACTCACTCCAGAATTAATGTCTAAAAGATAAAACAAAAGATTAAAACAAAATTACACACTCTACTTATTTTAGAATAAAACTTAAAACTTCTTAGTGGGAAGTAAAGGAACCCCTTGTTTTAAATAATGGTTCCAAAAAATCCTCAGATAAAGTCCAGAGTCACAGAAAGGAAAAAATGCAAGATGGAAACCAAATCTTCATGTAATTTGTTACCTTAGAGCTTTGGGTTTTCTTTTGGAAATTAAAGAAGGAAAAAGAAAATGGAGAAAAATGTTCACACAATAGACAAGTGGTGAAGCTGTGAAATCAGCTGTGCACAATTATTAGGAACACCCCAAAACCAAAGTGAGGTAGAAATAGCATGAGAAGCCATGTTTGATGTTAATTATCATTAATAAAATAATGGACAAAACCCACTCTCCCACAGTTAATTACACTTGATGTAAAAGGTAACAGATTTGCAAAATAATAGGTCACACAGTGATTTCTATTGAATGATTTTTAAAAAATCACACTAAGAAGATGAAATGAAAGAGTAAAAAGCTTTTTCCTACCAGTTAGTCCTCTTGAGTTTTTCTCCTCTGTTTGAACAATGTTTATTTGTTCATATATTTAACCTGCCTAATCCACCAGAAAGGGTTGGGAGTGCCTTTTGGAACCAATCTGCATTCCCACTTACAAATTGTGTGGAATTACTTATAGAGAAACGTAAAGGAGGGAAGCAAAGTTCATGAAATTCTGGGTGGATATTTAATAGTGTCACAGTGTGATGGGCTACTGTCTTAAACATTTCCCAAGCGTTTGAAATTCAGTCTTGTGGCATCAAAAACTCACTGCAATGGGAAAAAAATATCTTAAAAAAAAAAAAGAAAAACCAAGACATCCAACTTCTGTGTGATTGTGAGAAGAGGGAAGAATCATTTCATTGTAATTATACAGATCTCTATGCATGGTTATCAACATTCATCCAATCCTTTGGCCATTCAAGAGTGGCCTACTCCCTCAGAGGGATTGGCTGGGAAGCCAGAACCCTCCTTGGCTCTGGGAGTTACAATGCCTTCTGATGCTGACTTCCACTGAAGCATCATGAAATTGAAATCGTGGCATTGCCAACAGCAGGACGCTGACCATATCAACCAATGGATTATTCTGATATAATATGTCCCACGTACTCACTCATTCATATGTTCCTTTTGAAAAAAATCAATACTTTAGTTGTCATTGGAAACGTTAAAGTAAGAAACATCTGGAGCCTCAGACAATGTTTTTTATTTTTTAATTTTTTATTTTTGAGGGCAGTGTCACTGGCCCTCACATGTGGGACCCGAAACGGAGCTACTGGCTTCCCAAGCCAGCGCTTAACCACCACGCCACTCAGCCAGCCCTCAAAATTTGTTTTTTAGTACCTTGGCAAAGTCCCGAACATCTTCTCCTGATGTAGTTGGGGTACAATATTCCACCATGGGATAGTGCATCTTGTGGCCTTTTGCAACTTGACCAGAAAAAAAGCAACTTTAGCAGATGTCATAATTAAAGTGCTTCAGACCCCTGTACCTGAACCTAATGATTGGACACTCCTTGCAGATGTTACATTTGGCCTGATGCTTGGCAGTCTCTACAGCAGCCACTCTGTGCAGGATGGGCAGCCACACCATGGATTAGGGTTCCAGTCTCATCCTGGCTAGGAAGAGGGCCACTTCAATTTCAGGCTTATTATTAGCAAACTGGAAGCAGCTCCTGACACTGGGCTCAATGTTACTGCTCCCAAAGGATGCAACTTCACCCAATTGTCTTGGGATCTGGATAGAATCATGCAGAAGGAGACCCAGCCTTTGCTGGTCACAAAATCCCGTTGAACTTGCCACTTGCTTGAAAAGGTATCTGTACTTGTCTTCCAAATGTGCTTTACACAGAGAAATCATGCCGGTTTTAAAAGACAGGACCTGGATCCTCCCCGTTTGTCCCGTGTCATAAACATTCAGTAGCCAATTGAGACACATATCCACACAGATGGGGACGTTGACCAGATTGTTGTGCTCTGGCTCCAGGCGATCATAAATGGTGGTCAAACAATTAATGATCTGCAGGATGTCCATGGGCTGGTCATTTTGCTTGAGGCTGTGCTGGTCCAAGGCATCGCACAGAGCTGACAGGCTCAAGAGATTCAAGCAAAGGGCCTTCTGCAGTCTTCAAAGTTTCATGGCAGTCCTATAAGCTGAGAACCTGACATTATTCAGGTCAGCTAACAACTGGTTGCGCTCTGTCATTTTAGGATAGTCCCAGCAAGTTGTTTGGGTCTCGTGGGCTTTGAGCTGTTCCCTCATGGCTGCAAGGGCTCTGTGGTCAGGGGAGGGCGAGCAGAGGAGACCTAATTTGATTTTAAAGGCCTAGAAATAAGCCTGTCTTTGCAGGGGGAAAGGTACTCCTGGAATCCTGTCTGTCAGGCATGTGCAGCTCATTTGCAGGGTTTTTATGTTGCTTAGAGGAAAAGAGCCAGTGTTTGGAACACGTTAGCCCCATGATCTTCATGGGTGAGCAGAGGGAGTGGACAGGACCAGTAAGCTCGCCATTGAGACTGACCCAGTGTGGTTCATGATGGTGTTCTTGATAGTGGCGGAATGTGGCTTGTCTTAATATATACATGAACAAAGTATAATCATGCTGCAGAAGTATTAATCAGGAAAGGAAAATATTTCTCAAGTCTGAAACTTAAGGTGACCCTGAGAAAAAGGGCTGGCAAGATTCCTAGAAACCTGTTTCTTCAAGACATTTTGATTCTGAATTTACTCTTTTCACATTTACAAAGGACTCAGGATCCCAAGTGTAAACTCAGAATCTGGTTTGATGTGCAAATATTTCTGAACCATAGAGTAACTAGACATGAACTTACAAGCAATTGATTACATCCATATATAAATTTCACAGTTCTCATTTACCTAGAAGTAAGCGACAAGGGGAGCTGGATATAGAGTTTATACTGATTGCAATGGTTTTTGTCCTCTGCATAGTCTGGATCTTTAAAATCTATTTCATATTATCAATTTTGTTTGATATGTTTGTCCTCCAGTTCAGGTATTATTGCAGTTTTTTTTTTTTTTGTTTTTGTTTTTTTTGAGGGCAGTGTCACTGCCCCTCATATGTGGGACCTGAACCGGGGCCGCTGGCTTCTCAAGCCAGCGCTTAACCACCAGCCACTCGGCCGGCCCCTATTGCAGTTTTTAATATTGCCATTTAGACCAGTGCTTAGGAATCACTTGGAGGGCTTTGTTAAAACACAGCTTCCTGCCCTGCTCCCTCCCCACCCCCAGCTACTGGTTCAGCTAAGGAACTGGAGCCTGAGAATTTGGATTTCCAACAAGCTCCCCCATGTGCTGGTGTTGCCAAGCCTTGGACCACGCTTTGCATGACTGTAGTTCATTGGTCAGAGTTAAAATTTTTAACATGGAGATTTTCGTAAAACAACACTATTTTGAGTAGGTTGTGAGTTTCTCATTTTGTATTACACTGTTAAATTTGTCTAAATAGTATACTTCTGAAGATTACTTTAAATGACTGAGCCAAAAATACAAATTGCTGGTTGTATCAGTGTTATATATGAGAAACTGATTTTGATAATACCCCTAAGTTTCTTTTAGAGCATAAAGTGAATTTTCTGTATATGAGGACTTTTAAAATTAAGAATTGTATAGCTGTTTAAATGGGCGTTGAAGCAGTTTTGTTGCATGTGGCACACACCCAGCGTAGTCCCTGCTCTTGTTGCCTAGCTGATGTCTATACTGACTAGGAAAAAAATGTGGCTTCTATTTCCATGTACTATTTTTTTTTTTTTTTTTTTTTTTTAGCTGAGCCATCCTGCCACCTGTTGTCAGCTCAGCAGCAGCTCAGCCCAGGCCGGGAATCCAACCAGCTACCTGTTGCTCAGAGCTCACACTCTTGAGCAAGCTCTTAACCAACTAAGACACTCAGCCAGCCCTATTTCCACGTGCTTTTGAATCTGACTTAAATCGTAATCCTATTGGCAGGTGACAAACAGGAATTTTGTTTTTGTTCCTGTATAGTTAAGACTCAGCAGATATTAAAAGCTAATGTGGATTTAAAATTTCAAACATCCTGGGAATAATTGAAGATTTAGTCAGGACTAGAAGATGGAGTTGCAAATGGATTTATGGGACATGAGGGGCATGGAAAGCTTTTGCACAGATGTCTGGCTTGTTGCATTCTCCTGCCACTTGGAGGAATAAGTTATCTTCTATTTTTGTTTAAACAAAAAGCTGCCAGTGGATATTAGTTTGTCTTGCATGATTAAAAAAACGTGAAGTTTGCAAAGGGAAGTCTCTTCTGAATTAAAACAAATGTAAAGAGCTTGATATTTAAAAATCTTTACTCGTTTAAAAGAATTAGGATTTGTGAGATTTTTTTTAGAGATGGTCTAGCTTATAGAAATGTGTGGGTGTTAGCAGGAAGGTCAGAATTGACAGCCACCAAGAAGAGCAGATGGCCTGGGTCAGAGTCATTTACCCTCCTCTGTCTCCAGAGCTGTGTTTTAATTCCTTGGCTGGTTGGTGGAACTGCCAACCAGAGGCTGTTCCTGTACTTCCAAAGGCTGTGGCGTGCTGTGTGCGTATGACAAAGCTTATACTAACATTTCCTAGGGACCTATCCATCACTGTTTTCCCTTCAGCAGGTTTCATTTGGGTCATTTCTGCCCAACTGTCTAGATGTTGCAGCTCTCCTCCTTGCGGCCTGCCATCTTACCCTTTGTCCCTGACCAGCACTCAGCTCCAGACAGTTCAGTTAGAAGATGAGGCTTCCAAGCTGAGTATCAGACTAGGGCATGACACAAGATAGCTTACATGGAAGACTAAACAGCAGAAGCATCCAAACAGCAAAACTGCCCTGATTTTTTTTTTTTTTTTAAAGAACGAATAGCCGCACTGGCCGAGTGGCTCAGTTGGTTAAGAGTTGGCTTAAGAACGAGAGCTCTGAGCAACAGGACTGCCAGTTTGATTCCCACATGGGCCAGTGAATGCTGCTCCTGAGCTGAGTTTCCAAGAGGTGGCAGTATGGCTCAGCTGGTGTAACAACAAGATTGCCTTTTCAATGGTGGGCTACGCCTGCCCACAACCGAGACTGCACTAGGCACCTTGAGCTGAGCTGCCACCTGGATGGCTCAGTGGATAGAGTGTGCACTCTTAACAACAAGGCTGCTGGTTTGACTCCCACATGGGATGGTGGCTATGCTCACCTGCAACGAAGATTGAACACAGCACCTTGAGCTTAGAGGCCATGAGCTTCCAATGGGCAGTCAGATGGCTACTGGCACCCTCCACAATGAAGACTGAAGAACAACAACTTGGCTGGTCCCCTTCCCCAATTCCCCAATAAAATCTTAAAAAAAAAAAAGCTGCTTAAAAAAACCTTGGTTTTTAATTTAGAGTGGAGCCTGGTGTGTGTGGCTGATGTTCTTTGCCAGCTGGTCAGTGTTATCATAGCTGCTAGCATCATATCATCTGCAGGTGATGTTATCAGTTAACACAGCATCTCAGCGACTTTGTGGAAGCCGCGTTGGTAACATGTGAGTTGTGAAAAAGTAAAGGTAAAATTAGGGTTGTATAAAAAAATAAAGATCCCCTTTAATTATTCTCCCAACTCACTTCTGTCCCTCTCTCCCCAAATACTAAGAGTTTGGCTAATACCCTTCTGTACATATTTCAAATATTTAATATACATTATGTATCAAAGAAATCCAAATATGGGGAGGAAGAATGGATTGATGTCTTTTGGCAGACTCTCTGTAACCATCTGAAGTTGATTTGTCAGTTAACTGATCAATAGAAATAGGAAGCATGCCTGGCATTTACCTTCATTTAAAAAGTATAAGGTTGGGCCGGCCGAGTGGCGCATTGGTTGGGAGCTGGTTTTGGGATGCCTGCAGCCCCGGTTTCGGATCCTACATATGAGGGTCAGTGACACTGTCCTCTACAGCTGACAGCAGCTCCACCTGGAGCTGGGCTGTGTGAGCCCCCGGTGACGGTGTGGGCTGCAGCCCCTGCTGCGGTGGGCTGCCATAGGCTACAGTGAGTGGCCCCGGCAGCCAGCGTGAGGGGTTGGCAGCCAGTGTGAGCTGCCAATAGCCGCGGTGAGCGACACCCAGAGGCCGGCGACCTATCTGCCTCATCCGGGAAGAGCGCAATGACCAACGTGGGCCAGTGAAAAAACATCCTCTGCAACTAGACTGAAGAACAAAAAGACAGCAACTAGTCTATTCCCCTTCCCCGATTCCCCAACGCTGTTCCCCTCCCCCAACTCCCCAGTAAAATCTTAAAAAAAAAAAGGATAAGGTAGAAACATCAAAATTTATTAAGCTTTTCTATTAATGTCATTTAAATTATGTATGTTTGCTAAATATATAGTATTGTGTGTGAATTTTTTCACTTAACTAGTATCATACTTGACCTCTGGCTCTTCCATATCTGTGTTGATGCATACATAGCTCTTGTCCATTTCTTTAGCAGCCATTAATGTTCCCTTATGAATGTATGACATTTTATTTAGCTGTTCCCCTACAGTTGGGAATTCAGGTTTTTTTTCATTTTTCCCTATTATGGAGAGTATTAAGAGAATATTCTTGAACTAATTCATACCTGATATTAGTTGAGATGTAGTGTTTACTGTCTAAAGCCCTCTCATGATTACATGTGTCTTTGTAGCCATGTGCTAGTGTTTTTGAAAGTAGAATTGGAATTGCCAGCTCTTAGGGTGTGTTTTAGAGTATCAGGTTGCCTGGGAATGCATCCAGAAAATGTGGGGCTTCAGGGAGTCTCTTTCATTGTTATGTTTTCTTGGAATTAAGAGACATAAATTCCAGAACAAATCAGGCCCTGGACATCATAAACAATCTTATGAGTTCCAACAGAACTTTCTGAGATGAGGGAAATGTTCTAAATATCAGTGTTGTCCACTGTGGTAGCCACTAAGCCATATGTGACTGTTGAGCGGTTGAAATGGGCTGTTGTGGCCAAGGAACTGAATTCTATATTTTATTTTAATTAATTTACCTTTAAATAGCCACATGTATATAGTGGCTGCTGTTTTGGACAGTACAGGTGAAAGGTATTCACCATCACACAGGAGGTACACTACTATTGAACTTCAATCCCAATGCGTTTTAGAAAGTGACTCATAGAGAGTTGGAAGTATAGTCTATTTCAGGGGTCAGCAAACTGTGGCTCATGATCCACATGTGGCTCATCTACCACATGCGACTCTTTGGGTACGTACGTTCAGCCTCAAAAGTTTGCCGACCCTTGGAAAAGCCAATCCTGTCCCTCACATCAATTTAAAAATTATTAGAGAGCCATAAATATAGTTTTACATAAATCACCATTATGTGAATAATATCCTTTAAAAATTTTATAAATGAAACTATGATGGTTTTGTTTTATTTTCATTTTCAATTTTACTTCAGAGGCTCGTGAGCCTCAGTTTGCTGACCACTGGCAGCTCTTTCATCTCAAAAGTTTGCCGACCCTTGGTCTATTTTATTCAACAAGAGGCCCAAGAGTCTTTAACTGAAAATATAGAGAGAAATAATCTAATGAAAACAAGACAGTGTCCTTAAGATTTATCAGGTATTTCCCCTCCCTCCTTCAGAGATTGTATGCTCTGCCCTGGCTGGACTCCCTAATGGGAACTGCATAGTTCAAGGCAGTTTTTTGTAAAGTGGATTGATGACTATGTAAATACAGCCATTAACCTTAAGCACCTCATACAGCTCATTGGGCACTGCAGTTTTTTTGCCCTTGAAATACTGGTTGATGGATGCCAAGATATTTATACACAAATATATATATCTTTTCCTCTAACTGATTGAAGTTGTAGACCTTCCAAGTTACAGGCTAAAGGAACCAATGAAATTGAGGGCCTACTGGGTATAAATACTGTTGCAGGGCTTTGGGATTCCATTCTTGCACAGGAATATTTTGAAGGTTTACTCTTGATAGTAGAAGAAATAGGACATTGTGTATTTGCAGGTCCATCTTATTTAAAGAAAATACGCAAATGGAGTTATAATTTGAAATCACTGGTTATAGTATGTTTGTGGAAAATTTGCTTTTAAAGCAAATGGTGATTTATAGTTCTGGAAGTTTGTATATATTTTAAAATTAGGTATACCATGCCATTAAAATAATACCTCTCTTTCTTTTCTTGAGAGCCAGTTTTAGAAGTAGTTGAATGGGGATGGTGGAGGTAGAAGACAGATAAAATTCCCCTGTTTGCAATGCATCTGGTTATAGGAATCGCAGAAGTTGTATTAGAAGTAGTTTCCAGTGCCTTGATTTTTCTCTCTGATGTCATCTGAGGCCTCTCTACCTTGCTTACTCTCCTGTAACCACTCTGGCCATCTCACGTTTCCTAGAATACACTAAACCCATTCCTTCGTCAATGGCTCCATTTCTTAATGGTCCATTCTTTGGTGCTTGGGTCCTTTTTTCTTTTTTTTCCCCTTTTTTCTTTTGGCTGCCTCCTTCTGATCTATTAAGCCTCAAATGTTACCTTGAGTATATTGTCTTACGTAGTCAGAGCCAACAACTTCCTGGCCTCTTACAGAGCACTGGTGGGATTTTCCAATTGCCGACTAATGTGGAAATGCTTTGAAAACTGCAACTCAGTGTCTAAATGCATTATAGTCATCATTCCTGAGGCTCTGCCAGAAGCCACGTAGCCTTCTGCTGATGTCCGGTGACCTTCCATAAAGCTGGGTGTTGGTGTGAAAACTCAGGGCATGTTGGATTCAAAGTATGGGCTCCTACCTCATCATATGATCCTAGGGGAAATGCCATCATTTCTCTGAACTTTCAGTCTTTTCTACATTGACACACAGGGTGGAAGTCTCTGATTCCACTCTTGGGTTTGGATGAGTTAGAAACACCCATGGTTTTCTAATTAAATTTCACAGGAAACAAAACCTCAAAACTCAAACCACAGAACAGCTTAGTCTCATAGTAAGTGCTGTTGAGGTGTTATTTACATCTGAAATCTGTTATTTTGTTAACGTGATGAAAAGTATAATGAGGAAGTACTGTGTGAACTGACCCATCTGAGAAGAAGCGTTTAACCTGAGAAGAAATGCATCTCCAGGCGAATGTTGCCTTCCAGGATTTTGGAGTGGAATCTTCTGGGAAGTTCCTGAGGTAACGAAAGGCACCAAGTTGGAGAATTTGTGTTTCTGTATTTAATCTTTGATGGTCCCTCTATACAAAGTGGATGCATACAATAAGCATTGTGGAAGAAATGCTACTTGCCTACATGATATTCATTCTTTACCCTTCCTTTCTGATGGAGCCCCATTTCTAGCCAGGCACCTGCTGCACAAAATCAGGACTTTTTTACAGCCTTATGGCACCCGGGTGGCCATGTGAGATATATTATACAGAAGGTGCCTAAAAAAGGTAAAGGTATACACACTTTAAGAAAGGAAAAATCGGCATTAAAATCATAATACAAGGAATGATTCTCACATTCATTTGATTAACGCCATCTTTTGAGCAAATGTTATACTACACATTGCTACATAATTCAATTAAACTTTGAAAAGTAATACATAGACAACATCCCTAAAATGTGGTATTTTTTGGCACCCCTGGTATATAGAAGGGTCAGGTAGTATTTCTGGGGAGCCTTCCTAAAATTGAGGGTGGAGCCCTTTCTGGATCTCTGAAATCCTGGAATGTGATGTTATAGTTGGTGCTTTAACAGCCATCTTGGAATCTGAGGTGACCCCAAGGATGAAGGGAGATGGGAAGAAGGCCGAGTCCAATGACAAAAGCAGCCTGAGCCCTGACACAGCCTTCCTAACACTAGACTGCATTTTTGTGAAAGGGCAAGCCAATTTGTGTCGAAGTCTTTATTTTCTAGGTCATTGTTACATGCAGTGCAGTGCAATGATACAGGTGGAATGCAGTGACAAATGAGGTTAGGACCTTACCCTTAATAAGTTCCTAATGCAGGAGAAGGATTAATCGTTGGTCAATCCAGAGCTCTTTTGAGTAATGTGTAGACTTAGCTTCCGTTCTGGAAAACCTGAGTGATAGGAAGCAAAGTACACAACAGATTTGGAATTGGAGGAATGGATACTACACAGATAGTACTGAGAGCCATTCCTGGGGATCATCAAACAGGAGATATTCTGGTTTGGGGGCAAGAAGCGAAGAAAACTGTCAAGGTTATTAAAAGCCATCAGAGAATTCTCCAAATTGCCAATATTGAAGTTAGTTACAGCTCATTCTCAAATAAATTGAAGTCTTATCCTTTTGATGTATTTTGACAGGAAATGTATATTTACTGCCTGAAATGACTCCAATTACTGAGCTCTGAACCACAGTATTTCATAAATGATCAACATTAGACAGAGCCACTCTAAGCCTCAGAACTTCTCTTAAGCAGCATTCCACAAGAAAGAATTTCTTGCAATTGCCAGGTGTTTACCCTATTTCCAAAAGTACACATTCACCCTGGTAGGTTTTGAACTTGTTTGTCAAAAATAGTTATTGCTTTTGAAGATAGAGAAATAGTCAGTTAAAAACTAAGGAGATAAGCTGATAAATTCAGCATATGGTGATCAATTTAATATTTATTGAATGAGGATAGAACTTTCTCTTATAAGTTTCTTCTTCCCTCCATATACTTCCCAAAGGCCTGTTTTGCATAAAGTGGTTGGCTGGTTATGATTCTTGATTCTAATATGATTTTCATGTCCATTGAATTTCCTGTCTAGTAAGGGAGATTTAAGTACAGTGCAGATAGGAGGAAGGCTATTCCATGTGGAGGAAATAAGCCTACTGAAAGTTCTGAGGTGGGAAAATCCATCTTCCATTACCATTTGACAGTTAAACTTTCTTATCAGCCAATTAGCACCCCAATTATTTTCTACTGGTACATCTCCAACAATAGCCTTAAATGTTTATATTTTAAAGATACCCTCATATCTTAAAAACAGAAGCGGACTCTACAGTTGGTTGTTTTTTAAACAAGAACTAAACAAGGGCAGAGTAAACATTCCAGAAAAAGGGACAATTTGGTAGTGTGATACAAGAAGCTAACTCATAATGTTGGCTCATGATAGTTTGTGATTGTTGTTGTCTTTTGTGACAAGGATCTTGTGATTGGGCTCCAGCTGTCATTGGGTCACATGCTGTGTGCTTTGTAAAGAATCTGGAGTCAAGGATCTCATCATGGTGTGTATTCCAGAGCAGCTTCTCAGTGAGAAAGGATTAGATGAAGGAGGTGACTTTGAGGCAGCAGCAGTGGCAAGACAGAGCTGATTGACTAGAGCCAGGAACAGCAAACTTGTTTTTTTTTCCCCAAAGGTTTTATCGGGGAATTACTGGAGGAGAGCAGTGTTGGGGAATTGGAGAAGGGGAACAGCCAAATTGCTGTCCTTCAATCTTAGTTATGGAGGGCGCAGCAAGCTCAGCTCCAAGTCCAGTCACGTTGTTCAGCTCAAGGTGCTGTGTTCAATTAGTTGTGGGTGGGCGTAGCCACCATCCCATGCCTTGTTCTAACCAGCAGCCTTGTTAAGAGTGCACTCTCTAGCCCCTGAGCCACCTGGGTGGCAACTCAGCTCAAGGTGTGGAGTTCAGTCTTTAGTTGCAGGCGGGCATAGCCCACTATCTCGAACAGGCAACCTTGTTGTTAGGAGCATGTGTCTCACCAGCTGAACCATCCTGCCACCTGTTGACAGCTCAGCGGCTGCTCAGTTTGGGCACAGCTCACTGGCCCATGTAGGAATCAAACTGGTAACCTTGTTGCTCAGAGCTGACACTCTTTTTTTTTTCTTTTAAAAAGATTTTATTGGGGAATTGGGGGAGGGAACAGCATTGGGGAATTGGGGAAGGGAAACAGACAAGTTGCTGTCCTTTAGTTCTCCGGTTTAGTTGTGGAAGATGGGACTTCACTGGCCCATGTTGGTATTGTGATCACTGCTCTCTTCCCAGCTGAGGCAGATCGGTCGCCCGCCATTGGATGGCGGCACACGGCAGCTCAGGCCGGCTGCCGGCCACTCATGGTAGCTTACAGCAGCCCACTGAAAACCCACTGCAACATACACTGTTGCCGGCAGCCCAGATCCAGGTCGAGCTGTTGTTCACCATCTCAGCTGTAGAGGGCGCAGCATCACTGGCCCATGTGGGATCTGAACCAGTGGCCCTGCTGTTCAGAGCTTGTGCTCCTAATCCAACTCTTAACCAATGCACCACTCGGCCAGCCCAGAGCTCGCACTGTTGAGCATGCTCTTAACTAACTGAGCCACTCTGCAGCCCAACAGTGAACTTTTCCTGAAAATGGCCATATAGTAAATATGTTAGGCTTTTGGGCCACATGGTCTGGGGGAACTACTCAGCCCTGCCGTATGAGCAGGAAAAGGACCAGAGACAATATGTAAATGAATGAGCAGGGCTCTGTTCTAATAACATGTCATTTGTGGACATTGAAATTGGAATTTCGTATAATTTCCATGTGTGAAGAAATATTATCCTTTTGGTTCCCCCCAACCATTTAAAAATGTGAAAACCATTCTTAGGTTACAGGATGTACAAAACAGGCAGTGGGCTGGATTTGGTCACTGGGTATAGTTCATCCACAGGGGACTAGAATAAGGCCATTTGAGTCCCTTGCATGGGTGAGATGTACTGCCCCATAGTCTAGTGGTTTCCTGACTTCATTCACACACCGCCTTTATAGTTTTTTAAATCATTTATTCCATATTTATATTGCAATATATTTATATTGAAACTTATATGCAGTCTCATCTTAAACAATAATATGTGTGAAATAGTAAATTTAATGTTCTGATTAAGGAAATATATACTAGATGTATCACTACTTAAATAACCTTTGAAACAATATGACTTTGTACATAAAATCACAATGTTCTATATCCATTCGGTACCTTTTGTTGATATCTAAAAAACTGAGATCTAACTTATAATAAAGTACCCAAATTAACCATTAGAGCTTCGTGAATTTGCACATATAGACATGCTCAGACAGATTGCAGACTTTCCAACATCCAGATGAGTCCCTCACGCCTTCATGTAAGTATAAACACACAGTATGCATTCTTTCCTGTCTGAGTTTTTGGGTCTACATGTGTCTGCTTTTGTGTGTAGTAGTAGTTCTTCACTGCTGGGTAGTATTTCACTGTATTCACATTATCCATTTTAGTATTGAACATTTGGGTTTTTTCTAGGTCTTGGTTACTATGCATTAGGCTTCTAGGAAGATTCTCATAAGCTTTTTTGGTAGACATATGCACTCATTTCTATTGCATATCCTTGGTTAATTAATTAATTAATTAATTAATTAATTTAGACTGAGCATTTGAGCTAGGGCTTTTTCTTGCCAGAATTGTTAAGCAACAAAAATAAAACATAGTTAACACTTATTTAGTACTTATCCTGTGTCAAGCACTATTCCAAATACTTTGGCTGTATTAGCCCATTTAATTAGAATTCTTATTTTCATTTTACAGATGAAGAAACAGGAACAGTGTGAGGAAGCATTTTGCGTGGGTCATATAGCTAGTGACTTATAGAGCTTGAATTTCTTTCTGTCTCTCTCTGTCTTTCTGTCTTCTCTAATTGAGAATGTTTTTCAAACATTGATTAGGTTAGTAACATTGATTTCTCCAAATAGTTACTGTCCTGTTACACCTCATACTGGAGAGAGGGCAAGCAAGGAATGCATTGTAAACTGAATACCAACGGCTCACGATTTGAGCTTGAGTTTGAACCTAGGCAGCCTGGCTCCAAAGTACTCTGTTCTTAACCATTATGCTAAATAAAACAAGCTTTTCCTGGGCCCTTTGCTGTCCCAGCTGGCAGTGTGCCCTCACTGTGCCCTCTGCCCTCTTCCCTGATGGCTATATTTTGCAGCCCCTTCTGGTCACCAGAAGGAGGCAGAACTGAGGGGTCTTCAGAAAACTGGGCTCTGGAGTCACCTATCTTGGCTTTAGTCCTAACTAACTGCAACCCTTGGCAAATAATGTTAGCCCTTCCAGGTGTCCTCATCACTGAAATAAAAAAAAAAAATGCCAGGTGAGAATCAGATGGGAAATGCATGTGCAGCACACAGCTCTGTGCACCACACACAGGAATTTGTCATTAAATATTCAATATAAGTAGCTACTATATTTATTTTGGTGGTGGTTACTCAAAATGAGTGTCATTTAGGCTATTTAAATGAATGACTGAGCACCTGAGAGTCTTCCCATGTTAATTCTTCTAGGACAGACAATTCCTTCATAACCCCAAGAGCTGATCTCTAATAGTATAATCTGGCTGGGGAGATATTTTGGGGCAGGATTCCTTCCCAATTGCCTTCCTGGAGGCCTTTCTCAGAAGCCAGCCTGCATCAGGAACCTGGGTGAATCCCTCAAATTCCCCAAAGTGAAATCCATAAGTGGCTTAACATCCACCCAGAGGAAGATAAACGAGAGCCCAGAGTGTTTTCCTTTGACTTTATTCATGGTGGTTTTTGGAAGCCCAAAGAGGAATTCCTGGGGCTTTCAAATTTTTAGGCTGTAAGGAAAGAACAACTGAGTTTGATCTCTCAGGGCTTAAAAGAACAGCCATGAATTTGCGAGTGCCTGAACGGGAGACAGCAGCCCCTTGGGCCTCCTGGTTTTCATTTAAAGCCCTCATCAGTCCCTCTGAATGCAGCTGCACATTCACATGAGTAAGAGTTGATGATGGCATGCTGCCTGCTTGCTCATCTGGTCCAAACGCTTAGGAAATGCAAGGGGGTGATGACAGGGAGACAGGTAACCAGGAGTGGTCACTGCAGACAAAACAACCACACAACATAGTGTTGCTTGCCCTGTTTTGCATTAGTGCTACTGTTTTTCATTTAATTAGTGGCCAGTAGATAGTCAAGCATCTAATATTTTGGTTATGTCCTTGAGCTGTGGCAGTCTTTTAATCATGGCAATTCCCACCCCCTTGCTTTCTATTCTGCAAGCAAATAAAAAGACCATATTCGATGGGACTGGTAACAGTGGAAGGGAGATTTTAGTTTGCGGGTGTTTCCTGATGTCTCATGATTAAAGGGGCCCTGGCAGGTGTAGAAAAGGAAATTGGCTCATCTACTCTTTAGGAGTGGGCTTCTCTTTAATGTCTTGGGAAGTGGGAAACTGACAACGGGGAAAATAATAGAATGGAAATAATAGAATAAAGGTGCGAGAAATACTCTGTGAGCCAAGACCCAAAGAATGAAGGAGCAGGATCAGTGATTTGCTCAAATGTAGCGGATGAAACATTGATCCAAGGGGGCTTACGGGAGGGGCGTGATGCCTCAGAGGTGAGGTGTGGAGAATTGAAATGATTTCACAGTGCTTGGGCTTGTGATCTGGGCACTAGAGCCCTCTGCATGGGTAACAAACATATTACTGCTAATAAGACTTCTGAGCCAAGGTGGCCCCACCTGCTGATGCATCCTGACATACATACAAAGCCCCTTCCCAGGAAGCTTTGTGGCATTTTGTTTTTCTGTTTAGCCTTTTGTGACATACTGACATAAATTAAGCAACCTTCCCTGTCTATCACCTAACTACTACCCAAGATTACAAGCACACTTGTATTTTTGCGTCTCCCCTGCTTATTGGGTCTCTGATTTATTTATAAGCCATGCAGTGGCCAGTGGTGTCCAGCACATGGAATCTCAGATATGTGTTGAACAAATGATTAGTTTTGGGGATTCTGCTATGCTGATGACATGCTCTCTATTAGGGGATTCCAATTTGAGAGTCTAGTTTCCAGTTCTGGTTCGGGGTGTGGGGTGTGTGTGTGTGTATGTTTGTGTGTTTGTGTTGCTTTGGGCAAACCATTTCACCTCTCTCACAGCTTCTGATCCTCCATCTATAGAACTGGGTTGATCATACCCATCCTCTCGGGTCTAAGTGACCATCACTGGGACCTCCTCTAGCACAGTGCCCACAACCTAATGTTCCTGTTAATGACCCTCTCTCTTTACCCTCTCGACCAAAATCCACGGGGAATGCAAATCTTTTAAGAAAGAACATTGGTGCTAACTGGACAGCACCTTTTAATTGTTGGTGTTTTGTTTTTGTATTATGAGAGAATGATAGAGATATAGGGGAAATCAGTTAAGAAATCTCCTAATGCAGTCTTCCATAGGAAAAAATGGATTATGGAGGATTAATCTCTACAGTTAATTTTATCGACTGGCTCGGCATAATTGCTCTTCTTGGGAACATCAGCAGGGTCTCTGCTTTCAGCAGCAAGCTGCTCAGACGTGAACAGTGCTTTAACAGGTTCTGGGGCTACAATTTTTGAAATGTAAATTCAGCATAAGAGAAAGATACAGAGTTTGACTCTCTTAGGTATGTGAAATTAAAATGAACAGATATTTTAGGCAAAATATTAGGTTATCGGAAAAGTCATGACACATTTTTGCAACGAAAAACATAGAAAAAAATACATCATGACTTTTCTGACAACCCAATATATTATCAAATCTTTATTACATGCTTAGTAATTTAATAGGAAGTAAGAGTTGATATTTATCAGACAATGAAATGCCAAGCATTGTATCATCCTTTTAATGATGCTTTATTAGGACACACCTTTGAGGTTAGGATAATGGAACCTGCTTGCACACAGATTTAGTGCTGAATTAAGTGCATAAAAGAAAAATCATGTGTAGTCAGAATTAATCCCTGAAAAATTCCATAAAATCTTTCTGTCCACACCACTATAGAAGAATTGTCATCCCCAAAGTTTGAGAGTCACTGAGCTACTACTGCACAGGAAGGCACAAAGGAGTGTTTTCATGCAGGAATCTGGGCATTCAAATTTGTTGAATAAATGAATGTTGAATGAATTCTGTTTATAACTAACCAAGTTCTACAGTGTGGGTGATAGGTTGAGAATTATTAAGTATTTCTTTGGTTGAAAGGGTTGGCTCATTTCTCTTTTAATCGTAAGCCTCTTTAACCTAAATCTATCCTACTAGATTTGTTATTGTGAGGTTTAAATGCTATTGTGGAGACAAACCTGACCCAGCTGGAGTGTGCTAAGTGACTTGTCAAGGTCATTGTCACAACAAACACTAGGGTGGCTGTACATGATCCCCACCTCCTAGAGTTCACAACTTTGTGAAATTGCCTCCCCTTGAGTGTAGGCAGGACCTGACCTGCTTCTAACAAATGGAATGCAGCAAAGGTACTGAGATGTCATTCTGTGACTGTATTTTCTAGTGTAAACTCTGCTTGCTAGTAGCCTTGCCCTAGAGACTCTTTGATGGCTGGGAGACATAGGTGGGTATGTTGGGGAAGATAGTGTGGCAAGAAATGAAGGTGACCTCTAGGAACTGAGGGCAGCTCTGCTGAGAGCCAGCAAAAACCTTGAAGCTCTCAATGCTGCAACCACTCGGATGAAGGTGTGAATGTTGCCAAGAACCATGCAGTGGGGAAGCAGATTCTTCCCCAGTCCAGCCTCTGGGTAAGACCCTAGTGCTGGCTGACACCTTGATTGCAGCTTCATGAGACCCTATGTAGAGGACCCAGCTAAGCCGTGTCCAGACTTCTCGCCCACAGAAACTGTGAGATAATAAATGTATGTTGCTTGAAGTTGCCAAGTTTGTGGTAATGTTATGCAGCAATATATAGATAGTCACACAAATAGTGAGTGTCAGGATTTGAACCCAGTCCCATCTGATGATAGACACGAGGCTCTTAGCAGATCTGGAAGGAACTTGAAGGCCATCGAGTCCAGCAGCCTTTTGGTGGATGCCTGGATTTTCTACAATGTCCCTGGCAAGGTTGTCAGCTCCTGTGGGGCTCCTCCAGACTGGAGGAATTCATTATCTTTTGAGGCAGCTTCCTATTTCATTGATTGATGGACTGATTCCCTTATTCAACAGAAATATTTTCTGAAGTCCCCCTCAGTGCCAGGCTCTATGTTAGGTGTGGGCAGTGAGTACAGTGGCCAAGTGTCCTGCCCCATAGAACTGACATTCTCATAATTCTTAAACACCTACTTATTGAATTTGATCTTAAACTATAATTTCCAGAAGTCCTAATTCTGCGCAGTGAGCTCCAAAGCGTATTTGTCATCCCTTTCTTACAAGACAGCACTTCAGATATAAACACTATTGAATCTTGTCCACCTAAGTCTTTTTCTCTGGGTTGCTATCCTCCCAGTTACTTCTACCATTTGCCATGTGGCTTTATCTAGAGTTGTGCAGCCCAGTACAGGCGCCATGATCCATAAGCAGCTACATGTATTTAAATTGATTAGAATTAAATAAAACTAAAAATTCAGTTCCTCAGCCATACTAGCCACATATGAAGAGCTCAGTAGCCATGTGTGGGAGTGACTACCGCCTTGGAGACAGAACATTCCATCATGGTGGGAAGTGTTATGGGACAGGGCTGGACCAGCATCCTGGCCATAGATGCTGAATAAAACCTGGTTTGTCCATGTCATCCGTAAATTGAACTGAATAATGCATTCTGGCCTAGGTATTTAAGAGTATTAACTGAACTATCCCTTCTAGTTTTAAATAATATATTTTTATTAATAAAACATAAGATCAAAGTAACATTTTTGGCAGCCATATTACATTCTTCATTTTAAATTCAAAGTCAGTTAAGACATTTACAAGCAATCTTTCTCCATGTGCTACCAGAGAGCAGTGTTTCTTCGATCCTGTCCTTGTCCACTTATGTTTTTAGACTCAAACTTAATATTTTGCATTTACCTCTAGATAATTCCATTTTGTTAACTTTCAATAGATTTTTTTCAATTGGAATTTTTTTCAATTTTGCCTCTGACTTTTTAGAACCATTGTTTTCCTTCCTAGCTTCAGGTCATCACCAAATGTGAGTGGAATGCTGGCAATATCAGCATCCAAATTATTGATAAGAAGATAAACAGGATGGGACTCAGGTAGAGCCCAGTGGCATACCACTAGAGACTACGTTCTAAATTGACATAGACATAATTAATCAGCACTTTGAGAGGAAAATTTTTAGTGGGTTATTCAGCCTACTTATTTTCATTATGGCCAACCTTTATTTCTTTACATGTTTGCATTAGAGTTTTATGAAAAACTGAGAATATTTGGCCAAATTACAGACTTTATGACCATAACTCTCTTGACCATCACTGTCAGTATGAAACAAGAGAATGAGCATTGCCTGGTGTGAATTATTCTTAGTGAATCCATGCTGATCCTAAGTAATCATTGCTGCTGCCTGCCCCCCTTATTAATAACGGCATTTTAAGATTTATTTTGTGAGATTGGTAGATGCTTACTGATTTATGATTAGCAGAATCTTCATTCTCATTTCTTCTCATCTGCTGATACATCTGTTCTCCAGGATTTTTCAGAGTTTGCTAATGATGTTTCTACCTCCTCACACTTCATTCCATCCATAGCATCTGGGGTTTAATTCATCAGGGCCACGAGTCACGGCCTCATTTATAGAGGGCAAGCACTCTGAGGATTGCAGTACCTATTTTGGACCTCAAGTCCCTCTGAGCAATGCCTCCCCTACCCTTCATGGAAAGCGTCTCATTGCTCTTGACAGAATGCAGCCTCAGACTGGAGAATTGAGTGAGTCCACCTGCCATCACCATTAGCATCATACCACCTTCCCAAGCAGGAGACCTTTGTCTTTTTGTTGTTCTCCTTGCCCTGAGCTTAACGAAAATAGCCTTTTGTAGTTCTGCGTGTTTTCTGCTGGGCTCAGCTCATCCCAGCCTTTTGCCTTCCTGACACTCATATCAGAACTGGGAAGATTTTTCATTTGAGGATCGAGGCATTCTCCAAGCAGATGGCTTGAAAGGAGTCAGCTAGAGAGTGCTGTTGTACTGAGAATGACAGTCAGTGCATATCTCTGCCTCCACCTTCTACTCGGACAATAAGCATTCATTTCTTTGACTACTTTGGGTATTAGTGGAGGATCAGTTCCTCTAAACCTTCTCTCCCTGGCCTTTTTCCCTCTCTTTTGGCTAAAATTGCTTTATTGAGACCCTTTCATGATGGGTGTAATATACTGTGGAAATGGGTTTCAGATGGCAGTGAGTTCTGTACAAGATGGACTGTCTTCTCTACAGGCAGGCTTCTTTTTTATTTATTTATTTATTTATTTATTTTATTTTTATTATTTACTTATTTATTTATTTTTAATTAGTTTCAGGTGTACAACACAGTGCAATAGTTATACATTTTACCCCTCAAAGTGACAAACCCCCCACCCCCAATTCGCCACCCTACTCCCCCCCCATATCATATATATCTATTACTCTTCCTCTGACTCTCTTCCACAGTATAATCCACATCCCGTGATCATCTATATATATTCAATTACAGTAGGTATACAACCTCTGCTTTAGTCATACAGTGCAGTGATCAAACCTCTACTCCATCCATGAAATGGTCTCCCTAGCAAGACCTATGACCATCTGACATTCCACAGAATGTTTACAACATTATTAATTATATTCCCCAAACTGTTTTTCATATCCCAGTGGCAATATTGTAGTTGCCTATTTTTGCTGTCTAATCCCTTCCCCTTCTCCCTCATCCCCATCCCCCTCCCAATTAGCAACCCTGATTTTTCCTCTATATCTATGAGACAGTTTCTGTTTACTTTGCTCATTCATACAGTTTTTCAGATTCCACATATGAGTGAGATTATATGGTATTTGTCTTTCTCTGACTGACTTATTTCACTTAACATAATAGTCTCTAGGTCCATCCATATCATTGCAAATGGTATGATTTCATTCTTCTTTATAGCAAAGTAATACTCCGATGTATAAATATACCACAGTTTCTTAATCCAGCCATCTACTGATGGGCATTTTGGTTGTTTCCAAGTCTTAGCTATTGTAAATTGTGCTGCTATGAACATAGGGGTGCATAACTTTTTTTGAATAAGTGTCTTGGTTTTTTCAGGATAAATACCTAGGAGTGGAATTGCTGGGTCAAACAGTAGCTCTATTTCCATTTCTTTGAGATACCTCCATACTGACTTCCATAGTGGCTGCACCAATCTGCAATCCCACCAACAGTGCAACAGGGTCTCCTTTTCCCCACAGCCCCGCCAGCACTTGTTGTTTGTTGATATACTGATAGCCATTCTGACTGGAGTGAGGTGGTATCTCATGGTGGTTTTTATTTGCATTTCCCTAATGACCAGTGAGGTTGAACATTTTTTCATATGCCTGTTGGCCATCTGTATGTCCTCTTTAGAGAAATGTCTCTTCATATCTTCTGCCCATTTTTTAATTGGGTTGTTTGATTTTTGGTATTGAGTTTCATGAGTGTTTTATAAATTTTGGATATTAACCCCTTATCAGATATATCGTTGGCAAATATATTCTCCCATTCAGTAGACTTCCTTTTTGTTTTATTAATGGTTTCCTTTGTTGTGAAAAAACTTTTAAATCTGATATAATCCCATATGTTCATTTTTTCTTTTACTTCCCTTACGCGTAGGGATGTATCAGTAAAAATATTGCTCCGGGTAATGTCTGCAAATGTATTCCCTATATTTTCTTTTAGGAGTTTTATGGTTTCAGGTCTTACATTTAAGTCTTTAATCCATTTTGAATTTGTTCTTGTATAAGGCGTAAGGAGGTGGTCCAGTTTCATTTTTTTGCATGTGTCAGTCCAATTTTCCCAGCACCATTTATTGAATAGACTATCTTTACTCCAGTGTAAATTCTTGCTTCCCTTGTCATAGATTAATTGTCCATAAATGCCTGGATTTATTTCTGGGCTCTCTGTTCTGTTCCACTGATCGATGTGCCTGTTTTTATGCCAATACCAAACTGTCTTGATTACTGTGGCCTTGTAGTAGGTTTTGATGTCTGGTAGCGTGATCCCCCCGACTTTGTTCTTATTTCTCAAAATTGCCGAGGCTATTCTGGGTCTTTTATGATTCCATATAAATTTTAGGATTATATTTTCTATTTCTGTGAAAAATGCCCTTGGTAGTTTGATAAGAATTGCATTGAATCTATATATTGCTTTAGGCAGTATGGACATTTTAACTATATTAATTCTTCCTATCCATGAGCATGGTAGGTGTTTCCGTTTATTTGTATCTTCTATGATTTCTTTCTTCAGTGTCTTATAATTTTCTGAGTACAGATCTTTCACTTCTTTGGTTAAATTTATTCCTAGGTATTTTATAGTTCTTGACGCAATTGTAAATGGGACAGTTTTCTTAATTTCGCTTTCCGTTAGTATATTATTGGTATATGCAAATGCCACTGATTTCTGAACATTGATTTTATATCCTGCTACTTTACTGAATTCGTCTATCACTTCCAATAGTTTTTAGATGGAGTCTTTGGGGTTCTCTATATACAGTATCATGTCATCTGCATATAATCACAATTTTACTTCTTCCTTGCCAATTTGGATGCCTTTTATTTCTTTTTGTTGTCTGACTGCTGTGGCTAGAACTTCCAGCACTATGTTGAATAAAAGAGGAGAAAGTGGACAGCCTTGTCTTGTTCCTGATCTTAAGGGGAATGGTTTTAGCTTTTCCCCATTGAGTATGATGTTAGCTGTAGGTTTATCATATATGGCTTTTATTATGTTGAGATATGATCCCTGTATTCCCACTTTGCTAAGGGTTTTTAACATAAATGGCTGTTGGATTTTGTCAAATGCTTTTTCTGCATCTATTGAAATGACCATGTGATCTTTATCCTTCATTTTGTTGGTGTGGTGTATCACATTAATTGATTTACAGATGTTGAACCAGCCTTGCGCACTAGGGATGAATTCCACTTGATCAAGATGTATGATCTTCTTAATATATTGCTGAATTCTGTTTGCTAATATTTTATTGAGAATTTTTGCATCTATATTCATCAGGGAGATTGGCCTGTAGTTTTCCTTTTTTGTGATGTCTTTATCTGGTTTTGGAATCAGGGTGATAGTAGCTTCATAAAAAGAGTTTGGGAGCCATCCCTCCTGGATTTTTTGGAATAGTTTGAGAAGAATAGGTGATAGTTCTTTTTTGAATGTTTGATAAAATTCACTTGTGAAGCCATCTGGTCCAGGGCTTTTGTTTTTTTGGGAGCTTGTCAATTACTGATTCAATTTCCTTGGTAGTAATCAGGGTATTTAGATTTTCTGTTTCTTCTTGCTTTAGCTTTGGAAGGTTGTATGCTTCTAGAAAATTATCCATTTCTTCCAGATTGTCAAATTTGTTGGCATATAGTTGCTCATAGTAATTTCTTAGAATTTTTTGTATTTCTGTGATGTCTGTAGTCATTTCCCCTCTTTCATTCCTGATTTTGATAATTTGAGTCCTCTCTCTTTTTTTTTTTGATGAGCCTGGCTAGAGGTTTGTCAATTTTGTTTATCTTCTCAAGAAACCAGCTCTTGGTTTCATTGATCTTTTGAATTGTTTTTCTGTTCTCTATATTGTTTATTTCTGCTCTGGTCTTTATTATCTCCTTTCTTGTACTCCCCTTGGGCCTCTTTTGCTGTTCTTTTTCCAGTTCCCTTAGGTGTAAGGATAACCTGTTGATTTGAGATTTTTCTGCCATCTTTAGGTAGGCCTGCACTGCTATAAACTTCCCTCTTAGGAATGCTTTCGCAGCATCCCAGAGATTTTGGGTCATGGTGTTTTCATTTTCGTTTGTCTCCAGGTATCTTTTGATTTCCTCCTTGATCTCATTTGTGACCTATTCACTATTTAATAGCATATTGTTTAGCCTCCATTTATTTGTCAGCTTCCCAGATTTCTTCTTATAATTGATTTCTAGTTTCATAGCATTGTGGTCAGAGAATACAGTTGAAATGATTTCAATCTTCTTAAATTTATTGAGACTTGTTTTGTGGCCTAACATGTGGTCTATCTTAGAAAATGTTCCATGTGCACTTGAAAAGAACGTATATTCTGTAGCTTTGGGATGAAATGCTCTGAAAATGTCTGTTAAATCCAGCTGGTCTAATGTGTCATTTAAGGTCGCTGTTTCCACATTGATTTTCTGTCTGGAGGATCTGTCCATTAGTGACAGCAGGGTGTTGAAGTCCCCTACTATGATAGTGTTACTGTTGGTCTCTGTCTGTATGTCTGACAATATCTGTTTTATATATTTAGGGGCTCCTATGTTAGGTGCATAGATGTTTACTAGAGTTATGTCCTCTTGTTGGATCGATCTTTTCATTACTATGAAGTGTCCTTCTTTGTCCTTTGTTATATTCTTCAATTTAAAATCCATTTTATCTGATATAAGTATTGCTACTCCAGCTTTTTTCTCAGTACCATTTGCATGAAATATTTTACTCCATCCCTTTACTTTCAGCCTGAATGAGTCTTTGGATCTGAGGTGAGTCTCTTGTATACAGCATATAGTGGGGTCTTGCTTTCTTATCCATTCAGCCACCCTATGTCTTTTTATTGGAGCATTTAATCCATTTACATTTAATGTGATTATTGATAGGTGTGTATTTATTGCCATTTTGTTATTTGTGTTCGTAGTCTTTCTTAGGTTGTTTTTCTCTTCTACTTAAAGAAGCCCTTTTAGCATTTCCTGCAAAGCTGGCTTGGTGGTAATGAATTCCCTTAACTTATTCTTTTCTGCAAAGCTCCTTATCTCGCCTTCAATTTTAAATGATAACCTTGCTGGATACAGCAATCTAGGTTGTAGGCCTTTATTTTTCATCACTTTGAAAACCTCCTGCCACTCCATTCCTGCCTGCAAAGTTTCTGTAGAAAAGTCAGCTGATAATCTTATGGGGATACCCTTGTAAGTAACTTGCTGCCTTTCCCTTGCTGCTTTAAGGATTCTGTCTTTGTCCTTAACCCTTGCCATTTTCACTATAATGTGTCTTGGAGTGGGCCTGTTTGGAATCATCCTGGTTGGAACTCTCTGCACTTCCTGAGCTTGTATTTCAATGTCCGTTGCCAGGTTAGGGAAGTTTTCAGACATTATTACTTCAAATATATTCTCAATCCCTTTCTCCCTCTCTTCTCCTTCTGGTACTCCAATGACCCGTGGGTTATTGCGTTTGATGTTGTCCCCCAGCTCTCTTACACTATTTTCCATGTTTTTCATTCTTTTTTCTTTTTGTTGTTCTGCATGGGTGATCTCTGTTGTCTTGTCTTCTAAGTCACTAATTTGATTTTCTGCTTCATCCAATCTACTAGTGATTCCATCAAGTTTGTTATTTAATTCAGTAATTGTGTTCTTAAGTTCTAGCTGGTTGCTTTTCATGATTTCTCTATCCTTCTTTATATTTTCATTAATTTCCTTGAACATTCTAATAATCAGTGTTCTGAACTCTGTGTCCGATAGGTTGGTTACCTCTATTTCCTCTATTTCCACTGATTCAGGAAGTTTCTTCTGTTCTTTTATTTGTGTTGTGTTTCTTTGTCTCCCCATTCTGGCTTATTCTTTGTGTTTGCTTCAATATAACAGATAGATCCCCCAGGTTTCTCAGTCTTTTCTGGGTAAACTTATACAGTGTGTGTCCTTTATATTTGAATTACTCAGTCTCCCTATTCTACTGTGCTTGTATCTGAGGTGTTCCTTGTGTCGTGCATCCTCACTTGTTTTAAGTTTTAGTTTTGATTACTTTTGGTTTGTCAGTAGGTGGGATTGACTCCCAGATTGATGAGCTGTGAGGATCAGCAGCTTCTGCAGTTTATGAGCTGCTGTGAGAGGATTGACCCCTCTGTTGAAACTTGGACCCTATGGGCCCTAGTACCTGTAGCAACTTCCTTTTGGGTGTGATTCTTGTATGTCAAACCCAGAAATGCTCAGGTTTTATCTAAAGTTGGCCTCCAGGTATGATGATTCTTGTGTCTGTTTGTTTGGACCCACTGCTGCAGAGTGATTTTAGAGCATAACAGATCAACAAGAACAACCTCCGCAGCCAACAAAGGAAACCAAATGCTCGCACAAGTAAAAAAAACCAACCGTCAAACTACAGTCAACTTGTACAGAAATATCAATCATACTAATGAAGAAAACAAACAGAAACAAAACAAAAACCACACACATAATAATAACAGAAAAGGAAATGAAATAAAATACAATATCCTAAAATAAAAAATAGAATAAACGTGAGAAACCAATTAGCTATACCTAAAAAATAAAAAATAAAAATAAACTAAAATAATAAAAAAAGTAAGAATAAAAATTTAAAAAATAAAATTTGCAGAAGAAAGGAAAAGAGGAAAAGTATAGCAGTGAGAAGAATGAATAAAATAAGAGAGAAAGTGAGGGTGGGGAAAAAAGAAAAAGAAAAAGAAAAATATATATGTATATATTTGTCTACACACCCATATATATGGACATATATTCACCTATATACACCTACATATATGCCTATATTAAAAACTATAAAATGATAAGAATGAAATAGAAATAAAAACCAAAAACAACCAAGATAAGCAGGCAATAAAGGGAAAACAAATCAGAATAAAACCAAAGAAACCAAAAATACCCGTGCCGGTCTTGGCTAAAGTCCACCAAGCTCTCTTCAGTTTGTCTGCTGTACAAAAATTCCTGTGCGTCTTGTGGGAACAGTAGGCCACCTGATGCCTAGCGTGATCCTGGCACTGCAGGTTTGCTGTATTTGAGTGTGGTTGTGACATGTGATTGGTGGTTTTTACAAAGTCACTGCCTATTTGCTTTTGCCTGTGCCTATGCAGGCTGCACCCCCCCCAAGGCTCAATGAGTGTCTCTGGGCACCCTTTCGGTTGACAGCCATGGAGAATTAAAGAATTCCTCACTACCAAAAGCCAGCTGCTAAGAATCTGTTAATTAGTGCCTCAGCAGGTGAACCTGCCCTGCCTCCCAAGCCTTGCATAAAGGTGGGGGCGGGGTAGGTAGTCTCACTCTGCAGCCTTTACTGGGTGGAAATTCTCAACCCCCTGCAGGTAGGAATATCTTCCTAGTCTGCCCCTATTGCTCCATTCAGGAGTCAGTTTAAGACTGTCTTGGCGGGGGCCAAAGTTTGTGGGAGTGGGTGGGTTATTGGTTTTTTTTTTTTGCTTTCTGTTCAAGAGTAGAAAAAGGAAGAAAAAAAAATAAAGGCACAGTTCCAACACTGTTTTAAGCGAAGACCTTTGCCTCTTATGCTCCAGCAGAGTTCCTGCTGCTCTCCCAAAGGGTCTGCCGGGATTTAGGGAATTGCGCGCACCCTACCGTGTGGCTAAGATCCCCGCTCCACGTCTCTCAGGGACCTGCGTTTCCGCGCGAGTCTTCCTGTTTCCCCTCCTCCTGGGTTTAAGGCTTCTGCCTCAGAGCCCGGCGCGCGCCTGCGCGGTGCTCCTGCTGCTCTCCCGAAGAGACTGCCGGAGTTTAAGGGACTGCGCGCCACCCTGCCACGCGGCTCAGATCCCCGCTCCGTTTCTCGGGGACCTGCGTCTCCGCCCGGCACACTGCGTGTCCGAGCAAGTCTTCTGTTTTCCCCTCCTCCCAGATTTAAGGCGTCTGCCTCGGAGCCAGCGCGCGCCCGCGCGGATCTCCTGCTGCTCTCCCAAAGGGTCTGCCGGGATTTAGGGGACTGCGTGCAACCTGCAGCGCAGCTTAGATCCCCGCTCTGTCTCTCCGGGACCTGTGACTCCGGCCGGGGCGCGCTGCGTCTCCGCGCCCGAGTATTCTTTTTTCCCCTGCTCCGGGTTTCAGGCTTCTGCGCTCCGCGGACCCAGTGGGCACAGAGACTGATCCCTGAACCGGGAGGGTGCAGGGATTGATCTTGCCCTGTCACTGCGGGGCTCTGCACCCTGCTTCCTGGGGACCCAGCGAGTGGCGGGTGCAGCTCCTACCTCTGCACAGTCGTCTCCTCTCTCTCCTCCCGCACTTGCCCGGCCTGAGGCTTCTGCCTCAGACTGCAAACGGATGCGCTCTTGCTGAACTCTAGGTGGGCCGCGGGCCGCAGGGAGCGAGCCGGGGGAACACTCACCGTGCCTCCGCAGCCGCGGGTGCGGGCTACACCTCACACGTCTCGCCGCTTTCTTCCCCTACTCGCCCGGCCTGACCACCTTCCAGCAATCCTTGTGTGGAACTCTTAGTTGCTCTGTGTGATGAGTAGATGTCTCTTTGAAGCGTATTAGAAGTTCAAATTGTGGATATTTCCATGGGAGATTTCATGGAGCCTTCCTCACAGCCGCCATCTTGCCCCTCCCCCAGGCAGGCTTCTAATACCTTCAAATTACCGTTGCCACGGAGAGTCCACTGTATGGTTCACAAGGATTTAACAAAGTCCTGGAATCTGTGGTTAAGAGGTCTCTGGAGTGAGACACTTGGGGGTTCAAATCCCAGCTTCCCTACTTATCAGCTTTATGACCTTGGCCAAATTATTAACCTTGCTGTGTTTGAATTTCCTCTAAGGAGGTTCTTGTTTCAGAAGGCTGTTGCAAGACTTGAATGAGTTAATACCTATATCTATATCTATAACAAGTTTTCAGCATAGTATTTGGGACAAGTTTATGCTAAATACAAACTTTCTAACAGCATCAATTATTATTTTCATACCAAGTCTCTCAAGGCTAAAAGGCCCCAGATAATTGAAATTAAAGGTCAGTCAGGGCCGGCCAAGTGGCACAGTGGTTAAACGCTGGCTTGGGAAGTCAGCAGCCCTGGTTCTGGTCCCACATATGAGGGCCAGTGACAGTGTCCTCAAAAAAAAAGAAAGGTTAGTCAGCTGGTAAGATCTTCATTTCTAATGCCCAGGGAGGGACATGTGGAATCAATACCTGATTTTCTTTTATGCTAATCGGTGTACCATCTCCCAGGATGTGATAACAGAATGGAGATGCGGAGCTGGCTTGGCCATTTTGAGGATGACACTTGCTGGGTGTTGGGTCCACATGCTGCGTCCTCATCTGGCCTGCTGTGTACACAGGACATTGCTCCACTTCCCATGTACCCAGTCCCACTAACACCTTAGCACCTCTTTCTCAAATGTGAAGATACTTTATGGTTGACTTTTGGTTTTCCTTTCCAAAGTGCCCTGGGACCACAGGCAGTGTGGGATTTTTACTTTGGTTCAAGCCCAGTTAACATTGAAACTCCAAGTTCAGGGACCTGTAGATGAAAATGTGATGGAAAAGAAAAGAAAAAAAAAGAAAAGAGAAAAAAGAAAGAAAAGCTGCCTGAAGAGAGGGCCCTGTATATTGTACAGAACCCATCACCATGTGAAAACAAATTTCCACAGTACTCCTACCCCTGACTGACAAGAGCCCCTGGTTATAATAAGTGCTCCCCTCCACACATCATGTGAGGACACTGACTACTACTCTAGCCGGCTTCTGTGCATCTTAGGACATTTGGACATAGTGTCCCCTCTTTGTAAAAGCTCTTTCTCTACCTGGTTCCTTCTTATCATTCAGTCTCTGGCTTAAAACATTAATTCCTGACTACCCTTGCTAAACTATCCCCTCTGCCCTCACCCTTTTCCTCATCACTCTTTCTCCTTTTATATCAGTGTCTGGAATACTCATTTTTCAGATAGCTGCTGTCAGAATACAAGCTGTATGAGGGCCAAGACCTGGCCCATCCTCTTCTTTGCTGTGTCCCAGTGCCTGGGACAGTGCCTAGCACACAGCAGGGACTGGCAAATGTTTGGCGAGTGCATGAATTTTAAAATTCAGTGCAGGGGAAGCTACTCCAGAAGAAAACATCTTACATTCCACATTTGTCCTGGTAGCAGATACCTCTGGTACCTTGTGCCATATCCCTCATTCTCCACTCCCCCTTCCCCCCACAAGGGACTATTCCAGCAAATTCAGAGGTGAATCTGTGGGGAGCTGAGGGTATAACCTGAGGCACCAGCTCATGTTCTGTTCATAGTGCGCCAAGCATCTTCCCATCTTCCTCACAGAGCCTGCTCCGGTGCAAGCAACAGCAGCCCGGGAGAACCTGAGAGCTGGTCTTCCGTGGAAACCTGATGGATAAATGCTTTCACCTCCTCCCCTTTGGTAGACGATTCCGGGAGCCATTCTCTCCACTTCCAGGGAGGCCCTGGTGGAATCCAGCTGCCAGTGCTCACATCAGAGACCTCAGACATGTACTCGTACATCTTTGTCTCAGTCTCTGCTTTGGGGAGAGCCCACCCTGTGGCCCATTCATACTGAACACTTCACTTCATTGTTGCCTGTCCATTGTCACAGCCTACATGGACGCTTGTGATATAAATTGGGAAACCTTGTATGAACCTCTTTAGTGATAGTTGCCTGCTTCTATACTTTATCTTTTTCCGGATGACAAGGGTCTCTGTGACCTTGGACTTCTGACACCTGTTATCCTAAAGATCTTTGAAATTTCACCTCCCTTTTCTTATAGCTGTTCACCGGGCAATTCACTGATCAGCTCTCCCCGTTTCTTTCTTGAAAACACAATCGTGGACTCCATCTTGTGATTGCTTTCCCAGGCGTGTGTATTTATAGCGCTGGCTTTTAGATTGTGGGCTAAACTTTCAGTGGTACTTGCTTTGAAACAGACTTTCTGAAGGGCCTCTGTGGGGATAATGAGGCCATTTCTACCCTGGCAAGTTGGAATACATTACAAATAGGGCTTCAAGAAGTACTTGAAGTGAAGGTGCTTCCTATACAGGGCAAATTGTTGTGTGTGTGTGTTTTTTTAACCTTCCAAAAATCATTCTGCAACTGTTTCTTGGTGCTTTTGTGATTGTCTATGCCTTACACAGAAGTCATTATTGCATCATCATCTGTCAGCTTTCTTTCAAACTTACTGAGTCAGTACTGGCAGAACTAATGGGTAAAAGTTCAGCTTCTGTAGGGTGGGTGGGTGGGTGGGGGGAGGAGGGAGGAGGCAGCTGTGGTGTTGCACATGGAAGGTATGGTTTTGCCAACTTCTAGGATGCAGATTATTTTTTTTTTTTTAAAGTTCACGCCATCTATTTGTGACCTCTGTCATAAGTATTAACTTAACCAGGTCCTTTTATTTATTTATTTATTTATTTATTTATTTATTTATTTATTTATTTAATTGGGGGAATTGGGAGAGGGGAACAGCGTTGGGGAATCGGGGAAGGGGAACAGACAAGTTGCTGTCTTTTTGTCCTTCAGTCTAGTTGTGGAGGACGTTGCTTCACTGGCCCATGTTGGTATCATCATTGCGCTCTTCCCGGATGAGGCAGATCGGTCGCCCACCTCTGGATGTCGCTCACCGCAGCTATTGGCAGCTCACGCTGGCTGCCGGCCACTCACTGTAGCCTATGGCAGCTCACTGCAACAGGGGCTGCAGCCCACACCGTCGCCGGAACTCGCACAGCCCAGCTCCACGTAGAGCTGTTGTCAGCTATAGAGGGCTGCGTCACTGGCCCTCATATGTGGGATCCGAACTGGGGCCGCTGGCATCCCAAAACCAGCTCTTAACCAATGTGCCACTCAGCCGGCCCTAACCAGGTCCTTTTAAATGATGCTCTATAAAGCCTGAGAAATGAACATAATGTCAAAGGATGGAATCAGAAGAACAACTTGGATTTTGTTACAAAGTCTTAAGTAGTTTTTAAAATAATTTTTCCACACTTCAGCATTTTGTTCTGTAAAGAGTTCTATTAATTTCCATGGTCCTTTAGATCTTTTCCAAACATCATTTCAGTTTTCTTTTGATCGTACTCCCTCAAAAAAAACCTTTTTCATTTCCCAACATTTTTTGCCTATTACAATCCCTAAGTATTACTTCAAACAATTTCCAGTTAATTACTACAGAAAGTTCCATTGGACAGCACTGGGGTCTAGAGCATGCATTGTATATTCTTTTCTTACCCACCATCTAATAATGAATAACAGTTCAAAGTAAAAGTGAATCTTCTTGAAATTACTTCTGTTTGATTTGTTTACTTAGTTGATCGCCATAAAAATCATGGCCCCATAAAATTTACTCATTAGGATGCAGATTCTTTAACTTCTTCTTTGCCATGGGTCCAGTCCCTTTGGAGGTTTGGTGAAGCTGGTGGATCCTGTCTGAGAATACTGTTTAAGATAGAACAAAATGTATAGGATTATAAGGGAAGTCAGCTATATTGAAACATAGTGATGAAAACATTAAGACAGTTTTTAGTATAGAACATGTGCTTCTATATTAATGCATTAAACAACATGATGCACAGGCAGATCCATTAACTAAATAATTATGAGTTTGTGATGGGCACACTTTGAAGCATCTGCAACACATTTTAATGTGACTTGAAAATACCAGTGGTTTCCAATCTTGACCAAATTGCAGGAACTGCCAAATATTCCTGTGGTTTGTTGCTGACATTTGTAATTGAAAGAAATGAGTTTCTTTCCTCTTGAGTTTCAAATAGAGGTTAGTGAAAATAAAGATGTCAGTTTTTTTCCTCATCCCTGTTTTGTGGACCCCTGAATTCTCTCCAGGGAGCCCAGGTTCAGAATCCCTGTTCTCAGCTTTGGCAGTTCTTTCAGGCCCGTGTAGAGGCTCCGGTGTGCTCCATGTCGGGATGACCCCTGCCCCAGCATTTGCCTCACAAGCCACGCCTGGCAAATGGTTGAAGGGAACTGTTACCCAGCACTGTGCCTGCTATTGTTATACATACATCAGATAAATGTTAACTACCAGAGGGTGATTTTGGGATGCTGCCTCTCAGGATTCCTCTCTCTGCTTTTTTTTTTTTTTTTTTTGGTTCCTTTCATGTGTTATAGAAATGGCCATTGATTGGGAGAAACAATGATGTCTGAAATTACTTATTAGATTGAAAATACTTTGGTAAGTGCTTTTACTAAGTTGGTTTGTCAGGTTTCCTCAAGCAGGGTCTGTTTGCTGATTACTACTTTGCATAATGTTGTAGAGTGAACAAGCCTGCTTTTGTTTTGACATCAGGTGTTCTGGTGTCCAGCAAGGTTCTCATACCTATATACAAAAATATACGCACAGTTAAAAATATTAGATGAGAAAGCCCAAAAGGCAAGATTATAACGAGAGTGTGCATACATACAGTGAACAATACAGACATCGTCCAAAAAAAAAAAAAATGGCTGTGGGGTAAAAGAGGGAGGGGCAAGTGCCCACTTTTAGCTATTGGAAAGGCATGGCTATCCACAGTGGTTAGGAGGGCAGGCTCGAAACTTGGGTTAAGATCCCAGCTCTGCCGCTTGGGCAAGTCACATTACTTCCCCACATCCAAATTTCCTCCTCTGTAAATGGGGATAATGATAGCACCTACCTCAAAGCATGAGGGGAGGGTTAAGTGTGTTAAAACCCAGAACACTCTTAGAGTTGAGCCAGGCATTTACATGCGTGTTGGAGGTGGCACTTAGCTGCTGCCCTTATTCACTATAACAACTCATTTTAGTACAAGTGCAGGTTATAGAGCCCTTCCCTCTACCATGCCTCATTGGAACTTCAGGTAGCTATTTTCAAGATAGAAGAACTGACAGTTCAGAGAAGTTCAGTGATTTTCCCATGGAAAGGATGTAGAAGCAGTGGGGATGAGAACCTGAGCTTTGGGATAGCAAGACCTACCAGCATTCCAGTGTGTTCCACTGCCTTTAGTACATCAGCTGAAGTGAGCTTCTGGTGTTCATTTCAGAATTCACAAATGAAGAGGAATGATCCTTCAGGCACCCAGCGCTGTCCAATAGAACTTTCTGCATGGTGGAGGTTCCCCATGGAGCTGTGTCACTGATTAACTCAGTTTTAAATTTTACTTAACTTAGAAATCCAAAACACTAATTCAGGAAGATATATGCACACATATGGTCACTGCACCATTACTTACATTAGCCAAGATGTGGAAGCAACCTGAGTGTCCATCAATGAACAATTGGATAAAGAAAACATGATATATATATATATACTGGGGTTCCCAAAATAATGCATACAAGTGGACACTTTAGTCAGCATTGATCAAGCAGTAGTTTGCCAAAATCAGAAGTATCTGAACACCACTTTAAGCACCTCTTGTAATTGCAGAAGTCAAATGTGACTTGTATTCATCTTTTGTTATTGGTATATATTGAGTATTACTATTTTAATACAGTTTTCATTTCTTAAACCATGTATAATTTCTTTGCACCTTCTGTGTGTATATGGAATATTACTTGGCTATAAAAAAATGAAATCTTACCATTTGTGACATCATGGATAGATGTAGAAGGTGCTTCTACATAGGTGAAATAAGTCAGACAGAGAAAGACAAATATCATATGATTTCATTTGTATGTGGAATCTAAAAAACAAAACAGTAAAACAGAAATAGACTCATAGATATAGAGAACATTTTGATGGTTGCCAGATGGGAGGGGGGTTGGAGCGGTGGGTGAAAAAGGTGAAGGGCTCAAGAACTACAAATTTGTAGTTGCAAAATAGTTACAGGGTGTAAAGTACAGCATAGGGAATATAGTCAATAATATTGTAATAACTGTATATGCTGTCAGGTGGGTACTAGACTAATCGGGGGTTATATAAATGTCTAACCACTATGCTGTACACCTGAAACTAATATGCTATTGAATGTCAACTGTAATTGAAAAATAAAAATTAAAAAAAGAAAATAGAAATTTTTTTTTCCTCATTTAAGTTAATTTAAGTTTACATGGCTATGTGTGGCTAGTAGCTACCAGTTGGACAGTGCAGAGAGAGTGGTTCTTGTGTCAGAAGGCTCAGGTATGAAGCCTAGCTCCAGTACCAGTTAGCTTTGTAACCTCAGGAAGATTATTTCTGGGAGCTCAGTCCCCCTAACTCTGAAACGGGATAATTGTATTTGGATTCAATTAAAAACTCACTCCAGCTAGGCCAAAGATGAAAATTATTTTAAAGTTATAGGAGTTCTATGGAATCCAAAGGAAGGGATGAAGGCAGGTCAAGAACTTTGAGGGAGCTGACCGTGCTCCTTTGTCTCTGTACATCTGTATCAATCTCATCTCAGGGAAGATTGGCTTCCTTTCTCCCTGCCTGTAATGAGAGAAAAATGGCCATCCCACACCTCCCACATTAATATCTCCTTCTTTCAATTGTGTATTCTAGAATGACTGGCTGTCTCTCAGTTTCAATTCTGAGTCCTAGGAAGAGAAAACTTCACTGGGCTTGGCTTGAATTAGCCATGGTTGGCTTAACTACATAGCAAACCATGCTGTCCTGTTCCCTCTTCGGAAGTTTGGTGGGGTTTGGGGGGCTCGGATGTTCCTAGTGAAAGCAGTGCTTGTGAGTTACATCCACTCCTAAGAAAGTGTCTGTGCTGTTAATCAAGAAACAAGCCCCAAATGGGGTCACTTGTTCTAAGCAAACCAAGACTTAGTTCCTAACCTAACTGCAGGTACAACCTTCCCCAGCAGTGTCATCTTAACCTGTCAGTGTGGAATTTTCTGGTCAGCACAAATGAGACAATTCTTTCTATCCCCCAAGGAAAGATGAGGTAATCTGCCACACAGATCCTTGCTGACCTAAACCTGAAAGAATCTTTTTTATTTATGGCTTCCTTGTCTTGCCTTTAAAAACCTTTCCCTTTCTGTAGACCTTTGGAGTTCCTCTCTACTTTTTAGATGGGATGCTCCCCAATTCATAAATTGCTCAATAAAGCTAATCAGATCTTCAAGTTTACTTAGTGAGATTTTGTTTTCTGACAACAGTTAAAAATTTTGTTACAAGGTAGAAATGGTGATTGAAAAACCAAACTTGTTAGGGAAAGGAGCTAGGGCTTCCTGATTAAGTTTAGGTTTTCAGACTCATTCATTGTTTCAACAAGTATTTGTTGATTGCTTGTTCCTGCCAGGCTCTGTGCTAGGTCTTCTATTAAGTACTAGAGATGAGATGCAATGCTGAGAGAAGATACCTGGTCCTTGTCCTCATTGAGCTTCAAGCTTTATGGGGAAGACCCATGCATGCCAAGCGTAACAATGCAATTCTGAAGAACCAGAAGAAAATACTAAAATTTAGAGATTTTACTGTGTAATTAAGAGAACTTCCCTGAGGAGCTGATGGTTGTCTTGAAATATAAAGATTGAGCAGGAATTAATTAGGTAGAGGACAGAACAATGTGTCTGTCACTGAACAATAGAAGTGGCATGTGCAAGGGCCCTGTGGCAGGAATGCTGTAAGAAAGAGCTGGATAATATTGGAATTCATTGATTCTGCTCTCTCTGGCCTAGTTACTAAAAGTACTTTGGAATTGACTGTATGGTAGTGGACCCTTATCCACAGTTTTTCTTCCCATGGTTTCAGTTACCCACAGTCAATTGTGGTCTGAAAATATTAAATAGAAAATTCCAGAAATAAACAATTCATACATTTTAAATTGCACGCTGTCTGAAGTGTGATAAAGCTCATGCCACCCTGCTCCACTCTGCCCAGAACATGAACCATCCCTTTGTCTGGGATCTCCATGGTATATAGATATTTCCCAACTGTTAGGCGCCTAGAAGCTGTCTCAGTTACTGCTGATGTTGCACTGATGTCTCAGTGCTTGGATTCAGGGGACCCTTATTTTACTTAATAATGGCCCTGAAGCACAAGAATAGTGATGCTGGCATTTTGGATATGCTGAAGAGGAGCTGAGAAGTGCTCCCTTTACTGAAAAGACGTGTGTAAATGTATAGGGTTTGGTACCAACCGTGGTTTTAGGCATCCGGGGGGGTGGGTCTTGGAACATATCTCTCATAGTAAGGGAGGGATGACTACATTCACTGTTGTTTTCTCTGTAACACTTACCTCAATTCACAGTTATATTATTCATGCTTGTTTATCTGTTTGCCTGTCTCCCCATGCTAGAATGTGGGATTTTGTCCATCCTTTTGTACCCAGCACCCCACACAGGGCCTTGTGCAGAAGTGTGATCAAAAAATACTTGTTGAGGCTCCACCTGGAGCTGGGCTGTGCGAGCCCCGGCGATGGTGTAGGCTGCAGTCCCTGCTGCAGTGGGCTGCCATAGGCTACAGTGAGTGGCCGGCAGCCAGCGTGAGCGGCTGGCAGCCAGTATGAGCTACCAATAGTCGCGATGAGCGACCATCCAGAGGTCGGTGACCGATCTGTCTCATCTGGGAAGAGCGCAATGACGATACCAACATGGGCCAGTGAAGCAATGTCCTCTGCAACTAGACTGAAGAACAAAAAGACAGCAACTTGTCTGTTCCCCTTCCCCGGTTCCCCAACGCTGTTCCCCTCCCTCAATTCCCCAATAAAATCTTTTTAAAAAAAACACTTGTTGAAGGAATCATGCAGTGGTGACCCACTGAACATGGAGACAGAACAGAAGATTGTGCTCAGCTCTCCTGTAAGACTTCCACAAGTGATCGGTCCCCTTACTTATGTCCTCTCCCTTCCCCCTTTCGCCATAAGTTCTGTGTTTTCCTTTAGTGGCCCTTCCACCTCCTCCACCAAATCAAATTGGAACAAAACAAAACAAACCCACACACATATACAGATCTTCTCCCCTCAACAACAAACAAATGGACGAACAAAAACAAAAATAAAGAATCCTGAAGTATGTCTTTTTCTTTCCCCAAACACTCTTCTACTCTTCTGCATTAGTGCCTCTTTCAGGAAGTTTTCCTGGGTTACAGCAGTCCTTGCCAATCTTACTCTTCTTGACATTGTTAAAGTCTTTCTTATTCCAAAAGATAATACCAGATATTATTGACCTGCTTTCATTGTTGCTCCATGTATATTTGTCTTTTCCAATTAGATTATCACTTCTGGATAGACAGAAATTGGTTTCACTGATTTCTCCTAGCAGGTCCTGGTGTAAAGCCAGTACCCGCTATGCTTTCAGCATATACAGGAGCTTTGACAGATTGTAGCAGGAACTTGTGTTATCAAAGTAACAGAGGGTACCAACAAATACTGAATCCCGTTATGCTCTTGTGTTTATTATATGTAGTTTTTCCTATAATACCATATCATTTAGAAGCTATTAGTATATTTTGATTTAACTTTAAAAATACCATTTACTATGATATTATTATTTAAATTATATAATAATAATATATTTATTTAAGGATAGTTTGTATTATTTATAAACATGGCTTTATTAAAAAATTAAAATGTACCTAAAATAAAAACACATCATAAATCAGTTAACGTTAGTACTGTCAAAAATACTTTCCTTTTTTTTTGCCACAGGAGGGCACTGTTGTCAAACAAAAAATGATTTTAAGGTTGAAATTTAATAAAGGTCTAAATTAAACTTTTAAGAAGCATTTCTCCCACTCAGGAATTAAAATGGCTGATATTATCTGCAATGGCATTGTCTTGCTATGTAATCCTACTGCCGTGGAATTTACTGAATATGGATGTCTGTGAGTTGTATGTCATTGAATAGCTGGATCACACTGTATTTTTCCTAAAATGCTGAGTTACAGCTGGAAGGCACCTTGGCAGTCATCCAGTTAAACTATATTAGTTTACAGGTGAGGAATCTGGGGAGCATAGTGGTTAAATGACCATTTATTTGGAAGTAAAACTAGAGACTTACATTTATTAATTTCCTTAACAAAACATATTTAACACCCATATGCAGGGCATTGTTAGAGATTAGGGTAGAAGACAAATAAGATGTCTGTCATTCCTTCCTCAGGAAGTTTGTTTGCATTCCGGTTGTCCAAGAACTGACCACCCACCCCCACCCCAACCATAAGGATTAACGTAGTAGAGGTGCTGTTATCAATATTTATGTCCAACTTACTTTATTTTTATGAACATTCTTTATGTAGACTTTAAGTCATCACATAAAAACTTTTTAGAGAAAAATTGAAGTGCTTGGCAATTTGTGGGTAGCCTTCAAAATATTATATTGATTATTTATTATGTTAAATGAAGTCCTTGACACTGTGTTTTGATTATGGGAATAATGAGAAACAAGAGGAAAATTTCCAATTAAAAACTGGTCTAATTAAAAGAAATAAACCCTTTGCAGTAAGGATAATTGGGCCTTGAGAGATTTATGGCTAACCTGCCATTACAGCTCACATGTGCAGCCCCAGACCTGGGCAGTTTCACTCAGACAACCAGCTGTGGAGTTACACTGGGTGGCCCAGAGTTTGGTGAGTCATTTATTTGATGTAACTTTCTGGTTTGTTTTCTCTGTTTTATGTATACAGTCTCTCAACGACCCATTATCGCTTAGTGATGATTGCTTTTGTACTTTTCTTGGTCAGCAGAAGGCTAGATAGAAGTTTTCTTTATTAACAAAATAAAGCACTGTGTGCCCATACTTCCATTAGAAAGGAATGTGCCACTGCACTTAATAAGTGTGGTTTTAAAGAATTGCTCAATTCTTAAAATGACAGTGTGAACTTTATAAAAAACCTAGCATGTCTATTTAAATTATTTAAATCATCTTTGACCAGAAGAGCCTTTTAGAAGAATTATCTACCTTCTAATTTAGATGAGATGATATTGGTAACACTTGAAATTGAAATGCCATTTATAAAATTCTTTAATATTTAATAGACACAGTTATCTTTAATGGTTCATTTTTAACATGCTTTAAAATGGTTCAGTAGTAAATTCTACATAGATGTCTTAAAGCAAGCAGTAAAAAAGCAATTTGTGACATGTATATACTACGTTTTGGTAGGAAAATGTGCCTGCTTTAACATATGACAATGACCATGCTCTGAATTACACAGTAATTCCATGCATCATGTGATGACTACATGATAGCTCAGTGGAAGCATCAGCCATGTATCAGTGCTTGAAATACATTCACACAAACATCAATAATCTGCTAAATATATTTACTTTCATCAGCACACTCAAATACAAGAAGTTCATTAATACTGGTCTTGATTCAGAATAAATTCGTCAAGAGAGGTTATATTTCGTTTTACATACTTTTGTGGAAAAGCTGTTTGAAAATTTCCAGAAGACAATTCAATGTGGTTGTGTTATTTAAGCACCTGGCAATGGAAACATTTTTCCTCATTTCTGCCTAAAGAAAGGATGAATTATTTTATGTAGGCAACTTGCATTTTGAAATTGGAAATTGGGTTATTGGACATCACTTAGTGGGACCAGCATTTTACCCCTTTTCCACTCAGAAAACTTTTCTTTACTCCCCAGGTGCAGGTTGCTAATTTATGAAACATTTCTCACTTCTATCATTTTTGTCTTGATTGAGTAGAATTTAGTATGGAGGAATGATTTACCACAATGTGTAAACTCTTCTGGGCGTCACATCTTACATCAGTAGCTGTTAGAGTTATTACTGCTTGTGCCTTGATATCCGAGGGGCTGAGAACTGGTCATAGGGTCAGCCAGCAGATCCGACCTGGAGGTTAGGTGAAGTGATGGTGAGTCTGGAAATAGCTAATTATTCAAATGTGCCCACTATGGAGGGGATGCAAGATGGAGCCTGGAAACCTTCCTGGTGAGTGGGCAGGCAGGAAGGACAATGTTGTTTCCTAGCACGAGGACCGTTTGTTTTGTTATTAAGCGAGAACCTGCCTTACTGTTTTGTTGCAAAAACATTTCTGAATTGCTGGAGTTTGTCAGGAAATGAGTCTGAGTGGATGCACAGACAAAAATCATTTTTTTCTTTTCTGTTATGTTTCACTGATGAATTCCTTCATAGAAATCTGCTGAAGTTATTTGGCCTTTGTGTATTGTGTCTGGCTCTGGTGTATTTTCGAGAAATGTTTTAGAGGGGTTCTGATCTGAAGTGCAGTTGTTTTCCATCTGTTTGAAAAATGGCAGCTTAAGCACCCAAAGTCTTTAGAATTCTTACATGTTTGGTCTTAATTTGGAAAATGACATAAGCCTTTAATAAATCTGCAGCAAATCAAAATCACTGTTATTTATTAGCTTTTCAGAGATGAGTTCAAATTTATTTAAGGGTTAACATGAAACATCTTAGGTTCCAAGCCAGAAATCTGTTAGCAAGTTCCATTCAGTTGCCTGTACACATTTGTCCACAGACAGAATTTTCATCTACAGGTTGATGATCAATGTCTTGAATTCCTGAAGAAAGACAGATTTATTTTCACCTATTTATTAAAGCATGAAAAGAGACTGATACTTTTTTTTTTTTTTTTTGAGGGCAGTGTCACTAGCCCTCATATGTGGGACCCAAACCAGGGCCACTGGCTTCCCAAGCCAGCGCTTAACCACTGTGCCACTCAGCTGGCCCAAGGGATACTTTTAGGAAATAATTTTCACAAGAATTGAAACAGTAGGTACCTTGGTGCCTGATGGCTTGAATTTAAATCCTGGTTTAGCCACTTGCTAGCTGAGTGACCTTGGGCAAGTCACTTATCCCCCTTTATGCCTTACTTTCTCATCTGTATATCACGATATAAATAAATCTTACTTTTAAATGAGTTAATATTTTGAAGTGCTTAACACAGTGCTTGGCCCATAGTAGGCATTATGTAAGTGCTTTTTAAATAAAAACAAATAAGCCTTCTCTGGGAGCTTGGGTAAATGCTCAGATTTGAATTAACCAGAGCATTCTGTCAACTCTCCTCATTGTTTAGGATTGGTAATAAATTCTAGAATTTCTTTTAATAAGAATATCTTTTAAACGAAGTCTTTTAAGTATACATTTGTATTACTTTATATGACTTCTGACTTAATGAAAAGTGGAGAGAATAGTACAAATAGCTCTCATGTACCCAGATTCATCAATTGCTTACACTTTGCTCTTTTGTTTTCTCATTCCTTCATTCATACATTCATTCATTTTTTTCTTCCTCCCTTTTTTACCCCTTTCATCCTTACTCTATCTTTTTTTCTCAGCATTTGAAAATAAGTTGGAGACATTTGTCCCTTTATTCTTAAATATTTGAGGCTGTATTTTTTTTTAATAACAAGGACATTTTCTTTCTTAACTACAGTATAATGATCAAAATCAGGAAATTTAATTTGACAACACTAATTTAATCTATAAGCTATATTTAGAAATTGTTAATTGTCTCAATAACATCTTTTATAGCTATATGTATGTATATATGTGCATATGTGTATGTGTATTTGTGTGTGCATGCAGTTCATCCTGAGAATGTCTTGTATGTGTGTATTTTTTCTGGTCCAAGATCCAGTGTAGAATCACAATTGCATTTAGTTGCCATGTGTCTCTCTTTTATTTGGGACAATTCCATATATGTATATGTTTTGCATGACCTTGACACTTTCTAAGAATACACGTATTTCAGAACATCCCTCAAATTTGATTTAGTATGATTTTAACTCATGATTACCTCCAGGTTTAAGGTCATTGTGTCTTCCGATTTTAAAAGGCACAGTGATATTTCATCACTGTAGGATTTTAGAATGAAAAAATTAGGAGAACTTGATGCCGTAGAGATTGATATGTATGGAGGAGGTGAGTGTAGCAAAACTACATAAGAGATATTATGAAAGTGCTTATTTGTAACAAGTAAATTACTATATTCCAAAAGAGTAAATTTAGGAAATTCACCCCACTTAGGAAAGCAAGTAGATCAAGAGAAAAGAAAGGTAAAGACTCAATATTTCCTTGGTAAGAAATTAAGTGTGGACAGAATTCTTTCTTGTGTACAATAGAAATAAATTAAACACCTGAAGAATGGCCCCCTCTGCCTGGGAACCTCAAAGTTTCTTGGTACCAGCAAACATGAACAGGCTTTCTGTTCTTTTGTTGTAAGAGCTGCTACTTCTACGTAATACCAACACATAAGGAGAAAGATAAAAAGTGTAGTCTACCTTCTAAATGCTGACTCTTTTTAGTTCATACTGAGAATTAGTAGACACGTTAAAAAAATCTTTTTACTTCTGGTAAAATGGCACAATAGACAGACGCTGTGCTAACTGCCTCCCAGGATCACACCAAAATTACAAGCAAATTATACAGCATTCAACCCTGAAGGTCCCCGGAACACTGGAGGAACAGAATCACTAAACGAAGAACTTAAAGAGGAAGCCGCGTCGGGTCTGGTAGGACGGGCGGAGACGAGAGAGGGCAAACCCCATGAGGGAGGTCCCAGCTGTGGAGAGGCTTCTCCAGTTGGGGGAGAGACCCTCCGGCCGCACACCAAGCTCACCAGCACAGAGCTCCTTTGCCGGGAAGAGAAGTTCTAAGATAGCTGGCAGTAAATTAGTGAGGACTCTCTTTGCTCAGCTCGGTGAGGCTAAGAGCGGCTGGAGAATCAGTGGGGCCGGCGCCCGGGCTTGCTCGCCGGTGAGCACTTACCTGGTTACTGGTGGAGGGAGAGGCTGTGTGAGCCGGACCCGGGAGCCTGCGGGGACGGGCTGAGCTGAGCACCTTTGGTGCAAAGGCTGGAGGTTTTTGGATTGTTGTTCCCGTGGTGCGGAGCCTGCACGCGAGTGGTGTAAGGAGGGCGCCATTTTGTCGGGCTTGGGCCCTCCCACGAAGGATCAGGTCCGAGTGGAATTGGCGCAGAAGTGCGTGCGTACGCGCGCGCCTGCGGCCTTGGATCCCCACCCTCCGCCCGGCTTATACTGCGTTGCCAGGGAAACGCAGGGCAGGTGCCCTCCGGCTCCTACGGCTGCTCACTGAGACGTGGATGCTCGCAAGCCGCCTTGGGTCTCTGCTTTCTGTACTCCGCTTGCAGAGCTGCCAGGCTGGTGATTGGTTGTCGGGCTGCTTGGCCTGATCTGCGAACGGCTGATTGGGACAGGCTGAGACTGGGAGTTTTCCTGGGAGTGTTGGGCCGTGAACTGTGTGCCTGTGTCATCTAGCCAGGGCTCTCCTGGTAATCTATCTAATACATCAAAGCAATCCCGGAGTGACAGCCAGAATGGGGAAACAAAGAAACATGTCACAAGTAAAAGATCAGAAGAAACCTCCAGAAATGGAACCAAATGAAACAGAGGGATCCAACCTTTCAGAGACACAGTTTAGAACACTGATGATAAGCATGTTTAAGGAACTTAGCGAGGACATAAAGAAGGATAGGGAAATCATAAAAAACAACCTGTTAGAACTAAAGAATACAATAACTGAAATGAAGAACACACTCGAAGGAATCACCAGTAGAGTAGATGAAGCAGAGGAGCAGATCAGCGATTTGGAAGATAAAATAGCAGAACTCACCCAGTTGGCACAGCAAAAAGACCAAAGAATACAAAACAATGAAAATAGTTTAAGAGCCCTATGGGACAAGGTGAAGCACAACCACCTTCGAATCATAGGGATACTAGAAGGAGAAGAGAAGAAGCAAGGGGTTGAAAATGTATTTGAACAAATAATGACTGAAAACTTCCCTACCCTGGTGAAGGAAATCAACATACATGCCCAGGAAGTGCAGAGGGTTCCAAACAAGCTGAACCCAAACAGGTCCACACCAAGACACATCATACTTAAAATGGCAAAGGTTAAAGACAGAGACAGAATCCTAGAGGCTGCAAGAGAAAGACAGCAGGTTACATACAAAGGAACTCCTGTTAGACTAACAGCTGACTTGTCTACAGAAACTCTGTAGGCCAGAAGGGAGTGGCAGGAGATACTCAAAGTGACACAAAATAAAGGCCTACAACCAAGATTGCTCTACCCAGCACGGCTATCACTTAAAATTGAAGGGGAAATAAAGAGCTTCTCAGAGAAGAATAAGCTTAAGGAATTCATTACCACCAAGCCAGCATTGCAAGAAATGTTAAAAGGGCTTTTTTAAACAAAAGAAAGGGGTAAACAAGCTAACCCAGAGAGACAATTTAAGAAGATTGAAGTCATATCAAGCAGATATAAAGGAAAAACTGATGGTTACTGGTTGGGAGGGAGTGGGGAAGACGGAGAGGGGGAAGGTTTTGGACAGTGTATGTGGGACTACAATGTTGCCGCAGTGATATGGGGGCAGTTCTGGGAATGTAATTGATAATGTTGTGAAGAGACTATTATGTTGTGAGAAATAAGTCAGTCGGAGAAGGACAGGTACCATGTGATCTCACTTGTGTGTGGAGTCTGAAGAACTGAGTGAATGATCAAAGTAAACAGACTTGTAGATGTAGAGGAAAAACTGAGGGTTGCTAGTTGGGAGAGGGGTGGGGATGTGGGGAAGGGGAAGGGATTAGACAGCATAAATAGACAACTACAATATTGCCACAGGGATATGAAACACAGTTCGGGGAATATAATAATGTAAAAATTTTGTGGCGTGTCAGATAGTCACATGTCTTGTTAGGGAGACCACTTCATGGATGGAGTAGAGGCTTGATCACTGTATTGTACACCTGAATCTGATGTTGTATAGTATTGTATGCCAACTGCAACTGAATATGTGGATGGTCATGGGATGTGGAGTATACTGTGGAGGGGAGTCAGGGGAGTTGTGATGGATATGTATGATATGGGGGGGGAATGGGGTGGCGAACTGGGGGAGGGGAGTTTTCACTTTGGGGGGTAAAGAGTATAACTATTGCATTGTGTTGTACACTGGAAACTAATAAAATAAAATTTTAAAAAAAAGAGTTGGCTTGGGAGCTCAAGCTCTGAGCAGTAGGGCCCTGGTTTGAATCCCACATGAGGGCCAGTGACGCTGCGCCCTCTACAGCTAAGATGGTGAACTACAGCTCAACCTGGAACTGGGCCATTGTGAGCTGTTGTGAGCGGCCATCCAGTGGCCAGTGACCAATCTGCCCCACCTGGGGAGAGCACAATGATCACAATACCAACATGGGCCAGACATCCACAACTAGACTGAAGAACAAAAGGACAGCAACTTGTCTGTTCCCCTTCCCAGATTCCCCAATAAAATCTTTTTTTTTTTTAGAGGGCAGTCTCACAGGCCCTCATATGTGGGACCGAACCGGGGCCGCTGACTTCCCAAGCCAGCGCTTGGCCGCCGCGCCACTCGGCCAGCCCACCCCAATAAAATCTTTAAAAAAAAACACAAAAAACAAAAGGTTGGGTGGACCACTCCTCATGCACACACCTGGGCATAGGGCCTGGGTCAGTACAGGTAGAGGTAGGTTTGGGTGGGGCACATCTACCCACAGGTGGCCTCTCTCTCCTCCACGCAGGCCTATCTATGAAAAGGGCCAGCTAAGGGAGCAGTGTAGCATCTGTGGGGCTATCAGCAGTGGGTAGGAATAATTTTGCCTCTCAAGGTTCCAAGCCCTCCCCATCCTGTGCTCAACCCAGGACTATTCATAGATTCCAGCACTGCTGCCCTGTGACACTCAAAACATGCTCCCGACTTTCAGTCTGTGTCAACTCAGCTTTCTACCACGTCATCAGCCTCTAAGGGGCAGAGGCCAATTTCTGCATTTGGGCTAAACAGCAAATGCAAGGGCCAGGGTCAGGCTTGGTATCATGGTGTCCAGTCACTGGAAGAGCAGCTGAGTAATATCCTGTGGCAAAGATGGAGGAGGGGATGGCATAATGGACACCATAGTAGGTCATGGGCACCTTGGATTGAGCTGCCCAGTCAGGAGGGCACACATGAATTTCCACATTGAATTATTTAGCAGGCACCTGAAACAAATGTGTATCCAGTTAAATGGTTTTGGGAAATACAGACTTTGTTCCTAGATGTACTGGTTAACCAAGTACAGGAAAACATTTGTTTGTGGTTTAGTGAAAATGATTGAGTTCAATAAACTGACTTAATTCTGAAAAAAAAAATATTTTTAGTCTACATATGGGTAATGTCTTTCATCATTGAAAACACTGTTACTTTTTAAAAATTAATGACTTTTGAAGCAGACTGATAGGAAGGACTGTGCTATTGTTGGGGAACAATGGAGAGAAATGAAATGACTGGAAGGAAATGCTTTTGGTGCTGTGTAGAGAGCTGTCAGTGATCTTGAATGTACAAAAGTTTGGAAATGACAAGAAAGAGTTAATCCTTTTATGTAAGCACCTAGGGTCCACTTTGGGAAAAATCGGACTGAATGAGTTACTGCTCTGCTTAAAATTACACTGCTGGCTTCTTGTCTGGCATACGAACTATTAGATCACATTTCTTTTTACAGGTGGATCCATTTTTTTAACGAATTAAAAAAAAAAATCCCTAGTGAGTCTTTTTATGTGAAGAAAACATGATAAATATTAGCTTGAAAAGGTCATTTTGGTTTTCAGTATGTGGTGAGTTCATTATGATGGGTTCTGATAAATTATACTGTGTATTTCTTTCCAATAAGAGAAGGTCACATTGTACTCTTAGGTGGACATCAAGACAAACATACTGAATAAAGTTGGAGGATCTGGGAGATGAACACTTCCCAGTTTGTTTGTTTTTTCATTCCTTATATTTATATAATCATTCAAAGCCACTTTCCTCTCATTGAGCTAATCACTCAAGGCCCACGCTCTCCTGTAGTTCCAATGGGTCTTCAAGTCTGTTACCTAAAGTTTTCTCTAGACAAACATGTATAATTATCTTCAGGGGCATCTAAAGAAGAGAAAAATCTCAGTTGTGCTTTGTGATGGATTTGTGATGGGTTCAGCATGATTCTAAAGTAATTAAACTTTGTGGCAAGGATCATTTTCATATTGTCTTTGTAACTTTAATACTTATTGATATACATTATTATTTCTCTTTGACTCCCACCTCTGGGAGAGATATATTTAACTTAGCAATGGTAAAAATGGTGCAGTTTCATGTTTCATTTTTTTTTTTTTTTGAGATGTGTTTGGTTTGGAATCATCTGAGTTCTTTTTTGCCAAATCGTGTTTTCTGAGTAGAAAGGTCCATTTAGGTCTGTGCATTAAAGAGGTGTGTCAAGTGTCAATTACGGTATTAGCAAGCATCCTTTGCATTTCAGTATGATCTTTTATATTGGAAAGACGTTTGCCTTCTGCCTCCCATTAACATCTTTCAAAAACCATCCTTGCAGATTGTTCAGCATCATCTTCAGGTTTATATCGCATAAAGCTAGGGATTCAGATCTTCATGCTGGCTTTCCACTGCTCGGAGGCTTAGGCAAGTTGCAGAACTCTTAGGAATGGGAGAGTGAAATTTTGCATCATGAATGGTTTAGGAGCCTCTGTAAAATTTTAAATGTCTTTGCCGTTGAGGGAATTTCTACTTTAGAACTGTGTTCTCTTAACTAATGTGTGGCTAGTTAATAAGTGCAGGGCGCTTTACAAATACGGGTGTGTATGGCTGTCTCCCACTTGCCTAAAACTTCAAATATCATTGTAAAAAACATTATTTTGCTACAGGAAAATTGTATCATCTCAAAATTAAAATGCTAATGGCTTCCTATTTTTTTGTTTTTAAAATAGGTCTTCCAAACTAAGAGAATTTTTTAGGACTGCAGAATGGTTGATCCTAGCTACAAATGGGAATTTGGAGTCACTCAAAATACATCCTGAAATAATTGTGTTTGACTGGAACGAAATCTTACGAAGTCTCCAAGGTAAAAATAATTTTAACACATACCTAGAAATTATATCTTTACAAAGCATTAAGAATTTAGCAAAATAGAGTATCCTACAGTTGATGAAGACTTCTTTTTTTTTTTTTTAGAGGGCAGTGTCACTGGCCCTCACATGCGGGACCCAAATCAGGGCCGCTGGTGTTCCAAGCCAGCTCTCAACCACTGTGCCACACGGCCGGCCCAACGAAGACTTCTTTTACACTGAATTTTTTGGAATTTGGGGAATTTTAATTTCAAAAATTTTAGCTGTCATTTATGTTTGGACAAAAATGTTCAATGTGGAGGAAACTGAAGTATCATAGAGGATGTGGTGGGTCAGAAGTCCTTTTATTGGAGTTCTGGGTTATTGAATGAAATACAGAACTATTGCTGAATAGCTGCCTCTCATCCCCAAGCCTCAAGCATTTCTCCAAGGAATTATAACTATGGTTAGGTAAATACTTGTTCTAGGCACTGGGACCTTATTGCTATTCATCCAGAACCTGGTACATAGGATTGTCCACATGAGAAGATGATGGATCAGGGACCATCACCTGAAATTTGGCATGTCTGCCTGCTCTTGAGACGTTTGATTTGGAGTTTATTGTTGGGATTAAGCCAGAAAAACAGAACCGTTCTGATAATGTGGAATAGAGAGAATTGAATTTAGGGAACTGGTTACACGTGTGATGGGAGAGTCAGAGAACTGAAACAGAAGATATGGAGGCAGCCCAGAGATGAGCAAAAGCAGGGCGCTGCTCCCATCCTGGGGCTGGTGGGTGAAAGAAGGAAGTAGTGTTTGCCAGCACCTAGGGGAGGGGAATTTCAGTGCAGCTGGAAGCAAAGTGGGCCCTTCAGGTAGTAACTGGCAGTGTGGAGGAGAAATGGCCAACTCTGTACATCTTGCCCCAGAGAGAGAAGAGGGGGAGAGAAACCGCGGCCCTTCTCTTCCACCCTCCAGACTCCAGCCAGCATCTCCTATTGGTTAAACTCAGCCGGGAACGAGCTGATTCTGTAGCAGGGGGAATCGTCCTACAGGAGTCACCCAGGTGTAGGGCAAAGACGGCTCTGAGGACAAAACAGGCCCAGGCTGGGACAAGGTTCATATTTAAAACCTCTTCCCAGGTGTTTTAATGAGCCCAGCCTGGGCTTTTTATATACTGGAGGATGGGTCTTCTTTCTTTCTCTCTCTCTTTTAAAAATTACTTTTCAATTACAGTTGACATACATTATAATATTAGTTTCAGGTGTATCACATAGTGGTTAGACATTTATATAACTTTTGACATGATCACCCGGCAGATAGGTTTTCCCTTGAGTATGGCTTTTAGAGCCCCACAGGATAAATTATGCATGTGCCATAGGATTTGCTATTTGAAGGTGGACAGTAGTGGACACTGTTGCACAGCCAGGAGTCCCCTTCAGGAATGAAGGATTTATTCCCTTAACTGTTGGGAGGGAGTACTACAGAAGATGGCTTATAGCTTTCTTGAATTCTCCTCAATTCAAAAAGCCACCTGCCCAAGATGACCCCTCTTTTTTTTCTTTCTTGAGGGCAGTGTCACTGGCCCTCATATGTGGGACCCGAACCAGGGCCACTGGCTTCCTAAGCCAGCGCTTAACCACCATGCCACTCGGCCGGCCCAAGATGACCCCTCTTTTTAGGAGCAGTTCATATCCAGTGACTGACCAACATGGAAGTGTAAAGGCCCAACACCTTTGCCCAGCCTGGTACCACTGAGAAGGGAAATCTTATCTTTGGAACTCACCGTAGGGTTATGTGAGGCCTTTCCTCCCTCTACCCTGCCTTCTTCCCTCACCTTCCAAAGGTGATGATCCCAAAAGCACCTTTTAATTACCCTCCTGCTCACCAATTTCCATCTCAAGCTGGGCTTCCCAGGAAACCCAACTTCTGGGACTAAGATCTCCAAATTTAGTAAAACCTACCCGACAATTTTAGGTGATACAGAGACTGACACAGATGGAAACTGAACTTCATTTGTTTTGGTGGGAGAGACGATAGCTCCCCTGAAGAACCTAATCCAAATTTGGAGATTCTCAATTGGGTAGGATGTTGTGGTTAGAGGCAGACAGGGGAGCCAACCCACTGAGCAGGAAAGGTGTTTAAGGGAACTCCATGGAAGGCAGAAGAGCTAAGAAGCCAATAGGAGCTGGGCACTAGGAGATTCAATTAAGGACAAGAAGGTGGACTTTAGAACAGCTTGATTCAGGTGGTTTTAATAAGGAGAAAGAACAACTTATCTTGAGGTTCTCAGAAATGTTGCTCACGTCTCAGAGAGTGGATGGTGGATACATAGATTGGGCAGGGAGGTGCTGGCCCTGAGGCCTCTTTGGGGAATGCCAGCTGGAGCGAAGGAGAGCAGGGGAGAGCTCTGTGCCTTTGGGCACCATTTTCCTCAGTCCATTTTCAGTGATAGAAATCTTGAGATTGAACCTGTGACTATAAACACTTAAGCCAGATATACGGGTTGAATGTCTAGTTGAATCTTTGTAAACCAAATATATGGATAAACTTTGGTGAATGGATTGTTACCCATTTTTGGTAGATAGAATTCTAAGGTGGCCGGCAAAGTTTGTACCCTCTGGTGTACATGTCCTGTGTTATCTCCTCTGTTGGAGTATGGCAGGTTTGTGACTGTAATTAGATTATGGTTATATGGCAAAGATGAAGCGATTTTGTAGATTGTAATTAGGGTCCCAAATAAATCAATGTTGAGTTAATCAAAAGGGAGATTCTCCTAGATAGGACTGACCTAACTAGGCAAGCCCTACTCAGGAATGGGGCCTTTACTGGAAGAGGAGATTCAGACTACAGAGGCTTGTGGGGGGCCACGTGGCCAAATCTGAATGCAGCTGCAGCCAGAATACAGAAACCTTAGTCATATAGGCCCAAGAAAGTGGGTTTAACCAATAGCAGGGGCCTGCTTAGAAGCAGTCTTTGTCCAGTTGAGTCACCCAGGTGAAACCTTGATTTTAGCCTTGTAAGTCCCTGAGCAGGGGACCCAGCTAGAATGTGCCAGATTTCTGACTTATGGAAACTGAGATCATATATTCACGTTTTAAACTGCTAAATTTGGCAGTTTATTTGTTGCACAGCAATAAAAATTCTGTTCCATTTATCTGATTCCTTGAAATTTTCCATTTTTGGGCTACTGGAAGCCAAGGTGTCTGATCCAGCCAACAAATGTGTTTCGTTTGGTTTGCACTATGTTTTAAAACCAGAACAAATGGAATTAGTTGCCAACAAATAAATGTGCAGCCAGCATATCAGAATCCAGCTTCTCTGGGAACGTCATTGCTGACACCCCTGTGCTGACACTTGCGCACTGCAGTAACTGGCTGGGTAGGAGCAAAGCCCAAGACAGACAGCACTCCCGATGCCTGCCGTACGCCGGGGCCATTGGCTCAGCCAGCCTGCTTGCTCACTCGGAGCTATTTGAGTGTTTGTTCCTTGGAAAGAGAGATAAGCCTTTGTAACAGTTAGATCAATAACTGGGGTTAACAACTAGAATTTTAAAACATTGCAGATGGGACACAGTATCTCATTTGAAAATTCAGCTTTCCCTACTTAATAATCAATTAATCAATCCCGTAAATTGACAATGTAATTAAACAACAGCGCCTCCCGCTCACGTAGGCCACATGTTTTCTTTGCCATCATTTGAATTGCTCCTGGGTTTCCATCTCCCATGTGTGTGCTGAGGCGGGAGATGGGAGATGCCCTCTGAGAAACTAAAGCGCATGCAGGCCCTTCAGCGCAGAGAGAGCTGGTGTTTCCATGTCAGCTTAGAATGCGCCCAATTTCCCAGGTGAAGGACAGAAAGAAGCTAAAGCTTTGTGTTCCTTTCAACACTGACATCCTCAAAGATGATCTCAGAATCTTGTCGTGATCTGGCTGCTTCAAAGGTAGACTGAGCAACAAGACACCTTTTTAACAAGATGTATTTGACTAAATTGTGTCTGTGTGTGTGTGTGTGTGTGTGTGTGTGTGTGTGTGTGCGCGAGAGAGAGAGAGAGAGCGCGCGTGTGCTTGCTGGCTTGGTGGTGGTCTTCTCCCAGAGTACTGTGAAGTGGCCACTCGGTCCCCAAGCCTCTGCTCTTCCTCCAGCATGGAATCAGGGTTCTGGTAAAGGCCCTGCTGGTCTGGCAGCCATGGAGGCTGGACCTTTCCTCACAGGACTTCTCAGGGCTTTGCCTCTAGTGTTTCCCAAACACGAATCCAACCCTATGGGCCATGTCTTTATCATCTGCCCGTGAATTTATATATCTTGTATCTATAAAAAGGGGATCCCTGGGCCGGCCGAGTGGCGCAGTGGTTAAGTGCTGGCTTGGGAAGCCAGCGGCCCTGGTTCTGGTCACACATATGCGGGCCAGTGACACTGCCCTAAAAAAAAAAAAAAAAAAATGGATCCCTTTGATCCACTGTAGTGGAACATATTATCACAAGCACCATGAGACATGTGCCAGGCAGAACCTGCTATCACTGGAGTTTTCAGATGCCAAGCAGCTTGACTTCTGCTTGAAAAAGTTAATTTAAAAAATGAGCAGGCTGGCTGAGTGGCACGTTGGTTAGGAGTTGGCTTGGGAATCCCAGCTCTGAGCAGCAGGGCCCAGGTTCAGATCCCACATGGGCCAGTGACGCTGCACCTTCTACAGCTAGGATGGTGAACAACAGCTTGACCTGGAGCTGGGCTGCCATGAGTGGCCTGCGACGGTGTAGGCTGCAGTGGGGCTGCAGAGGGCTGTCATGAGCTACTGTGAGTGGCTGGCAGCCGGTGTAAGCTGTTGGTGGCTGGCAGCTGGCATGAACTGGCGTGAGCTGCCATGACCTGTCTGATGGCCAGAGACCGACCGCCTCTCCTGGAAAGAATGCAGTGATCACAATATCAACATGGGCCAGTGAAGCAACATCCTCCACAACTGGACTGAAGAACAAAAAGGACAGCAATTTGTCTGTTCCCATCCCCCAATTCCCCAATAAAATCTTAAAAATAAAAACGACAAACCAAAAGATAATCAAGTTCTAACTAATTTCCCTATAATATCAAAAAGGGCAGAAAATTAAAGGGTGAATGCATTTTTGGTATTTTCATTTACTCTTTTTTGCGTTTGTTTTAGAATAGATGGCACAACCACATTTGTGAACTGAATTGTCTTAGAGCAACTGCTTTAATACTGTCCACCCATATGAAACTAAGTTTATTTATTTTTCCAGTTTCATTCAGATGTAATTGTCACATACCACTGTGAATGTTTAAGGTGTACAACATGTTCATTCGGTCTATAAACTGCAAAATGGCATCACCATGTCATGGTTACCATTTCTTAGCAACATTCAAGTATATGACACAGTATCATTAGCTATACTATCTTGCTATATATTAGATCCCCAAATTTCTTCATTTTATAACTGGAATTTTAACCCTCATACCTCCCCATTTCCCCTCCCCTCCAACCCCTGGTAACCACCACTCTGCTCTCTATTTCTATGGTTTTGTATTTATTTATTTATTTATTTATTTATTTATTTATGCATTTTTAAGATTTTATTGAGGAATTGGGGGAGGAGAACAGCGTTGGAGAATCAGGGAAGGGGAACAGACAAGTTGCTTTCCTTTTGTTCTTCAGTTTAGTTGTGGAGGACATCGCTTCACTGTCCCATGTTGGTATTGTGATCATTGTGCCCTTCCCAGGTGAGGCAGTTGGTTGCCGGTCAGTCATTGGACGGCCACTCATGACAGCTCACGCCACTCACGTTGGCTGCCCGCCACTCATGGTAGCTTATAGCAGCCCACTGCAGACCCTCTGCAGCCTACGCGGGCAACTCACGGCAGCCCAACTCCCGGTGGAGCTGTTGTTTACCATATTAGCTGTAGAGGGCTCGGCGTCACTGACCCTCATTTGGGGTCCAAACCAGGGCCCTGCTGCTCAGAGCTGGTGCTACCAAGCCAACTCTTAACCAATGTGCCACTCGGCTAGCCCGCTACATATTCTTTATCCATTCATCTGTGACGTCCATGTGTAGTTAAATTTATGTTATATTTACCTGTACTTGCCTGTATTCCCACCAAGCTTTGAGCTATGAGGCCAGTCTTCTAGGCCTTAATATATAGTCAAAGAAATCAGGAAAAAGCTCTCGGGCTGGTTGTGAAAATTTTTGTGGTTTCTTTCAGATGCAGCAACCTGTATATTTTTTTTGAATCCAGCTCTCAATGTGTACCTTTTAAATTTCATGATATAAAATAGTATACAACCCCCATATTCTATCTGGACAACTCAGGCTTCACCCTGGGGATTCGTAAATAGACTTCTCACCAAGGCATGTTGCTAACTTGGAAACTCTTAATTACGAAAGGTGTTTGTTGAAAATGGAGCTAACGCATAGTGCATGTAAGGTGTGATTGGCCTTCTGTTTCCTTGTGGGAAACGAAGTCCAGTGCCAAGCTCTCCCATCTTCCCTAGGTGACGTTTGCCCAGGGGCCTCGCTCACCACTTGCTTCCTGCTATCGTTTTCTCTCCAGGATGAGAGTCTATGCCAACTTGGTGTTGCTGTCACACTGGTTGTTGTTGGCCTACCTGTTAATGGTGTGCTGTAAGATGATGTCTGCCTCGAGCCAGCATCTCCTGGGACATGCAGGTAGGCCCTTTTAAGCTCATTATGTGCCACTGAGCTCAATTACTAAAACCATTTCAAATGTCAGAGTCCATATTTTAGACTCAGGTAATTGACAAGAGCTTTTTTTTAAAAACTTTTTTGGGGGGAAACAGTGTGTAAATAAACAGAGAAAGCACGAAACCCAGCAGGGTAAAGCAGTTTAACAGTTTGGTGCTTAACGAGTGTTTTTCTGGACATCCTTTAAGGATGTTCTTCATGTTTTTCTTTTTTCTTTTAACCTTTCCTGAGTACACTTCCATTTTTGTAGTGATTTCTTTTCAAGGAATTTGGAAAACTAGCAGCACTTTATTATTTTTTTTAAGTACATGAAATTCATCTTTATTATTTTAAATAATTTTAAGTTTTATTTATTTTAAATTAATTTTTTTTACTTTGCAATTACAGTTGACATTCTAAAATATTAGTTTCAGGTGTACAGCGTAGTGATTAGCTTTTAACTTAGAAAGTGATTCATAGCAAAAAGTCTACTACCACCAGGCACTATACATAGTTATTACAATATTATTGACTATATTCTCTATGGTGTACTTCACATCCCCATGACTGTTTTGCAACTGCCAATTTGTATTTCTTAACCCTTTACCTTTTCACCCAGCTCTCAAACCCATCCCCTCTGGCAAATATCAGTTTGTTCTCAGTATCTATGAGTCTCTTTCTGTTTTGTTTGTTCATTTATTTTGTTCTTTAGATTCCACATATAAGTGAGATCATATTGTATTGGGTTGTTGGAAAAGTCATGACACAATTTTACAATGAAAAACATAGAAAAAATACGTCATGGCTTTTCCGACAACCCAATATTTATCTTCCTCATCTAACATATTTCATTTAGCATAATATCCTTTTGGTCCATCCATGTTGTCACAAATGGTAAGATTTCATTTTTTTTTTATGACCAAGTAATATTCTACTGTATATATGTACCACCTCTTCTTTATCCAGTCGACTATTGACAGACACTTTGGCTGTTTCCATATCTTGGCTATTGTGAATAACATCCCAGCAGCACTTTATTGTGCATATATACTGCAGCTTCCTTTGAAGGCAGATATATTTATTGATAAACTTAAAGTAACATTTATGGGGCTATAACAAAGGCAGCTTTCAGATAATTTAAGACACTTTTAAGATGTATGAAGTAAAGATGATGAATGATTTTTCAAAAAGCAAAAGGAGAAAAAAAAGAGGCTGTAACTTTTGCATAGGTCCTAAAATGGAATGTTTCTAGTTTTAGAGAATCATTCTGATTATTTCTAGTGAGAACCATGTCTATACTCTGCTTATTTTTAAAGAAAGATTAAAATAATCAATAAAGCATATGAGTATGTATGTGTGTGTGTGTTTGTTTCTCTCTGCCTTTTCTTGTTATATATACTTTAAAGTGACACAGACTTGGAAACTCCCCAGTGAATTATATTTTCCTGAATAATTTATATTTATCAGAAGACTTGTTGCCAAACAATTAATTTACTGTCTCAGATTACTTGGGTAATCTGAGGTGTGACAGTGCCAGGCATGCTTTGACTTTTTAGTGAAAAAGTGAAGCTGAGCCATAAACCATGTATGTGCCATAATTATAAAGTTTCTCTCCAAAATGTCTTGTATATTGAGAAGTTTGTTAAGTATCTTTACCCTCAGACATACACAGCTCGTACTTTCCATTCAGTTATTCTGATACTTTAAAGTTAAGACATAATTTTAGACTTGATTATTTTAAAAATCTTTCATGGTTTAATTTTTACTCCTCAAGTTTTAAGAAGACCAGAAAAATACTGATTGATATTTTAATGAAGTGGCATAAAATCCATACCATTTGGCTGCTGTGAAGTGCCCCCAGTTGCACTGTGTGTCTTTTGATGAGTTTGTTGTCTAGGGTAGAGTGCTTGAAGTCATTAGTCTTATCTGCTTAATACACATCTCTTTTTTTGGGTGCAGTTTGAGAGGCAGGCTAGTAAACAAGCAAAGCATTTCAGTGGAGTGGATTATCACCAGCTGATTTCTAAATTTCCAGGAAGTAGGCTTCAGGGATTGTGTTGAAACCTGATTAATACTTGAAGAAAACAGAGGACATGACTTCAATTTTTATCTGTGTGGCAATCTTCGTTTCTTACCATAACATTTTGAATTTGAAAAGGTAGAACTACTTAATTAAGGTTAGGATTATATACATGAGAAATGTGTGTAGTATCTTCCACTCGACAGCAGCAGGTACATGAGATGTACCTTGCAAAATCTCGCTAAATCCTGCTAAAGAAATGAAATTTTATTTGGATTATCATCACCTATCCTCTGGTTTTGTTTTTTCTTTGGCTTTTGGAGGATTCTTCCTGCTCCCGTCTTTGGAATTTAAGTTCCTCTCATTCCCTCATCTTAACAACCAACAAAGCAATCAAGATGGGTGCTTCCTACAGGGGGCTCTGTTCTCTCAATGAGCCTGCATGCTGCAAATTCTTCACAAAAGCACCATTTGTCCAACAGCCAGGACCCCGTAGCTGATCTCTGGCCTTCTACAGGTAGTGTATCTGTTGAGAGTGAGGGCTCCTGAATCCTTTTGTGAAGCTTTACTCCCTTACATGTTTCTTATGCTGTGTCCCCGATACCTGGAATATAGTGGGTGCTAAATGAATATTTATTATTAGACTGATTAATTTTGTCCATTTGTCACTATGTGATCAATTATATCATTTTCTGCTGGTGGTAAAATTCCAAATAATAAAGGCAGGTGTGAACGATATCCTCTAAACTTTTTGTTGACTATTGTATTAGTCAGGGTACTTCAGAGAAACAAAATAAAAAAGAGATACAGGCACATCTTGGAGATATTGTGGTTTCCTGACCACCACTATAAAGCAAATACCACAATAAAGCGAGTCACACAAGTTTTTGGTTTCCCATTGCATATAAAAGATATGTTTACACTATACTGTAATCTCTTAAGTGTGCAATAGCATTATGTCTAAGAAAACAATGTACAGACCTGGGTTAAAAAAATTTCTTTATTGCTGAAAAATGCCAACCATCATCTGAACCTTCAGCCAGTTGTGATCCTTTTGCTGTTGGACAGTTTTACCTTGATGTTGATGAAAATGCAATAACACGAGGTGTGTGTGTGTGCGTGTGTAAAGAGATTTATTATGAGATATTGGCTCACACAACCATGGAGGCTGGGAAGTCTCATGATCTGCAGCCTCCAAGCTGGATGGACACCCAGGAGAGCGAGCGATGTGGTTTGAAGGCCTAAGAGCCAGAGAGTTGATGGTGTAGAGTCCAGTTTGCGCCTGAAGTTCTGAGAACCAGGAGGGCCAGAGAAGATCAATGTCCCAGCTCAACAGTCAGAGGACAGAGGTCAGCCTTCTTCCACCTTTGATCCTGTTCAGGTCCTCAGCGACAGATGAGGCCCAACCACGCTGGGGAGGGCCACCCATTTTCCTTAGTCCATGAATTCAAATGCTGATATCTTCCAGAAACACCCTCATGGACATACCCCAAAATCATGTCTAAGCAGATATGTGGGGACTCCATGGCCCGCTCAGGCTGACACATAAAATTAACTGTCACACCTGTCCTAGAAAAGAAGACTGTGCATACTCACATGTGTGTGCACATATGTATGTCACTATGCACTTTGTGCCTTGATTTCCGTCCCCATTTAATGATAGAGTTGAGATTCTTTTCACTTGAGCACTTAGGGAGCTGTGTCGCTCTCTGTAACACTGTGTAGTCATCTGCTGTGTGCATGTGCCATCAGCTGTTTGTTCACTCCTAATTTTGGTGGACATTGAGCTTGTTACCAGACTTGTGCAAATATATATGACCAGACTTGTGCAAATGTATATAGTCGTGAAATCCTGAGTTAAACAGCATGTGATGTGTTAGTGAGAGTAGGCTAACTGCTGTAACAAATAGACCAAAGATATATAATGGCTCGAACAAAAGAACTTCATTGTTTGCTCATGAGTGCTGGGTGGGTAAAATGTTGGTTGGTTGATTGGAACCCACAGGGATGGAAGCTCTCTCATTTTCAACCTGTGGCTTCTATGGTTGTTCTGAAGTGGTCTCCATTGCAGCTGACAGGGAGGGGATGTGGGCCAGGAGGGTGCACCTGGGAGGTTTTAATGAGCTGGGCCTAGATGTGGCTGCCTCACTCTCTTTGTCCTGCCATTGGCTGGAGCTTTAGCCCATGGCCACATCTGTCTGCTGGGCAGCTGCGGAACACTAGCTGTGGACCCAGAAGGGAAGAATATGAGTTGGTGAGGACCCTATAACCTCTGACATTGCACGCTAACCTTTTAATAGTGTCCCAGTGCCCGGTTGCCCATGTCCTCATCAGCTCTGGGTGCTATCAAGTTTGTTTGTTTGTTTGTTTGTTTGTTTTTGGCAATATAGTAATGAAAACTGCTGTCTGATTGTTTTTACTTGCATCTCTTTTCGACTAAGGACTCTCTTAATGAGCTGGTGGGCTATTTGTTTTTCTTTGAGCTATTTAATCCTTCGTTCATTTTCCCCTTGGCTCTGAATATTGTTTCCTTGTTAATTTGCAAAAACTCTTTATAAACGGAGGACAGTGGTGCACCTTGACCTTCTCTTCCCATGTTCCTTCCTGCTGCTCCTCCTACCGCTCCCCTTCCAGCAGGCTGTGTGTGTGTGTCTCAGTGGAATGGGGAGGGACTGGGCTGTACATGTTCTCTAATGGCCTTCAGAAGAAAGTCCAGGATCCTTGTGGTGGCCCGGTGCTTTTCTTCCTAGTGTAGTGCTCAGCTGCTGGGAAACCCAAGCATCAGAATCAGCTGGGCGCTGTGTACTGAGATGCTGAGAAGCCTTGTCAGGTCTTTGCTTCACCGAGCAGGTACCTAAGGAAGCTGGGCTGCAGGATCCAGCTGCAGAGAGTCACAGCAGAGTCTGTGTGTGAGTGTCCAGAGGGGCTCCTGTGACTGTCCCAATGGCTTTTTGGTCAGAAACTCTAATCAGAGGTTTATTGGATGTTCATAATGGCTTAGATTAGAAGAATGGCTTATTGATGGTTGTGTATAAACAAGGAGGTATTTTACAACCCACTCCTCTAAGATGGCGACAGAAGGGAAGAAAGTGGGACTCCACCGCAGTTTGGGGAGATGGGTTATTAGGTGTGGATTGAAGTTTTATTTTCGTTCAAGAATTAAAAACAAAACAAAACAAAATAAAAACCCACCTAGTTTTCACAGGATAGGTGGTGGGAATCTTTTATAAACTTCCCCCAGAGTCCAGATGTAGTATTTTTAAGGAATTGGAAAACACAGAAGACCCTCTGCTGTTTTTTTTTTTTTTTTTTAAGATTTTATTGGGGAATTGGGGAGGGGAACAGCATTGGGGAACCAGGGAAGGGAAACAGACAAATTGCTGTCTTTTTGTTCTTCAGTCTAGTTGCAGAGGACGTTGCTTCACTGGCCCATGTTGGTATCGTCATTGTGCTCTTCCCGGATGAGGCAGATCAGTCGCCGGCCTCTGGATGGTCGCTCACTGTGGCTATTGGCAGCTCATGCTGGCCGCCAGCTGCTCATGCTGGCTGCCAGCCACTCACACTGGCTGCTGGCCACTCACTGTTGCCTGTGGCAGTGCACTGCAGCAAGGACTGTAGCCTACACTGTTGCCGGGGCTCACAGCCCAGCTCCAGGTGGAGCTATTGTTAGCTGTAGAGGGCAGTGTCACTGACCCTCATATGTGGGATCCAAACTGGGGCTGCTGGCATCCCAAGCCAGTGCTTAACCAATATGCCACTCAGCTGGCCGACCCTCTGCTGTTTTTAAGATTCTACCTGATGTAATGATTGAGCAAGAGACTACATGTAGCCTTGAGACTTCTGTAGCCTCAAGCCTTAGATAAGGTGAAGAGGCCAATTGGTAGGTTATCTTCTTTTAAAGGAAGCCAGAGTTAACTTAATTATTTCTTCAATTAGCAATTTGCCCTTTTATTCCTTTTTTTTTTCCCCCCAGTCAGCAGAATGTTTCCTCACAAGAGGGCAGCAGACGTAAGGAAATGGAATGATGTTGGTAATTACAGAACCCTGAGTCATGTAACTCATCATTTAGAGATCTTTGTGAAAACTCCATGGATGTAAATATGACACAAAATTGTGACACAAAGCACCCCACATCCTGGAGCTCTAACCTTGGGATTATTTAGACACTTCAAAATATTTAAATTTTTCCCTTTGGAAACAGAATCAGAGCTACTTTTCTTATGTGGCTGAACTTGGGTGCTGCTCATTTACAAATTCATTTCAATAGTGCCAGTTCCCCAGAGGCCTTTAAGTATGACCTGGTTTGGCCTGTTTAATTCCACCACATGTTGTGGTGCCTAGCTACTATGTAATATAATCTGTTTTGATGTAAAGCCTCCTATTTAATACATTCTGTACAGTTGTGAAGGCCCTGTAAAACTGGAGACACTTGGGAATGAAGCAGTAAATGGAGTCCAGTATTGGGGCTCTGGAGTCAAACATCTTGGTTCTGTGTATCCTGGCTGTGTGATCTTGTCCAGGCTACTTAACCTCTCTGAACCTGGATCGTCATCTGTAAAAATGAATCTCTTTGAGATCTGCCTTCTCCATTTTATACAGGTTCTGTACTGTTTAAATTTATGGACATTTAGGGTTTCTCTATTATAAATGAGAATGTAAAATATCAATGTTGTGATAGTGTGTTTTGGTGAATTGTGTTAGTTTTAACTTAGGATAAATTATTTGAAGAATAGTTGTTGCATCCAAGTTTGGGACTGTGTTTCTGTGCCTTCTAATGGCTGAAATTTTATAGGAATCCTGCAGATACTTTTGATTGGAATTTTAGCCCTAGTTTTTTCCATAAGAAACCTTTATTTCTTTCAAAGATAACAATTGGGTGGGGAGCATAACTTCTGCTAGTTTTTTGTGAGTTTTACGTGTGATGTATTATTTGTGAAAATTTCAAGTAATAAAACTGCATGTGTAAGCTTCTATTTTTACTTTGCAGACTACAATGAATTGTACTTTTACAGATGCTATTGAAAAATTCATTGCTTTCATTGCCTGAGTTCTGACACTAGGGGGCAGGCAAGGTTTAGAAGAGCTAAATAGCAAGATGCAGGACTCTACAGCACTGTTCAGTACAAATATAATGAGAGCAACGTTTGTAATTTTAAGTGCTCTACAGCCAATTAAAAAGTAAAAAGAAACAGGTGAAGGTAGGTTTACTAATATATTTTATTTAACCTCGTCCAAAATATTTCAACATGCTGCGGGAGCCACATTTCAAGTGTTCAGTATAGCCCACATGTCCAGAGACTGCTGTGCACAAGCTAAGAAGCCTGGTTTTAGCACACTTTTCAAAACATTCAATTAGAGTTATTTGATTCATAGGTCAATCATAGGGCACAATGTTTTATGTCCCTTTATTTCACTTAATTTCTTTTTATGTTTTATTTATTTTGTTCTCCTAAATGACTACTTCTAAATTTATGGAAAGTGCCAGGTAGGTGTGGCTTATAATCTCAAGTCACCGTAGGGAAGATAGTCCTGTGTCCTAATGCCTTGCCTATGTGATCATTATTTTTTGCAAGAGCGTATTTTTAGAGAGAGAAGTGGCAAATAATTTGTGTGTGTGTGTGTGTGTGTGTGTGTGTGTGTGTGTGTGTGTGTGTGTGATTCAGCCTTAAAGTTACTCCCTGGAAAGCTTATTTTGACCAATAATAGGCATTTACCCACTGGAGTGAAATCTAATAATGTGGTTTTAATATAGTTTTTCCTATAATTGTCCCTGGCTTCCTCCCTCCTGCTCTCCCCCCATGAATGGCTACTTCATTAACTGTATGGATATATTTTCATGTAGGCAAGCCATAGGAAGATCCTCTAGTATTTTTTAATTAATAGAAAAAGGATTGCGTAATGGTCACAAAGCCTGTGTTCTGGTAGTGATTGAAAAGGATGTCTGCATGATGATGCTCACTTGAGTCTCTCCAGAGAATTTTCACACTAAAAATCACGGAGGCTGCGTACAGCTACATTGTATCTGGATCTTGCAGGGCAGAGCCCAGAACATCGTATTATTTAATGGCTGCACTGGTGATTATTCAGACCTGCAGCCCAAAATGAGAACCACTGGTTCAGAACACACACACAAAACACCAGAAGTTTACTCTAGCTTTTATCAAACTACTGTTTGATCTGAGTGGTGATGCATCTCCATTTCAGTCTTACCATGCTGCAGCTAAGCTGATGAGAGGTACGAGGTCTGATAAAAAAAAATACAGTGAATGCTTCTGCAGTGTGCCATCCAATAGAAAGGCAGGGATCTTCAATATGGGAAGCAGCACGTTTAACCTTAGTAACAGTATGTGACAAGGATCGGCTTGTTTGGTGCAGTCAGTCAGGTGACTGACTACGGTTGAGAGGTGTGTTTTAAAGTGTGCCATGGTTAAGCGCTGGCTTGGGAAGCCAGTGGCCTCGGTTCGGTCCCACATGTGAGGGCCAGTGACACTGCCTTCACACACACAAAAAAAGAAACCTAAAGTGTGCCATAAATCATCCTCCATCATGACAATGCTCTGTGTCACACATTGCTTCTGGTATGCAGCAATTTCTGTCAAATAACAGCATTATGGTATGTTCTCATCTACTTAATCACTGGAACTGGCACCGTGAGACTCCTGGCTCTTCCCCAAAGTCAAAAAGATTCAGGACATTGAGGTAGCCACGACAGTGCAACTAAAGTTACTCACGAAAGAGGACGTCCAGAACTGCTTCAGAAAGTGGCAAGAATGATGGGATATATGTGTTTGAAGTGAGGGGGAGTATTTTGAGGGGGATTAATGGCAATGTGTCTTTTACTGTAATAATTTTTAAAATTTAAACATTCACCATATTTTTTGATCACACCTTGTATGTTTCCCCCCATAAAGGTGACCCCTAGTTCCTCTTCAGAAGGACTGCGACAATACTTATGCATTTTGCACTGGCAGGGCCATTCCTGGAAGCTAAAAGCCTTTGCTTGAGGAATTCCATTGACCTCGCTTGTAACCTACATTATTTTCCTCCGGTGCCATCTTGATGGGCTCATCTTAATCTCGGCATTTAATAAGAAGAGAATGAAACAGATTATCTGAGGTGTTAATATTTGGCTTCTTTTCATCTCCTCGGCTGCAGGTTCAAGTCCCAGTGCTGCCAGCAAGGTCAACTTTGCAAAGTTTCTGACGAATGAGTGTGCTTCTCATTTTCTTTTCATGGGAAGAAAGGGTTGTTTCTCTGACAGGGGAGTAGAGAATCTCAGTTCTTTAAATGAGCTTGTGAGCTATCCTGCCAGACAAGCAGGCTTTTTTTCCAGCTCCTTTTTGAGTCTTTGAGGCAGAACAGGCCTTTGAAGTGTTCTTTAGGTAGTTAGGGAAAAGATTCACCTTACCATTGAGAAGAAAGTTCCTCTTTCTTTCAATCCATGCACTTAAATTTATGTAAACGAGTCCTACAATTTGGGGTTTAAAAAGCCACGGGTCAACACAACGATTGCTGGAAGGTAGGCTGACCAGGTGAGTGGGAGAAAAGGGAGGTGAGATGCATGAAGGTGCAGCTCACCCACAGCTGTTGAGGCATGGGGCTTGAGAGAGCAGATAGGAAAGTGTTCCCACTGCTCACTCCCTGTGCCCTGTGGCCCTCCTAGAGTACAGCAAGAGCGCGAGGGTTTGCAGTCTGAGGAAGAAGCCTCAGGCTGGGCAAGTGGGGGAAGAGAGAGAGGAGATGTGCGTGCAGAGGTACGAGCTGCACCCACAACTGAGGAACCCCGGGTCCCCAGGAAACAGGGTGCAGAGCATGGCAGCAACAGTGTGAGATCATTCCCTGAACCCACCCGATCCAGGGATCAGTCCCTGTGCCCACCTGGTCCCACTGGGAGCACAACAGAGCACTGCAGAGCACAGGCTCTGAGGCAGAAGCCTGAAATGGGCAAGCAGGGAAAGAGGGAAACATGACGCCGGGAAACGCAGCGTGCACCCGCAGCAGCTGAGACACAGGACCCTGGGAGGCAGAGCGGAGATCTGAACCGCTGCAGGGTGCACGCACAGTACCCTAAACCACGGCAGTCCCTCCAGGAGAGCAGCAGGAGCTCCAGAGCGTCTGAGGCAAAGGCCTTAGCATAAAACAGCGGTGGGACTGTGTGTGTGTGTGTGTGTGTGTGTGTGTGTGTGTGTGTGTGTGTGTGTGTGTGTGTTTCCTCTCTCGGACAATAAGCAAAAAAAAAAAAAAACAACTGCAGAAATAAGAACCCACCCCGACCTTCCCTCAGAAACCTTGGCCCCCACCATGCCAGTGTCTTAAACTGACCCCTGAATGGAAGAGTAGGGTCAGATTACAGAGGTATTCCTACCCACAGGGAGTGAGAATTTCTACCCCAGAAGAGGCTGCAAAAAGTGAGACTACCTGGTCCGCCCTACCTTTCCTGCAAGGCTTGGGAGGCAGGGAAGGTTCAGCTGCTGAGGGACTAGCAGACAGACCCCAGGCAGGTAGCTTTTGGCAGCTCTGAACTCTCACATCCCCCACAGCATTCAGTGGAAAGAGTGCCCAAAGACGCACATCAAGCCTTCTGATTGCACAGCCTGCCTTGGGGCAGGAGAGAGCAGAAACAGCAGGGACTTTGTAAAAACTACCAATAACGCCTCGTAACCCTACTCATCTACAACAGACCTGCATTGCCAGGATCACTCTAGGTGCCAGGTGGCCGTCTGTGCCCCCACAACCCCACAAGACACAGAGGAACTTTTTTTTTTTTTGAGGGCAGTGTCAGTGGCCCTCATATGTGGAACCTGAACCGGGGCCGCTGGCCTCCCAAGCCAGCATTTAACCACTGCACCACTTGGCCTGCCCCAGAGGAACCTTTGTACAGCAGAGGACAACTTAGAGAGAACTTAACTTGGTGGACTTTAGTCAAAACCAGCACTGGTTTTTTCTTCTCTTTTTATTGGTTGCTTGTTTTGGTTGTTTTTCATTATTATTTCTATTTCATTATTATCATTTTTTTTGCTTTTAATATAGCATATATATGGATGTATATATCTGAATATATACATCCATATATATGGGTGTGTAGATATATATTTTTTTTCTCCCTTTTTCTTTCTTTCCTTCTATCTTTTCCAACCTCACTCTCTCCCTTCTTTTCTTCATTCTTTTCACTGCTCTACTTTTCCTCCTTCTTTCCTTTTTTTTTTTTGTGGTATTGCTATTTGTTTTCTCCTGTTTATTCTATTTTTTATTTTATTATATTTTATTATGTTTTGTCTTGTCTTTTGTTCTTTTACTGTGGTTGTTGTTTGGTTTTTGTTTGTTTTCTTCTTTTGTATGTTTGATATTTCTGTACAAGTTGACTGTAGGGTGTTGGTTGTTTTTTTATACATGTGAGAGCATCTGGTTTTCTTTGGTGGCTGTGGTGGTTGCACTTGTTGATATGTTTTGTTCTAAAATCGCTCCTCAGCAGAACCCACCCAAAGACACACAAGAATCATCATACCCAGAGGCCAACCTTAGATAAAACCAGAGCATTTCCAAGTGTGACCTACAAGGGTCACACCCAAAGGGAAGTCGCTACAGGCACAAGAGCCCAAAGGGACCAAGCCTCATCAGAGGAGTCAACCCTCACAGCAGCTCATAAACTGTGGACAGTGTTAATTCTCACAGCTAATCAGGCTGGGAGTCAATCCCACCTACCAATGAGCCAAAAGCAATCAAGCTCAACTTCAACAGGAGAAGACCACAAAACAAGGAACACCTCAGGTACACATGCACAGGAGAATAGGGAGACTGAGCAATTCAAATGTAAAGGACACACACCATATAAGTCCACCTAGAAAAGACTGAGAGACCTAGGGGATCTACCTGTTACATCGAAGCAAGCACAAAGAGTAAGCCAGAATGGGGAAACAAAGAAACACATCCCAAATAAAAGAACAGAAGAAACCTCCTGAATCAGCAGAGCTAGAGGAACTAGAGGCAGCCAACCTATCAGAGATAGATTTCAGAACACTGATTATTAGAATGTTCAAGGAAATTAATGAGAATATAAAGAAGGGTAGAGAAATCATGAAAAGCAACCAGCTTGAACTAAAGAATACAATTACTGAGTTAATAACAAACGCAATGGAATTACTAGCAGATTGGATGAAGCAGAGGATCAAATCAGTGACTTAGAAGACAAAATAGCAGAGATCATTCAAGCGGAACAACAAAAACAAAAGGAATGAAAAACATTGAAAATAGTTTAAGAGAGCTGGGTGGCAACAACACTAACAATAACATGGGCATCATAGGAATATCAGAAGGAGAGGAGAGGGAGCAAGGGATTGAGAACATATTTGAAGTAATAATGGCTGAAATCTTCGCTAACCTGGCAAAGGACATTGATATACAAGCCAAGGAAATGCAGAGAGTTCCAACCAAGATGATCCCAAACAGGACCACACTAAGACACATTATAGTGAAAATGGCAAGGGTTAAGGACAAAGACAGAATCCTAAAAGCAGCAAAGGACAGGCAGCAAGTTACTTACAAGGGCACTCCCATAAGATGATCAGCTGACTTTTCTACAGAAATTCTGCAGGCCAGAAGAGAATGACAGCAGGTTTTCAAAGTGATGAAACACAAAGGCCTACAACCTAGATTGCTTCATCCAGCAAGGTTATCATTGAAAATTGAAGGAGAGATAAAGAGCTACCCAGAAAAGAATAAGCTAAGGGAATTCATTACTACCAAACCAGCATTGCAGGAAATGTTAAAAGGGCTTCTTTAAGCAGAAAAAAAAAACCAACCTAACTAAGGAAGACCAGGAACACGTATAACAAAATGGCAATAACTACGCACCTATCAATAGTCACATTAAATGTAAATGGATTAAGTGCTCCAATCAAAAGACATAGGGTGGCTGAATGGATAAGAAAGGAAAACCTCTGCATATGCTGTATACAAGAGACACACCTCAGATCAAAAGACACATACAGGCTGAAAGTAAAGGGATGGAGTAAAATATTTCATGCAAATGGAACTGAGAAAAAAGCTGCAGTAGTAATAGTTATATCAGATAAAATAGACTTTAAATTAAAGAATATAATAAAGGACAAAAAAAGACACTTTATAATAATAAAAGGATTGATCCAACAAGGGGACATAACCCTAATAAACATCTATGCACCTAACATAGGAGCTCCTAAATATATAAAACAGATATTGACAGACATGAAGACAGAGATCAACAGTAACATTATCATAGTAGGGGACTTCAGCACCCCATTGTCACCAATAGACAGATCCTCCAGACAGAAAATCAATGTGGAAACAGCGACCTTTAATGACACATTAGGCCAGCTGGATTTAACTGATATTTTCAGAGCATTTCACCCCAAAACTACAGAATATCATTCTTCTCAAGTGCACATGGAACATTTTCCAAGATAGACCACATGTTAGGCCACACAACAAGCTTCAATAAATTTAAGAAGATTGAAATCATTTCAAAGGTCTTCTCTGACTGCAATGCTATGAAACTAGAAATTAATTATAAGAAGAAATACGGAAAGTTGACAAATACATGGAGGCTAAATAAATGCTACTAAATAGCGAGTGTGTCAAAAATGAGAGGAAGGAGGAAATAAAAAGATACCTCGAGACAAACAAAAATGAAAACATCACGACCCAAAATCTCTGGGATGCAGTGAAAGCAGTCCTAAGAGGGAAGTTCATAGCAGTGCAGGCCTACCTAAAGGAACAAGAAAAATCTCAAATCAACAGGTAATCTTTACACCTCAGGGAACTGGAAAAAGAACAGCAAAAAAAGTTAATAGGGAGTACAAGGAAGAAGATAATAAAGGCCAGAGCAGAAATAAATGAAATAGAGACCATAAAAAGAATACAAAAGATCAACGAAACCAAGAGCTGGTTTTTTGAGAAGATAAACAAAATTCACAAACCTCTAGCCAGGCTCATCAAAGAAAAAAGAGAGAGGACTCAAGTTAGTAAAATCAGGAATGAAAGAGGTGAAGTGACAACAGACACCACAAAAATACATAAAAATTTAAGAATTTACTATGAGCAACTATATGCCAACAAATTTGACAATCTGGAAAAGTGGATAATTTTCTAGAAGCATACAACCTTCCAAAGCTAACTTGAGAAGAAACAGAAAATCTGAATAGACTGATTACTACCAAGGAAATTGAATCTGTAGTCAACAAGCTCCCAACAAACAAAAGCTCTGGACTAGATGGCTTCACAAGTGAATTTTACCAAACATTCAAAAAAGAACTATCACCTATTCTTCCCAAACTATTCCAAAAAATCCAGAAGGAGGGAAGCCTCCCAAACTCTTTCTCTGAAGCCACTATCACCCTGATTCCAAAACCAGATAAAGACAGCACAAAAAAAGGAAAACTACAAACCAGATAAAGACAGCACAAAAAAGGAAAACTACAGACCAATGTCCCTGATGAACATAGATGCAAAAATCCTCAACAAAATATTAGCAAACAGAATTCAGCAATATATTAAGAAGATCATACATCATGATCATGTGGGTTTCATCTCTAGTATGCAAGGCTGGTTCAACATCCATAAATCAATTAATGTGATACACAACATGAACAAAATGAAAAATATAAATCATATGGTCATACGAATAGATGCAGAAAAGCGTTTGACAAAATCCAGCAGCCATTTATGATAAAAAAAAAACTCTTAGCAAAGTGAGAATAGACAAATCATATCTCAACATAATTAAGCTCGCTCAAGAGTGCGAGCTGAGCTCTGAGCAACAGCAGTTCGAAGCCCAGCCTGAGCTGAGCTGCTGTTGAGCTGCCAACAGGTGGCAGGATGGCTCAGCTGGAAAAAAAATTCTTATTCAGGATAATTAATGCCATATATGATAAACCCACAGGTAACAACATAATCAATGGGTAAAAGCTAAAACCATTCCCCTTAAGATCAGGAACAAGACAAGGCTGTCCACTTTCTCCTCTTTTATTCAACATAGTTCTGGAAATTCTAGCCACAGCAATCAGACAAGAAAAAGAAATAAAAGACATCCAAATTGGCAAGGAGGAAGTAAAATTGTCATTATATGCAGATGACATGATATTATATAGAGAGAACCCCAAAGACTCCATCAAAATCTATTGTAACTGATAGACGAATTCAGTAAGGTAGCAGGATACAAAATCAATATTTAGAAATCAGTTGCATTTGCATATACCAATAATAAACTATTGGAAGGAGAAATTGACAAAACAGTCCCATTTACAATTGCTTCAAGAACTATAAAATATCTAGGAATGAATTTAACCAAAGAAGAAAAGACCTGCACTCAGAAAATTATAAGACACTGAAGAAATAAATAAAAGAAGATGCAAATAAATGGAAACACCTACCATGCTCATGGATAGGAAGAATTAATACAGTTAAAATGTCCATACTGCCTAAAGCAATATATAGATTCAATGCAATTCCTATCAAACTACCAAGGGCATTTTTCACAGAAATAGAAAATATAACCCTAAAATTTATATGGAATCATAAAAGACCCTGAATAACCTTGGAAATCCTGAGAAATAAGAACAACGTCGGGGGTATCATGATACCAGGCATGAAAACATACTACAAGGCTACAGTATTCAAAACAGTATGGTAATGGCATAGAAACAGGTACATACATCAGTGGAACAGAATAGAGAGCCCAGAAATAAACCCATGCATATACAGACAGTTAATCTATGACAATGGAAGCAAAAATTTACACTGGGGTAAAGATAGTCTATTCAATAAATGGTGCTGGGAAAATTGCACTGACATATGCAAAACAGTGAAACTGGACCACTCCTTGTGCCATATACAAGAGCAAATTCAAAACGGATTAAAGACTTAAATGTAAGACCTGAAACCATAAAACTCCTAGAAGAAAACATAGGTAGTAAAAATGCAGTCATTACCCTGAGCAATATTTTTACTGATACACCCCCGCGGGCAAGGGAAGTAAAAGAAAAAATGGACATATGGAATTATATCAAACTTAAAAGTTTTTTCACAGCAAAGGAAAACCATCAATAAAACAAAAAGGAAGCCTACTGAATGGGAGAATAAATTTGTGAAAGATACATCTGATAAGGGGTTAATACAATAATAAAACACTCATGGAACTCAACACACAAAAAAACAAACAACCCAATTAAAAAATGGGCAGAGGATATGAAGAGGCATTTCTCTAAAGAGGACATTCAGATGGCCAACAGGCACATGAAAAAAGGTTCAACCTCACTGATCATTAGGGAAATGCAAATAAAAACTACAATGAGATATTATCTCACTCTGGTCAGAATGGCTATCATCAATAAATCAATAAATAACATGTGCTGGTGAGGCTGTAGGGAAATGGGAGCCCTGCTGCACTGTTGTTGGGACTGCAGATTGGTGCAGCCATTATGGAAATCAGTATGGAGGTATCTCTAAAAACTGGAAATGGAACTACCTTATGACCCAGTAGTTCCACTCTTAGGTATTTATTCTGAAAAACCCAAAACACTAATTCAAAAAAATATATGCACCCCTATATTTATTGCAGCACTATTTACAATAGCCAAGACTTGGAAACAATCGAAATGCCCAGTGGTAGATGACTGGCTTAAGAAATTGTGGTCCATTTACACAATGGAGTATAACATAGCTATAAAGAAAAAAGAAATCGTATCATTTGCAACAATATGGATGGATCTAGAAAACATTAAGCTATGTGAAATAAGTTAGTCAGAGAAAGACAAATATCATATGATCTCACTTATATGTGGAGTCTGAGTAAACAAGCACTGTAAAGAACTGAGTAAATGAACACTGTAAACAGAAATAGTCTTAGAGACACAGAGGAAAAACTAATGGTTGCTAGATGCGACAGGGGTGGACATGAAGGAGAAGGGGAAGGGACGAGGCAACATAAATTGGTAACTACAATATTGCCACAGCGATAGGAAAGACAGTTTGGGGAATATAATTAATAATGTTGTAAATATTTTTTAGGGGACCAGATGGACTCATGTCTTGTTAGGGAGACCACTTCATGGATGGTGTAGAGGCCTGACCACTGCACTGCACATCTTTTGCTGCTGCTGAATAATATTAGATGTTAACTATAATTTAACACATATATAGTCATGGGATGTGGATTATAGTGTGGGAATGGAGTCAATGGAATTGTAATAGATATATATGATACTGCGGTTGCAGGGGAGTGGATGGGGGTGGGGAGGAGTCACTTTGTAAGGGGCGAAAAGGATAACTATTGCATTGTTTTGTACATCTGTAACTAAAAAAAAAACAGCCACGGATCAATACCTCATCTGTGTGTCAATGCTATGCAAAGAAATCAGAATATTCTGTCCTACATAAGGAAAGTAAAATTGCTGGTAAAATGATTTGGAAGGAATCAAGGTGAGGACAGAGAAAAATGAGGTTTCCTGTTATCTGAGGCTTTGCTTGGATGCTTGCAATATTTTGGTCCATATGGTGGTCTCAGAATAGCATACTGGAAAGAATATTATTGAAGGGGCACTTAAAAACCCATTGAAAAGGATTAATTGATTGTGAGAAGATTGTATACAAGAATTAAAACATTTCCACTTCTAATGCTGTGTGCTATCAATGCTATGTTTCAGGGAATGTCTGAAATCAGATAAGAACTATAACTGATTTAAACTAGGCTGGAAGGGCCTGAAGGTGGTGGGCATCTCCAACTGGGCTCTCTCTTCCTGTTTCTTAAACCTGTTGTGGAGAGAGTAATGGGATCCCAGAGCCAGAAAGGGAAACAATGGAGAACTTTGTTTCAGGAAAAAATAATATGGGCGTGAAATGAAATAAATGAATTCATGTACAGTGTTGTTAGAAGTGGCTCATTTTTCTGTAGTTTCTCACTGTACATAGCTGTAGCAGTGCAGGTGTGTGTGTGTGTGTGTGTGTGTGTGTGTGTGTGTGTGTGTGTGTGTGTGTGGCAGGGGGGCAGGGGGCAGGGTTTGAACAACCTGAACCCAGTTGTGAATGAAGGAGTTAGGGTGTGTGTCTTCTCCCCCTAAATCAAACGCAGGTATAGACTCCGTTATTTGGAAAGCATTTGCAAGTGACGGTGGAAGTCATTTCTTTAAAGAGGAGCTTTGAAACCTGGTTGGATTTGAGCCAGATAAATCAGTGTGTTTCTGTTTTCCCCCAAGATGGCTGCAGTTGTCTTACAGCCTTCCCCACAAGTGCCAACCAGTGGAGGACGTTGATTTCTAACTGGGGTCATTGCATGTGCTTGTCCTGTTGTTTGTCAGTCATGTCTGATAGGAAATAATGACTGTATGTAAAGTGAGGGAGCAGCATTTACTGTTTTCTCAGTTGATACTTTCAGAGCACCATCTGGAAACTTGAAACACCCACAGTATGGCTTGACCAGCATTTTGGTTATCAGGTGTGTGTGTGTGTGTGTGTGTGTGTGTGTGTGTGTGTGTGTGTGTGTGTGTGTGTGTGTGTCTTTTCCTGAAGAAAAATTAGCTGTTTGATCTCTCTGGGTGGGAGTAAGAACACCATTGGCCTGTCTCTTCCACCCTGTGTTATGCTGATCTTGAATTTGTTTTCCACTGAACATGGCTTGTGACATGTTAGAACCTGGATTGTTTCTCTTAAGTTGCTGAAACCTTAATTTGAACCCTATTAATTTTAGAATTTGTGATGATCCTGAAAGTAAGCTGACATTTGCCCATGTGCTGTCTATGAAAAGAGATTTGCTGAGCAAATAAACAGTGTAAATATATTTGCTGGGACCTGTTTAAGTTATCTTAAAAAATTGTTAAGTGCTTTGGAAACATTTATTTGACATGAAGTCAAAATGCTTTTGCGTTTGCTCTGTAAAGTCTTAGCTATGTGAGTTACTGAATAACAAAGTTATTCAATTTCTCTGAACCTCAGTTTCTTTTCCCTTGAAACTGGTATAACAATGTCTCCTATATCAAAGTGTTTTTGTGAGGTTTAAATGAAATAGTTCATATAAAGGGTTTGGTGTTATGTTTGGAACTTAAGCATTTATTTAAAATTTTTAAAACAGCTTTATTATGTACAGTAAATTGCATGTTTGAAAGTATAAAATTTAATAGGTTTTAACTTATATAGATATCTGTGAAACCAACTCCATGATCAGAATAATGAATATACCCATCACCCCTGAAAGTTTCCTGTTCCCATTTGTAATCAGTCCCTCTAAAGCCCCATCCCCACCCCCTCCTCATCCCCAGGCAACCACTGTTCTTTTTGTCATTATAGATAAAAAGAATGATTCCAGTATGTATTCTTTCAGTATGTATTCTTTATTTGTTTGATTCCTTTCTGTGTAATTGTTTTGTGATGGCATAATTGTTTTGTGATTCATCCACAGTGTTGCATGTATCAATAGCTCATTTCTTTTAATTGCTAGATAGTAGTCCATCATGTGTCACATTGTTCATTCACCTGTTGAAGGACGTTTGGGTGTTTCCAGTTAAACTATTGCAGATAGAGCTGTTATGAGCATTTCAAACAAGTGCTTACATGGGCATATGCTTTCATTTCTTTTGAATAAAATACCTAGGGATGGCTGGTTAATATGGTCGATGTATATTTGACTTTTTAAGAAACTGTCAAACTGATTTCCAAAGTGGTTATACCAATTCATACTCCCACCAGCAGAGAGCCCCAGTTCCCTCACATTCTCGGTTCCCAACAGTCGGTATGATCAGTATTTTTAATTTTACCTATTTCTATAGTTGTGTAGTGATATCATATGGTGGTTTTATTTTGTATTTCCCTAGTGACTAATGACGTTGCACATCTTTTCGTTTACTTTTCTGTATATCTGTGGTGAAGTACCTTTTCAAGTCATTTGCCCATTTTTAAAAAGTTGGGTTATTTTGGGCTGGCCAAGTAGCGCGTTGGTTAGGAGCTGGCTTGGGACACCAGCTCTGAGTAGTGGGGCCCCAGTTCGGATCCCACATATGAGGGCCAGTGACACTGCCCTCTATAGCTAAGGTGGTGAACAACAGCTCCACCTGGTTGCCTCTATAGCTAAGATGGCTGGCGACAGTGTGGGCTGCAGTCTCTGCTGCAGTGGGCTGCCAGAGGCTACAGTGAGTGGCCGGCAGCCAGCGTGAGCTGCCAAGAGCCACTATGAGCGGCCATCCAGAGGCTGGTGACCTATCTGCCTCATCCGGGAAGAGCGCAATGATAATACCAACATGGGCTAGTGAAGCAATGTCCTCCACAACTAGACTGAAGAACAAAAAAGGACCGCAACTTGTCTGTTCCCCTTCCCCGATTCCCCAAAGCTGTTCACCTCCCCCAATTCCCCAATTTAAAAAAAAACAACAAAAAGTTGGGTTATTTTATTAATTTTGAGTTTTGAGAGTTCTTTATGTATTCTTGATACAATGTCTTCATTAGATAAATGAATTGTAAATATTTTCTCCTACTTTGTTCATTCTCACAGCAGTCTCTTTTGAAAAGCAGAAATGTTTTGTTTTAATGAAATCCAGCTTACCAGTTTGTTTTTTTTATGTATTGTCTTCTTGATGTCTTAGAACTATTTGCCCCTAATGCAAAGTGGCTTATTAAAATATGTATGTTATTTAAAAATAAATATTTGATTTTATTATTTTCAAGTACTCTCAGCAACTTCACCTAGATAACAACAGAATTTATAATGAGCAATATTTTTACCTACTAAAAATGCATTAGGTAAATCATATTAGAAAATTAATTCAAAATGGATCATAGATCTAAATGTAAGGCCTACAACTAAAACATTTCATAAAAAATAACCTCTGTGAGATATTTTAATAAGCCAGATTGATAATCCCACACTGACTAGTCTGAATTAGTGAGTTAAAATAATGGTGTTGAAGAATTTAAACAATACAGCTATTCAGATAAGAATATTTTAAACAGATCACATCTGTGCATCTCTGAACGCCAACCTGGAAGCCTGGAGATCAGCTCTCTTCCAGATTTAGGCAATAACTGGTTGTGTAGACCATGACAGGTTACTGTGACAAGTTGTTTAATCTCTTGGTCTCAGTTTCTATAGCTGTATAACATAGAAGTTAGATGAGTTTTTAAGTTCACAGTATGTAGATCTGCCCTCTAGGTGTGGGGTGAATTCTTATGGGTCGTTATATCCATTTTGGTACCAATAATTGACAAGATCGGATAGCTGTCCCTTATCTGTATCTGTCTTATTTTTCAAGCATGTGTTGATGGAAAAAATATAGAATTTACTTAAAAGGGCTTTAACTTCCTATTAATGCTGTGTGAATTATGCATTTTTGAATTCAAAAAGTATGACAGTGCAACTATATTGTCTCATTGAAAATTTACTGTGCATTTTATTCTTACTAGTAAAATATATTCTTATTCATTTTAGCTGGGGAACATCCAGCTAGAGGATTTTTTGCTAAGGGTCTTTCAAGCTTTGAGGTGTAATGAGGCCATAGTGTAAAAAATTGGTCAGCAGCTGTGGCTAATGGGTTTCATTCAGCATTGCTCAGATGCCAGTTTGTTTAGATGGTTCCAGCCCAAGGTGACTAAATAACTGGACTCTGCTCTCCAGCTCCAACAGAGATCCTCTCTCTGCTCTCTCCTGCTGCTGCTGTCATGGGTGGCAAGGGTGGTAGAGAGAGTGATGCCTTTCACTATTAGAATGTATTCATAGATTGGACCCTGCTGAAGGGGAGAGTTAGAGTCTCTCTCTGTGAATATCTAACAATATGTGCTAGCTTGGAAACCCTCAGGAACATGTTAATAAACAGGTTAATTAGGGTAAAAAGGAACATCCTGTAAGGACTGCCATGTGATCCATATGCTGCTATGTGCCTATTTTTAGTAACAGCTACATGTCTACATACACACATGCACATGCCATAGATGTTATTTACAAATTGCCTGGGTTCTTAGAGTATTTTAATATAACTGATTTCCTTTGCAATTTTTTGAATTTTATTTTATGCATTTACAATATTTGTTTTGAGAGAAAGTTCTTAGGTTTCATCATGGTAAAAAAAGATGATTTGCTGTGAATGTTTACAACTGCATCTTAGTCTACCTGCCCTTAACAAGTTCCGTAACTTGGTAAGGGTTGCTGCTGGCCCAGGCATCTAGTGGCATCATCAGAGAGCTCTTTCCCCACAGGGAAGTGACTCAACTGTCATGTGGGAGGCTGCTCAGCCTTGACCTCAGGTGTCAGCAAAGGTAAACTAACCCTTGGGCCAGCTGGGAAAGGGAATAGAGGAAAAGTTCGTCAGCCATAGGCAGAAGTGGAATCATTTGCATCATACTGCAACATTAGGACATGGAACTTATGTGTGACCCATTTGGGAGACATCAATGAAGTTTTCCCCCATCAGATGCCCAGCAAATTGAATCTCACATTTCTCTTCTCAATCTGCACTTCCAGCAGATTTTTTTGGTGAATCCTATCCATTTGGGCAGAGAGGAGTAAATGAATACTTGGAAATTTTCAGACGTGGGATCTTTGCTGAGTGTGTAGAGCTGGGTCAATGGAAGTAGTAGGCTCCCTCCCCTCCACAGCAATGTCCAGCAGCAAGTCAGTCTCTCTCCCGGGTCCTGGGGGGAGCCAGCGTCTTCAGCACTTTCATCCATGGCATGTAGGTCTTCTGTAGCTTTTATCACCGGGTAAGAAAGTGATCTGTGTCTGTTTTCCTTCCAAGTCAGGCAAGAGTTCCTAAAGGTTTGGTGTAGATATCTGCTTATTGTTTAACAAGATACCTGGCACAATATGATTAAACAAAACCCAAAAAACTAATTTAGTGAATATTGAATATAATAAGGTATTTTCTCTCCTAAAATAAAATTTCCCAGGGCCTGTTGTCTCAGCATTTCAGGATGCAAGTGGGAAAGATTTTCCCGAGTTAGTTCCTGATAGTGAATAACGAATGCATCAAGATTCCAGGTGCTGTGGAATATTCCTTAGTGAATGCCCACCAAGTGACTTCTTCCTTATCTTAGTAATGGACACTGAAGTTACTCCGGCTCTCGGCTATCCCCAAACAAATCAAAACAAGCAAGAACAACAAAAATGCATTGATGTGATCCATCCCTGTAAATGTCCCTGTAAGGACCTGTTCAGGAATTTCTCTGGGGTATATGGATGGATGGCATGGCAGGGGTGAGGGTGGGAAGGGCTGCATATGCAACATTACAAAATAGTAGCAAATGGCTGGCCACAGTGACCTTTCTTCTTTACAGTCCCAGAAGGTGTTTGTGAAATACCTGCTTTAAAAGGAAGGAATTTGAGGCAAAGATTTTGGAAAATAATTTCTGTGCTTCATTTGATCAATTTTAGGGTCACGGCCCAGTGACTAGCATATGTGATTAGCATGTCGAGTTAGGGATCTAAGTGCTAAATAAATTCTTGTGGACTTGAACTGTCTTTTATTTTTAAAATTTTTTATTAAATTTATTGGGGTGACATTGGTTAGTAAAATTACAGAAGTTTCAAGTGTACAATTCTATAAAGCATCACCTGTATATTGCATTGTGTGTTCACCACCCAGAGTCAGTTCTTCTTCCATCACCATAAATCTGATGTCCTTTACCTTCTTCTACCACCCTCCTGTCCCCTTACCTTCTGGTAACTATTAAACTGTTGTCTGTGTCTATGAGTTTTTATTTCTTTGTTTGTCTTGTTCATTTGTTGCTTTCAGTTTTATATCCCACATTTGAGTGAAGTCACATAGTTCTTGACTTTTTCTGTCTGATTTATTTTGCTTAGCATAATAATCCCAAATTCCACCCATATTTTGCAAATGGCACTATTTCATCTTATGTCTGAAGGATATTCCATTGTATATATGTACCACATCTTCTTTATCTAATCACTTATCTAAGGACACTTTGGTTTTTTCCATTTCTTGGCCACTGTGAATAATGCTGCAGTGAACATAAGGGTGCATATATCATCACCGATAAATGTTTTCAATTTTTTGGGTAGATACCCTGAAGAGGGATTGGCTGGATCCTGTGGTGATTCTCTTAATTTTTTGAGGAACCTCCATACTGTTTTCCATAATGGCTGTACCAATTTATTATACAGTCCCACCACCAGTGTATGAGCGTTCCTTTTTTTCCATAGCCCTCCAACACTTGTTATTGCTTGTCTTATTGATTAATAGCCATTCTAATAAGTGTAAGGTGGTATCTCATTTTGGTTTTGATTTGCATTTCTCTAATAGCTGGTGAAGTTGAGCATTTTTTCATATATCTGTTGGCTGTTTGTTTGTATTATTGTTTGTTCATGTCCTCTGCCTATTTTTTATTTGGATTGATTGTATTTTGAGGTTGAGTTATAGGAGTTCTTTATATATTTTTGACATTATCCCCTTATTGGAGGTGTTGTTTGCAAATATCTTTTCCCATTTTGTTAGTTGCCTCTTTGTTTTGTTGCTGGTTTCTTTTGCTGTGCAGAATCTTTTTAGTTTGATATAATCCCATTAATTTATTTTACCTTTTATTTCCCTTGCTTTTGACTTCAAATTCATAAAATCTTCTCTAAGGCCAAAGTCCATAAGTTTAATACCTATGTTTTATTCCATGCAATGTATTGTTTCAAGTCTTATATTTGGGTCTTTGATCCATTTTGAGTTAATTTGGGTGTATAATGACAGATAGCAGCCTCGTTTCATTCTTTTACACTTGGCCTTCCAATTTTCCCAGCACCATTTACTGAAGAGGCTTTCTTTGATTCATTGTATGTTTTTGGCTTCTTAGTTCAAAATTATCTGCCTGTATATATGTGAGTTATTTCTGGGTTCTCAATTCTATTCCATTGGTCTGTGTGTCTGTTTTTCTGCCAATACCATGCTGTTTTGATTATTGTCACTTTGTAGTACACACTGAAGTCAGGCAGTGTGATACCTCTGCCTTGTTCTTTTTTTCTTAGGATTGTTTTGGTTACTCAGGATCTTTTGTCATCAAATCATCAAATCAAATCTGATGATTTTTTTTGTTTTATTTCTTTGAAAAATTCCATTGGGATTTTGATGGGGATTGCATTAAATCTGTGTATTGCTTTGGGTAATATGACCATTTTAACTAGGTCGATTCTTTCAATCCATGAACATGGAATATGTTTTCATTTCTTTGTGTCATCTTCAATTTCTTTTAATAATATCTTACAGTTTTCAGCCTATAGGTCCTTCAAATCCTTTGTTAAGTTCATTCCTAGGTACTTTATTCTCTTAGTTGCAACTGCAAAAGCAATTGGTTTTTTTTGAAATTTCTTTTTTTGAAATTTCATTGTTAGTATATAAGAACTCAATGGGTTTCTGTACATTGATTTTGTATCCTACAACTTTACTGTATTGTTTATTGTTTCTAATAGTTTTTTGGTAGAGTCTTTAGGGTTTTCTATGTAAAGAATCCTGTCATCTGCAAAAAGTGACAATTGAACTTCTTCATTCCCAATTTGGATGTATTTTATTTCTTTCTCTTGCCTGATTACTCTGGCTAGGAATTCCAATACTGTGTTGCATAACAGTGGTGACAGGGGGCATCCCTGCATTGTTCCTGATCATAGAGGAAAAGCTTTCAGTTTTTCACCATGAAGTATGATATTAGCTGAGGGTTTGTCATATATGGCCTTTATTATGTTGAGTACTTTCCTTCTATACCCATTTTGTTAAGTGTTTCAATCATAAATGGATGTTGGATCTTGTCAAATGCTTTTTCTGCATCTATTGATATGATGACTTGATTTTTTTAACCTTTATTTTGCTTGTGTGGTGTATCACATTGATTGATTTGCATATGTTGAACCATTCTTGTGTCCCTGGAATGAACACCACTTGATCGTGATATATAATCTTTTTAATGTATTGTTAAATTTAATTTGCTTGTATTTTGTTTAGGATTTTTACATCTGTGGTTATCAGAGATATTGATCTAATTTTTCTGTAGTTCTCTTTTTATGTTGTCCTTACCAGGTTTTGGAATCAGGGTAATATTGGCCTTATAAAATGAGTTAGGAAGTATTGTCTCTTCCTCAGATTTTTGGAAGGGTTTGAGGAGGACAGGTCTTAAATCATCTTTGAATGTTGATAGGATTCACTAGTGAAACCATCTGGTTCTGGACTTTTTTTTTTTTTTTTTTTTGAGGGCAGTGTCACTGGCCATCATATGTGGGATCCGAACTGGGGCTGCTGGAGTCCCAAACCAGCTCTTAACTAATGCGCCACTCTGCCTGCCCCTGGTCCTGGACTTTTACTTGTGGGGAGGTTGTGGATGACTGTTTCAATTTCCTTACTGTTGAGCAGTCTATTTAGATTTTCCAGTTCTTTGTCATTCAGTCTAGGAAGGTTATATGTTTCTAAGAACTCATCCATTGCTTCTAGGTTATTGAATGTGGTGGCATATAATCCTTCATAGTATTCTTGTATCATCCTTTTGTATCTATTGTAACTCCTTCTCTTTTACTTGTATTTTATTTGTATCTTTTCTCTTTTTCCCTTCATCTAGCCAGGGGTTCATGAATGTTATTAATCTTTTCAAAGGACCAGCTCTTTGTTGCATTAATTTTTTTCATTATTTTTCTCTATTTGTTCTCTATTTCATTTTATTCTGTTCCAATTTTTATTATTTTCTTCCTTCTGCTGACTTTGGGTTTCATTTATTCTTCTTTTTCTTGTTCTTTAAGATGTGATATTAGGTTGTTTACTTGGGATCTTTCTTGTTTCTTGAGTTCGGCCTCCAATTATATAAATTTCCCTTTTAGCACTGCTTTTGCAGCATCCCAATGACTTGATACAATGTATTTTCCCTCTCATTTGTTTTTTAATGTATATTTTGAGCTCTCCTTTTATTTCTGCTTTGACTGAGTTGTTCTTTAGAGCATGTTGTTCAATCTCCAGGCATTTGTGGCTTTTCCCCTTTCTTTTCACAGTTGATCTCCAATTTCAAAGCATTATGTTTGGAGAATGGGCTTGGTATGATTTTTTTTTTTTTTTTTTTCCCGAGGGCAGTGTCACTGGCCCTCATATGTGGGACCCGAACCAGGGCCGCTGGCTTCCAAAGCCAGCGCTTAACCACCGCGCCACTCGGTCGGCCCTTTGGTATGATTTCTTTCTTCTTAAATTTGTTGAGGCTAGTTTTGTGTCTCAACATATGGCCTATCTTTGAGATGTTCCATGTACACTAGAAAAGAATGTATAGTCTGGTGTTATGGGATGAAATGCTCTGTAAATGTTAATTATGTGCATTTCATCATTGATTTTCTGTTTGGGTGATTTCTCCATAGCTGTCAATGGCATGTTTAGGTCCCTTACTATAATTGTGTTTTTGTCAGTTTCCCCCTCAATTTTGTTTGTAGTTGCTTTATATATTTTGGTGCTCCCTGATTGGGGCATATACATTATGTCTTCTTGTTGTGTTGTCCCTTTATCATTTTGAAATGTCCATCTTTGTCTTTTGTTACATTTTTTTATCCTGAAGTCTGTTTCATCAGATGTAAGTATGCTTATACCCTCTTTTTTCTGGATGCTATTTACTTGGAGTATCATTTTTGACCCTTTCCCTTTAAGTCTATATTTGTCCTTGTAGCTGAGGTATGTCTCTTGAAGGAAGCATATGATTAGGTTTTGTTTTTTGATCCAGTCTGCTACTCTGTGCCTTTTTATTGGTGAGTTCAGTCCACTTACACTTAAGATGATCATTGATACATGAGCGTTTCTTTTAGTCATTTTATCTTTTGTTTTCTGATTGCTTGGTATCTCCATTGTTTTTTTGACTTTGTGTTTCTGTCTGTGATTTTAGTTTGGTGGCATTCTATGATTACTTCCATCTCTTTCCTTTTTTTTCATGTTATGTGTCTCAGTTCTGGATTTTTTTTTTTTCAGTTTACGTAAAAGAAAGTTTCATACCAGTTATGACAAGTAAGTTTGCTAGTTTCTTGCAACAATGTTGCTAAGCTTTTTTGCTATCAGGGGAATTATTCATCATGAATTTGTACCAACTAGATAAACAGTTAATGAAGTTTATTATTTGGAAGTGCTGAAAAGGCTGTGTGAAAAAGTTAGCCGACCTGAACTTTTTGCCAACAATTCATGGCTCTTGCATCATGACAGTGCACCAGCTCACACAGCACTCTCTGTAAGGGACTTTTTACCCAGTAAACAAATAACTGTATTGGAACACCCTCACTACTCACCTGACATGGCCCCCAATGACTTCTTTATCTGAAGATAAAGGAAATATTGAAAGGAAGACATTTTGATGACATTCAGGACATGAAGGGTAATATGATACAGTTCTGATGGTCGTTCCAGAAAAAGTTCCAAAATTGCTTTGAAGGGTGGACTAGGTACTGGCATCAGTGCATAGCTTCCCAAGGGAAATACTTTGAAGGTGACCTACCTTGTGTATATAGTAGTCCTTTTGCTTCAGTATGCATCTTATCTGCATTTCCCTTTGCAAATTCGTACTTTTATCTCTTCCCCTTTTGTGTTTTTGTTACCACAAATTATCCCTATATATGCTGTGAGTTCATTTATGAGTTGTACTAACAAATTGTCTTCTTGTCTTTTTCTTCTTTTTGTGTTTTTCTATCTCGTTTACCCTGATGTTATGTTTAAGAATATAGTGCACTATTCTCTGTAGGGGTTGTCATTTTCTGCTTTTGTCTGTCTGTTTGTAATCTTACTCATAGTTTTATATCCTTTTGTCTTTTTGTTTCAGGTAAAATAACCTCCTTCATTAATTCCTACAATGCAGACCTGGTGGTGGAAAATTCCCTCAGCTTCTATATATCTGGAAAGGTCTTTTTTCCTCTTTCATATCTAAAGGATAACTTTGCTGGATATATTATTCTTGGCTGGTAATTTCTTTCTTTCAATATTTTGAATATTTGATTACACTACCTCCTAGCTCATAGAGTTTCTGCTGAAAAATTTGATGATAATTTAACAGTCTTTTCTTTGTAGTTTACCATCTTATTTTCCCTGGCTGCCTTGAGATGTAATGTGTCTTGGAGAAGACCTGTTAGGATTGAGGTAATTAGGTATTTTGTGTGCCTTTTGGATTCGAGGATTCTGTTTTATCCATAGATTACAGGGTTCAGCTGATCACTCAGGCAGTGCACCTGCAGTCTCCATCCTACCCTATCCCAGGATGGCAGTGAGCTCCAGGCTGTGTCCACGGCCCTGTCTCTGCACTTCTCCCTTCTCTCCTTCCCTGTTTGCCCCCATTCACCCAACTTCAGATGTTTCTATGTGAATCTCTAGATGTGTTTGTTAGTCACACAGGGAATCTTTTATTGAATTATAGCTATTTAGCTTTTTGTAACTTCAAGGGGAGAGGTCAAGTGGAATCCCTCATATCACTATGTTTCTGACATCACTTTGAACTATCTTTTAGAAAACTCCTGATGACCAGAGTATTCAAGCATTCTACTGTATATACATATTAGGCATATTTTAATTTTGTAGTATTCTAAGAAAATGTGATGCTCGGAGTGCCTAAAAAAGTGCATATTTGCACTTGCAATTGAAATTTTAGATTTTCCTTTTGTTAGAGTCACAAGTGTCCACACTGGTTGGTGAGCTCTCCATGCCAAACCAGTGTCATAGCCCACCACCTTTGTGCTGCTTTCATTGCTTGCATTCAGTGCAATTCAAAGTTGATGCGTGGTTGGGAAGTTCTCTGCCTAAATGATTTCCATTATTTCCTGAGTCTCAGTCCATTAACCAACTAGGTCAAAAGGCCAGCAAGAGAAATGGCATTCTCGAATATTATTAGCATTTTGCGGTGAATGCTAACTACTGTACTTTTTATAGCTGATTAAGTTTGCTCTCTCTATTTCTTTATAGATTATGACAGGGACTTTGTGACTGAATCCTGTTAAATAATAAACAGAACCAGCAAGGTCATTTTGTACCTGACCAAAGGAAAACTTTGCGGGAAGAAGACATGAATTGAAAAGGTTTAGTTAAGTATCTCATGGGGGTTAAGGGATTTTAGTTTTTCAGAATCAACAAATATCAAACAGGTATTTGCAATGAAATATCACTGTTATCACTTTGTGTTTCCAGTGATTTGATATATTTTTTTCCCTCTAAAAATTTGGTTAAGATATGGTTTAAAGCAGAGATCTCAAAGTAGTGGCCCTAAGGTGTGGGTTGTCTGAAAAGTCATGATGTATTTTGTCTATGTTTTCCAAAGGTCATTTTTTTATATAAAGAACAAAGATGAATCCATGATATATTGCCCGTTTTGTTCAATAACTTTTTGCCATCTTTCACTGAGCTCCTAATTCCTCATTCATAGAAGGACCTGTCTTTATTTGTGATAAAGTGAATAAGGTGCTGATTTACAGCCTCATCTGAATTGAACGTTATACCACACAAGGAGTTTTGAAGGGAGCAAAACAAGTGGAAGTCTGATGGTGCAAGGCCAGGTGAGTATGGTGGATGTGGCAACACATCCCACCCAAGCCCCAATAATTTTTGACGAGTGATCAAACTTGTGATGGAATACAACTCCCTTTCAATGAACAAGCTCTGGATGTTTCTGGATGATGGATTCGTTCAAACTGTCCAATTACCAGCAGTACACATTTGAATTGTTTGTTTAGTTCCTTGGTAGGAGCTCGAAAAACCCGACACCTTTAAAATCTCACCACGCTGAGAACATAACCTTCCTGGGATGAATGTCTGCTTTCGATGTTGTTTGAGGTGAATCATCATGTCAGGACCAAGACCATTTGTGCACCACATTGTTGTAAACAATCCACTTCTCATCACCAGTTTTCAGTCGCTTCAAAAGAGGATCATTTTCCTCACATTTAACGAGCGTATTGCAGATGTTTATATATGCCGTCAAATGAACTTCTTTGAGTTTATATGGAACCCAAATATTGAGCTTGTTTATGTATCCCTGCTTCTTTAGGTGGTCCTGAACGTTTGAATGATGGATGTTCAATGTTTCTGCAATCTCTTGTGTTGTGTAATGTGGGTTTGACTAGATGAATGCCTTTATTTTGTCGTCAGCAACCTCGGTGGGCCTCCCTGACCAAGGAGCATTGTTGAGATTAAAATCACCAGAACGGAATTTCATGAACCGTCATTGGCATTGACATTCTTGCAGAGCATCGTCACCATAAACTTTATGCAACTTTTCACAAGCTTGATGCGTATTCTTCCCTTTACGGAAATAAAACAGTAAAATATGGCAAAAATGCACAATTTGGTCTTCCATCTACAACTTGTAAAATCTCCAGAACTCAACCAAATTGCTCAGCCTTTTCATTTGGAATGAAGCTCAACTGTCAGCTGTCAAACGGCATAGCAAAAACATAGATGCGAATGACTCTAGTACTTCTAAAAATGAACTAGTGCCATCATGATTTTTCTGACCCAATAATTTAGGTTCACAGGTGTGTTTTATTTGGTCCAGATTATGTTTAAAAAGTGTTTTTAAATTGGTTGCATTACTTGAAAATCACAAGATTTCACATCGAATCCAGATTTAGGGCAATACTGGGTTTTTATTTCTGCTTTGTAACAATTTCTCTAGCTGACTGCTGGCTGCCCCAGCAGATGGGGCATTTTTGTTTGTTTGTTTGTTTGTTTGTTTGTTTGTTTGTTTGTTTTTGAGGGCAGTGTCACTGACCCTCATATGTGGGACCGAACCAGGGCTGCTGGCGTCCCAAGCCAGCACTTAACCACCATGCCACTCGGCCGGCCTGGGCATTTTTAATTCTCTATGTTGTGGTCACACAGCAGCCTAGCTGTCTGCCCCCATGCACCTTTCCATAACATCAGATCGTTATGGAGACAGCACTTTCTCTATGCTTATAGCACCTCCCCATGGGACCCCAAAAAGAGGGCTGGTTAGTCAATGACGGGTACGAAGCTAGCTGCAGATAGGGCAACTCAAGCCAGACACAGTCAGGAAGGTACCATGGGAGGATTCACTGAGGTGAAGAACATGGGCCAAAGACCCTTTGTCTTCAGTGTTGACTGCCTGCTTGAGAGACGAAACCTAACCGGGTGATAACATCTGTCCTCCATGCATTCTTCTTCTTTTTTTTTTAAATTAGCTTCAGGTGTACAACACAGTACAATAGTTATACTTTTTACCCCTCAAAGTGATAACCCCCTCCCCCAATTCTCCACCCCACTCTCCCCCCACATATTATACTATCTATTACAATTCCTTTGACTCCCTTCCACCGTATAATCCACATCCTGTGGCTATCTATATATTCAATTAGAGTTGGCATACAATATTATACAACATCAATTTCAGGTATACAGTGCAGTGATCAAGCCTCTATTCCATCCATGAAGTGGTCACCCTAACAAGACATGTGACCATCTGACACTAGCAACCCTGTTTTTCCTTTATATGTATGAGACTGTTTCTGTTTCCTTTGCTCATTCATTCAGTTTTTCAAATTCCACATACAAGTGAGATCATATGGTATTTGTCTTTCTCTGACTGACATATTTCACTTAACATAATAGTCTCTAGGTCCATCCATATCACTGTAAATGGTACAATTTCATTCTTTATAACAGAGTAATATTCCATTGTATAAATGTACCACAGTTTCTTAATCAGGTCATCTACCAATGAGCGTTTTGGTTGTGTCCAAGTCTTGGCTATTGTAAATAGCGCTGCAATAAACATAGGGGTGCATATATTTTTTCGAATTAGCATCTTGGATTCCTCTGGGTAGATACCCAAGAGTAGAATTACTGGGTCATACAGCAGTTCCATTTCCAGTTTTTTGAGATTCCTCCATACTGATTTCCATAATGGCTGCACTAATTTGCAGTCCCACCAACAGTGCACCAGGGTTCCCTTTTTTTCACACCCTCTCCAGCACTTGTTGTTTGTTGATGTGTTGATGATAGACATTCTGACAGGAGTGAGGTGGTATCTCATTGTGGTTTTTATTTTCATTTCTCTGATGATTAGTGAAGTTGAACATTTTTTCGTATGCCTGTTGGCCATCTCTATGTCCTCTTTAGAGAAATGCCTCCTCATATCCTCTGCCCATTTTTTAATTGGGTTTTTTGTGTTTTTGGTGTTGAGTTGCATGAGTGTTTTTTAAATTTTGGATATCAACCCCTTATCGGATATATCGTTGGCAAATATCTTCTCCCATTCAGTAGGCTGCCTTTTTGTTTTATTGATGATTTCCTTTGCTGTCAAAAAGCTTTTAAGTTTGATGTAATCCCATATGTTAATTTTTTCTTTTATTTCCCTTGCCCGATGGGATATATCAGTAAAAATATTACTCAGGGTAATGTCTGCAAACTTACTCCCTATGTTTTCTTCTAGGAGTTTTATAGTTTCAGGTCTTACATTTAAGTCTTTAATCCATTTTGAGTTTGTTCTTGTATATGGTGTAAGTAGGTTGTCCATTTTCATTTTTTTGCACGTGTCAGTCCAATTTTCCCAGCACCATTTATTAAATAGACTATCTTTACTCCAGTGTAAATTCTTGCTTCCATTGTGATAGATTAAATGACCATATATAGATGGGTTTATTCCTGGGCTCTCTATTCTATTCCATTGGTCTATGTGTCTGTTTTTATGCCAGTATGATACTGTTTTGATTTTTGAGGCCTTGTAGTATGTTTTGATGTCAGGTAGTGTGATGCTTCCCACTTTGTTCTTATTTCTCAACATTGCCATAGCTATTCAGGGTCTTTTGTGGCTCCATATAAATTTTAGGATTCTATGTTCTATTTCTGAAAAAAATGTCCTTGGTTGTTTGATTGCAATTGTATTGAATCTATATATTACTTCTTCCTATCCATGAGCATGGTATGTATTTCCACTTATTTGTATCTTCTTTGATTTCTCTCTTCAGTGTCTCATAATTTTCTGAGTACAGGTCTTTTAGTTTTTTAGTTAAATTGATTCCTAGATATTTTATTGTTTTTCAAGCAATTGTAAAGGGGATTGATTTTCTGATTTCTTCTTCTGATAGTTTATTATTGGTGTATAGAAATGCCACTGATTTCTGAATATTAATTTTGTATCCTGTTACCTTACCAAATTCGTATATCAGTTCTGGCAGTTTTGTGGTGGAGTCTTTGGGATTCTCTATATATAGTATCATGTCATCTGCATATAATCACAATTTTACTTCCTCTTTTCCAATTTGGATGCCTTTTATTTCATTTTCTTGTCTGATTGCTGTGGCTAGACCTTCGAGAACAATCTTAAATAGAGATGGTGAAAGTCGGCAGCCTTGTCTTGTTCCTGATCTTAAGGGGAAAGCTTTTAGCCTTTCCCCATTGAGTTCTATATTTGCTGTGGGATTATCATATATGGCCTTCATTATGTTGAGATATGATCCACTATTCCCACTTTGCTGTGTTTTTATCATAAATGGCTGCTGGATTTTGTCAAATGCTTTTTCTGCATCTATTGATATGATCATATGATTTTTATTATTCATTTTCTAATGTATGTATTACCTTAATTGATTGGCAGATATTGAACCAACCTTGCATACCAGGATGAATCCCACGTGATTGTGGTGTATGTTTTTAATGTGATGCTGAATTGGGTTTGCTAGTATTTTGTTGAGGATTTTTGCATCTATGTTCATTAGGGATATTGGCCTGTGGTTTTCCTTTTTTGTAATATCTTTGTCTGACTTAGGAATCAGGGTGATAGTGGCTTCATAGAAAGAGTTTGGGAGCCTTCCCTCCTGTATTTTTTGGAATAGTTTCAGGTGAATAGGTACTAATTCTTTATTGAATGTTTTGTAAAATTCACTTGTGAAGCCATCTGGTCCAGGGCTTTTGTTTGTTGGAACATTGTTGATTACTGATTCAATTTCTTTGGCAGTAATCAATCTGTTCAGAGTTTCTGTTTCTTTTTGGTTCAGACTTGGTAGATTGTATGCTTCTAGAAATTTATGCATTTCTTCCAGATTGTTGAATTTGTTGGCATATAGTTGCTCATAGTATTTTCTTAAAATTTTCTGTATTTCTGTGGTATCTGTTGTCACTTCTCCCCTTTCATTTCTGATTTTATTAATTTGGGTCCTCTCTCTCTTTTTCTTGGTTAGTCGTGCTAAGGGTTTGTCGATTTTGTTTATCTTTTCAAAAAACCAACTCTTGGTTTCATTGATCTTTTGTATTGTTTTTTTGGTCTCTATTTCATTTATTTCTGCTCTGGTCTTTATTATTTCCTTCTTTATGCTCCCTTTAGGCTTGTTTTGCTGTTTTTTTTCGAGTTCTCTTAGGTGTAAAGAGAGTCTGTTGCTTTGAGATTTTTCTTCCTTCTTTAGGTAGGCCTGCACTGCTAAGAACTTCCCCCTTAGGATTGCTTTCACTGCATCCTAGAGATTTTGGTTCATGGTGCTTTCATTTCCGATTGTCTCAAGGTATCTTTTGATTTCCTCCTTGATCTCATTTTTGACCCACTCACTATTTAGTAGCATGCTATTTAGCCTCCATGTATTTGTAAGCTTTCCAGATTTCTTCTTATAATTGATTTCTAGTTTCATAGCATTGTGGTCAGAGAAGACACTTGCTATGCTTTCAATCTTCTTAAATTTGTTGAGACTTGTTTTGTGGCCTAACATGTGGTCTATCTTGGAGAATGTTCCATGTGCACTTGAAAAGAATGCATATTCTGTAGCTTTGGGGTGAAATGCTCTAAAAGTATCAATTAAATCCATCTGGTCTAAAGTGTCATTTAAGGCCATTGTGTCCGTGTTGATTTTCTGTCTCAAGGATCTGTCCATTGGTGACAACGGGGTGTTGAAATCCCCTACTATGATAGTGGTACTGTTGATCTCTGACTTTATGTCTGTGAAAATCTGTTTGATACATTTAGGAGCTCCTATATTGGGTGCATAGATGTTTACTAGGGATATGTCCTCTTGTTGAATTGATCCCTTTATTATTATGTAGTGCCCTTCTTTGTCTTTTATTGTAGTCTTCATTTTAAAGTCTATTTTTTCCAAAATAAGTATTTCTACTCCAGCTTTTTTCTCATTTACATTTGCATGAAATATATTTTTCCATCCCTTTACTTTCAGTCTGTGTGTGCTTTTGATCTGAGATGAGTCTCTTATAGACAGCATATGCATGGGTCTTGTTTTCTTATCCACTCAGGCACTCTGTGTCTTTTTTTTTTTTTATAATATTTTATTGTGAAATAAACATTTTATTTTCAAATTAGTTTCAGGTGTACAACGCAATGCAATAGCCATACCTTTCACCCCTTAAAGTGACAACCCCCCCCCAGTTCTCCACTGCACTCCTCCTCCCCTATATCATAAATATCTATTACAGTTCCCTTGATTCCCTTCCAGAGTATACTCCACATCCCATGCCTATCTATGTATTCAGTTACAGTTGGCATACATTATTGTATAACATCAGCTTCAGGTATACAGGGCAGTGATCAAGCCTCTACTCCATCCATGAAGTGGTCTCCCTAACAAGACATGTGACCATCTGACACGCCACAAAACTTTTACATTATTACACTCCCCGAACTGTGTCTCATATCCCTGTGGCAATATTGTTGTTGTCTATTTATGCTGTCAAATCCCTTCCCCTTTTCCCTCATTCCCACCCCCGGCCCAACTAGCAACCCTCAGTTTTTCCTCGATATCTATGAGTCTGTTTACTTTGTTCGTTCATTCAATCTCTCACATTCCACATGTAAGTGAGATCGTATGGTATTTGTCCTTCTCCGACTGACCCAGTTCACTCAACATAATAGTCTCTTCACAACATTATCAAATACATTCCCAGAAATGCCCCCATATCCCTGTGGCAACATTGTAGTCACCAACCTACGCTGTCCAAAACCTTCCGCTCTCCCTCATCTCCACCCCCTTCCAGCCAGCAACAATCAGTTTTCCCTTACATATGCTTGATATAATTTCAGTTTTCTTAAATTTACTGAGAATTGTTTTGTGGCCTTACTTGGAAAATATCCCATGTGCACTTGAGAAGAATGTATATTCTGTTGTTTCGTGGTGAAATGCTTTACAAATATCAATGAAATCCAGCTGGACTAAAGTGTCATTTAAGTTCACCCTTTCCATGTTGATTTTCTGTCTGGAGGATCTGTTCATTGTTGAAAATGGGGTGTTAATGTCCCCTTCTATGATGGTGTTACTGTTGATCTCTATCTTTATGTCTGTCAAAATCTATTTATATAATTAGGAGCTTCTATGTTTGATGCATAGATGTTTATTATGGTTATAGTGCCCTTCTTTGTCTTTTATTGTAGTCTTCATTTTAAAGTCTATTTTGTCCAAAATAAGTACTGCTACTCTAGGTTTTCTCATTTCCATTTGCATGAAATATCTTAGTATATCTCTAAACAGCATATGCATGTGTCCTATTTTCTTATCCACTCATCCACCCCTCTGTCTTTTGATTGGAGTATTTAGCCCAGTCACATTTAAAATGATTATTGATAGGTGCATACATATTGCCATTTTGTTATTTGTATTCCTGGTCTTCCTGGGTTAGCTTGTTTACCCCTTTCTTTTGTTTAAAAAAGCCCCTTTAAAATTTCTTGCAGTGCTGGCTTGGTGGTAATGAACTCCTTAAGCTTATTCTTTTCAGAGAAGCTCTTTATTTCTCCTTCAATTTTAAGCGATAGCTGTGCCGGGTAGAGCAATCTTGGTTGTAGGGAAATTATTTTGTTCTACTTTGAATATCTCCTGCCACTCCCTTCTGGCCTGCAGAGTTTCTGTAGACAAGTCAGCTGTTAGTCTAATAGGAGTTCCTTTGTATGTAACCTGCTGTCGTCTAATAGGAGTTCCTTTGTATGTAACCTGCTCTCTTTCTCTTGCTGCTTTTAGGATTCTGTCTCTGTCTTTAACCTTTGCCATTTTAAGTATGATGTGTCTTGGTGTGGACCTGTTTGGAACCCTCTGCACTTACTAGGCATGTATGTTGGTTTTCTTCACCAGGGTAGGGAAGTTTTCAGTCATTATTTTTTCAAATACATTGTCAACCTCTTGCTTCTTCTCCTCTCCTTCTGATATTCCTATGATTTGTACGTTGTTGTGGTTCATCGTGTCACATAGAGTTCTTAAACTATTTTCATTGTTTTGTTATTCTTTGGTCTTTTTGTTGTTTCTGGGTAATTTCTGCTATTTTGTCTTCCAAATCGCTGATCCACTCCTCTGCTTCATCTACTCTACTGGTGATTCCTTCGAGTGTGTTCTTCATTTCAGTTATTGTATTCTTTAGTTCTAACTGGTTGTTTTTTATGATTTCTCTATCCTTCCTTATGTCCTCACTAAGTTTGTTAAACATTCTTATCATCAGTGTTCTAAACTCTGTCTCTGAAAGGTTGGATCCCTCTGTTTCATTTAGTTCCATTTCTAGAGGTTTCTTTTGAACTTTTACTTGTGACATGTTTTTTTGTTTCCTCATTCTGGCTGTTGTTCTGGGATTGCTTTGATATATTAGATAGATCACCACAAGAGCCCTGGGTGGATCACGCAGGCACACAGCTCACGGCCCAACACTCCCAGGAAAACTCCCAGTCTCAGCCTGTCCCAATCAGCCAATCGCAGATCAGGCCATGCAGCCAGACAACCAATCACCAGCCTGGCAACTCTGCAAGCACAGTGAGGAGAGTGGGCACCGAGGTGGCTCGCAGTGCTGCATCTCAGTGAGCAGCCTTTTGGAGCTGGAGTACGCCCACCAGGCGTTTCCCTGGCAACGCAGCACAAGCCATGAGGGTGGGGATCCGAGGCAACTCGAGCACTCCCGGGTCTCAGTGAGCAGCCTTTTGGAGCCAGAGGGCACCCGCCCAGCATTTCCCCTGCAACGCAGTGTAAGCTGGGCAGAGGGTGGGGATCCAAGGCCGCATGCGTGCGCACGCACACACGCACTACTGCGCAATTCTACCAGACCAATGAGGTCCCGGACCTGACCCTCTGTGGGAGGGCCCAACCCTGACAAAATGACGCCCTCCTATACACCACTCGCGTGCAGGCTCCACACCAGGGGAACAATAGTCCAAAAACCTCCAGCTTTTGAACCAAAGGTGCTCAGTTCAGTTCATCCCCACAGGCTCCTGGGCCCCGCTCACACAGCTACTCCCTCCACCAGGAACCAGGTAAGTGCTCACCGGCAAATGAGACTGTTCGCCAGCCCCACTGATATTCTAGCTGCCCTCAGCCTCACCTAGCCAGGCAAAGAGAGTTCTCACTAATTTACAGCCAGCTATCTTGGAATTTCTCTTCCCGGCAAAGGAACTCTCGTCTGGTGAGCTTTTTGTGCGGCCAGAGGGTCTCCTCCCCAATGGGAAAAGCCTCCCCATAGATGGGACTTCCCTCACGGGGTTCGCCCTCTTTCGTCTCCACCCATGCTACCAGACTTGACGTGGCCTCCTCTGTAAGTTCTTTGTTTAGTGTTTCTGTTGATCTAGTTTTCCAGGGACCTCCGGGGCTGAATGTTGTATAAATCGTTTGTAATTTTGTTGTGATGATGGGAGGTAGTTAGCACAGCATCTGTCTATTTTGCCATTTTACCGGAAGTTTACCACTCTGTGTCTTTTGATTGGAGCATTTGCCCATTCACATTTAAAGTAATTACTGATAGGTGTATATTTATTGCCATTTTGTTATTTGTATTTCTTGTCTTTCTGCGTTAGCTTGTCTTCTCATTTCTTCTGTTTAAAAAACCGCTTTTAACATTTCCTGCAATGTTGGCTTGGTGGTACTGAACTCCTCAAGCTTATTCTTTTCTGAGAAGCTCTTTATCTCACCAATTTTAAGTGATAGCCAGGCTGGGTAGAGCAATCTTGGTTGTAGACCTTTATTTTGTGTCACTTTGAATATCTCCTGCCATTCCCTTCTGGCCTGCAGAGTTTTGGAAGAAAAGTCAGCTGTTAATCTTATAGGAGTTCCTTTGTATGTAACCTGCTGTCTTTCTCCTGCTGCTTTTAGGATTCTGTCTTTGTCTTTAAGCTTTGCCATTTTAACTATGATGTGTCTTTGTGTGGGCCTGTTTGGATTTAGCCGGTTTGGAACTCTCTGTACATCCTGGGCTTGTATGTCGATTTCTTTCACCAGGGTAGGGAAGTTTTCAGTCATTATTTCTTTAAATACATTCTCATTCCCTTGCTTCTTGTCTTCTCCTTCTGGTATGCCTATGACGGAAAGGTTGTTGCGTTTCATGTTGTCCCAGAGGTCTCTTAAGTTATTTTCATTGTTTTTTCTTTTTTTTTTCTTTTTGTTGTTCCAATTGGGTGATTTCTGCTATTTGTCTTCTAATTCGCTGATCCGCTCCTCTGCTTCATCTATTCTACTGGTGATTCCTTCGAGTGTGTTCTTCATTTCAGTTATTGTATTCTTTAGCTCTAACTGATTGTTTTTTATAATTTCCCTATCATTTTTTATGTCCTCGCTAAGTTCCTTAAACATTCTTATCATCAATGTTCTAAACTCTGTCTCTGAAAGTTTAGATACCTCTGTTTCATTTTGTTCCATTTTTAGAGTTTTCTTCTGATCTTTTACTTGGGACATGTTTCTTTGTTTTTTCATTCTGGCTGTCGTTCTTTGAATTGTTCGATGTATTAGATCACCTAGAAAGAAGAGAAAAGAAAAAACGAAAAAAAGAGAGAGAAAAAAAAGTGGTGGTGGGGCTATCTGTCCTCTTTAATCTGCAGACCACTTGCTCAAGCTTGCAGTGAGCTTTCCACAAGTAGTTGCTGTATGCTTCGGAACCATGCTCACTGCCAAAAAAAACCCACAAAATTTTTCACAGGTTGTTGCAGGATGTCCGCTACTGCAATAAAACCCCTCTATGGCCTGTCGAGATGTGGGCCACGCACCGGGAGCTCAGGGTGCCTCTGGCAACACAGCTCTAGGTGGGTGGGGCAGGCCCCCAAGGCACCACTTGATGTGGTCAGTGGCCCCCACCAAGGCAGAGCAGCATGCAATCTGCACCAGCAATTAGTCCACACAAACTTACCAGGAAAGCCTTGATCGGATCACGCAGGTGCACCGCTCCCTGCCCAACACTCTCAGGAAAACTCCCCATCTTGGCCTGTCCCAATCAACTGCCTGCAGATCAGGCTAAGCAGCCCAACAGCCAATCTCCAGCTTTGCAACTCTGCATAAACAGTGCGGAGAGCGGGGACCTAAGGCAGCTCGTGCACTTCTGAGTCTCAGTGAACAGACTGATGCAGCTGGAGAGCACTCGCCCTGCATTTCCCTGGCAATGCAGCACAAGTAGGGCAGAGGGTGGGGATCCAAGGTGGCTTGCGCACTCCTGCGTCTCAGTGAGCAGCCTGATGGAGCCAGTGGGCACCCACCAGGTGTTTCCCTGGCAATACAGCACAAGTAGGGTGGAGGGTGGGAATCCAAGGCCGCATGCGCACACAGGCACGCACGCACTCCTGCGCCAAATTCACCAGACCAATGGGAACCCAGATCTGATCCTCTGTGGGAGAGCCCAACCCTGAAAAAATGATGCCCTCCTGTACACCGCTCTGTGTGCAAGCTTCACACCAGGGGAACTATAGTCCCCAAACCTCCAGCTTCTGCACCAAAGGTGTTCAGTTCAGTCCTTCCCCACAGGCTCCTGGGCCCGGCTCATACAACTACTCCCTCCAACAGAAACTGGGTGAGTGCTCACAGGTGAATGAACCCATGTGCTGGCCCCACTGGTTCTCCAGCTGCCCTCAGCCTCACTGAGCCGAGCAAAGAGAGTCCTCACTAATTTCTACTGCCTGCTATCGTAGAACTCCTCTTCCTGGCAAAGCAACTCTGGGCTGGTGAGCTCGGTGTGGGGCCGGAGGGTCTCTCCCTCAATCGGATAAGTCTCCCCACCATTGGGGTGTCCCTCATGGGGCTTGCCCTCTCTCGTCTGCACCCCTCCTACCAGACTTGATGTGGCCTCCTCTTTAGTTCCTTCGTTTAGAGGTTCTGTTCATGTAATGTTCAGGGGACTTCCCCGTGCATCCTTATTTCCAAGCCTCAGCATGAGAAGTATGTGTCTCTGAGGAGAAGCATGTATACAGGTCATGGGACTTTTAGTAAAGGCATCCTGCAGGCCATGGGGTGATTTGACTCTGAGCTAAGTTCTCTGGTCTGATGTATGTGACTTACAGACCGTGGAAAAAACAGTGCTATTTCCTTGTGTGTATCCCAATAAAAGCCACAGTCAAGCCCGATTCAGGGCTCATGGTCCTAGAGGCTTTGAATCCCCTGGTGAGCACTGCTTTTGAACTATCCTTTGTCTCTTGTCTCTATTTTTCTGTTTCCAACCCCCACCGGCCCTTCCAAACACCTACGGCCCTGTTTTGTGGGACACGACACTATGTCACCTGCTTCCCTAATTTATGTTGATCCCCTTGAACCTGCGGTATAAGCAATTCAGTTTGAGAGACTGGACTTACATGTTCCAGAGTGAAGATAAAAATAGCAAAAATACGGGCAGGCCGAGTGGCTCAGTTGGTTAAGAGCTCGCTCAAGAGTTCGAGCTGAGCTCTGAGCAACAGCAGTTCGATGCCCAGCCTGAGCTGAGCTGCCGCTGAGCTGCCAACAGATGGCAAGATAGCTCAGCTAAAAAAAAAACCACACCAAAAAACAAAAAACAAAAATGTTTTATTTCAAATATCAAGCATCTTTGTCATTTTGTAGCACAGTGGTTGGGAATTAGGGCTCTGGGATAAAAATTTCCTGGAAACAAGTGCTAGTTTCTTCCAGATTAGCCATGTGACCTCAAGCTGGTTGCTTAACCTTTCTGAACACTAGTTTCCTCAGTTAAATAGGACAGCAGGTTACTGTGAGGATTCCATTTTCATCTGTGTGAATGTATATCCATTAAATACTAACACACACACACACACACACACACACACACACACACACACATGCACACTTAGAATAGGGCCTTCCTTGTTCATGCTGACCCATCAAATATTTATGTATACTATTTGGTTGAAAAAGAAAATTTAATTGGTAAATAAAGGACAGTTTCTCTTCCTTTTCCCAGCAGCTGAGATAGGCAAGAAGTAATGTTTTTGCTTCACGCAGGTGTTCCTTAAAATGACAGGTATGCTAGGTTGTTAATATTATTAATTCTAGTCTAACAATTACAAAAGGAAATTGTGAAAGCTGATGGACATTATCCTGTTCTTGATATCCTTCCAAGCAGTGAGACTTGAGGAAATGGCACATGTATAAAGATGTGAAGCATTTCCATGAAGCATTTTGCTCCTGTGTGCGAGCCTTATTCCTAATACATGAATCAGATGTCTTAAGGTAGGGGTTGGCAAACTGCGGCTCGTGAGCCACATATGGTTCTTTGGGTATGTTCCATCTCAAAAGTTTGCCAACCCCTGGAAGAGCCAATCCTGTCCCTCACAACAATTTAAAAATTATTCGAGAGCCATAAATATATTTTTACATAATCACCATTATATGAATAATGTACTTTAAAAATTTTAGGGCTGGCCGAGTGGCTCAGTTGGTTAAGAGTTAGCTTAAGAATGCAAGATCTGAGCAACAGGGCCCCTGGTTTGATTCCCACATGGGCCAGTGAGCTGCACCTGAGCTGAACTGCCAAAAGATGGCAGGACGGCTTAGCTGGTGAGAACACGTGCTCCTAACAACAAGACTGCCTGTTCAATGGTAGGCTAGACCCACCCCAACTAAGCCTGAAGTTGGCACCTTGAGCTGAACTGCTGCCCGGATGGCTCAGTGGATAGAGCCTGTGCTCTTAACAACAATGCTGCTGGTTCGACTTCCACATGGAATGGTGGCTACGCCTGCGCACAACTAAAATTGCACACAGCACCTTGAGCTTAGAGGTCAGGAACTGCCAATGGGCAGCTGGATTGTGACTGGCACCCTCCACAACTAAGATCAAAGAAAAACAACTTGGCTGGTCCCCCTCCCCAATTCCCCAACACTGTTCCCCTCCCCCAATTAAACAAAAATTTATAAATTAAACTCTGATAGTTTTATTTTCATTTTCAACTTTACTTCAGAGCCACATGTACCTACCCAAAGAACCACATGTGTCTCATGAGCCTAAGTTTGCTGACCCCAGCCGGCTCTTCCATCTCAAAAGTTTGCTAAACCCTGGCTTAATGGATGGCCTCCATACTCCACTCGTGGAGATGGAGATCATGCCATTCTGATTATAATGCAAGTGGATTTGACAGGCCTCAAAGGGGAAGAGAAGCAGGATCACTCTCTTTGGATGCAGCGCCTCGTGGTGGTATTTGGTATTTGATAAGCAGATAAGCAGATGGAGAATCAGATTTAAATTATAGGATGATGGAATATGATGGAGATAAATTGGCCTGCTCTAGTCATTACATCCTCTCTTGACTAGAATCAGAGGTTAATATATTGTATTTCTTCTCCACTCCCTCCTTTTTAAAAAAATGATGTCTTTCAACGCTATTTAGCACTAAAATTAAATACTGTTTGTGAGTGGTTTTTGTCTCTGGGGCTTTAACATTCAAGGAAAATTATGACATTATGACATTTAATTATAGTATGTGTGTATGTATGCATACAAATATATATATGTAAATTATATATGCCATAGTTTATATGTACTACAGTTTATATGTATATAAGTTATCTATATTAATAAAATGTGTATTTCACAATGTACTTCTATATAATTTATTCTTAGATAATAATAAATTAGTAAAGCAATCATAGTATTCAAAAGCCATTTTTAATTTCAATGATTTGGAATCATTTTGATGAAATTAAGAACATTATCTGAATGATTTAAAGTTTCTATACATGGGTCGTCATCAGTTCATATCTAACATCATTTCCTGTTTATCTTCTTTTCACATTAGTTCCAAACCTCGGTGTGCAGGCATTGGTTTTCCATCCTTGCATTGCTCTATGTATGCTTAATGTACTTAGTGAATCAACAGACCATGAAGTTCTTTAGTAAGAGGGAGTCTGTCCTTTAGATGTGCTGTATTATTTAACAGTCATGCCACTGATATATTTTTGAGTTTTCAGAAATGGCTATGTGGCAACATTTTGATAGCTGAACTGGAAGAAATCATAGAATGCCATTGTGAAGGGGAATCTGATCACCACACTTGAGCATATAACAGGTGCATGGAAGCTTATAATAGGAATGCTCAGAGAATTTTAGTTTCATTCAAGAAGAATGTTGTTTGCATGATGATGAGTTTAACTGAGTGCAATAATTATTATGATGTTATTACCAGTCACTGGAGCAAATCCTCTATCCTGTGCATATCCTATGTGACTTCCTCTCTGATCCTGAAGGTCTATATTCTTACCCCTCGTATTTGCACTGAGGCTCAGACTCGTTCAGTGACTCGCCCAACATCACACAGCTGAAGGTGGAGCTAGGTCTGGAATAGGACCTGGTTCCCTTAGGAACTCACATCCATGCCTTCCACACCACAGTGCTTCACCAGTGATATGGTTCATTTCCATGTTGTGCTTCTCACCTGTGCCTCCCTGAGAATGAGTGAGGTACAATTATTACTTATTTCATCCATATGAGTGCTGAAAACCATATTCTAGGTTGAGTGACTCCCAGTACTAAATGGAGCTGGCATTGAAAGTGGAACCATAATACCTTTCTTCCAGCTCAAGATTCCTGCCTGAGCACTGTTCTTACGAGTTAATTTAAAAATCATGTGAACGGCCGACTGAGTGACTCAGTTGGTTAAGAGCTCACTCAAGATTGCAAGCTGAGCTCTGAACAACAGCAGTTCAATGCCCAGCCCGAGCTGAGCTGCCATGGAGCTGCCAACAGGTGGCAGGATGGCTCAGCTAAAAAAGAAAAAAATCATCATGTGAAGATTACTGGGTTACTGTGACATATGGTGCCTACAAAATCTGTTACCTGAAAGGGTTGCCTAATGGGTTGAAAATATATGTCAAAGGAAGTTTCCATAAGACTCTGGAAGAACGTTTTAAGAGGGAATAGTCAGACAAGTTAGACATGTTTGGAAGCATCTTAAACTTTGAAGAGGGATGTCTTGTTCCTCTGTGCCACCTCTGTGCCACATTAGACATGGACTCTCAGAATGATATTCTATCCCATTTTTAATTAAATGTGACAAATAATCCAGCATTGTTATTTTAAAACATTTAAAGAGATAACACTATCTTAGACCTCCCAAATCTTCTTTTCCCTTTGTGCCCCTACCTAGATTTTCCCCCAGAGGTAACCACTGCCATCAGTTTGGTGTATTAATGAGTTAGGATTGTGTTCATCTGCATATAGTAATCAACCAAACTTAACCAAATCAGCTATATTTTTTCCCTTCTAACAAGGAACCTAGGGGCAGGTAGTCCAGAGTAGTACAACTGTTCAATAGTCCAGACTCCTCCTTCCTTATGGCCTCACCACCTTTAATTTGCGACTTTTGTTCCCTTGGTGGAAAGATGGCTTCTCTAGTTCTCTAGATATTGGGTCTGCATTTTGGGCAGGAAAAACAGGAAAGGGCAAAGGAAAACAGGTGTGTGGCAGCTGATTCTGGTCATTTTTGTCAGGAAAACAATAGCTTTTCTGGAAATCAAGCCCAGTGAAATCTGCTTACATTCATTGGTCAGAACATCATTACATGACAAATCTGGGGGGAAAAAATTCATGTTGCTGATAATACGGATGTTGGGTTGGCATTACGAATGTCTGTTTATCTACTCAGTGTTTTTCAATGAATTTATGTACACATATATGTACATATAAAATCAATCTCTTTCTCTTTTAACATAAATGACATCTACTATAGATACTGTTTTGCAACTTATTTTCCCCTACTTGTCAGTTTGTTATGTTAGCAATTTATTGAGTTTCGTTATAAAAATCAAATTGTCTTCATATTATGTATAAAGTAGAAGAGTAAATTAAGCTGTTCCTATCTTTTACCAAAACTGCTGATTTTAACCATTTTGCATAGAAATCCATCTAGATTATATTTTACTCTTTCCTTTTTTGTAAATTAAGAAATACAGAATGTAATTGAACTCTTTAGTGTTGGCTACTTTAGAAACATATAGTTTTGAATTTTGTAGTAGCCCCAAGCATAGTTCTGTTGTGACTTAGATTTTTCCATCTCTTACTTAGCTTTCATGTAATCATCTCTTATTTATCATTGTTAATGTTTTGGGTCCTAATAACCCCATTATCTTTACCTATTATGATTTTTAGTCCTCTGTGGGTTTGAGACCAAGGGCGTTTGGATTGTATGTTAACTAAGAGTGAACTGGTGTGTATCCAGATAGTTACAAGTAATATCTAGAGATATTGTGTTGGGGAATAATGAGAGCTCAGTAGAGTTTTCTGTTTTTCAAAGCTGTGTTCCAGAAGCAAGAAACAAGGCTCCACAAAAAACAAAACCAGAGAGAAGAACATATTAAAGGATATTTGGTGATTTTTTTTTAACTGAGTCAAATGAGAGGTGAAGATTATTCATTCAATCAATGAGGCTTTCATCATGGATCTGTTCCTTACTCCATGTAAATGGTGTGAGAGTCTCAGAATCCTGCGACTTGATACCTGCCCACATGGAGTTCAGGGAATACAGAAATAAATAGGGCACAGTGACTGTTTCATATTTTAGAACTCATTCACTGATTTAACATATTAACAGAGCACCTATTATGTGCTAGGCACTATTCAGGGGACATGGCTGTGCAGTGGGAGAGTAAACATGAAAGTGCAACTAGTGAAAATGCAGTATTCTTGACAATTAGTGAAAATGTCTATGCTTGTAGTATATTTTCCCATAGAAGATCATATCACTTGCCTGGTTTAACCCCCTAGTGGCTTCCCATGATCCTTAGAATAAAGTCCGTAGTTCTTCCCATGACCTCCAGGACCCTGTCAGACCTGGGTCCTGGCTATACCTCTGATATCATCTCCTGCCACTTTCCTTCTTGCTCACTTTGTTACAGCCATGCTGGCCTCCTTGCAGTTTCTCAGGGAATATTCTCATCTCAGGCTTGTGTTCCCCCTGCCTTTAAACCTCTTTCATCTTCCCTCTTCCATTTCATTGAGGACTTTCCTTAAATGCCATCTCTTCGTGAGTCCCCTCTCCCACCACATCACACTCTCTCCCCTTACCGTGCTTTATTATTCTTTATGGTACTCATAATTATTTGACATCCTATTATATTTTTATTTTTTCTACTGTGTATTGTTTTTCTCTCTCATCAAAAGAATTTTTACAGTTATATCCTCTGGGTAGTGCCTAGCACATAGGTGCTCAGTAAATATTTGTTAAATCAGTGAGTGAGTTCTAAAACATAAAACAGTCACTGTACCCTATTTATTTCTGTATTCCCTGAGCCCAGGAATATGTTTAGCAATAGTAATAACTATAACAGTTAACGTTTATTGAGGCTTTCTATACTCTAAGGCCTCTTCCAAATGCTTTGTAAGTATTCATTAATTTAAAAAGCCTTTGTGGGGGCCGGCCGAGTGGCGCGGTGGTTATGCGCTGGCTTGGGAAGCCAGCGGCACCGGTTCGGGTCCCACATATGCGGGCCAGTGACACTGCCCTCAAAAAAAAAACAAAAAAACTTTGTGGTAGGTCATACTATTAACTATAGTTGTATATCTGAGGAAACTGAGGCACAACAGTTGAGCAGCTAGCCCAAAGTCATGCAGATTGTAAGTCAGGGATCTAGAATGCCTCAGATTTGGGCATGCTTCCATTCTTTAACCACCTCACTGTAATGTCTTTACCTATAGTAGGCATTCAATAAAAATTTATTGCATTTAAATGAGTAATTAATAAAGGTTCATATCATGGAAAACAGATGGTAAGAGATTAGAGGAACATGTAGAATGGCGCTAATTGTGTTCTATAAATTAGATGTAGGATAGGAATTAGCAAACAGAGTGATCCAGGGAAGGTAGAGGTCATGACCCAAACCCTCCCTTACCTGAACCCATCTCAAAAGGGAGATGGGACTTACCTGGATTTTAAGAACAAGTCTCTTCTAGGCAGAGAGGAGGAAAGATGAGCATTCCAGGGAAAATTAATAATAAATGATAAACCATGCATTTTAAATATTACTTAAAATAGACTTTAAGGTCATCGAAGGAAGAAAGATGGATGTTATGGAGTCACACTTTCCTGCATTAAAAACATAATGGACTCATATCTATTAACACTTGAAGACTTATTTTTGGAACACTAGTAGGGAAAATGTGTTCCCCCCACCCCTTAAATCTGTAGTAGATAGTAATAATAATGAAGGCTAATAGATATATAAACGTTGTGACACTCCAACTTTATATCTATTTGACTTAGTAAATTAAAGTATAATTTATTTATTCAGAAATCACATTACTTCATACATTATTACCATATTCTTGCAAGAGCTTCAGGTAAATCACAATTGAACCTTTGCATTTCTTGTTTAAGAGCCTTCAGTTTCCTTTGAAGTAAGAAGAGTTTACTAAGGAGGAATTATTTCAGGATACTATTGGGAAACACGTAAGGTTTTTATATCCAAAAGGATTATTTAGTCCAATCAGGTCTATGAGATGAGGAAGTTGTTTTGTTTGTTTCTTTCCCCCAGAGCTCATAAGAACCAAGGGTTCAGTCTTTGCTTTCTTTTTATTGGGTTGTCAGAAAAGTCATGACCATTTTTGTAATGAAAAACATATAAAAAATATGTCATGACTTTTCTAACAACCCAATAGTAGATGACAGTGCTACACTGAGGATGGTATAATAATGTTTGGGAACATTGTCAATGAATTTCAATGACTAAGGATTCAGGATTAGTAAATCTGAACAGAAATTGATTATGGGTGTGTTGCTGACTTTTACATTGAAGCTGAATCTTGGCAAATTCAATTTAAAACTTTTAATTGTGTTTTGGAAGCCTGGTAAACTAAACCACCTACTCTAGGTCTGAACTGGTTGAGAAAGTCATGGAGTCAGGCAGGTGGAGATGTGTACATGACCTTGGGCACTGTTACAGCTGATTGGACAATGTGTCTTTACATCTGTAGTCAAAAAGGGCTACTAATGCTTCTCTCTGAAATTGGGTGTATTTTCATATCTGTCATTGGCAGAGGTAGACAACCACAGGTCCTCCATACATTAGTAACCCTCACAGGACTCCAAACTGATCAAATGCAAGTATGACCAAATTCAATTAATCACTCCTCTTTAGATGCCTGGTCCCTCCTAACATGATTTGGCATGAAACAGTCACCTCCCTCTAGACTAGCTCTTCCTGACCTCCCTATTTCTGTAGTTCCTTTTTTTTTGCCTCTCAAGAGTCAGTGCTGATTCATCACTTTTTCTCAGTCATCAGGTGGTAAGACCTCAAGCAGTGATTCTCAAAAAGTGGTCTGTAGCCACTTGCATCAGAATCACCTGGAAGCTGTTAAAACATGTTCCTGAAAGCTGCAAAGGAAATTAGAGAAGTAGTAAGGTATTTTTTTCCCCAAGTCTCCAGAAGCATCATTAGATAGAGGATTTGGGTAATATTACAGTACTTTAGAGCAGAAAACTGGACATAAATATATGGTGGAAAACTGAATACATTGCATGTGCTCACACACACATAAATTAAATAGTTTTTTCCACAAAACAAAACAAAACAAAAGAAAAAACCCCACATGTTCCTGGGCTCCCACTCAAATGTACTGAATCAGGGTCTCTTGGTCCAAGCCTGGGAATCTGAATTGTTAAGACAGTTAGCTGGTCACTCTGGGGCATGTTAAAGTTTGCTCACCCCCAACCCATAGGTATGACCTTTATAGTGTCTCATGAAACGGCTTCCCTCCATTTTGCTGCCATCATCTCAGGGTCCAGTCAAATTTGTCTTTCTCTCAGGTTGCTTCCCCCCTCTAGTTTTGCTTTCCTTTGATTTTTCCTACCCACTATAACCATATGAGTGAGTTTTGAAATCAGATAATCTGATATCTAACCTCCCCCTAAGTGTTCAGTATATACCTGAAGGTTCCGAGCCCATAGTAAATCAGATGGAATCTGAAGAGCAGAGCACAGATTCTCTTTTTCTCACAGTGAAGGAGGCTATTTTGTAGCCCAATGATAAATGGCTGCAGCAAGCCAAAAACAATCTTGAAAAACTGAAGGATGGGAAGGGCATACCATTGGATGAACCTGGTAAAGGCTGGTGAACCTGAACAAGCTCTTTGATAGTGGAACCTTTGGGAGAGAAGAGGCCTTGTGAGACAACATGAATGAAAGTTGAGTTTTTGTGGAAGGATTGGTGTTCTATTTATTTAATGGTAAGTAAGAAATGACTGAAACTTCGTGGCTTAAAATGACATTTTATTGTGTTCCGACTGTGGATCAGGAATTCTGGCACACGTGGTTGGGGATGGTTCTCCACATGGACTGGGTTGCTTGGTGGTGTACAGCTGACATCTATCCTAGACGTAAGGATTCAAGGTAGCTTCACTCACCTTTATGGTGCTTTGTGGACAGCTGGAAGGCTGAGCTCAGCGGGGTTCCTTTGCATTGTGGTCTCACAGCCTCTCCATATAGTTTCTCCAACAGGGTTATTGTACTTCTTAATAGTGGCTCAGGGTTCAAGAACAAGCTTTCCAACAGCCAAGAGTGGATGCAGTCAGTCTTTTGAGTCCTGGGCCCAGAAACTATCACAGTGTCATTTCTGCCATATTGCATTATTAAAAGCTGTCACTGACCACATTCCTTTCAAAGGAAGGGGACATTGACCCCATCTCTCCTTGAGAGGAGAGTCAAGCACTTGTGGCCATCTTTAATCTGTCACAACAAGTTACTACCACCTTTTAGATTAATATATTGGCCCAAAAGAATTTAAGAGATCTGAAAAAAAGGAAATATGGTTTTTAAAAGCAGGAATCCTCCTATTAGAGTAGCCAAAGAAACATAAATAGTGGAAAAACTATATGTTCATTATATTCATCAGCAGGAGTTTTCATTGCTCCATATCCCTGGAAGGATAGTTTGTGCTAGAGGTAGGAAATTTATTTAATGGAGAACTTTTAGAGGATTGTTTTAATTTTTCTCCTTAGGTTTTTTATTTTTTTATTTTTAAAGTTGGCTTTCTTCTTGGTAAACTGTTCCACTGAATCACATTGATTTTTGTTTGGTTAGCTAATGAGGTGGAAAGGAGATAGTCCAACACCTTCCATGTACTACAAGTTGTGTATGTGCCCATCCTAAGAGAGTCATACCTGAGAAAGTGGCAGAGGGGCTGGGGACCTTGGTCTTGCAGTAGGGAGTGGTGTAGTGCAGGCTGCATTTCCTCTGGAAATGACAATAGGAACTACTGCCAGAGCCAAGAGCACTGGATGTAGAAGAGGTTAAAGGGGCACAAGGAATTTTGAGGAGATGGGGAAGCATTGCAATTCAATACACCTGTCTATTTTTACATTTAATCCAAGTTCATGGTACCACTGCCACCAAGGTCAGTTGACCCACCATGGTCCATAGAAAAGAACAGTGGGATGAAAAGGCTGCTGAAAATTTCTACCTATTGATGTAAGACACCTACTTCCTAGAGAAAAAACAAATAGGTCACAGGACACTCCAGTTACATCTTGTATCTAAAGGACTAAAAAACAGAAGTGGAGACCATTATTTCTATTTGCTGACACATGACTGAGAACAGAGAAGATACCATCTGGTTCATTTTCTCTCATCTCATGTGTAATATTGGAGTCGTACATAGGACAGGGACTCATAAAATGCTTGACACACATAATTTTAAATATGTTCCACTTAAATATGGAGAAGACAGATTTGTACAAGTGTTGTAAGGTGGCATAGTGAGGCAGTTAATGGCCCAGGCACTGGAGCCAACTTCTTTTTTCCCCCCCATGTGTAGAGCTCAGTTTTATTCACATACTATTTATTTTTTAATTGAAGTTTATTGGGGTGACAATTGTTAGTAAAGTTACATAGGTTTCAAGTGTGCAATTCTGTAATACATCATCTATATATCATGTTGTGTGTTCACCACCCAGAGTCAGTTCTCCTTCCATCACCATATATTTGATCCTCTTCACCCTCATCTACCACTCCCTTTTCCCCTTACCCTCTGGTAACCAGTACACTATTTTCTGTGTCTATGAGTTTTTGTTTCTTCATTTGTTTGTCTTGTTCCTTTGTTGTTTTCAGTTTTATTGGGTTGTCGGAAAAGTCATGACGCATTTTTGCAATGAAAAAACAGAAAAAATACGTCATGACTTTTCTTTTCTTTTTTTTTTATTAGTTTCATGTGTACAACACAATGCAATAGTTATACTCTTTACCTCCCAAAGTGACAAACCCTCTCCACCAGTTCGCCACCCCCCATATCATACATATCTATCACAACTCTCCTGACTCCCCTCCACATCCCGTGACCATCTGCATATTCAGTTACAGTTGGCATACAATACTATACAACATCAGTTTCAGGTGTACAGTGCAGTGATCAAGCCTCTACTTCATCCATGAAGTGGTCTCCCTAACAAGACATATGACTATCTGACGCCACAAAATTTTTACAACATTATTATATTCCCCGAACTGTGTTTCATATCCCTGTGGCAATATTGTTGTCGTCTATTTATGCTGTCTAATCCCTCCCCATTCCCCCCAATTCCCACCCCCCTCCCAACTAGCAACCCTCAGTTTTTCCTCTACATCTATGAGTCTGTTTACTTTGATCGTTCACTCAGCTCTTCAGACTCCACACACAAGTGAGATCACATGGTACCTGTCCTTCTCTGACTGACTTATTTCACACAACATAATAGTCTCTTCACATTATCAATTACATTCCCAGAACTGCCCCCATATCCCTGCAGCAACATTGTAGTCACACCTACACTGTCCAAAACCTTCCCCCTCTCCCTCTTCCCCATTCCCTCCCAGCCAGCAACCATCGGTTTTTCCTTTATATCTGCTTGATATGACTTCAATCTTCTTAAATTTACTGAGACTTGTTTTGTGGCCTAACATGGTCTATCTTGGAAAATGTCCCATGTGTACTTGAGAAGAATGTATATTCTGTTTTTTCAGGATGAAATGCTCTAAAAAATATCAACGAAGTCCAGCTGGTCTAAAGTATCATTTAAGGGCCCTCTTTCTGTGTTGATTTTCTGTCTAAAGGGTCTGTCCATTGGTGATAATGGTGTTGAAGTCCCCTACTATGATAGTGTTACTGTTGATCTCTGTCTTTATGTCTGTCAAAATCTGTTATATGTAATTAGGAGTTCCTATGTTGGGTGCATAGATGTTTATTAGGGTTATAGTGCCCTTCTTTGTCTTTTGTTGTAGTCATTTTAAAGTCTATTTTGTCCAAAATAAGTACTGCTACTCCAGCTTTTTTTTTTTCTCATTTCCATTTGCATCAGAGGTGTTGTTTGCAAAAATCTTCTCCCATTCAGTTGGTTGCCTCTTCATTTTGTTGGTGGTTTATTTTGTTGTGCAGAAGCTTTTTAGTTTGATATAGTGCCATTCATTTACTTTAGCTTTTACTTCCCTTGCCTTTAAAGTCAAATTCATGAAACCCTCTTTGAACCCAAGGTCCATAAGTTTAGTACCTATGTTTTCTTCTATGCAGTTTATTGTTTCAAGTCCTACATTTAGGTCTTCCATCCATTTTGAGTTAATTTTGGTAGACAGTGACAGGTAGCAGTCTAGTTTCATTTGTTGCATGTGGAGACAACTTCTTGTTGTCAGATCTTGGTTCTGCCACTCTGCAGTTGTGGAAACTAAGATTAGTTACTTAATCTTTCTGTGCCTCAGTTTTCACAACAGTAAAATGGGGCTAGTAATACTATCCACTTTTTTGTACAGTTGTGAAGATTAATTACATTATTGCATATAAAGCAGAACTTGTGCTATAAAAGTGATAGCTATTAGGGCCGGCCGAGTGGCATGTTGGTTAAGAGCTGGCTTGGGATGCCAGCGGCCCTGGTTCGGATCCCACATATGAGGGCCAGTGACACTTCCCTCTACAGCTAAGATGGTGAACAACAGCTCCACCTGGAGCAGGGCTGCTGTGAGTCCCTGGAGTTGGCATAGCTGCAGCTTCTGCTGCAGTGGGCTGCCATAGACTACAGTGAGTGGCCGGTAGCCAGCTTGAGTGGCTGGCAGCTGGTGTGAGCTGTCAAGAGCCACTGTCAGTGGCCATTCAAAGGCCGGCGATCAATCTGCCTCACCTGGGAAGAATGCAATGATGATACCAACATGGGCCAGTGAAGCGATGTACTCCACAACTAGACTGAAGAACAAAAAGACAGCAACTTGTCTGTTCCCCTTCCCCAGTTCTTCAACGCTGTTCCCCTCCCCCAATTCCCCAATAAAATTTTTAAAAAAGTAATAGTTATTAGCAGCAGTAATAGTTATCTGTTCTAGAGAAATTCCAGTATTAATTGTTGACACAAAGTAAGAACTTAAAAATGTTGGATGAATGAATTCTGCATGTGTTTCACTTAATCTTTGGAGGACAAGTTCAAAGCAGGAGGTACACACAAAGGTGATAAATGTTTTCAAAATATGCTGTACACCTGGGAAATAAATGTGGATTTTATGACAAAGTGATTTCATTTCTCACTGTGCTCAAATCTACTAATTTGGAACTGGTGGTCTTTGCGAGGCTCAGTCTCTCTCAAATTTTTCTGGTAAATCAATTGAAAGTGACAGTACATGAATTTTGTAAGGTGATATTCATGTCTTGTGATTTAGCTCTGGGGTTGGTGGCCTTGTACTGTCAGGGAAGAAAGGCAAGAACAATGCCAGACAGTTGTGGAATCCCAGAGACTTAGTGCAAATTAAAAGTGTGTGTGTTTTAATTTTTAAGATCACCTTTTATTTAGACGTGCAAAGGAAGGATGGGTGCTAGGTTTGAATGGTGCTAGGTTTTTCTATGATTACAGTGTTACTGTCTTAACAGCCGAAGTAGGAAATGTGAGACAGGGCAAGTCCAGAGTAAGAAAGAAACTCCATTTAGTTTAATGCTTTAGGAAATAATTGTAACTGGAGCAAGAATAGCAGTTGTAGGTCAGTCTAGCCACAGTCAGGATAATAAGTCAGCATGGTGTTTGACAGGCATGGGGGCACCCAGGGACAAACCAGGAGAGGGTCCTCATGCACAAAGTGTTTGCTGCTAAATCAACCATGGAACTATAATTTTTCTACATGGTGAAAGGCTAGGGCTCTATTTTCCCATCTCCCTGGTCATATTAGGTGCATGTGAATGTCTTCATCCAGTTTCTCAGTTTCTGTCTTTGGGTATTGAAGGAAAGAGAATTTAAGAGTTTCAATTTATTTTTTGAAGCCATATATGTTGTATCTCTTGAATGTTTCTTGGAGAGGCTACTGACCTATCCTTACAAATGTTTTTTCTAAAACTAATAAGTGACAAGATTTGATTTCTGGCCAGGGAAGTTTTACTGTTGTAGCTCATTTGCAGTGGAGTCCTTCTCACAATCTTCATCTGGTCTTAAGACATAGTGCAAGGGAACTAAAGCACCTCTTTGGAGAAAAGACAGTATCATATCAAAGCTTCAACTTGGAAACCAAAGGAGGTGAAGAAGAGAGTCCAAGAAAGCTATGTTTTTCTCTCAAGCTCTGTGCCTGTGTTTTAAATCTGTGGTCAGTGCTTCATTTTCACGGTGGACTCATCAAGGGTCTCTCCTATTTATCTTCCACTCTAGCCCAGTGCCTCTGTGACTGTGGCTGATGTCTGGATCTCCCAAACTTCTAGCCAGCTTCTGGAGTTGCCTCTTTACATTCTTCCTCTTAACTGTGACTCCAAAGACCTGGCACACTCTTGCAACAAACTTCTATAGTGAGAATCAACTGATCTCAAATTTAACACTTCTAATGGATTAATGTGAGGTTGGGAAGCAGAGTGCAGGACATATGTCAGGGAAAGGAAGAATTAGAATGATTTTTTAAGAGCCTGGGGAACATTTCTCAATATGAAAAGGTTGAGAAGTATATCTGGATGTTAATGAAGCCTGAGTGCTGCTAACTTTAAGTCCTATATTCCCCATACTGTATTAACCATTTGAAGCATTTGGATTTACATCATGTCATAAAATTCCTGCCTTGACTATTTTTTTTCTTAGTTTCAAGTGTACAAAGCAATGTAATTGTTAGACATTTAAACCTCTCATAAAGTGATAACCGACCCACCAAGCTACTACCCCTCTGACATCTTATATAGCTGTTACAATACCATTGACTATCTTCTCTATGTTGTATTCCACATCCCAGGATTACATATACCTATATATTTACTTACATTGGGTCTTTGGAAAAGTCATGATGCATGCTTGCAACAGATGGCACTAGTTCATTTTTGGAAGTACTAGAGTCATTTGCATTTGTGTTTTTGCTATGTCTTTTGACAGCTGACAGTTCTAGCTTTATTCCCCCCCAAAAGTTAAGCATTTTAGTTGAGTTCTGGAGATTTTACAGCAAGTTGAAGATGGAAGACCAAATTGTGCATTTTTGCCATATTTTGCTGTTTTACTTCCATAAAAGGAAGACTGCGCATCAAGCTTGTGAAAAGTTGCATAAAGTTTACGGTGACAATGCTCTACAAGAATGTCAATGCCATCGATGGTTCATCAAATTTCATGCTGGTGATTTTGATCTCAACGATGCTCCTCAGTCAGGGAGGCCCACCGAGGCTGATGATGACAAAATAAAGGCATTGATCGAGTCAAACCCATGTTATGCAACACAAGAGATTGCAGAAACATTGAATATCCATCATTCAAGCATTCAGGACCACCTGGAGAAGCTGGAATATGTAAGCAAGCTCGATATTTGGGTTCTGCATGAACTCAAAGAAGTTCATTTGATGGCGTTTATAAACTTCTTCAGTATGCTTATTAAACATGAGGAAAATGATCCTTTTTTGAAGTGGTTGATAACTGGTGATGAGAAGTGGATTGTTTACAACAATGTGGTATGTAAATGGTCTTGGTCTTGACATGACGATTCGCCTCAAATGACATCAAAAGCAGACATTCCTCCCAAAGAGGTTATGCTCTAATAAGTGTGATGGGATTTTAAAGTTGTCATGTTTTTTGAGCTCCTACCAGAGAACCAAACAATCAATTCAAATGTGTACTGTTGGTAATTGGACAGTTTGAACGAATCCATCATCTAGAAACGTCCAGAGCTTGTTAATTGTAAAGGAGTTGTATTCCATCATGACTATGCGAGACCACACACAAGTTTGATGACCCGTTAAAAATTACTGGAGCTTGGATGGGATATGTTGCCACACCCACCATACTTGCCTGACCTTGCACCATCAGACTTCCACTTGTTTACTCTCTTCAAAACTCCTTGCATGGTATAACGTTCAGTTTAGATGAGGCCGTAAATCAGCACCTTGTTCAGTTTTTTGCAAATAAAGACAAGTCCTTCTATGAACGAGGAATTATGAAAGATAGCAAAAGATTATCAAACAAAACAGACATTATATCATTGATTGATCTTTATTCTTTATATAAATAAATGACCTTTGAAAAACATAGACAAAATACGTCATCACTTTTCTGACAACCCAATAATTTACATTCAATACTATTCTACTTCAGCTTCAGGTGTATAGTGCATTGGTCATGCATCCACAGTCTATGGAGTGATCTCCCTGATAAGTCCAGTACCCATCTGGCACCTTATATGATCTTAAAACATTGTTGATTATATTCCCCATACTGTATTAACTACCAATTTGCATTTCTTAGTACCTTCACCTTTTTCACCCTACCCCCAATCCCATTCCCATCTATCACCCTGATAGATCTAGTGCCTGTCACTGTACCTAGTCATTATAATATTATTGACTATATTCCTTATGCTATACCCTACATCTTCATGACTACTGTATAACAATCAATTTGTACTTCTTAATCCCTTCCCCTTTCACCCATTCTTACCCCCATCTGAAAGAAGTCCTTCTGACATTCCTTGTAATACTGGTTTGGTGGCGGTGAACTCCTTCAGCTTTTTCTTATCTGGAAAGTTTTTATCTGTCCTTCAGTTCTAAATGATAGCTTTGTTGGGTAGAGTAATCTTGGTTGTATGTTATTGCTTTTCATCACTTGGAATATTTCCCGCTACTCCCTTCTTGCTTGCAAAGTTTCTGTTGAGAAATCAGCTGCCAGTTTTATGGGAGCTCCCTAACTGCTTTTGTCTTGCTGCTTTCAAGATTCTCTCTTTGTCTTTAATCTTTGGCATTTTAATTGTGATGTGTCTTGGTGTTGGCTTCTTTGGGTTTATCTTGTTTGGAACTCTCTGTGCTACCTGAGCTTGTATGTCTATTTCCTTCACCAGGCTATGGGAGTTTTCCATCATTATTTCTTCAAATAGGTTTTCAATTCCTTGCTCTCTCTCTTCTCATTCCGGTACCCCTATAAGGCGAATATTGGTATGCAAGATATTGTCCCAGAGGCCCCTTAAACTCTCATCAATTTTTTTGGATTCTTTATTCTTTTTGTTCTGGTTGAGTGCTTTCTGCTATCTTATCTTCTGCATCGCTGGTTGGATCCTTTGCTTCATCTAATCTACTCTTGATTCCCTGTAATATATTCTTCATTTCCATTATTGTATCCTTTATTTTTGACTGGTTCTTTCTCATGGCTTTTATGCTTTTCATCTCCATTTTTATGCTTCCTATCTCTCTGTTGAAGTTCTCCCTGAGATCATTGAGCATTCTTTTTTTTGTTTTCTTTTTTGAGGGCAGTGTCACTGGCGCTCATATGTGGGACCTGAACCAGGGCCGCTGGCTTCCCAAGCCAGCTCTTAACCACCACACCACTCGGACGGCCCTCTTTTTTTTTTTTAAATTAGCTTCAGGTGTACAAAATAATGTAACAGTAAGACATATCACCCCTCACAAAGTTCATTGAGTATTCTTATAGCAAGTGTTTAGAACTCTGCGTCTGATAGATTGCTTATCTCCATTTTGCTTAGTTCTTTTTCTGGAGCTTTGTTCTATTTTTTTATTTGGGACATGTTTCTTTGTCTGCCTATTTTGGCTGTCTTTCTGTGTTTGTTTCTATGTATTATGGAGGGATGCTATGTCTTCCAGTCTTAGTAGAGTGGCCTTATGTAATAGGTGTGCTGTGAGGTTCAGTGGTGCAGTCACTTGAGCCACGCATTCCAGGTGTGTCCCTTCTGTGGGCTGTGTGTGCCCTTATCTTATAGTTGAGGCTTGGTTGATAATAGCACATCAATGGGAGGAACTGACCTTTGGGCTCACTGGTTGTGAATACTGGTCCTGACTACAGTGGAAGAGTTGTGGTGCAAGGGCTGACCCTCCAGAGCAGGATCTGCCTCAGCAGGACTCTGGTGTCTACCCAATCCATCTCTTGGGTGCATCATACTTGGAGGCGGCTGGGTGATGCTCTAGCTTGTTTTGAAGGACCACTTTGGAGGGAATCTGTTGTAGGTCAAGTTCATCCACAGCCTGTGCCCCACCCAGTGCCACCCAGCAGGAGCCATAAAGAAATCCACAGATGGCTGCCACCCCTGCTGTGCTTGGAAACACCTTGCCAGGCCAAACCAAGGCCAGCTGCCACTAGTGCCAAGCTTAGGGCTGCTCAGTCAGAGGTATAAGACATGCTCAAGCCAGATGCTGCTTGCCTGGGTTTTGTGAATCTTTGAGAGTTCCTAGGAAATTCTGCAGCTTGAGCCAACACAGGCAGTCTGCATTGAAAAGCCTTTAAAAGGTGCCTGGGTGTGCTCAAAAGCTGGGTGGGGCCAGGTCTCCAATCACCAGGGTGTGGGGAGCAAAGGGTGGAAACTCAGATATGTTGGCTGCCTGTGTTCACACACTGGGAAGGGGAAGGGCTCAACAAAGAAACAATGACCTCTGCCATCTCCCCTGTGCAGGAGAAAGCTGCATCTCCAGCCCCCATCCCAAGTCACACAATTCAGTTCCTTACCATTTGTTCCTGCCACCTTTGCAGCTGCTGCCCCAGCACTGGAGCTCAGAATGAGTGATTCTGTTAGTGGGTAAGTCCCTTTAAGAGGAGTGCCTGTGAGTGTAGCTGTGTTGTCTCACTCAGTCACAATCTCCACTGGTTTTCACAACCAAAAATTATGGGGACTTCTGTTCCCCACACTGGAACCCTGGACTGAGATGGGGCTGGGATCTCTCACTCCTCTGGGGGATGGGAGGACCTCCACAGCCAAAATATCCCTCCCGATCTTTAATGGTCACATGCAGGTGTGGGACTATCCTGTTCCGTGTCTCTGTCTGTCCTACCAGTCTGGAGGTGGCCTCTTCTGCACATCCTTAGTTGAAAGGCTTCAGTTCACCTTTATTGTAGGTAATTCTTAATAATGGTTGTTTTGTAGTTTAGTTGTAATTTTGATGTGGTTGTGAGAGAAGGTAAACACAGTGTTTATCTACTGCATCATCTTGGTTGTCTCCCCCCTGCCTTGACTATTAATATTTGTGACTTGAAGCCCATTTCATTATCAATTACTTTTCTCTTTTTGTTTTGGACATTATTTCCAATGTACTTAAATGGTGTTAAGATTTAACTTGAGCAAGTCTTGCCATATCTGAAAGAAGAGGGCACATTTCCCCACTTCATTCAGATCTTGCTTAAATGTCACCTTCCTTGGCCACCTCTATTAAAAGTATTCTTCTGTCACTCTTTATCACCTTATTATTTTCCTTCACGAAACTTCATCGCTGTCTACATTTTACTGTATTTATTTTTTTATCATATGTGTTCCTCCGACAGAATATAATCTTCATGAGGGCAGAGACTTTTGTCTGTTTTGTTCACTGCTGTTTCCCCATTAACTAGAATAGAGATTGGTTAACTACAAACCAGTCCAAACTGTCCACCACTTGTTTTTGCATTGCCTGAGACTCAATGATTTTTACTTTTTTTTTCTTTTCTTTTTTGAGGGCAGTGTCACTGGCCCTCATATGTGGGATCCGAACTGGAGCCGCTGGCTTCCCAAGCCAGCGCTTAACCACCACGCCACTCAGCCGGCCCAATTTTTACATTTTTAAAGCTTTAAAAAAAGGATAAAAACTTGAAGAACTTTCGTGCAACAGAGACCGTATGTGGCCCACAAAGTTTAGCATATTTACTATCTGACTGCTTAGAGAAAGCATCTGCCAACCCTGAGCTAGAACAATGCCTGGCTTTTGAGCAAATCAACAAATACTTGTGCAGTGAATGAATGAATGTTGATTGGATTACTTAATTGTTGAATCTTGATCTAACTAGAATGATGCCTCACAAATATCTGTTCAGCAAAGTTTTTTGAATAAGGTTATGAAGACATGAAAATACATTGTCACTGAAAAACAATAGTTGTAGTAAAAGTGTTTTATAGCTCAGTTGTAGCATTTAACTGCTGTATAGCCCCAAGGGAACCTTAAGTCATTGCTTTAGAATACACTACTGCTGACAAACCTCTGGTGATATTGTAAATATCCAAAAGAAAATGGTTGATACTAATGAATACAAATGACATTTCTTCATTTTTACCCCAACTCTACATGGTATAAAAGTGTATTCTTTTATGAATAGCACTGCAGTAAGCATAGGGGTGCATGCACTTTTTATAAATTAGTGTTTTAGGTTCTTTGGATAAATACCCAGAGGTGGAATTGCTGAGTTATAAGGTATTTCTATTTTTAATTTTTCGAGGAAACTCCATACTGTTTTCCATAGTGGCTCCACCAATTTGTAGTCTCACCAACAATATACAAGGGTTCCCTTTTCTCCACAACCTCGCCAACACTTGTTGTTTGTTGATTTATTGATGATAGCCATTCTGACAGGCATGAGGTTTATCTCACTGTGGTTTTTATTTGCATTTCCTTGTTGATTAGTGATGTTGAGCATCTTTTCATATGTCTATTGTCCATCTGTATGTCCTCTTTAGAGAAATGTCTCTTCATGTCTTCTGCTCATTTTTTAATTGGGTTGTTTGTTTTTTTGGTGTTGAGTTATATGAGTTTTTCATAAAATTTGAATATTAACCCCTTATCAGTTGTATCATTGGCAAATATCTTCTCCCATTCAATAGGATGTCTTTTTGTTTTGTTAATGGTTTTCTTTACTGTGCAAAAACTTTTTAGTTTGATGTAGTCCCATTTGTTTATTTTTTCTTTTATTTCTCTTGCTCGAGGGGATATATCAGTAAAAATATTAGTAAGGGTAATGTCTTATATTCTCTTCTAGGAGTTTTATGGTTTCAGGTATTACATTTAAGTCTTTAATCCATTTTGAGTTTATTCTTGTATATGGCATCAGAAGGTAGTCCACTTTCATTTTTTTGCATGTATCTGTCCAGTTTTTCCAGCACCATTTATTAAGTACACTGTCTTTACCCCAGTGTAAATTCTTGCTTCTTTTCTTATAAATTAAATGACATATAGGCACAGATTTGTTTCTGGGCTCTCTATTGTGTTCCATTGACCTATGCGTCTGTTTTTATGCCAATACTATGCTGTTTTAGTTTTTTTTAAAAAGATTTTATTGGGGAATTGGGGCAGGGGAACAGTGTTGGGGAATCAGAGAAGGGAAGCAGACTAGTTGCTGTTCTTTTGTTCTTCAGTCTAATTGTGGAGGATGTCGCTTCACTGGCCCATGTTGGTATTATCATTGCGTTCCTCCTGGGTGAGGCCGTCACTCTCCGGCCATTGAATGGCCACTCATGGTGGCTCATGGCAGCTCAAGAAAGTGCACACCAGCTGCTGGCCAGCCCCACTGCAGCCTAGGCTGTCGCCAGCTACTCACTGCAGCCCAGCTCCATCTTAGCTGTAGAGGACGCAGTGTCACTGGCTCTCATGTGGGATCTGAACTGGGGCCCTGTTGCTCAGAGCTGGTGTACAAAGCCAACTCTTAAACAACGTGCCACTCTGCCAGCCCAATACTATGCTGTTCTGATTACTATAGACTTGTAGTATAATTTGATGTAGGTAGCGTGATACCTCCAGCTTTGTTCTTCTTTCATAGGATTGCCATATCTATACGGAATCTTTTTTGGTTCTAAATTTTAGGATTATTTGTTCTAGTTCTGTGAAAAATGCTATTGGTATTTTGATAGGGATTGAATTAAATCTGTATATTGCTTTGGGTAGTATGGACATTTTAACTATCTTAATTCTTCCTTTCCATGAGCATGGTAATGTTTCATTTATTTGTATCTTCTTTAATTTCTCTCTTCAATGTCTTATAATTTTCTGAGTACAGGTCTTTTAGTTTTTTGGTTAAATTTATTCCTAAGGTTTTTGTTTGTTTGTTTGTTTGTTTTAATGGAATGGTAAATGGGATTGTTTTCTTAATTTCTCTTTTTGATAATTTGTTATTGGAGTATAAAAATGCACTGATTTCTGAATATTAATTTTGTATCCTGCTACTTTACTAAATTTATTTATCAGTTCTAACAGTTTTTTTCATGGAGTTTTTGGGGTTCTTCCTCTATAGTATCATGGCATCTGAAATAATGACAATTTTACATTTTCCTTTCCCATTTGGATGCCTTTTATTTCTTTTTCTTGTCTGATTGCTGTGGCTAGAACTTCTAGTACTATGTTGAATAAAAATGGTGAAAGTGGATATCCTTATCTTGTTCCTGATCTTAAAGGGAACACTTTTGGCTATTCCCCATTGAGTATGATAGTAGCTGTGTGTTCGAGTTCTAACAATTAGGTTTGCAAATTTTTTTCTTTTTCTTTTTTAGGCTGAGCCCTCCTGTCACCTATTGGCAGCTCAGCAGCAGCTCAGCTCGGGCTGGGCATCAACCTGCTATTGCTCAGAGCTCAGCTTGCACTCTTGAGCGAGCTCTTTAGGTTTGTGAATTTATTGCAATGGTGTTGCTAACATTTGTTTTGATATCAGAGGGATTATTCATTACGAATTTGTAACAACTGGACAAACAGTTAACCTAGTTTACTATTTGGAAGTGCTAAAAAGGCTATGTGGAAAAGTTAGACAAAAATGACCTGAACTTTTCACTAACAATTCATGGCTCTTGCATCATGACAATATACCAGCTCATATAGTACTGTCTGTGGGGGAGTTTTTAGCCAGTAAACAAATAACTGTATTGGAACACCCTCCCTACTCACCTGATCTGGCCCCCAATGACTTCTTTCTTTACTTGAAGACGAAGGAAATATTGTAAGGAAGATATTTTGATGACATTCAGGATATCAAGGGAAATATGATGACAGCTCTGATGGTCATTACAGAAAAAGAGTTCAAAAATTGCTTTGAAGAGTAGACTAGGCCCTGGCTTTGGTGCATAGCTTCCCAAAAGGAGTTCTTCAAAGTTGACTATAGTGATATTCAGCAATGAGGTGTGTAGCACTTTTTCTAGGATGAGTTTGCAAACATAATTGTCCGACCGCATATAGTCTTTATTATGTTGAGATAATTTCCTTGTATTCCCACTTTGCAGAGAGTGGGATGCTCCCCATCCATAAATGGATGCTGGATTCTGTCAAATGCTTTTTCAGGATCTTTTTTTTTTTTAAAGGTAAAGTAGCACTTTAATTGTAATACCAATTACATAGTCATTTTCTTGTCAATCAACATCTTTTCCTTACAGTGTTCTTAAGTGTTCAGGTTTATTTATTTATTTATTTATTCATTTATTTATTTATTTAATTTTTTAATCAAATTCTTTTTTTGTGAAATAAACATTTTTATTTTTTTATTTTTTTAAAGATTTTATTGGGGAATTGGGAGACGGGAACAGTGTTGGGGAATTGGGGAAGGGGAACAGACTAGTTGCTGTCCGTTTGTTCTTCAGTCTAGTTGTGGAGGACATTGCTTCACCGGCCAATGTTGGTATCATCATTGCGCTCTTCTCAGGGGAGGCAGATGGGTCACCGGCCTCTGGACGGCCACTGACAGTGACCCTTGGCAGCTCACATTGGCTGCCAGCTGCATACACTGCCTGTGGGCCACTCACTGTAGCCTATGGCAGCCCACTGCAGCAAGGGCTGCAGACTATACAATCGCCAGGACTCATGCAGCCCAGCTCTAGGTGGAGCTGTTGTATACCATCTTAGCTGTATAAAGCAGTGTCACTGGCCCTCATATGTGGGATCCAAACTGGGGCTGCTGGCGTCCCAAGCCAGCTCTCAATCAACGCGCCACTTGGCCGGCCCTGGAGTAAACATTTTTAAAAAAGAAAATTAGTTTCAGATGTACAATGCAGTGCAACAGTTATACTTTTTAACTCTCAAAGTGGCAACGCCCCTCCCCAAATTTGCCACACCACGCCCCTCCTGCATGTCATACATATCTATTACAATTTCCTTGACTTATTCCACACTATACTCCACATCCCATGACTATATATTTATTCAATTACAGATGACATACAATATTATATAACATCAGCTTCAGGTGTACAGTGCAGTGATCAAGCCTCTACTCCATCCATGAAGTGGTCTCCCTAAAAAGACATGTGACCATCTGACATACCACAAAATATTTACAACATTATTAATTATTTTCCCCTTACTGGCTTTCATGTCCCTGTGGCAATATTGTAGTTACCTATTTATGCTGTCTCAACTAGCAACCATCAGTTTTTCCTCTATATCTATGAGACTGTTTCTGTTTACTTCGCTCATTCATTTAGCTTTTCAGATTCTACATATAAGTGAGATCGTATGGTATTTGTCCTTGCCCAACAGACTTATTTCACTTAACATAATAGTCTCTAGGTCCATCATATCATTGCAAATAGTACGATTTCACTCTTCTTTATAGTACAGTAATACTCCATTGTATAAATGTACCACAGTTTCTTAATCCAGTTGTCTACTGATGGGAATTTTGCTTGTTTCCATCTTGGCTATTGTAAATAGAGCTGCAATAAACATAGGGTGCATATATTTTTTTGAATTAGTGTCTTGGATTCTTCTGAGTAGATACGCAAGAGTGGAATTGCTGGGTCATGCGGTAGTTCCATTTCCAGTTTTTGAGATACCTCCATACTGATTTCCATAGTGGCTGCACCAATGTGCAGTCCCACAAACAGTGCATCAGGGTTCCCTTTTCTCCACAACCTTGCCAGCACTTGTTGTTTTTTGATTTATTGATGATAGCCATTCTTACCGGAGTGAGGTGGTATATCATTGTGGTTTTTATTTGCATTTCTCTAATTATCAGTGAGGTTGAACATTTTTTCATATGCCTGTTGGCCATCTGTATGTCCTCTTTAGAGAACTGCCTCTTCATGTCCTCTGCCTATTTTTTAATTGGGTTGTTTGTTTTTTTGGTGTTGAGTTCCATGAGTGTGTTATAAATTTTGGATATTAACCCCTTATCAGGTATATCATTGGCAAATATCTTCTCCCATTCAGTAGGCTGCCTTTTTGTTTGATTGATGATTTCCTTTGCTGTGAAAAACCTTTAAAGTTTGATGTAATCTCATATGTTCAGTTTTTTCTTTTATATCCCTATCCCAAGGAGATATTTTGTAAAAATAATACTCGGGGTAATATCTGCAAATTTACTCCCTATGTTTTCTCCTAGGAGTTTCATGGCTTCAGGTCTTACATTTAAGTCTTTAATCCATTTTGACTCTGTTCTCATATGTGGTTTAAGTAGGTTGGAATTGCACTGAATCTATATATTACCTTAGGTAGTATTGACATTTTAACTATATTAATTCTTTCTATCTATGAACATGGTATGCATTTCCATTTATTTGTATCTTCTTTGATTTCTCTCTTCAGTGTCTCATAATTTTCTGAGTACAGAGGTTTTACTTCTTTAGGTAAATTTATTCCTAGATATTTTATTGTATTTGAAGCAATTGTAAAAGGGATTGATTTCTTGATTTCTTCTTCTGATAGTTTATTATTGGTGTATATAAATGCAACTGATTTCTGAATATTAATTTTGTATCCTGCTACCTTACTAAATTCGTTTATCAGTTTTAACAGTTTTTTGCTGGAGCCTTTGGTAATCTCTCTATATACTCTCATGTCATCTGCATATAATAACAGTTTTACTTCCTCCTTTCCAATTTGGATGCCTTTTATTTCATTTTCTTGTCTGATTGCTATGGCTAGAACTTCCAGAACAATGTTGAATAGTAGTGGTGAAAGTGGGCAGCTTTGTCTTGTTTCTGATCTTAAGAGGAAAGATTTTAGCCTTTCCCCACTGAATATGATGTTTGCTGTGGGCTTATCATATATGGCCTTTATTATATTGAGTCATGATTCTTCTATTCCCACTTTGCTAAGAGTTTTTATCATAAACGGCTGCTGGATACTGTCAAATGCTTTTTCTGCATCTATTGATATGATCATATGATTTTTGTTTTTCATATTGTTAATGTGATGTATTCCATTAATTGATTTGCAGATATGGAACTAACCTTGCATACCAGGAATAAATCCCAATTGATTGTGGTGTAGGATCCTTTTAATGTGATGCTGAATTCGGTTTGCTTGTATTTTGTTGAGGATTTTTGCATCTATGTTCATTAGGGATATTGGCCTGTAGTTTTCTATTTTTATAATATATTTTTTTTTGGGGGGGGATCAGAGTAATAGCGGCCTCATAAAATGTTCTTCGAAGACTTCTCTCCTTCTCTATTTTTTGCAATAGTTTGAAGAGAATAGGTATTAATTCTTTTTTGCCTGTTTTGTAAAATTCACTTGTGAAACGATCTGGTCCAGGACTTTTGTTTGTTCGAAGCTTGTTGATTAGTGGTTCAATTTTTTTGGTAGCAATTGGTCTGTTCAGAGTTTCTGTGTTTTTTTGGTTCAGACTTGGCAGGTTGTATGCTTCTAGAAATTTGTCCATTTCTTCCAGGTTGTCGAATTTGTTGGCATGTAGTTGCTTATAATATTTTCTTTAAATTTTCTGTATTTCTGTGTTATGTGTTGTCACTTCTCCTCTTTCATTTCTTGTTTTTTTTTTTTTTTTAATTTTATTAATGTAGGTCCTCTCTTTTTCTTGGTGAGTTTGGCTAAGGGTTTGTCGATTTTGTTTATCTTTTCAAAAAAGTAGCTTTTTGTTTCATTGATCTTTTGTATTTTTTTTTAGTCTCTATTTCATTTATTTCTGCTCTTTTAGTATTTCCTTCCTTGTACTCCCTTTGGGCTTGTTTTGCTATTCTTTTTCGAGTTCTCTTAGGTGTAAAGATTGTCTGTTGGTTTGAGATTTTTCTTGCTTCTTTAGGTAGGCCTGCATTGCTAAGAACTTCCCCCTTAGGACTGCTTTCGCTGCATTTCTCGTGATCAGTCTGTTCAGATTTTTTATTTCTTCTTGATTCAGCCTTGGAAGAATATATGCATCTAGGAATTTGTCCATTTCTTCCATATTGTCCAATTTGTTGATATGTAATTGCTTGTAGTATTTTACTAAATGTTACCAGAGAGTAGGGTCTTGGTAGATTAGGGTAAAAGGGATCAAATATATGGTGATGGATGGAGAACTGACTTTGGGTGATTAACACACGATATAATATATTAGATGATGTATTACAGAATCATACACCTGAACCCTATGTATTGGGTTGTCAGAAAAGTCATGATGCATTTTTGCATAGAAAAAAGACATCATGACTTTTCCGACAACCCAGTAACTTTACTAATAATAAACTTTAATTGAAAAAAAAAAGTGGAAAAGTTTTTGTATTTCAGTGGTGTTATTTGTCAATTCTCCTCTTTCATTCCTGATTTTATTTATTTAGGTCTTCTTTTTTTTCTTACTGAATTTCATTAAATTTTGTCAATTTTGTTAATTTAAAAAAAAAGATCTCTTGGTTTCATTGATCTTTTGTATTGTCTTTTAGTCTCTATTTTGTTTATTTCTACTCTGCTCTTTATTATTTCCTTCCTTGTATTCACTTTGGGCTCTGTTTGCTATTCCTTTTATAGTTTTTTTAAGTGTACAGTTAGATTGTTTATTTGAGATTTTTCTCATTTCTTGCAGTAGGCCTGCATTGGTATGAATTTTCCCCTTAGAACTGCTTTTGCTGTGTCCCATAGATTTTGGGTTGTTCTCATTTTCGTTTTTCTCAAGGTATCTTTCAATTTCTTCCTTGATCTCATTGGTAACCCATTCATTATTTAGTAGCATGTATTTAGTCTCAATGTGTTTGTGTGTTTTTCAGTTTTGTATTCCTGCAATTGATTTCTAGTTTTATGCCATTGTGGTCAGGAAGATGCTTGATATCATTTCAATCTTAAATTTATTGAGACTTGTTTTGTTGCCTAACATGTGGTCTATCTTGGAAAATGCTCCAGGTGCACTTGAAAATAGTGTATAGCCTGCTGCTTTGGGGTGAAATGCTCTAAAATATTACAAAACCCATTTGTTCTAGTGTGTCATTTAAGGCTACTGTTTCTGTGTTGGTTTTCTGTCTAGAAGATCTGTCCATTGGTGTCAGTGGAGTGTTAAAGTCCCCTACTATGCTTGTACACTGTTGATCTCTGCCTCTATGTAAGTCAATATTTGCTTTACATATTTTGGTGTTCCTATATTGGGTACATAAATTTTTATTAGGGTGTTGTCCTCTTGTTGGAGTGACCCCTTTATTGTTATGCAGGGTCCTTGTTTGTATCTTATAGTCTTCATTTCAAAGTCTATTTTGTCAGATATAGGTATTGCCATCCCAGCTTTTCTCGTTTCCATTTACGTGAAATACCTTTTACCATCCTTTTACTTTCAGTCTGTGTGTGTCCCTTGTATACAGCATATGCATATGTCTTGTTTTCTTATCCATTCAGCTACCCTATATCTTTTGATTGGAGCACTTATTTCATTTACATTTTAAGTGATTATTTAGAAGTACATAGCTATTGAAATTTTATTCATATTTTTAATCTTTATTTGTTTGTTTTCTCCTTTCTTCTGCTTAAAGGAGTTCTTTTAACATTTCTTGTAACACTCACTAGGTGGTAATGAATTCCTTTAGCTTTTTCTTGTCTGTGAACTCTTTATTTGTCATTCAATTTTTTTTATTAGTTTCAGGTGTACAAAACAATGCAATAATTACACTTTTTCACCTCTCACACAGTGACTACCCCATCCCCCATTCAACTACCCCCCCGATGTCATACATATCTATTACAATTCCATTGACTTCACTCCCTACACTGTACTCCATATCCTTTGAATATATATATACATATATATATATATATATATATATATATATATATATATATATTTATAGTTGACATACTATATTATTCAATGGCAGCTTCAGATTTATGGTGCAGTGGTTAGGCCTCTGCACCGTCCATGAAGTGGTTTCCCTAACAAGACATGAGTCCATCTGACCCCCTAAAAAATATTTACAACATTATTGATTATATTCCCCAAACAGTCTTTCATATCCCTGTGGCAATATTGTAGTTACCAATTTATGTTGCCTCGTCCCTTCCCCTTCTCTCTCATGCCCACCCTCCTCCCATCTAGCAGCCATGAGTTTTTCCTCCATGTCTCTGAGACTGTTTCTGTTTACATTGCTCATTTATTCAGTTCTTTAGATTTCACATATAAGTGAGATGGTATTTGTCCCTCTCTGACTGACTTATTTCACTTAGTATAATGTTCTCTAGGTCCATCCATATCATTGCAAATGATAAGATTTCATTCTTTATAACTTAGTAATACTCCATTGTATACATGTACCACAGTTTCTTAATGCAGTCATCTACCGATGGGCATTTCAGTTGTTTCCAATTCTTGGCTATTGTAAATAATGCTGCAGTGAACATAGGGGTGCATACATTTTTTTGAATTAGTGTCTTGGGTTCCTCTGGATAAATACCTAAGAGTAGAATTGTTGGGTCAAAAGGTAGTTCCATTTCCAGTTTTTTGAGATACCTCCATACCAATTTCCATAGTGGCTGTACCAGTCTGCAATCCCACCAACAGTGCAGCAGGGTTCTCTTTTCTCCACAGCCTTGCCAGCATTTGTTGTTTGTTGATTTATTGATGAAAGCCATTCTGACTGGAGTTCAGTGATATCTCATTGTGGTTTTTATTTGCATTTCTCTAATGATTAGTGAGGTTGAACATTTTTTCATGTTCCTGTTGGCCATCTGTATGTCCTCTTTAGAGAAATGTCTCCGATATACTTTGCCCATTTTTTAATTGTGTTGTTTGTTTTTTTGGTGTTGAGTTACATGAGTACATTATAAATTTTGGATATTAATCCCTTATGAGATATATCATTGGCAAATATCTTCTCCCATTCAGTAGGCTTCCTTTTTGTTTTATTGATGATTTCCTTTGCTGTGGAAAAACTTTTAAGTTTGATGTAATCCCACATGTTCACTTTTTTTTTTTTTTTACTTCCCTTGCCTATGGGATATATCGGGGGATATAAAATATTGCTCAAGATAATGTCTGCATATTTACTCCCTATGTTTTCTTCTAGGAATTTTATGGTTTCAGGTCTTACATTTAAATCTTTAATTCAATTTGAATTTGTTCTTGTATGTTGCTTAAGGAAGCTGTCCAATTCATTTATTTGCACATGTCAGTCCAATTTCCTCAGCATCATTTATTAAATAGACTATCTTTTCCCCAGTGTATATTCTTACTTCCATTGTCATAGATTAATTGACCGTATATCTCATTGAATTTTTTTTTAAAGATTTTATTGGATAATTTGGGGAGGGGAACAGTGTTGGGGAATCAGGAAGGGGAACAGACAAATTGCTGTCTTTTTGTTCTTCAGTCAATTTGGGGAGGACGTTATTTCACTGGCCCATGTTGTTATCATTGCACGCTTTCCAGATGAGGCAGATCAGTTGCCGGCCTCTGGATGGTTGCTCATCACGGCTATTGGCAGCTCACACTGGCTGCCAGCCGCTCATGCTGGCTGCTGGCCACTCACTGTAGACTATGGCAGCCCACTGCAGCAGGGCCTGTAGCCTACACCATCACCAGAGCTCTCAGCCCAGCTCCAGGTGGAGCTGTTGTTAGCTGTAGAGGGCAGTGTCACTGTCCCTCATATGTGGGATCCGAACTGGGGCCGCTGGCGTCCCAAGCAAGTTGTTAACCAATGTGCCACCCAGCCGGCCCTATCTCATTCAATTTAAAATGATAATTTTGCTGGGTAGAGTATTCTCAGTTGTAGGCCCAATTTTTCATTACTTTGAATATTTCCTGCCACGCATTTTTGGCCTAGAAAGTTTCTGTTGGGAAATCAGCTTATAGTCTTATGAGAGCTCCCTTATAAGTGGCTAGTTGTCTTTCTTTTGTTATGTTTAGGATTATCTCCTTGACTTTAACCTTTGTCATTTTAATTATGATGTGTCTTGGGCCTGTTTGGATTCATCTTGTTTGGGACTCTCTGCATTTCTGGGCTTGTCTGTCTATTTCCTTTGCCAGAATACGGAAGTTTTCAGTCACTATTTCTTCAAATAGTTGTCGATATCTTTTTTTTTCCAACATTTTTTTATTAGTTTCGGGTGTACAATAGTTATACTCTTTACCCCCCAAAGTGACAAACACCTTCCCCAGTTCACCACCCCACTCCTCCCCCATATCATACATATCTATCACAACTCCCCTGACTCCCCTCCACAGTATACTCCACATCCCGTGACCATCCACATATTCAGTTACAGTTGGCATACAATACTATACAACATCAGCTTCAGGTGTACAGTGCAGTGATCAAGCCTCTACTCCATCCATGAAGTGGTCTCCCTAACAAGACATGTGACTATCTGACACGCCATAAAATTTTTACAACATTATTATATTCCCCGAAATGTGTTTCATATCCCTGTGGCAATATTGTAGTTGTCTACTTATGCTGTCTAATTTCTTCTCTTTCCCCCCATCCCCACCCCCTTCCAGCTAGCAACCCTCAGTTTTTCCTCTACATCTATTAGTCTGTTTACTTTGATCGTTCACTCAGCTCTTCAGACTCCACACACAAGTGAGATCACATGGTACCTGTCCTTCTCCGACTGACTTATTTCACACAACATAATAGTCTCTTCACAACATTATCAATTACATTCCCAGAACTGCCCCCATATCCCTGCGGCAACATTGTAGTCCCACCTACACTGTCCAAAACCTTCCCCCTCTCCGTCTTCCCCACTCCCTCCCAGCCAGCAACCATCAGTTTTTCCTTTATATCTGCTGGAAATGACTTCAATCTTCTTAAATTTACTGAGACTTGTTTTGTGGCCTAACATGGTCTATCTTGGAAAATGTCCCATGTGTACTTGAGAAGAATGTATATTCTGTTTCTTCAGGGTGAAATGCTCTAAAAATATCAAAGAAGTCCATCTGGTCTAAAGTATCGTTTAAGGCCCTTCTTTCTGTGTTGATTTTCTGTCTAAAGGGTCTGTCCACTGGTGACAATGGTTTTGAAGTCCCCTACTATGATAGTGTTACTCTTGATCTCTGTCTTTATGTCATTGAAAATCTGTTATATGTAATTAGGAGTTCCTATGTTGGGTGCATAGATGTTTATTAGGGTTATAGTGCCCTTCTTTGTCTTTTATTGTAGTCATTTTAAAGTCTATTTTGTCCAAAATAAGTATTGGTACTCCAGCTTTTTTTTTCTCTCATTTCCATTTGCATGAAATATCTTATACCATCTGTAAACAGCATATACATGGGTCCTATTTTCTTATCCACTGAGTCACTCTCTGTCTTTTGATTGCAGCATTTAGCCCATTCACATTTAAAATGATTATTGATAGGTGCATATGTATTGACATTTTGTTATTTGTATTCCTGGTCTCCCTGGGTTAGCTTCTTTACCCCTTTCTTTTGTTTAAAAAAGCCCTTTTAACATTTCTTGCAATGCTGGCTTGGTGGTAATGAATTCCTTAAGCTTATTCTTTTCTGAGAAGCTCTTTATTTCTCTTTCAATTTTAAGTGATAGCCATGCTGGGTAGAGCAATCTTGGTTGTAGGCCTTTATTTTGTGTCACTTTGAATATCTCCTGCCACTCCCTTCTGGCCTGCAGAGTTTCTGTAGACAAGTCAGCTGTTAGTCTAACAGGAGTTCCTTTGTATGTAACCTGCTGTCTTTCTCTTGCAGCCTCTAGGATTCTGTCTCTGTCTTTAACCTTTGCCATTTTAAGTATGATGTGTCTTGGTGTGGACCTGTTTGGGTTCAGCTTGTTTGGAACCCTCTGCACTTCCTGGGCATGTATGTTGATTTCCTTCACCAGGGTAGGGAAGTTTTCAGTCATTATTTTTTCAAATACATTCTCAACCCCTTGCTTCTTCTCTTCTCCTTCTGGTATTCCTATGAGTCGAAGGTGGTTGTGTTTCACCTTGTCCCATAGGGCTCTTAAACTATTTTCATTGTTTTTTATTCTTTCGTCTTTTTGTTGTTTCAACTGGGTAATTCCTGCTATTTTGTCTTCCAAATCGCTGATCTGCTCTTCTGCTTCATCTACTCTACTGGTGATTCCTTCGAGTGTGTTCTTTATTTCAGCTATTGTATTCTTTAGTTCTAACAGGTTGTTTTTTATGGTTTCCCTATCCTTCTTTATGTCCTTGCTAAGTTCCTTAAACATTCTTATCTTCCATATTCTAAACTCTGTCTCTGAAAGGTTGGATCCCTCTCTTTCATTTAGTTCCATTTCTAGAGGTTTATTCTGATCTTTTACTTGTGACATGTTTCTTTGTTTCCCCATTCTGGCTGTCGCTCTGGGATTGCTTTGATGTATTAGATAGATCACCAGGAGAGCCCTGGCTGGATCATGCAGGCACACAGCTGATGGCCCAACACTCCCAGGAAAACTCCCAGTCTCAGCCTGACCCAATCAGCTACTCGCAGATCGGGCCGAGCAGCCCGACAACCAATCACCAGCCTGGTAACTCTGCAAGCGCAGTGTGGAGAGCGGGGACCGAGGCAGCTTGCGCACTCCAGCATCTCAGTGAGCAGCCTGTTGGAGCCGGAGCATGCCCACCAGGTGTTTCCCTGGCAACGCAGCACTAGCCGTGTGGAGGGTGGGGATCCAAGGCGGCTCACGCAGTCCCGGGTCTCAGTGAGCTGCCTGTTCGAGACAGAGTGCACCCTCCCAGTGTTTCCCTGGCAATGCAGTATAAACCGGGCAGAGGGTGGGGATCCAAGGCCTCATGCGCGCTCGCACGCACTTGCGCACTTCTGTGCCAATTCCACCAGACCAATGAGGTCTCGGACCTGACCCTCTGTGGGAGGGTCCAAGCCTGTCAAAGTGGTGCCCTCCCTACACCACACGCATGCAGGCTCCACACCTCGGGAACAACAGTGCAAAAACCTCCAGCCTTTGCACCAAAGGTGTTCAGTTCAGTCCGTTCCCTCAGGCTCCCGGGTCTGGCTCACACAGCCACTCCCTCCACCAGTAACCAGGTAATTGCTCTCCAGTGAGCAAGCCTGGGTGCTGGCCCCATGGATTCTCCAGCTACTCTTAGCCTCACTGAGCTGAGCAAAGAGAGTCCTCACTAATTTGCTGCCAGCTATCTTAGAACTCCTCTTCCCGGCAAAGGAACTCTGGGCTGGTGAGCTTGGTGTGTGGCCAGAGGGTCTCTCCCCCAACCGGAGAAGGCTCACCACAGCTTGGACCTCCCTCATGGGGTTCGCTCTCTCTCGTCTCCACCCGTCCTACCAGGCCCGACATGGCCTCCTCTTAAAGTTCTTCATTTAGTGGTTTTGGGGACCTCCAGTGTTTTGGGGACCTCCAGGGTTGAATGCTGTATAATTTGCTTGTAATTTTGGTGTGATCCTGGGAGGCAGTTAGCACAGCGTCTGTCTATTGCGCCATTTTACCGGAAGTCCTAGTTAGTTGTCGATCTCTTTCTCCCTCTGTTCTCCTTCTTGTACTCTTGTGATTCAAATGTTGTTACACTTGATGTTGTCCCACAGGTCCCTTAAACAATCTTCCTTTAAAAAAAAAACACAACTTGGGGATTTGCGGAGGGGAACAGTGTTGGGGAATTGGGGAGGGCTACGTTGTCACATCCAGCGTGGCAAGGGCAAGTGGGACACGAGAGGGGCGACGCAGATTAAATAAAGACAATAGACAGAAGTAAGATAAGAGCGAGATCAAGGGTCTCAGCCAAAGAAGACTGAGCTGAGCCCAAGGGACTCAGCCAAGGAAGACTGAGCCCCGAATCGGATCAACGCATAGCTTTTATTGATAATCTTTAAGGAAGTAAACTGCAGTAAATCATTAACCGTGTATCCATGTGTGTCTTAGACTCCTTTCCCATTAACCTGAACATCCATCTATCTTTTGTGTCCCAGGGAACTGACCGTTCTCACCACATGCCTCAACAGGTCATATGCACCCCCCAAAGGTTATGAGAAAACAGTAAGAGCAGAGGTACAAGTTTTATGCTTCAGCAAGCCCATTAGGGTCAGCTTGCAAGCCCTTTGATGTTAGGGATTACGACCCTCAACAGCTACCAGCCAAGTTGCTGTTCTTCAGTCTTAGTTATGGAGGATGCCAGTTGCCATCTGTCTGCCCGTTGGCAGTTTGTGGCCTCTAAGCGCTAGGTGCTGTGTTACAGTCTTAATTGTGGGTAGATGTAGCTACCATTCCATGCAGGAGTCAAACCTGCAGCCTTGTTGTTAAGAGTGCATGCTCTATCCCCTGAGTCATCTGGGTGGCAGCTCAGCTCAAGGTGCCAAGTTCAGTCTTAGTTGTGGGTGGGCATAGCCCACCATCGAACAGGCAGTCTTGTTGTTAGGAGCACATGCTCTCACTAGCTGAGCCACCTTGCCCCCTGTTGGTAGCTCAGTGGCAGCTCATCTCAGGCTCGGCGTCATTGGCCCATGTGGGAATCGAACAGGTGGCTCTATTGCTCAGAGCTTGTGCTCTTAAGCTAACTCTTAACCAACTGAGGCACTCAGCTGGCCCCTATCTTCCTTTTTTTTTTTTTTTTTTTCTGAGGGCAGTGTCACTGGCTCTCATATGTGGGACCTGAACCCAGGCCGCTGGCTTCCCAAGTCAGCGCTTAACCACCGCTCCACTCGGCTGGCCCCTATCTTCCTTTTTTAAAAAAAGTTGTCTTTGTTGTTGTTCTGATTGGGTATTTTATGTTACCTTGTCTTCTAAATCACTGATTTAATCCCCTGCTTCATTTAATCTGCTGTTGATTTATTCTAGTGTATTCTTCATTCCCATTATTGTATTCTTTATTTTTGACTGTTTCTTTTTTATGGTATCTATGTCCTTTTTCATGTTTGCTCTCTTTTTGTTGAAATGCTCACTAAGTTTCTTAAACATTCTTATAACCAGTACTTTGAACTCTCTCTGGTTAAATTGCTTGCCTCCATTTTGTTTAGTTTTATCTCTGGAGTTTTCTCCTGTTCTTTCATTTGGGACATGTTTCTTTGTTTCCTCATTTTGGCTGCCTCTCTGTGTTTGCTTCTATGTATTAGGTAGATCTGCTATGTCTCTCAGTCTTTGTTGGGTGGCCTTATATAGTATGTGTCCTGTGTGGTTTAATGGCACAGTCTCCGATTGCCTGTGTGTGTGTTCCAGGAATGTCCCTTCAGTGTGTTGTGTGTGTTCTCTGTTGTTGTTGAGTTTTGACTGCTTTTGGTGTATCAGTGGGTCGTATTGACTTCTAAGTTGACTGACTGTGAGGATTGGCTATGCCCACAGTGTATGAGCTGCTGTGTGTAGGCTGACCCCTCTGAGCAGGATTTGTCACTGTAGGCCCCTGTGCCTATTGAGACCCCCCCATCCCCCCTTTGGGCATGCTGTTTGTGGGGCTAACCAGGTAGTGCTCTGGTGTGGTCTGAAGCTGGTTTCTGGATGTGTTGTTTCTGGTGTTTCTTGGGAGGGTAAAATTGCAGAGCAATTTTAGCCTTTCCTGTCACTGGCCTGTGGCTACTGGGTAGGAGCCACAAAGCTATATAGTAATATCTTGGTTTGCAAGCATAATTCGTTCTGGTAACTAATTATTTGTATTGCAAGGCATTGCTCTTTTACCATGTTAAGTGTATTAAAAATGTTTGCTCATCTTGTGAAACACTTTTAAATCAAGTTACTCACAATCCAAGGTTTTATGTATGTGGTTGGCTGCTGCTTTTGGTGGACCTGGAGGCATGTGCGGGTGGCCTTGTTGTGAACTAAGGCTGGCTACCACCAGTAGTGGGCCTGAGGAAGCTTAGAGAAAGGCCCAGTGTCCCTTAGACCTGTTGCTTCCCACAGGCTGCCCATAAGTCTCAGCATTGCCCATGTGCCTCCTTAGGTGTGAGGGCCTGGGTGGTTGACTTGGTATTGAGAGTGCCCTCAGCAATGCAGTGCCAGTTTTGCAGGGTCCTGGGGAATCATGAGACATGGCCAGTGGTTTTTACAAAGTTAATGCAGATTCAGTTGTTGCCAGTGCCTGGCCCATGACCACTTTGCAAAGTGCCCTGAGAACACCGTAGCCAGCCACTGCTTGCCTTGGTCTGGCAAATCCCTGAGAGCTTCCCAAGAGAGACTGTGCTCTGTTTTGGGGTTACTGTCTACCACTGAAAGCTCCCTGGGCTCTTGCGGGCCTTCTGATACTATAAAAATTTCCACAGCTTGTGGGGTGGGGTTGTCCATCAGGTGCTGAGAGGGCCTTTGGCAGTGCAGCTTGAGGTGGGTGGGGCAGGGTTCCAAGAAGCTAAAGGATATGGGCAGGGGTTTTTACAAAGTCAATGCAGTTTTGGTTCCAAACCTGTGTGGGGCTTACAACCACCCCACAAAAAATGCCCTGAGAACACTGGGGACATTCCCCGCCCATCTCAGGCCTGTAGGTCCCTGAGAGCTGCCCAAATGACTTTAGGTCACGGGCCTTGGTTCACCACCAAGCAGCAAATGTTTCCCGGGCTGCTGTGAGTCATCTGCCACGGCAGAAAAGCTTCTGCAGTTTGTGAGGTGTGGTCAGCAACCCAGCAGTCAAGAATGTCCCAGGCAATGCAGTACCAGCTGTGTGGGGAGCAAGTACGCAGGGCATCACCAAGGTGGTGTGCACACGCAGATTCCAGCAGACCAATGCAGTCCCAGACTTGACCCTACAGGAAAGGCTCAACACAGAAAAGATGGTGCCCTCCTGTAGGCCACGCGTGTGCCAGTCTCCACACAGGAATAATAGTGGCTCCGGTCTCTCTAGCCCTCTCCCTGAAGCTACAAAACTCAGTCATTCCCTACATGTCTCTGGGCCTCTGGAGCTGCCGCCCCTCCTCCAAAGACCAGGTGAGTGTTTGCAAGTGAGTGAGTCTGTATGTGGACGCTATAAGAGGGCATCTGGGTTTCCAGCTGCCTTCTGTTTCACCAGGATGGGCAGACAGAGTCATGTCTGATTTTCACTGCCAGATGTGATCTCCTCTTTCTGGCACAGGACCACTGGACTGGGGAGCCCAGTGTGGAGCTGGGACCCCTACTTCTTTAGAGGGTACATCTGCCACCAAGGTGTTCTTCCTGGTGTTCAACCACTATCTGTGGGTTTGGGGTCAGCCCATTTTTTTTTTAAAGATTTTTTATTGGGGAATTGGGGGAGGGGAACAGCGTTGGGGAATCGGGGAAGGGGAACAGACAAGTTGCTGTCTTGGTTCTTCAGTCTAGTTGCAGAGGATGTTGCTTCACTGTTGGTATCATCATTGCGCTCTTCCCGGATGAGGCAGATGGGTCGCCGGCCTCTGGATGGTCGCTCACCACGGCCATTGGCAGCTCGCGCAGGCTGCCAAGCCACTCACGCTGGCTGCTGGCCACTCACTGTAGCCCATGGCAGCCCACTGCAGCGGGGACTGCAGCCCACACTGTCGCTGGGGCTCACACAGCCCAGCTCCAGGTGGAGCCGCCACTAGCTGTAGAGGGCAGTGTCACTGGCCCTCATATGTGGGATCGGAACTGCGGCTGCTGGCATCCCAAAACCAGCGCTTAACCAATGCGCCACTCGGCTGGCCTGGGGTCAGCCCATTTTGGGTTACCACCCCTCCTACTAGTCTCAATATGGCCTCTTCTTTAGATCCTTAGTTATAGGAGTTTTGTCTTCAGATGGTTCTTGAGGTTGATTTTTCTATAACTTATTTGTAATTTTAATGTGATCCTGGAATGCACTAGTGTAGTGTATACCTTATCCACCATCTTGTCAGTTTTGCTATCTCAGCTACCTGCCCAAAGGTCTCAGGGGGCGCTTATTTAAAAATGTGGATTTTTTTGACCCCAAGTCAGACTTACTGAATCAGAATCAGTGGAGGGAGGCCCCAGGAATTTATATTTCTCACAAGTTCCATATGTGATTCTGATGTTCACTAAGGTTGAAAAGAATCATTCTGAGTTCAGCTATTGGCTGGAATGGTAGGAAAGGAAGGTTGAAATTTATATCAATGGAGAGCAAGAATGCTTATATCATGAATGGGCACACTGCATGGCAGTATTTCCCGGGCTTCCATGTCATATGAATCACACGTGGGGATCTTGTTAAAATGTAGATTCTGAATCAGGTATGGAGTGGAGCCTCAGACTCTGCATTTCACACAAGCTGCCAGGTGATGCTGATGCCACCTGTTCTTGTTTCACATTTAACATACATGGAATTAAAGCAGGAGTTGGCAAATTTTTTCTTTAAAGGATTGAGAGTTAAAGTATTAGGCTCTGCAGCTCATATTGACTCTGTTTCATCTATTTAACTCTGCAGTTGTAGTGCAAAAGGAGCCATAGGTTATATGTAAATGAATGGGTGTGGTTGTATTTCAATAAATGTTATTTACAAAAACAGGTAGCCAGTCAGATTTGGCCTGAAGGCCATAATTTTCCAACCCTGGGTTAGAGAATCATACCAGGTATTATCACTGTTGTTCAGAATTATTGAGCACCTTCCATATGACAGGTAATTTGCTAGTGCTTTCTTTCATTCATCCTGGTGTAATGCACAAAACTAAAGATCTGGAATGTTGATTAAGGAACTTACTTTCTCAAGGATGCAGAACTACCAGTCAACAGTTGAACCCTGACCTCTGGAGTGCAATCCGTGTTTTTTTCTGCTATACAAAGTGGGTTTCACATTAGCAATAAGTCTTGCTTTGGAAAAAACTTTTCTTTTGAAGGACTACTATAACATAACCTCCATTGCAGCAGGTATTTTTATGTTTTATTCTAACTGTGTCCTCACTGCCTAGCAGAATGCCTGGAACATAGTAGGTACTCAATAAACATTTATTGAATGAATGGCTATTTCATGATTTTCCACTTCTAATATTAGTTTTTTATAGGAAGGGATTTCAGAAGTAAAGGAACACAACCAGTGACATAGTTAGTGAACCTCAGTGTAAGTCCCAGAGCCCAGATTTTTGTATACACTGTCTCCTTCATATTCAGTGAGTCACTTAAGTTTGATAAGTACCATTTGCAGGGACCTAAATTGTTACCTTGTGGCTTCTAACAGATATTAACACCTCTTCATTTGGAGCTTCACTCTCTCCTCAGCATTGGGAATAAAATTGTGTTTTGGCAAACCATCCTGGTGAATTGAGGAATCAAGGAATTTTCATGGGCAAGAGATTCCAGATAAAACCCGTATCTTCTCATGATTGGGGAGTTTCTCCAAAACAAAATCAATAGTCCATTCTTATGCTACCATTCAGAAGAAATAACGGGCCAGACTGAAGGGTAATACATTCTCTTCTTCTTTGTATTTTCTCATTTTAGAACACGTAATAAGATTTAAAAAATGAAGTCCAAATACCTTGCTAGAATGGGTTTCTAGATAACAATATCACATATTATTAGAAAATACACTGTAATTTGCATGTGGTTCTGACACAAAGTGAAAGGCAATTCGGTAGGTGAGTTTAAAGCATCACAAACAATTGCAAAGAGGCCTATGTGAAGCAGCCAAACACAATGGCTGTCCTGAAATGTAATTACTAAAGTAAAGATACTGCTGAATGGCTGAGAGTCTGCCTGGCTTTCAGAGGCAACAAGAAAGGCAGAGCTGCTGAAGCTATAAGGAGACTGACTTGAGAAGTCATATACATTTATCATTTCTAAGCATTTTTTCCCTCAATGACCTAATTATGTCACCTGCAAGCCAACTTTATACCTATGCAAGACTGCCACATGATATCTGGGCTTTGTAGTCAAATTTCTTACAAAAATTTTTTTCTCTGTGCTGCTCTTGAGCAGCTAACTTATATGGAGAAATTGTGACTTTACAATTTGGGGATTTATTTATCAATGATTTTATTATCATGCCTTCTAGAAGCTAGCTGACAAGAAAGAAATACATTTGTTTCTGTCATGTACCTCTACCTCATTCATTCATTCAAAAAGTATTTGAATACTGTGCATAAGGTAGTGTTCTCATGTGAAGAAACCAAGTCTTTGTCTTCAAGGAAATTTTAATGATGGTGGGTGAAGGTGGACAATGAATAAACACAAAAAAGTAAATATCACATGGTGATGAGTTCTAAGGAGAATAACAGAATCAAGGGATTGGGGGAGCAGAGTGAGTGTGGAGGAGGTAATTATTTTAAATAGGATAATCAGAAAAGGCTTTATTGTGAGGTGCCATTTAGACAAAGCCCTGAGGTTACCTGGGAGCAAGGGATCCAGGTGGAGGGCACAGCAAATGCAAAAGCTCAGGAAGGAGGGAAGGAAGAGGTGGAGAGGCCAGAGAGTTAAGTGGAGTGAGCGCTGTACTTCACAGCACTGTTTTGGCAAAGAGATAGAATTGGGCCTCAAAGGCCACTCTGAAGACTTTAGCATCTACCCTGATTGAGATGCAAGATCCTGGAGGGTTTTGAGCAGGAGGGGACATTATCAGACTCACACTTTAAGAGAATCAGTCTGGTTGGTGCATTGATGTGTAGGAGGGCCAGAGCAGAAGTAGGGAGACCAGTTAGGAGTCTGTTGAAATAATCCTGGCAAGAAATAGGGGTGGCTTGGCTGAGAGTAGTAGCAGGAGAGGAGGTAAGAAGTAAGGAGACTGTGACAATGTTGTGAAATGGAGCCAACATGATTTTACCGACAATTGGAATCTAGATTGTAAGAGAAAGAGGGCTCAAGAATGATGCAAATACTTTTGGCTTGAGCAACCGGAAGGAAGGAGTTGCCATTTCTGACATGAGGAAGTGTCTGGAGGAACATGTATATATGAGGTGGAAGTGGGAACCGGGGGTCTGACTTGAGGTATGGTGAGTTGAAATGCTCATTAGCTACTCAACTGAAGGAGTCAGGAAGGCACCTGGATTCGAGGTGGTGAAGATCAGGGAGGAGGACTGGGAAGGTGGTGATGATGGTAGCAATAGCAGTTAGTATTATGTACCTGTTATTTGGGTTGTGTGAGCACCATAAACAACATTATTTTCCATATGTCTGATTTCAGAGCCAAGTGGTAAATTAAAACAAAAGTTATACAGGTAGAGGATTGAAATTTGAACTTCATTGCTGTTGATGGCAGGATTAGAGAATTTGGCTTTGGGTCTGTGGCAAAGTGGACTTGTCCATACTTTACGGTTGAATCAGATGGACCCACCTACCAGGACTGGTGGAGGATGACATTTTCAGAGATGGATCCCTTCCTGCATGGAACTGAGCAGATCAGAATGTTAGCCTTTGCTCCAGAGAGCAGATCTTAAAAGACAGCCTGCCACAGACAGAACTTCGAATGCTCTCTTTCTTTTCCCTAAACTTGCCAGTCAGCAAATTGCATATCATGCTTCCTCCTCTAGAGCAGGGTTCCTGAGGTTTGGGGAGAGAAGTGAGAGTGAGCATGAACTCTAGTAATGGAGTCTAAGGTGTCAGAAATCCATGTTCCCCCATCCATCTCCTGCTTTTTAGATGCATTACACTAATTGTTTCATACATTTTTCATGTGTTTATCAGCATTTTATAGATGAGACACCTTAAGTTTAAAGATGTCACTTAAAATCATAAAGCTAGCTTGGAATGAGAAGAACTTGTGTGCATTTGACACTGGTCTTGTATTCCTCTGCTGTTTTATAAGGAAATGAACTGTGAAAGGGATGATAGTTGTTTTTTTTTAAAGCTGTAATGAAAGTATTTTTTGTTATTATTGATGGGTGCTAAGAGTAGACCTCTGTTAAGGGAAACTTTTAGTTAAAGTCACTAAAGAATTAAGAAAAATAGTTCTTCCAACTAAATTAAATATTTACACACAATTTAAATATACAGAAAACTGGTGCACTGTTCATTCTTATTGGACTTATTTTTAGGAAAACTTCTTATTTTCATTTTTATTCCTAAATGCCTGAATGCTTTAGGGATTCAAAATAACCTTTATTGGGGTCCTTAGACACACATGCTACTATAAATTTGGATGATATATTACACACAAAGTCAGGTTTTAGTCATTGAAAATTCTAGAAACTGCTTCTGTGTACATTTGCTGAATCCTTGATGCTCCTCCATTACACTGAAGATGATCGTCTCAAAATCATTGTTTTGCCATGTAAAGCATGGCTGGAAGTATGGTTAGTGTGTTAGGCACAATGATGGTTCCCCTGAGAGATCCACATCCTAATCCCTGGAACCTGAAAATGTATTACCTTACGTGGTAAAAGAGACTTTGCAGATGTGACTAAATTAAAGAGCTTGAGATGGAGAGATTGCCCAGATGATCAGGTGGGCCTGGTGCAATCACAGTGATCCTTAGGAGCGAAAGAGGGAGGTGAGAGTGTCCAAATCAGATGTGATAACAGATGCAGAGATTGCAGTGATGTGATTGCTGCCATTGAAGATGGAAGTGGACAATGAGAAAAGCAATGTGGACAGTTTGTAGAAGCTGGAAAGGAATGGCTTCTCTCTTAGAGCCTCAGGAAGGAACACAGCCCTGTCAATACTTTGATATTTAACGCAGGGAGATACATTTTGAACTTCTGCCATCCAGAACAGTAAGATAGTATTTGTGATGTTCTAAGCCACCACATTTGAGGTAATTCATTATAGCAGTAATAGGAAACAAATACAGTAGGTATTAAAAAAATGAATTGTGTTGTTGTTGTTATTTTTGAATAACTTAGAGCAGCCCCTTAGCCTCTCTAGGCTTTAGTGTCCTCGTTCACACCAGACATGATCACCACATCACTCCACTGGGCTGCTTTTCTTGACCCACGGACCCCTTTGGCAGGTGTTATGTAAGGCCTATGTACCATTCTCATATTTACATTTTTTAAATTCTTTTATTCTTTAATTGTGAAATATTTTTTTAAAAATTAGCTTCAGGTGTACAACACAGTGCAATGGTTATACTTTTTACCCCTCAAAGTGAAAACCTCTCCTCCCAATTCGCCACCCCACTCCTCCCCCCATATCATACATATCTATTACAATTCCTTTGACTCCCTTCCACAATATAATCCACATCCCATGACTATCTATATATTCAATTACAGTTGGCATACAATATTACACAACATCAGTTTTAGGTATATAGTGCAGTGATCAAGCCTCTACTCCATCCATGAAGTGGTCTCCCTAATAAGACATGTGGCCATCTGACACCCCACAAAATTTTTACATTATTATATTCCCTGAGCTGTCAATATCCCTGTGGCAATATTGTAGGTACCTATTTATGCTGCCTTTCTCCCTCATCTCCACCCGCCTCCCAACTAGCAACACTGTTTTTCCTCTATATCTATGAGACTGTTTCTGTTTACTTTGCTCAATAATTCAGTTTTTCAGATTCCACATATAAGTGAGATCATATGGTATTTGTCTTTCTCCGACTAACTTATTTCACTTAACATAATAGTCTCTGGTCAATCCATATTGTTGCAAATGGTACGATTTCATTCTTCTTTATAGCAGAGTAATACTCCATTGTATAAAAGTACCACAGTTTCTTAATCCAGTCATCTACCGATGGGCATTTTGGTTCTTTGCAAATCTTGGCTATTGTAAATAGTGCTACAATAAACATAGGGGTGCATATATTTTTTCGAATTAGCATCTTGGATTCTTCTGTGTAGATATCCAAGAGTGCAATTGCTGGGTCATATGGTAGTTCCATTTCCAGTTTTTTGAGATAACCTCCGTACTGATTTCCATAATGGCTGCACCAATTTGCAGTCCCACCAACAGTGCACCAGGGTTCCCTTTTCTCCACACCCTCGCCAGCACTTGTTGTTTGTTGATTTATTGATGATAGCCATTCTTATCGGAGTGAGGTATTATCTCATTGTGGTTTTTATTTGCATTTCTCTGATGATTAGTGAGGTTGAACATTTTCTCATATGCCTGTTGGCCATGTATATGTCCTCTTCATATCCTCTGCCTATTTTTTAATTGGATTGTTTGTTTTTTTGGTGTTGAGTTCCATGAGTGTGCTATAAATTTTGGATATTAACCCCTTATCAGATATATTGTTGGCAAATATCTTCTCCCATTCAGTAGGCTGCCTTTTTGTTTTATTGATGATTTCCTTTGTTGTGAAAAAACTTTTAAGTTTGATGTAATCCCATATGTTCATTTCTTCTTTTATTTCCCTTGCCCGAAGGGATATATCAGTAAAAATATTACTCAGGGTAATGTCTGCAAACTTACACCCTAGTATTCTTCTAGGAGTTTTATAGTATCAGGTCTTACATTTAAGTGTTTAATCCATCTTTCTTTAAAATTTTATTTTAATTAGCTTCAGGTGTACAACACAGTGCAATAGCAATACTTTTCACCCCTCAAAGTGACAACCCCCTCCCCCAATCCTGCCCTCCACTCCTCCCCCCAAATCGCACTATCTATTACAATTTGAATTTGTCCTCGTATATGGTGTAAGTAGGTGGTCCATTTTCATTTTTCTGCACATGTCAGTCCAATTTTTCCAGCACCATTTATTAAATAGACTATCTTTACTCTAATGTAAATTCTTGCTTCCATTGTCATAGATTAAATGACCGTATATGAGGGCCGGCCAAGTGGCGCGGTGGTTAAGCACTGGCTTGGGAAGCCAGCGGCCCCGGTTCGGTCCCACATATGAGGACCAATAACACTGCCCTCAAAAAAAAAAACAAAAACAAAAAACAAATACAAAAATGACCATATACGGATGGGTTTATTCCTCGGCTCTCTATTCTGTTCCATTGGTCTATGTTTCTGTTTTTATGCCAGTACCATTCTGTTTTGATTACTGTAGTCTTGTAGTATGTTTTGATGTCAGGTATTGTGGTGCCTCCCACTTTGTTCTTATTTCTCAAGACTGCTGTGGCTATTCAGGGTCTCTTCTGGTTCCATAAAAATTTTAGGATGCTATCTTCTATTTCTGATAAAAATGTCCTTGGTAGTTTGATTGGAATTGCATTGAATCTATATATTGCCTTAGGTAGCATTAACATTTTTACTATATTAATTCTTCCTATCCATGAGCATGGTATGTATTTCCATTTATTTTTATCTTAGTTGATTTCTCTCTTCAGTGTCTCATAATTTTCTGAGTACAGGTCTTTAACTTCTTTAGTTAAATTGATTCCTAGATATTTTATAGTTTTTGAAACAATTGTAAAAGTGATTGATTTCCTGATTTCTTCTTCTGATAGTTTATTATTGGTGTATACAAATGCAACTGATTTCTGAATATTAATTTTGTATCCTGCTACCTTACTAAATTCGTTTATCAGTTCTAGCAGTTTTTTGGTGCAGTCTTTGGGATTCTTTATATATGGTATCATGTCATCTGCATATAATGACAATTTTACTTCCTTTTCCAATTTGGATGCGTTTTATTTCATTTTCTTGTCTGATTGCTGTGGCTAGAACTTCCAGAACTATGTTAAATAGAAAAGGTGAAAGTGGGCAGCCTTGTCTTGTTCCTGATCTTAAGGGGAAAGTTTTTAGTCTTTCCTCATTGAGTACGATGTTTGTTGGGGGCTTATCATCTATGGCCTTTATTATGTTGAGATATGATCCCTCTGTTCCCATTTTGGTAAGAGTTTTTATCATAAATGGCTGCTGGATTTTGTCAAATGCCTTTTCTGCATCTATTGATATGATCATATGATTTTTATTTTTCATTTTATTAATGTGATATATTACGTTAATTGATTTGGGGATATTGAACCAACCTTGCATACCAGGAATGAATCCCACTTGATTGTGTTGTATGATCTTTTTGATGAGATGCTGAATTTGGTTTGCTAGTATTTTGTTGAGAATTTGTGCATCTATGTGCATTAGGGATATTGGCCTGTATTTTCCTTTTTTTGTAATATCTTTGTCTGACTTAGAAATCAGGGTGATAGTGGCTTCATAGAAAGAGATTGGGAGCCTTCCCTCCTTCTATATTTTTTGGAATAGTTTGAGGAGAATAGGTATTAATTCTTTTTTGAATGTTTTGTAAAATTCACCTGTGAAGCAATCTGGTCCAGGGCTTTTGTTTGTTGGAAGATTGTTGATTACTGATTCAATTTCTTTGGCAGTAATCAGTCTGTTCAGAGTTTCTGTTTCTTTTTTATTCAGACTTGGTATATTGTATGCTACTAAAACTTTATCCATTTCTTCCAGATTGTCGAATTTGTTGGCATATAGTTGCTCGTAGCATTTTCTTAAAATATTCTGTATTTCTGTGGTATCTGTTGTCACTTCTCTTTCATTTCTGATTTTATTAATTTGGGTCCTCTCTCTCTTTTTCTTGGTTAGTCTGGGTAAGGGTTTGTCGATTTTGTTTATTTTTTCAAAAAACCAACTCTTGGTTTCATTGATCTTTTGTGTTGTTTTTTTGTTCTCTATTTCATTTATTTCTGCTCTTTATTATTTCCTTCGTTATACTCCCTTTAGACTTGTTTTGGTGTTTGTTTGCTTTTTGTTTTTTGTTTGTTTTTTTGAGTTCCCTTAGGTGTAATGATAGGCTGTTGAAATGAGATTTTTCTTCCTTTCTTAGACAGGCCTGCACTGCTATGAACTTCCCGCTTAGGACTGCTTTTGCTGCATCCCAGAATTTTTAGTTCGTGGTGTTTTCATTTTTGTTTGTCTCGAGGTATCTTTTGATTTCTTCCTTGATCTAATTTTTTTTTTTTAGCTGAGCCATCCTGCCATCATTTGGCAGCTCAACGGCAACTCAGCTCAGGCTGGCATCGAACTGCTGTTGCTCAGAGCTCAGCTTGCACTCTTGAGTGAGCTCTTAACCAACTGAGCCACTCGGCAGGCCCTTGATCTCATTTTTGACCCATGGACTATTTAGTAGCCTGTTATTTGGCCTCCATGTATTTGTAAGCTTTCCAGATTTCTTCTTACAATTGATTTCTAGTTTCAAAGCATTGTGATCAGAGAAGACACTTGATATGATTTCACTCTTCTTAAATTTGTTGAGACTTGTTTTGTGGCCTAACATGTGGTCTACCTTGGAGAATGTTCCATGTGCACTTGAGAAGAATGTATATTCTGTAGCTTTGGGGTGAAATGCTCTAAAAATATCAATTAAATCCAGCTGGTCTAAAGTGTCATTTAAGGCCACTATGTCCTTGTTGATTTTCTGTCTGGAGGATCTGTCCATTGGTGACAACGGGGTGTTGAAGTCCCCTACTATGATAGTGTTACTGTTTATCTCTGTCTTTATGTCCGTCAAAATCTGTTTTATACATTTAAGAGCTCCTTATTGGGTGCATAGATGTTTACTAGGGTTATGTCCTCTTGTTGAATCAATTCCTTTATTGTTATGTAGTGCCCTTCTTTTTTTTTATTGTAGTTTTCATTTTAAAGTCCATTTTGTCCAAAATAAGTATTGCTACTCCAGTTTTCTCTCATTTACATTTGCATGAAATATCTTATTCCATCCCTTTACTTTCAGTCGTGTGTGTCTTTTGATCTGAGATGAGTCTCTTGTAGACAGCATATGCATGGGTCCTGTTTTCTTATTCACTTAGCCTCTCTTTGTCTTTTGATTAGAGCATTTAGCCCATTCACATTTAAAGTGATTACTGATAGGTGCATATTTATTGCCATTTTGTTATTTGTATTTCTCGTCTTCCTGGGTTAGCTTGTTTTCCCCTTTCTTCTGTTTAAAAAAACCCTTTTAACATTTCCTGCAATGCTGATTTGGTGGTAATGAACTCCTTAAGCTTATTGTTTTCTGAGAAGCTCTTTATCTCTCCTTCAATTTTAAGTGATAGCCTGTGCTGGGTAGAACAATCTTGGTTGTAGACCTTTATTTTGCTTCACTCTGAATATCTCCTGCCACTCCCTTCTGGCCTGCTGAATTTCTGTAGAAAAGTCAGCTGTTAGTCTTATAGGAGTTCCTTTGTATGTAACCTGCTATCTTTCTCTTGCTGCTTTTAGGATTCTGTCTTTGTCTTTAAGCTTTGCCATTTGAACTATGATGTGTCTTGGTGTGGGCCTGTTTGGATTCAGCCTGTTAGGAACTCTCTGCACATCCTGGGGTTGTATGTCGATTTCCTTCACCAGGGTAGGGAAGTTTTCAGTCATTATTTCTTTAAATACATTCTCAATCCCTTGCTTCTTCTCTTCTCCTTCTGGTATTCCTATGATGCAATGGTTGTTGTGTTTCATGTTGTCCCAGAGGTCTCTTAAACTATATTCATTTTTTTAAATCTTTTTTCTTTTTGTTGTCCAGCTGGGTGATTTCTGCTATTTTGTCTTCTAGTTCACTGATCTACTTCTCTGCTTCATCTACTCTACTGGTGTTTCCTTCAAGTGTGTTCTTCATTTCAGTTATTGTATTCTTTAGTTCTAACTTGTTGTTTTTTATGGTTTCCCTATCCTTCTTTATATCCTTGCTAAGTTTCTTAAACATTCGTATCATCAGTGTTCTAAGCTCTGTCTCTGAAAGTTTGGATCCCTCTGTTTCATTTAGTTACATTTCTAGAATTTTCTTCTGATTGTTTACTTGTGCATGTTTCTTTCTGGCTGTCGTTCTGTGAATGCTTTGATTTATTAGATAGATAACCTAGAAAGAAGAGAGAGAAAAAAAAAGATGTGTGTGGGGGGCTCTCCATCCTCTTTAATCTGCAGACTATTTTCTCAGTAATACAGATTCTCTGGGCGACTCAGGACCAGCTATTGGGGGGAAGAGCTTAACATGTTATTCGCTGGCCTCCCTGTCAGGCTTTCAATGAGCTTTCCATAATTAGCTGCTGTGTGCTCTGGAAACGTGCTCACTACCAATAAAAAAATCTTCACAGGTTGTTGCAGGTTGTCTGCTACTGCAAAAAAAACCCTTGTGTCTTCTGGATATGTGAGCCAGATTCTGGGGGCTCAGGGTGCCTCTGGCAACACAGGTCTAGGTGGGTGCAACAGGCCCCCAAGGTACTACTTGATGTGGTCAGTGGCCCCCACCAAGGCAGAGCAGCAGTCATTCCACACAAACTCGCCAGGAAAATCTCGATTGGATCACGCAGGTGCACAGCTCTTGGCCCAACACTCTCAGGAAAACTCCTCATCTCAGCCTGTCCCAATCAACTGCTGGCGGATCATGCTAAGCAGCCCAACAGCCAATGCCCATTCTGGCAACTCTGCACAAATAGTGCAGAGAGTGGGGACCCAAGGTGCCTTGCACACTCCTGAGTCTCAGTGAACAGCCTGATGGAGCTGGAGAGCACCTGCCCTGTGTTTCCCTGGCTATGCAGTAGAATCAGGGCAGATGGTGGGGATCCAAGGCAGCTCACGTACTCCTGCATCTCAGTGAGCAGGTTGGTGGAGCCGGAAGGCACCCGCCTGGTGTTTCCCTGGCAACGCAGCACAAGCAGGGCAGAGGCCGGGGATCCAAGGGGCTCGTGCACGCTCGCAGGCACACAGGCATTCCTGCCCCAATTTCACCAGACCAATGAGATCCTGGATATGACCCTCTGTGGGAGGGCCCAACCCTGAAAAAATGGCGCCCTCCTGTACATTGGTCTCTGTGCAAGCTCCACACCAGGGGAACTATGGTCCCAAAACCTCCAGCTTCTGCATCAAAGGTACTCCATTCAGTCCTTCCCCACAGGTTCCTGGGCCCGGCTCACACAGCTACTCCCCTCAACAGGAACCGGGTGAGTGCTCACCAGCGAGTGAACCCGTGCGCCAGCCCCACTGGTTCTCCAGCCACCCTCAGCCTCACTAAGCCAAGTAAAGAGAGTCCTCACTAATTTCTACTGCCCGCTATTGTAGAACTCCTCTTCCTTGCAAAGCAACTCTGGGCTAGTGAGCTCGATGTGGGGCTGTAGTTTCTCTCCCCCAACTGGAGAAGCCTACCCACAGCTGGGGCGTCCCTCATGGGGCTTGCCCTCTCTCGTCTTCACCCTTCCTACCAGACTTGATGTGGCCTCCTCTTTAGGCCCTTTGTTTAGAGGTTCTGTTCATCTAGTGTTCAGGGGACTTCCGAGGTTAAATGTTGTATAAATTATTTGTAATTTTGATGTGATTCTGGGAGGCAGTTGGGAAAGCATCCGTCTATTCCACCATCTTACCAGAACTCTCATAATTACATCTTTAATTCATAAAATAACATCAGTGCTACAACAAAGGAAACCCATTATATTGAAATAACAGTTATCAAATATTCTTCAAATGTGTATTAAAGTGATATTTGAACCTTAGTAACACATTGAAAAAGATCTTGTGGCAGGCCTAATAACTACTGTAATTTTGAAGTAATAACGAGCATAAATGGTATCTCAACACATCTGCAAAAACTGAAATGGGAGATGAAAATATTTGATTTCTTTTGGTGACAAAAATCACAGGTAATACTGATACTTTTGCATTTCATTTCCTATATTCATCATTGAAGGAAATGCTAGATTTCAGGTTGAGGTTCGTGGAACAAAGATGTAACTCTTTTTCCTCCATCCAAGTTCCACTCACCACAACCCCTCCCCTCCTTTCTTTACTCCCCCTCCCCCACCCCTTCCAATTCTACTGTGGATTTCGGTGGAGGGGGGGCAGATAATGGGGCTCAGGTCCTCAGGTATGACACCCTTGGAGGAGCATTGTGAAAAGATGACAGGGAAGTATAGTGACACTTCAAGATCTTAATACTAATATTAAGAGTCAGTGTATGTATTCTGTAAATCCTTAGGGCAGAAGGGACAATATATGTTTGGACAAGGAGGTAACTGTTCTGTTCTTTTGGGAAAAGCCAAAGCCATTCTTGTAAACCCAGCTTAGTTTATTTGGGCCTCCTGTTTTTTAATATTTCTTGTAAAAATAATTGACCAGGAGAGAGAACCTAGCAAATAAACAATTTTAGAGTAGGGTAGGGTGGTGAGAATGAAATTCTATATTAGCAAAGCATTAAAACAATGAAAGGAATAAATAGTGTTATAAGAGTTTCAGTGAAGTTGCTTCTTGTAGATAACTTTGGGCAGGTAACTGTGGCTGCCCTTGACCAAGAATGTGTAAGAAGTTCCAGTAAATTGTGATGACCATTGCCACCGAGCAGCATAGGCAACTGAGCTTCAATCACAGTTCACAAGACATGCTTACCTGATAGCATATCAAATGGCTTGTTTGGTGAGAGTTTTAGGCTTAAATCTGGCATGTTGCTTTGCTCATAGTAGGCATGCTAATGTTTTTTAAAATTGGTTTCATTCCATACCATTTTACATCCTAGTCACCTTTAGGATTACATTTTTTGTAACAAGTCAGTATTTGTTTCCACTGGATAATTTACAAATATAGCTATGGCGGCCACAAGTAAACAAGTAGCTTTTCAAAGCCGTCCACACCTGCCATATAAAAAGAGTGAGCATAATACATTTTTATTTTGTTACCATGAGGCTCAATAGGATTGCAAAATTAATACCAGTAGAGCTTTTTACAGGCGGTTTCCATTGCAGATTTATTGGAACAGAACTTGCAAATATCTGTGTAAGTGATAGATTTGACAGCCATATCTTTAAATAGAAGACAGAAGGAGCTAGCTGTTAGCTATTTACCATGACTTGAATATGTCAATATTTTCTCATTTTTCTTTTGGATAAAATGTCACCTATGGGTAAAACACCTGAATGAAATGTAGTTATTGGGAATGTGCACTCATTGCTTCACTCTTGTGGCAAAGTTTAACATTTAGGGTGGCAGTGGCATAGATTGTAAGGGATGGTACTTGAAGAACTTGCACAATTCATAATGCACATCAGCCAGGACTTCTTTTTCCTGGAAAAGAAATGAAATGGGATTATTTTCATGGTTCATCTGCAAATATCCTATCTGATTATTGTGTTGATGCTGTGTTTATTCCTCAGTATTATTTTTCAAAGTTCTGAGTTTGCACCTAAATTAAGAGAATGGTGTTTTGGTGGTGGTACAAAATTTACTGACTTTTAGCACGTTTTTTACCATCAGTGGATGTATGAGTGACATTACTACAGAACTTAAAAAATATTTTAATTTGTAAGTATCGACTGTTAAAACAACAGCACAATAGTGAGTAAAATAGTTAGCAGAATGGGTTTCCACAATACTAATAGTCTGTCAGTATCTGCATACCAGATAAAGTGGCACCTTCATGCATGGTTGCAGGTTATAATTCCCATGGCTCACTGACTTTGAATGAAATTTTTTACATTTTGTTTAATTGTGGAGGGTTTGCATTGTTTCTAACTTTGTGTATAAAGTAAGACTTTAATAATATTTCATAGTTCATTTCAAATTTTATATTTCAAAACTGCAAAAGGGCAACCATATTATATTGGCAACAAATTTTATTTCTAGACAAATAACTCTAAGCCACATACTGTTATACTGAATTTAAGTTCATATCCAAATTGTTTTGTTGTACTAGAATTTCATTGCATTGGTAAACTAAATTCAAAAACTGACAGTTTAAAAGAGACATTACTGTTTCTGATTCCGACTGATCAAATGTGCTTTCAGGGTTTTAATTTGTACTTTAAAATGTTCATGTCCACCGTGACCATCATATTAGAATAGAATACCTATAGATGGCTTATAGCTGACCACGACACGGACTGTATTCTAGGAGTGTGAGGGCATTTCTAGGAAGTGATCACTAACTGTGCAGGCTTATTCAATTATTGTAGATTTTAATAGTATTTAAAAGTATTTGTTGGGCCGGCCCAGTGGCACGGTGGTTAAGAGCTGGCTTGGGAAGCTAGCGGCCCCGGTTCGGATTCCACATATGAGGGCCAGTGATACTGCCCTCTAAAAAAAAAAAAAAAATAGTATTTGTTGCCCCTCTGCTTCCTGCCTCATTAACATCATGTTTGGTTATATAGTTTGTTTCTGCCCATACTGTCTGAGTAGAAGTGACACGTATATCTCCTGAGCCAAAGCTTGAGAGTTAGTTAGGGTTCCCATGTTCTCTATTCCTCCTGTCATGATGAGGATCAATATTCCAGATAAAGGCTGTTCCATTACTTTGTGTCCTAGAATGAAAGTGACCTGGAGCCAGAAGCATTGTTGATCTTCACTGGACATTTGACATAGGTGAGATGGGAACCCTTGTTTTAAACCACTCAGATTTTAGTGCTATTTGTTATCTGTGGTGTAATTTACCCCATTCTGATTGCTGTGCCATACTTAATCTCTCCTTCCAGGTTTTTAGAGGAAGGAATAACTGCTTTGGGCTTGTGCATATGGGATTTGAATTGAACTATATGGGAAAATGTGGAATTTGGAAATAGGGGTGAGGATGGGCTTTGCCGTAGTGAAATCAGAGAGGTCAAAAGTGAGAAGATGAGATTTGAGTCTCTTTGTGACCTATTTAGGGAAAAAAAGTGGATTGCGGTGGCTCAGTCATACAGCTTGAGTAGCAATAAATTATTTGGGGGAGGTAGGTTGGTCTAGATTGTGAACACTTGAAGGCAACTTGGAACTTTGGAGAGCTTTTGAATAAAATGAAGACAGTAATGTTGCATTTTAGGATGATTGATATGGCAGCAAGATGGACAGAGGGGTTTTGAAACAATGGAAGGACAGTTTTTAGGGCTTGCTCATGGATATGAATGATTTGTTTTCTCCTTCTCCTGTATGTTCTGTTACTGCTTCTTCTGTATGTATGTTCTTTCTTCTCTGTTGTGACTGATTCCTTGACTATTTTCTACCCCAGATCCCATCAGACCCAACCCACTTTTTTCTAGTAAATATTTTACAGCACTTCCTTTATTGTTCAAGCAAAATTCACAAATAATACAATTTACTTATAGACATAATTTAAAAAACCACTCCAATATTATGCCATACTCTATTATAAAGGAGAAACTAAAAAGAAGTAATAAAATAATCTGTGGTTCAATATGTAAATATTCAGCAGGTAACACTAGAGGACACAAGGACATTGTCAGATAACTTACAAGTTGATGTAGAAGAGAATGAGGCTGAGACCTTCAGCCTAGATGGCTTTCTTGATACTTCCCTCTCCACTCTGAGTTTCTTCCTTGAGACTCTCACATGGCAGGACAGATAGCTTCCCAGTAACCAACAGGAACCATTATGGCAGATCATGGCCTTGAATGCAGGAAGCTCACATCAATTGTGACTGAATCAACTCTTTTCAGGACAGAATTATGGACGAGGAATGTTTTACTCTCATCAGTTCAGCAATCAAATCAACTCCTCCTTCTCCCATTTGTCAGAGTTACTGTGAGAAGGCAGCAGTTTCAAACCAATTCTATAGAAACATAGGACAGGAGTGTTGTCCTCTCTAAATTACTCATCTCTCTATTTCTAGTTATCTAGCACAGGACATTATAGGAATGAACAAATAGATGGATGGATCTCACATGTATTTATTCATTGAAACCTGGTAAGTACAGAATATTATGATGAGCTGCAGTAGATATAAAAGAAGATAACTTTGTAATTCAGCAATGAAGGGAATTTTCAATAAAGATCTTTTAAAAATGTTATTTCAGGCAGTAAATTAGGTGTCAGGGAGCAAGAGAAAATGTCACAGTATCTAGAGAATGGTGGAAAGTTATACTTAAGCTAAAGCAAACCATCCTGTTAGAGTTCTCCCTCGTGTTGTATATAATAGCTCTTTATCTTAATAGTACATTTGGGTTTTGACAGCAAATTTATTCTTTAAGGAAGCATTTGATATTCTATTTCAAGTTCTATATTGTGAAAATGTGGTAATTTAATTGAAAGAAAGGCTAACTTCCTTGCCATGTAACCTTTACAAAATGGGGTTACCATATGCGTTACTGCTGCATGGGAAAGCTGGGTGATGTTAGGCTATGCTTAGAAATCTTACTGTATGGGGAAGGATTCTCATTCTTCTGTATGTACTAGAAAGTTCTCTCTTTGGTTTGTGTGGTTCAACACTGTTCTGTTTTGGCTGCTCTTCAATGTAGAGTACTTCTAGGACTTACATATTTATGGAAACTTTGGTAATCTGTTGATTGACTTCTATCAGAATAAAGAACACTTTTCAATTTTAACAAAGCCATACTTATCATACCAAAGCACTTTTACAATATTTATCTTCCAATACACTAAATATTGTTGTTCTAAACACACATTGAGGTATTACTTGCTGCTTTAAAAAAAATAATTATCCTTTTTGGCACACACGCAAGTGTGTGTGTGCACAAAGAAATCAACACGCTGTATTTCTCGGCCAATGTACAGGCTCTAAACATGACAAAGATTTATTTTGACCTCCTGTTTTCACATGTAAATTAGGATACTTGAAGCAGACTGCTCAATATTTTCTTCCAGTTCATGTGTAATGCTAACAGATTGGTATGAATCAAAATGGAACATTTAGAAGCAGATAGCATTCATAAAATGCCAATTTGAGAAGGCAAAACTGCATATACAAGTAGCTAACTGGTGAGATCAATTAGGATACTTTTCACTATTGTTTAATGCCACTATTACGTTTTTGCACCAGAGTAAAAATATAATGTAACCTCCATCCTGTTATTTTGAAAAACCTCATGAACATAGATGTGTATCAATATTTCTTAATTGCATTTACCTGCAATACCCTTTGAAGATCCCAGTGGCTGGTTTGCATCTTGTACCTGTACACATTTCTGTAGATTTCTGCGTTCCGGGAAAACAGCTACGGCCAGTGCTGCTTAAGAACAGGGACACGTTCTGAGAAACATACTGTTAGGTGATTTCATCATTGTACGAACATTACTGAGTGCCCTTACACATACCTAGATGGCACAGCCAACTACAAACCTCAGCTCTGTGCTACAGCATATTTTTCCTGGGCTACAAGCCTATACAACATGTAACTGTACAAAACAATGAGATTAAATTAAGCACAAGAGAAAATGATGCAATCAAGAGATGTGGTAAACATAAGATGGATGAGGCCTCTGTCGGCATAGCTTGGCACACTGTTTTACAGCAAATTTTTTTTATAAGTAGACAAGAGTACACTCTAAAATACAATAAAATGTATAGTATAGTAAATGCGCAAACCAGTAACATAATTGTTTATTATCATTAGCAGGTATTATGTTCTGTGTGTCCATACTATGTTATATATGCTATACTTTTATTTGATTGGCAACACAGTAGGTTTGTTTACACCAGCATCACCACAAACACATGACTAATGCATTGTGCTATGATGTTAGGACATTACTAGGTGGTAGGAATTTTTCAGTTCCATTATAATCTTATGTGACCACCATTGTATATGGGGTTCCTTGTTGACCAAAATGTCATTATGTGGTGCATAACTGTATATGGAATTTTTTTTTTGTAAAGATTTGAATGATTAGAGGAATAGTTCAAACTTCAGGTTGCAGGGTTTTTTTTCCCCCCATTAATGAATAGGCTTTCTTAATTATGTAAATCATAGGTTGGCAAAGTATGGCCCTTGGGCTACCTCTGGCACACTGCCTCTTTCTGTGGGGCCCCTGAGCTAAGAATATTCTTTACACTTTTATTTTTTTTTTGAATTTTTTTTTTAGTTTCAGGTATACAACACAATGCAATAGTTATACTCTTTACCTCCCAAAGTGAAAACCTCCCTCCCCCAGTTCGCCACCCCACTCCCCCCCATATAATACATATCCATCACAACTCCCCTGACTCCCCTCCACAGTATACTCCACATCCCGTGACCATCCACATATTAAGTTGCAGTTGGCATACAATACTATACAACATCAGCTTCAGGTGTACAGTGCAGTGATCAAGCCTCTACTCCATCCATGAAGTGGTCTCCCTAACAAGACATATGTCTATCTGACATGCCACAAAATTTTTACAACATTATTATATTCCCCGAAATGTGTTTCATATCCCTGTGGCAATATTGTAGTTGTCTATTTATGCTGTCTAATCCCTTCCCCTTCCCCCATCCCCAACCCCCTCCCAACTAGCAACCCTCAGTTTTTCCTCTACATCTACGAGTCTGTTTACTTTGATCGTTCACTCAGCAATTCAGACTCCACACACAAGTGAGATCACATGGTACCTGTCCTTCTCCGACTGACTTATTTCTCGCAACATAATAGTCTCTTCACAACATTATCAATTACATTCCCAGAACTGCCCCCCATATATATCCCTGCGGCAACATTGTAGTCCCACATATACTGTCCAAAACCTTCCCCCTCTCCTTCTTCCTCACTCCCTCCCAGCCAGCAACCATCAGTTTTTCCTTTATATCTGCTTGATATGACTTCAATCTTCTTAAATTGTCTCTCTGGGTTAGCTTGTTTACCCCTTTCTTTTGTTTAAAAAAGCCCTTTTAACATTTCTTACAATGCTGGCTTGGTGGTAATGAATTCCTTAAGCTTATTCTTTTCTGAGAAGCTATTTCTCCTTCAATTTTAAGTGATAGCCGTGCTGGTAGAGCAATCTTGGTTGTAGGCCTTTATTTTGTGTCCCTTTGAATATCTCCAACCACTCCCTTCTGGCCTGCAGAGTTTCTGTAGACAAGTCAGCTGTTAGTCTAACAGGAGTTCCTTTGTATGTAACCTGCTGTCTTTCTCTTGCAGCCTCTAGGATTCTGTCTCTGTCTTTAACCTTTGCCATTTTAAGTATGATGTGTCTTGGTGTGGACCTGTTTGGGTTCAGCTTGTTTGGAACCCTCTGCACTTCCTGGGCATGTATGTTGATTTCCTTCACCAGGGTAGGGAAGTTTTCAGTCATTATTTTTTCAAATACATTTTCAACCCCTTGCTTCTTCTCTTCTCCTTCTGGTATCCCTATGATTCGAAGCTGGTTGCGTTTTACCTTGTCCCATAGGGCTTTTAAACTATTTTCATTGTTTTTTATTCTTTGGTCTTTTTGTTGTGCCAGCTGGGTGATTTCTGCTATTTTGTCTTCCAAATCGCTGATCCGCTCCTCTGCTTCATCTACTCTACTGGTGATTCCTTCGAGTGTGTTCTTTATTTCAGTTATTGTATTCTTTAGTTCTAACAGGTTGTTTTTTATGGTTTCCCTGTCCTTCTTTATGTCCTCGCTAAGTTCCTTAAACATTCTTATCATCAGTGTTCTAAACCTGTCTCTGAAAGGTTGGATCCCTCTGTTTTCATTTGGTTCCATTTCTGGAGGTTTCTTCTGATCTTTTACTTGTGACATGTTTCTTTGTTTCCCCGTTCTGGGATTGCTTTGATGTATTAGATAGATCACCAGGAGAGCCCTGGCTAGATCACGCAGGCACACAGCTCACGGCACAACACTCCCAGGAAAACTCCCAGTCTCAGCCTGTCCCAATTAGCCGCTTGCAGATCAGGCTGAGCAGGCCGACAACCAATCACCAGCCTGGCAACTCTGCAAGCGGAGTGCAGAGACCGGGGACCCGAGGCGGCTTGCACACTCCCACGTCTCAGTGAGCAGCCTGTTGGAGCCGGATCACTCCCACTAGGCATTTCCCTGGCAACGCAGCACAAGCCTTGCAGAGGGTGGGGATCCGAGGCGGCTCGTGCACTCCCGGGTCTCAGTGAGCAGCCTGTTGGAGCCGGAGGGCACCTGCCCAGCGTTTCCCTGGCAATGCAGTATAAGCCGGGCGGAGGGTGGGGATCCAAGGCCGCAGGCGCGTGCACGCACACACGCACTTCTGCGCCAATTCCACCAGACCAATTAGGTCTCGGACCTGATCCTTCGTGGGAGGGCCCAAGCCTGACAAAATGGCGTCCTCCCTACACCACTCCCGTGCAGGCTCCGCATCACAGGAACAACAATCCAAAAACCTCCAGCCTTTGCACCAAAGGTGCTCAGTTCCATCCGTCCCCCCGCAGGCTCCCGCCGCACACAGCCACTCCCTCCACCGGGAACCAGGTAAATGCTCACTGGCGAGCAAGCCCGGATGCCGGCCCCACTGATTCTCCAGATGCTCTCAGCCTCACCGAGCTGAGCAAAGAGAGTCCTTACTAATTTACTGCCAGCTATCCTGGAACTCCTCTTCCTGGCAAAGGAACTCTGGGCTGGTGAGCTTGGTGTTCGGCCGGAGGGTCTCTCCCCCGACCAGACAAGCTTCCCACAGCTGGGGCTTCCCTCAGGGGACTCGCCCTCTCTTGTCTCCGCCCGTCCTACCAGACCCGACATGGCCTCCTCTTTAAGTTCTTCGTTTAGTGGTTCTGTTCATCTCGAGTTCCGGGGACCTCCGGGGTTGAATGCTGTATAATTTGTCTGTAATTTTGGTGTGATCCTGGGAGGCAGTTAGCACAGCATCTGTCTATTGCGCCATTTTTCTACACTTTTAAATAGTCACAGTTTAAATCGTTGTTTAGGCATCGACATAATAGCCTTGATTCAGGTGCTTGGGCCTCAAAGCCTCATAGTTACTCTTTGATCTTTCAGGAAAAAAATTTGCCAACCTCTGAGCTAGATTATGTTGATAAGACTTTGCCTAATTCAATTGCACTGATAGATATGAGGTGGGTAAAAATGCCTGCTGTGCCACATTAATGGGATGCTCAGCAGATATTTGTAGTAAGTGAAGCACCCCCAAAGTTTGTGCTGTAAGTGGATGTACTTTAAGAGCTAAGAAGCTTCTTACTCTTACCTGTAAGAGTAAGCCACATAAGCCACAGAAAAGAGGTATGAATGGTTCCCAGCCTGGATCTGTATATCCCCCCAAAGGCTGTAGCAAAATCCACAGGGACTCTATAGCTCGTTTAGAACTACAAGGTATGGTCAATGAGGCAAAGACAGAATGAAACAGGGACACAGCAGCAACACAGTAATTCTTCCTAGTATTTTGGCCAGTGAGGACATGGATTTGAGCTTCACTTGGAAATCTGCATGACAATGACGTACAGCAGGTTCTGGAATAATGTCATCTTGTTCAACATTGTTTTGTTATAATATTGATGAGATGCCTTAGGAACTTAACTCTTGTTCATATCAATTACCCTGTGATAAAATTGGTTTCATTATACCTCATTTCTCTTAAAGTCACAGGACCTATCAACGATGTTAAGCGAGGATTTACTGTCCATGAACACAATATTTATTAAGTCTCCAATCTCCTTAAAAATAAAACTAGTGATCCTGGCATGTGGGTGACCTTTCCTGGGACTTAAATCCAGAACAGGTCTGGCTGTGAAACCCTGGGGTCCTAAGAGAGTGGTTGTGCATATTAATGGAGAGCTCTCAGGTAGCAGGCAGCTGTAGCCATTGAACACTTGAAAGCCCAGCTAGCTTTGCTTCTGTGGGAGGGGTGGCACCTGCTGTCATTCCCTCAGATGCTTGTCACAGGCCCCGGCTTTGGTGGCAAAGTTGATGTCCCATCATTTTGATCTCCTTTGCCTTATTTTCAATTCCACTTCTCATTAATGATGATTGCAACTCATTTCTTCCCGTGTTTTGGTTCTCATTAAATCTGTGGAATATGCACCTGGCAGAGAAACTTGCTTTTCTTTTTCCCTTTACATTTGGGAAAGCTTTCAAACATGCCTTAATGAAATTCTTCATGCACAGCCTACCATTTTGGTTCCCGGCCCTGGAGAGCTGAGAAGCAAGTATGGAGCAAACCTGTTAGGTGGTTTGGGCAGGTGACCCAGCCACTCTATGGCTCAATGTTTTCATATAAGCAAAAGATCCATTCGGTGTTTCCATCTTTTTTGAAAAGTTCGATTCTTTAAGTGACACTAGGATAGTAGTGATAAAACATTGGCTTTATGCCACAAACTTAACTGCTCAAAACAATACAGATTTATCATTTTACAGTTCTGGAGGTGAGAAGTCCTAAAATCAAGTTGTCTGCGGGGCTGGTACCTTCTGGATGCTTCAGATGAGAATTCATTTCTTTGCCCTTTCCAGCTACTAGAGGTGTCCTCATCCTTTGCACTGGGCCTCTCATCACTTTGCTTTCTCCCTCTGCTTCCCTTTTCACATGGCCTTCTCATGCTTCTGAGCCGACTGCTTCCCTCTTATAAGGACCTTGTGACACATGTGCCCACCAGAATAACCCAGAACAATCTCCTCATTTCAGGATCCTTAACTCAACCACATCTGTAAAGTCCCTTTGCCAGGTAAGGTAATGTATGCATAGGTTCTGAGAATTAGGACATGGACATTTGGGAAGGAAGAGGTGGCATTGTTCTGCCTTCCCTGCATCCCTAACATGTCTCTGTTCAAAATCCCTTGAATGGTTCCCCTTTGCCTAGAAAGTAGTTTCAAGATTTATCTTTCTTTGAAAATAAAGCAAACAAGAACTACAATAAAACAGATTGCAGTTTCCTTTTCACTCAGATTACTAGACAGCTCAGGGGCATATTTAAACTTAATTACCATAACCATGTTGACATTAAATGTGCATATTTTATTATTTTCCTTGGTCTTATTTTATGTTGTATAACTTAATTTTATTAATTTGTCTTCTCTGAAAAAGGCAGTTTATGATTTTATTCTGTATATAGATTTTAAAAATATTGAGTAACACTCCTATATTCTTTTTGGAAGTGGTAAGGAACCTGAATCCCAAACTCAGGCATAGTGTCTCTATAGTTTGGCCAATTTTTCTTTTTCAGCTTCATCCCCTAATCACTGACCCATATGACCCACACAACCAGCATGTGTCTTATGTAGGGGCTGCAGAGCTTAGCCTGGCTCTTATAAATTTGCTCATGTAAGTCTTTATTTCACTTAGGTCTCTTTCCAAGTGGCAGAAACTCATCCAGTACATCTTCAGCAAAAGGAGAAAATGGTGGCTCTTGTGAAAGCACAGTGTGCTCTGCTATAGCTTGATTGAGCTTCAAACAACAGCTTCGGGATTCAGTTTTTCTCTATCTTTTGCCTCTACTTGACTCTGGATTTTATTTTTAGTCTTCCGTTCTATGTGGTGGCAAGATGGCAGCAGTAGTTCAAGCCTTACATTTGTTTCCCTTTTCAGTGTTATGGGATAGAGCAGAGTCAGCAAACTTTTGAAACGGAAAAGCCCTCAGAGGTCAGCAAACTGTGGCTCAGAAGCCATATGTGGCTCTTTGGGTACATAAATGTGGCTCTGAAGTAAAATTGAAAATGTAAATGAAACTATCAGAGTTTCATTTATAATTTCTTTTTTTTTTAATTGGGGAATTGGGGAGAGGGACCAACCAATTTGTTCTTCTTCAATCTTAGTTGTAGAGGGCACCAGTCACCATCTCGCTGCCCATTGGCAGTTCATGGCCTCTAAGCTCAAGGTGCTGTGTTACGATTTTAGTTGTGGGTGGGCGTAGCCACCATTCCATGCAGGAGTCAAACCAGCAGCCTTGTTGTTAAGAACGTGCACTCGGGGCCGGCTGAGTGGCGTGGTGGTTAAAGCGCTGGCTTGGGAAGCCAGCGGCCCCGGTTCGGTCCCACATGTGAGGGCCAGTGACATCTGCCCTCAAAAAAAAAAAAAAAAAAAAAAAAAAGAACGTGCACTCGATCCACTGAGCCATCTGGGCGGCAGCTCATCTCAAGGTGCCAAGTTCAGTCTTAGATGCGGGCAGGTGTAGCTCACCATTGAATAGGCAGTCTTGTTGTTAGGAACATGTGCTCTCAACAGCTGATCTATCCAGCCACCTGTTGGTAGCTTAGCAGCAGCTCAGCTCGGGCGCAGCATCACTGGCCCATGTGGGAATTAAACCAGCGGCCCTGTTGCTCAGTGCTTGCACTCTTAAACTAACTCAACCAACTGAGCCACTTGGCTGGCCCTAAAAATTTTAAAGGATATTATTCACATAATGGTGATTATGTAAAAATATATTTATAGCTCTCGAATAATGTTTAAATTGTGAGGGACCAGGATTGGTTCTTTCAGGGGTCGGCAAACTTTTAAGATGAAACATACCCAAAGAGCCATTTGTGGCTTGTGAGCCACAGTTTGCTGACCCCTGGGATAGAGCAATAAATCCGTTCATTGGATGTAAGACACATTACCTCTAACTGGGCCTGCTTGGGTAGGCTTGAGTCATTAATTCATCAATTAATCTGACCAGGGGCAAATGCAAATCTTCGACATCTGAGATCTGGTTCATAGGACCTGTAACGGGAGCTGGAAAGTAGGCCCCACCTGAATCACAAGATTGGTAATGAAGATCAGCCTTTTATTAAAGGCAAGTCAAGCTCTTAACTCACTTCAGGGTAATGGATACTGGGTGGCCCCAAGCTAACCACAGTTGAAGCTGTCCCCATCTAGAATGCTTTCTGGCTTCTCTGTCATTAATATCTGCATCTATTTTTTAACATCTAGCTAAGAATTTTACCTCTTCTCTGAGTCCTTTCTGCAGTACTTCCAGCATGAAATCATCTCAACCTGATTATTTAAGGAGTCTATCCCTTAATTTAACAAACATCTCACATACATTCTCCTCTCCATCCCTGTGTGCTGAGCACAGAAATTTTGATCATTTCCTCTGAGGATCTTACGATGTAGAGGGGGAGACTGCATTTCACAGGTAGTTGTAGGTGTGATGAGAGTTACAAAAAGAGAACTGAAGGGAGAATTTAACAGAAATGTTTAGTCTGGCATTCTGAGAGGGCTTCCATGAGGAGATGTTTTTTAACATGTATCCGGGAATTGCCTAAACACAGGTGAGGATAGTTTAGGATAAAGAAATGTAATATTTTACAATGAATGAAATAGAAAGGCCCAGAAACCTTTCTATACCAAGGAGCTTGAACTCCTGTGTATAGGAGAATGGATAATGGAAAGAAGTGGGCAGAATTAGGAAAATACATGATGGAGGGAGGGGGGGAGAATTGAAAGTTTCATGCCCATTTTAAGTGGTTTTATCCTCTCAGCTCCAAAGCAAGATGCTAGATCTTCTGATTTTTCAAGAGTTTCTAATTCATATTTGTCAATTTAAAATGTTTGGCAATTGATTAAATCTTTTGAAATACTGTCAGCAAAATAAGGTGGTCCTATATCTAGTTTATGACTTCTGCTATATATGAATCTCTTCAGGAAGTTAAAATCTGTAATTCCTGGACTCCACTCCCAAAGTTCTGACTTGCGATCTCCAGAATGGGGCTTTGTTACCCCAATTTTTAACCAGCATTCCATGCAATTCATATGCCAGCATTTTCAAGCCCATGCTTTGAGAAACACCATCAAAGGATATGAAAGAAGTTTGGAATGACTGGATTATAGAGCCCGAGACAGAAAAAGAAGTAGCCTGGTCTTGCAGGCCCTGTGGGGTATGGCACGTACTGTGGATTTTATCCTGAGTTTGATAGAAAACCAGTAAAGGTTTCAAGGAGGAAGTATTGTGCTAGATACTGGCTTGTGAAGGCTGATTATTCATTTTTCAGGACTTTTGCAAGTAACTTGTTATACCAGTGGTAGCTTGAAATCTCCATGGTTTGATTGTTTATAAAAATGGAAATTAGCAAATGTCACAAATCACTCTTCCTGCCCTTGAGATGGTTGTTAAACATTTACCACACACCACTGAGCGTGTTCATCAAACAAACAAAAATATATCTATATGTATACTATACATACATATAGTATATATAATATGTATGCATATACACATTTAATTTCAGAGATCATTTTGGCTGCATTGTGGAGAGTAGATTAGAGAGGACAAGATGGAAGGTGTTGTAGTAGTCTAGGTGAGAAATTATGGTGGCAGAAGAAGGAAATGAATGGTAGATGTATAAAATTTGCCTCAGAGCTATGGCTTAAAACAACAGCCATTCATTTAGCTGCCAGTTCTGGGCAGTTCTCTTGGTTTGTGCCAGGCTCAACTGAGTTTGACTGGCTTTGCTTGTGTGTTGTGGACGCTTAGCAGGTCAACTAGGTTCTGACCAATCAGGACAGTTCCACTACGCTCTGAGGTTGGCTGGCTGCCGGCTGGGTGATGGGTGACTGGGCCATGTGTCTCTCATCACCGAACCTGTTGGCCCGTTCATGTTAAAAGAGCAGTAAGAAGGCAAGCCCCAATGTGCAGTTACTTTCAAATGCCTGCTGATGTGCAGTTAGCCAAAGCAAGTCACAAGTCCAACCTTGATTCAGGGGTAGAAAAAGACCACCTCTTGATGGGAGAAGCTACAGTCATTTTACAGTGGCATGGATAAGAGGAGGGGAGGAATTTGTTGCCAATTTTGCAATCCATCATGATGGATTTATGAGATGGTTAGGAGATGGTATAGTTAGGACTATTGGTGACTGACTGATGTGGGAGATGAGAAGAAGAGTGAAGCGTGATTAGTCAACTTGTACTGTGTGTATATCATCTGCTTCCAACTGGAATGTAAATGTAGGACAGAGAGAGTAGTGAAGTACAAGAAAAACTGTTGCCAGACATCTCAGACAGTGATTTCTACATCTTAGGCACATATTTGTTGTCCAATTAAGTAAAATCATGCTCTTCTCAGTTTTGTTACTTGCCTGAGTTTGACCAAGTTGCAGTGCCAATTTTTGCCATACATGGATTATTATTCAATGTTCTCCATTTCATTCCAAATAAACCTTGTTCAAAATGTTGCTCTTTGAGAAATGAGAAATTACTACCTGAAAAATCTACACACCCTGGTCCTTCCTGCATGATGCATTAGTCTTATGTGTTAAAACCTTGCTCTTTGGCCTCAGTTCTTTGTGTGTGTATGAGTATACACACAGGTAAATATTATTGTAATTCTATTCAAAATATGTTGTGATGTCCATGGTCACTCTCAGAGTCATCCAGTGAATGGAGCAGAGAAGGTTGTATGCTCCATGGGGATAGCGTCGGATTTTGTTTCTTGGAACTATGTTCCCAGGTCTCACACAGAATCTGATGCAAGTAGGCTTCAAATACCGACATGTTGAACCAGGAGCCCTTGGAATGTACTCTGCAGTTCATGAACTCATATGTCTGAATTTTTCCCTAAACAAGAGATACAAAAGCACATCAGAAAACCAGCCTCCATTCTAGTCCATTTCCTTCAGCTCCTTAAAAGCTTATTAATATACTTTCTTAATAAACTCCACATCTGCAGAAACATTTCTGCCAGAAATGTGTCTTATGCTTATTCTCTCTGTTACCTGCAGTTCTTGTCCAAATTACTATGAAAATCCAAGTATGTTTTTAAATGTTAGTAAAGCAATTACAGCTCTATGACTTTAATTTTTCAAAGTTAATTTGTGATTTTTTTGAAGCATAAACGTGAATCAAAAGCAAAGGCTATAACTTACACTTTATAACCTTTTATTTCCGTTTTTATTAAATTTATTGAAGTGACATTGATTAGTAAAATTATATAGGTTTTAAGTGTACATTTTGATAATACATCATCTATGTATCACATTGTGTGTTCACGACCCAGAGTCAGTTCTCTTCTGTCACCATATATTTGACTCTTTTCCCTCTTCTACTACTCTCTCTTCCCCTTTACCCTCTTGTAACCACTAAACTGTTTTCTGTGTGTATCAGTGTTTGTTTGTTTTTCTTTGTCTTGTTTGTTCATTGCTTTCAGTTCTATATCCCATATATGAGTAAAGTCATATAGTTCTTGACTTTTTCTGTCTGACTTATTTCACTTAGCATGATAATCTCAAGATCCATCCATGTTGTCGCAAATGGCAGTATTTCATTTTTTCTTATGACTGTGTAGTATTCCATTGTGTATATATACCAAATCTTCTTTATCCAATCATCTATTGAAGGACACTTATTGTTTCCATGTCTTGGACATCATGAATAATGCTGCAGTGAACAAAGGGGTACATATAGTTTTATGGATAAATGTTTATAGATTTTTAGGATTGGTGGGTCACATGGTAATTACATTCTTAATTTTTGGGGAAACTCCAAATTTCATTGTGGCTGTACCTATTTACATTCCCACCACCAGTGTATGAGGATTCCTTTTCCTACACCGCCTCTCCAACATGTGTTATTACTTGTCTTGTTGATGATAGCCATTCTAACAGGTATGAGGTGGTATCTCATTTGATTTGCATTTACCTAATAGCTAGTCATGTTGAACATTTTTTCATATATCTGTTGGCTGTTTATATGTCTTCTTGAGAGAAGTTTGTTTATGTTCTCTGCCCCTTCTTTAACTGGATTTTTTTTTATTGTTGAGTAGTATGTGTTCCTTATATATTTTACACATAACCTGTTATTGGAGGCATTGTTTGCAAATATCTTCTCCCATTTGGTTGGTTGCCTCTTTGTTTTGCTTATGGCTTTTTTTTTTTTACTGTGAAAAAGCTTTTTAATTTGATATAGCCCATTTCATTTATTTTAGCTTTTACTGTCCTTGCCTTTGAGTTCAAATTCATAAAATCCTCTATAAGACCAAAGTCCATAAGCTTAGTATCTATGTTTTCTTATATGCATTTATTGTTTCAAGACTTTTTTTCTGTTTTGGGGCATTTATTTTTTATTTATTTATTTTTAAAAATTTATTTATTTTAATTAGCTTCAGGTGTACAACAAAGTGCAATAGTTATACCTTTTACCCCTCAAAGTGACAACCCCCTTCCCCCAATTCTCCCCTCACTCCTCCCCGCCATATCATACCATCTATTACAATTCCTTTGACTCCCTTCCACCGTGTAAACCACATCCTGTGACTATCTATATATTCAGTTACAGTTGGCATACAATATTATACAACATCAATTTCAGGTATACAGTGCAGTGCTCAAGCCTCTATTCCATCCATGAAGTGGTCTCCCTAACAAGACATTTGACCATCTGACACTAGCAACCCTGTTTTTCCTCTATATCTATGAGACTGTTTCTGTTTCCTTTGCTCATTCATTCAGTTTTTCAAATTCCACATATAAGTGAGATCATATGGTATTTTCTTTCTCCTACTGACTTATTTCACTTAACATAATAGTCTCTGGTCCATCCATATTGTTGGAAATGGTACGATTTCATTCTTCTTTATAGCGGAGTAATACTCCATTGTATAAATATACCACAGTTTCTTAATCCAGCCATCTACCGATGAGCATTTTGGTTCTTTCCAAGTCTTGGCTATTGTAAATAGCGCTGCAATAAACATAGGGGTGCATATATTTTTTCAAATTAGCGTCTTGGTTTCCTCTGGGTAGATACCCAAGAATGGAATTGCTGGGTCATACGGCAGTTCCATTTCCAGTGTTTTGAGATACCTCCATACTGATTTCCATAATGGCTGCACCAATGTGCAGTCCCACCAACAGTGCACCAGGGTTCCCTTTTCTCCACACCCTCGCCAGCCTTGTTGTTTGTTGATTTGTTGATGATAGACATTCTGACTGGAGTGAGGTGGTATCTCATTGTGGTTTTTATTTTCATTTCTCTGATGATTAGTGAGGTTGAGCATTTTTTCATATGCCTGTTCGCCATCTGTATATCCTCTTTAGAGAAATGCCTCCTCATATCCTCTGCCCATTTTTTATTTGGGTTGTTTGTTTTTTTGGTGTTGAGTTGCATGAGCATTTTATAAATTTGGATATCACCCCTTATCAGATATATTGTCGGCAAATATCTTCTCCCATTCAGTAGGTGCTTTTTTGTTTTATTGATGATTTCGTTCACTGTGAAAAAGCTTTTAAGTTTGATGTAATCCTATATGTTCATTTTTTTCATTTGTTTCCCTTTCCCGAGAGGATATATCAGTAAAAATATTACTCAGAATAATGTCTGCAAACTTACTCCCTATGTTTTCTTGTAGGAGTTTTATGGTTTCAGGTCTTACATTTAAATCTTTAATCCATTTTGACTTTGTTCTCATATATGGTGTAAGTAGGTGGTCCATTTTCATTTTTTTGCACGTGTCAGTCCAGTTTTCCCAGCACCATTTATGAAATAGACTATCTTTACTCCAGTGTAAATTCTTGCTTCCATTGTGATAGATTAAATGACTGTATATAGATGGGTTTATTCCTGGGCTCTCTATTTTATTCCATTGGTCTATGTGTCTGTTTTCATGCCAGTACCATACTGTTTTGATTACTGTAGCCTTGTAGTATGTTTTGATGTCAGGTAGTGTGATGCCTCCCACTTTGTTCTTATTTCTCAACATTGTCGTAGGTATTCAGGGTCTTTTGTGGCTCCATATAAATTTTAGGATTCTATGTTCTATTTCTAAGAAAAATGCCCTTGGTAGTTTGATTGGAATTGCATTGAATCTATATATTGCTTTAGGTAGTATTGACATTTTAACTATATTAATTCTTCCTATCCATGAGCATGGTATGTATGTCCATGTATTTGTATCTTCTTTGATTTCTCTCTTCAGTGTCTCATAATTTTCTGAGTACAGGTCTTTTACTTCTTTAGTTAAATTGTTTCCTAGATATTTTATTGTTTTTGAAGCAATTATAAAAGGGATTGATTTCCTGATTTCTTCTTCTGATAGTTTATTATTGGTGTATAGAAATGCCACTGATTTCTGAATATTAATTTTGCATCCTGCTACCTTACCAAATTTGTTTATCAGTTCTAGCAGTTTTTTGGTGGAGTCTTTGGGATTCTCTATGTATAGTATCATGTCATCTGCATATAATGACAATTTTACTTCCTCTTTTCCAATTTGGATGCCTTTTATTTCTTTTTCTTGTCTGATTGCTGTGGTTCGAACTTCCAGAACTATGTTAAATAGAAGTGGTGAAAGTGGGCAACCTTGTCTTGTTCCTGATCTTAAGGGGATAGCTTTCAGCCTTTCCCCATTGAGTATGATGTTTGCTGTGGGCTTATCATATATAGCCTTTATTATATTGATATATGATCCCACTGTTCCCACTTTGCTAAGAGTTTTTATCATAAATGGCTGATGGATTTTGTCAGATGCCTTTTCTGCATCTGTTGATATGATCTATGATTTTTATTTTTCATTTTGTTAATGTGATGTATTACATTAATTGATTTGCGGATATTGAATCAGCCTTGCATATGAGGAATGAATCCCACTTGATCGTGGTGTATGATTTTTTAATGAGATGCTGAATTCGGTTTGCTAGTATTTTGGTGAGAATTTTTGCATCTATGTTCATTAGGGATATTGGCCTGTAGTTTTCCTTTTTTGTAATATCTTTGTTTGACTTAGGAATCAGGGTGATAGTGGCTTCATAGAAAGAGTTTGGGAGCCTTCCCTCCTTCTGTATTTTTTGGAATAGTTTGAGGAGAATAGGTATTAATTCTTTTTTGAATGTTTTGTAAAATTCACCTGTGAAGCCATCTGGTCCAGGGCTTTTGTTTGTTGGAAGATTGTTGATTACTGATTCAATTTCTTTGGCAGTAATCAGTCTGTTCGGAGTTTCTGTTTCTTTTTGGTTCAGACTTGGTAGATTGTATGCTTCTAGAAATTTATGCATTTCTTCCAGATTGTCGAATTAGTTAGCATATAGTTGCTCATAGTATTTTCTTAAAATTATTTCTGTGGTATCTGTTGTCACTTCTCCTCTTTCATTTCTGATTTTTATTAATTTGGGTCCTCTCTCACTTTTTCTTGGTTAGTCATGCTAAGGGTTTGTCGATTTTGTTTATTTTTTCAAAAAACCAACTCTTGGTTTCATTGATCTTTTGCATTGTTTTATTGTTCTCTATTTCATTTATTTCTGCTCTGGTCTTTATTATTTCCTTCCTTATACTCCCTTTAGACTTGTTTTGCTCTTTTTTATTCACATTCCCTTAAGTATAAAGAGAGCCTGTTGATTTGAGATTTTTCTTCCTTCTTTAGGTAGGCCTGCACTGCTATGAACTTCCCCCTTAGGACTGCTTTCGCTGCATCCCAGAGATTTGGGGTTGTGGTGTTTTCATTTTTGTTTGTCTTGAGGTATCTTTTGATTTCCTCCTTGATCTCATTTTTGACCCACTCACTATTTAGTAGCATGTTATTTAGCCTCCATGTATTTGTAAGCTTTCCAGATTTCTTCTTATAATTGATTTCTAGTTTCAGAGCATTGTGATCAGAGAAGACACTTGATTTGATTTCACTCTTCTTAAATTTGTTGAGACTTGTTTTGTGGCCTAACATGTGGTCTATCTTGGAGAATGTTCCATGTGCACTTGAGAAGAATGTATATTCTGTAGCTTTGGGGTGAAATTCTCTAAAAATATCAATTAAATCCAGCTGGTCTAAAGTGTCATTTAAGGCCACTATGTCCTTGTTGATTTTCTGTCTGGAGGATCTGTCCATTGGTGACAACGGGGTGTTGAAGTCCCCTACTATGATAGTGGCACTGTTGATCTCTGACTTTATGTCTGTCAGAATCTGTTTTATATATTTAGGAGTTCCTATATTGGGTCCATAGATGTTTACTAGGGTTATGTTGTGTTGTTGAATTGATCCGTTTATTATTATGTAGTGCCCTTCTTTGTCTTTCATTGTAGTCTTCATTTTAAAGTCTAATTTGTCTGAAATAAGTATTGCTACTCCAGCTTTTTTCTCATTTCCATTTGCATGAAATATCTTGTTCTATCCCTTTACTTTCAGTCTGTGTGTGTCTTTTGATCTGAGATGAGTCTCTTGTAGACAGCATATGCATGGATCCTGTTTTCTTATCCACTCAGCCACTCTGTGTCTTTTGATTGGAGCACTTAGCCCATTCACATTTAAAGTAATTACTGATAGTTGTATATTTATTGCCATTTTGTTATTTGTATTTCTTGTCTTCATGGGTTAGCTTGTTTTCCCCTCTCTTTTGTTTAAAAAAGCCCTTTTAACATTTCTTGCAATGCTGGCTTGGTGGTAATGAACTCCTCAAGCTTATTCTTTTCTGAGAAGCTCTTTATCTCTCCTTCAATTTTAAGTGATAGCCGTGCTGGGTAGAGCAATCTTGTTTGTAGACCTTTATTTTGTGTCAGTTTGAATATCTCCTGTCATTCCCTTCTGACCTGCAGAATTTCTGAAGAGATGTCAGCTGTTAGTCTTATAGGAGTTCCTTTGTATATAACCTGCTGTCTTTCTCTTGCTGCTTTTAGGATTCTGTCTCTGTCTTTAACCTTTGCCATTTTAACTATGATGTTTCTTGGTGTGTTCCTGTTTGGATTCAGCCTGTTTGGAATTCTCTGCACAACCTGGGTTTTTATGTCGATATCCTTCACCAGGGTAGGGAAGTTTTCAGTCATTATTTCTTTAAATACATTCTCAATCCCTTGCTTCTTCTCTTCTCCTTTTGGTATTCCTATGAAATGTGGTTGTTGTGTTTCATGTTGTCCCATAGGGCTCTTAAACTATTTTCATTGTTTTTTTTATTCTTTTTTCTTTTTGTTATTGCATCTGGGTGATTTCTGCTATTTTGTCTTCTAATTCGCTGATCTGCTCCTCTGCTTCATCTATTCTACTGGTGGTTCCTTCAAGTGTGTTTTTCATTTTAGTTATTGTATTCTTTAGTTCTAACTTGTTGTTTTTTATTGTTTCCCTATCCTTCTTTATGTTCTCGCTAAGTTCCTTAAACATTCTTATCATCAGGGTTCTAAACTCTGTCTCTGAAAGTTTGGATCCCTCTATTTCATTTAGTTCCATTTCTAGAGTTTTCTTCTGATCTTTTACTTGGGATATGTTTCTTAGTTTTTTCATTCTGGCTGTCATTCTGTGAATGCTTCGATGTATTAGATAGATCACCTAGAAAGAAGATAAAAGAAAAAAGGAGAAAAAAAAAGAGGTGGGGCGCTCTCCATCCTCTTAATATGCAGACTACTTGCTCAGGCTTGCAGTGAGCTTTCCACAATTAGCTGCTGTGTGCTCTGGAACCATGCTCACAGACTTGACGTGGCCTCCTCTTTATGTCCTTCATGTATAGGTTCTGTTCATCTAATGTTCAGGGGATTTCCGAGGTTAAATGTTGTATAAATTATTTGTAATTTTGATATGATCCTAGGAGGCAGTTTGAAAAGCGTCCATCTATTCCGCCATCTTACCGGAACTCTATATTGTTTCAAGTCTTATGTTTAGGTCTGAAATCCAATTTGAATCAGTTTTGGAGCATGTTGACAGATAGCAGTCTAGTTTTATTCTTTTCTACATGACTTTCCAATTCTCCCAGCACCATTTATTGAAGAGACTTTCTTTTGTCCATTGTATGTTTTTGGCTCCTTTGTTGAAAATTATCTGCCCATATATATTTGGGTTTATTTATGGGTTCTCAGTTCTATCCCATTGGCCTGTGTGTCAATTTTTCTGCCAATACCATGCTGTTTTGATTATTATTGCTCTGTAGTATAAACTGTGGTCAGGGAGTGTGATAGCTTCGGCTTACTACTTTTTTCTTAGGATTGCTTTGCTATTTGCAGTCTTTTGTGATTCCATAGAAATATGATGATTTTTTTGTTATATTTCCTTAAAATATGCCATTGGGATTTTGATGGGGATTGCGTTAAATCTTTGATCATTTTTTCTCTGTTGATTCTTCCAATCCTTGAACACGGAATATCTTTCCATTTCTTTGTGTTGTGTTCAATTTCTTTTAAGAATTTCTTATAGTTTTCAGTGTATATGTCTTTCACATCCTTTGTTAAGTTTATTCTTTAGTAATTTATTCCTTTTGTTGTAATTGCAAAAGGAATTATTTTCCCCATTTCTTTTTCTGAAATTTCATTCACAGTATATAGGAATGCAATGGATTTTTGTATATTTATTTTGTATCCTGAAACTTTACTGTATTTGTTTATTTTTTCTAATAGTTTTTTGGTGGAGTCTTTAGCGTTTTCAATATATAGCATCATGTCATCCACCAAAAGTGACAATTTGACTCCTTCATTCCCAATTTGGATACCTTTTATTTCTTTCTCTTTCCTAATTGCCCTGGCTAAGACTTCCAACACTGTGTAGAAAAGCAGTGGTAATAGGGGACAGATCTGTCTTATTCCTGAATATAGAAGAAAGGACTTCAGTTTTTCACTGTTAAGTATGATATTATTATAGTCGAGGATTTGTCATATGTGGCCTTTGAGTTACTTTCGTTCTATACCTATTTTATTACGTTTTTCAATCATAAATGGATGTTGTATCTTGTCAAATGCTTTTTCTGCATCTATTGATATGATCATCTGATTTTTATCCTTTATTTTGCTTATGTGGTATATCACATTATTGATTTGCATATGTTGAACCATCCTTGTGCCCCTGGAATGAACACCACTTGATCGTGATGTATAATCATCTTCTTCTTCTTCTTCTTCTTCTTCTTCTTCTTCTTCTTCTTCTTCTTCTTCTTTCTTCTTTCTTCTTTCTTCTTTCTTCTTTCTTCTTTCTTCTTTTTCTTCTTCTTCTTCTTCTTCTTCTTCTTCTTCTTCTTCTTCTTCTTCTTCTTCTTTAATTGGGGAATTGGGGGAGGGGTATAGTTTTGGGGAATTGAATAGGGGACCTGCCAAGTTGCTGTTCTTCAGTCTTAGTTGTGGAGGGTACCAGTTGCCATTTGGCTGCCTGCCAGCATTTTGTGTCCTCTAAGCTCAAGGTGCTGTGTTCAATCTTAGTTGCAGGTGGGCATAGCCACCATCCCATGTGGGAGCCAAACTCAGCAGACTTATTGTTAAGAGCACACGCTCTATCCACTGAGCCATCCAGGTGGCAGCTCAGCTCAAGGTGCTGAGTTCAGTCTTAGTTGCAGGCGGGCGTAGCCCACCATCGAACAGGCAGTCTTGTTTTAGGAGCACATGCTCTCACCAGCTGAGCCACCCGGCCACCTGTTGGCAGCTCAGTGGCAGCACAACTTGGGCGCAGTATCACTGGCCCATGTGGGAATCGAACTAGCAGCCCTGTTGCTCAGAGCTTGCACTCTTAAGCTAACTCTTAACCAACTGAGCCACTCGGCCAGCCCAGTAATCTTCTTAATGTACTGTTATATTCCATTTGCTATAATTTTGTTTAGGATTTTTTCATCTGTGTTTATCAGAGATATTGGTGTAATTGGTCTGTAGTTTTCTTTTTTGTGTGTTCCTTACCAAATTTTGTAATCTTACTAATGTTGGCCTCATAAAATGAGTTTTTGGAAGCATTCAAGGAGGACAGGTATTAAATCATCTTTGAATTATTTGAAGAATTCACTAATGAAACCATCAGGTCCTGGACTTTTGCTTTTGGGGAGGTTGTGGATGACTGTTTCAATTTACTTACTGTTGATTGGTCTATTTAGATTTTCCAGTTCTTTGTCATTAAGTGTAGGAAGGTTATATGTTTCTAAGAACTCATCCATTTCTTCTAGGTTATGGAATTTGGTGGCATATAGTCCTTCATAGTATTCTCATATTATCCTTTGTATTTCTGTGGTATCCTTCATAACGTCTTTTTTATTTTTTATTTAGTTTATTTGTGTCTCTTCTCCTTTTTCCTTAGTCTAGCCAGAGGTCCATCAACTTTATTAATCTTTTCAAAGAACTAGCACTTTGTTGCATTAATTTTTGTAATTGTCTTTTTGTTCTCTATTTCATTTAATTCTGTTCTAATTTTTATTATTTCCTTTCTTCTGCTCACTTTGGGTTTCATTTGTTCTTCTTTTTCCTAGTTCTTTTTTTTTCTTTATTATTATAATTATTATTATTAATTACAGATGTACAAAACAATGTAATAGTTATCCTTTTCACCCCTTTAAAGTGCACTCCCTTCCCCCATCAATTGTCCCCCATCCCCGGTATCATACATATCTATTACAATTCCATTGACTCCATTCCCACACTATATGTGTTAAATTATAGTTGACATCTAATATTATTTAGCTGCAGCTACAGATGTACAGGGCAGTGGTCTGGACTCTACACCATCCATGATGTAGTCTCCCTAACATGACATGAGTCCATCTGGTCTCATAAAAAATATTTACAACATTATTGATTGTATTCCCCAAACTGTCTCTTCTATCCCAGTGGCAATACTGTAGTTACCAGTTTATGTTGCCTAGTTTCATCGCTTCTCCCTCATACCCACCACCGTCCCATCCCGCAATTATCAGTTTTCACTCTATAGCTGAGCAATATTCCATTGTATAAATGTACCATAGTTTCTTAATCCAGTCATCTACCAATGGCCATTTTGGTTGTTTCCAAGTCTTGGCTATTGAACATAGGGGTGCATATATTTTTTTGAATTAGCGTCTTGGGTTTCTCTGGATAGATACCTAAGAGTGGAATTGCCAGGTCATAAGATAGTTCCATTTCCAGTTTTCTGAGATACCTCCATACTGATTTCCATAGTGGCTGCACCAATCTGCAATCCCACCAACAGTACACCAGGGTTCTCTTTTCCCCACAACCTCGCCAAAACTTATTGTTTTTTGATTTATTAATGATAGCCATTGTGACCGGAGTTCAGTGGTATCTCATTGTGGTTTTTATTTGCATTTTTCTAATGATTAGTAAGGTTGAACATTTTTTCATATGTCTGTTGGATGTCTGTATGTCCTGTTTAGAGAAATGTCGCTTCAGATCCTCTGCCCATTTTATAATTGGGTTGTTTGTTTTTTGGTGTTGAGTTGCATGAGTGTTTTGTAAATTTTGGATATTAATCCCTTATCAGATATATCATTGGCAAATGTCTTCTCCCATTCAGTAAGTAAGCTTGCTATTTGTTTTATTTATGATTTTCTTTGCTAGGAAAAAACTTCAAAGTTTAATGTAATCCCATATATTTATTTTTTCTTTTACTTCCCTTGCCCGAGGGGATATATAAGTAAAAATATTACTCAGGGTAATGTCTGCAAATTTACCCCCTATATTTTCTTCTATAAGTTTATGATTTCAGGTCCTACATTTAAGTCTTTAATCAATTTTGGATTAGTTCTTGTATACAGCGTAAGGAGGTGGTCCAGTTTCATTTTTTTGCAAGTGTCAGTCCAATTTTCCCAGCACCATTTATTAAATAGATTATCTTTACCCCAGAGTAAACTCTTGCTTCCATTGTCATAGATTAACTATCCGTATATGCTTGAATTTTTCTGGGCTCTCTATTCTGTTCCACTGAAATATATACCTGTTTTTATGCCATTACCATACTGTTTTGATTACTGTAGCCTTGTAGTATATTTTCATGCCTGGTAGCGTGATACCCGCAACTTTGTTCTTATTTCTCAGGATTGCCAAGGTTATTCAGGGTCTTTTATGGTTCCATATAAATTTTAGGATTATATTTTCTATTTCTGTTAAAAATGCCCTTGGTAGTTTGATAGGAATTGCGTTGAATCTATATAGTGCTTTATGTAGTGTGCAGATTTTAACTGTATTAATTCTTCCTATCCATGAGCATAGTATGTGTTTCCACTGATTTGTATCTTCTTTTATTTTGTCTTATAATTTTCTGAGTACAGATCTTTTACTTCTTTGGTTAAATTTATTCGTAGGTATTTTATAGTTCTTGAAGCAATTGTATATGGGACTATTTTCTTAATTTCTACTTCTGATAGTTTATTATTGGTATATGTAAGTGCAACTGATTTCTGAATATTGATTTTGTATCCTGCTATCTTACTGAATTCGTCTATCAGTTACAATAGTTTTTTGATGGAGTCTTTGTGGTTCTCTCTATGTAATATCATGTCATCTGCATATAATGACAATTTTACTTCCTCCTTGCCAATTTGGATGTGTCTTATTTCTTTTTCTTGTCTGATTGCTGTGGTTAGAACTTCCAGAACTATGTTGAATAAAAGTGGAGAAAGTGGACAGCCTTGTCTTGTTCCTGATCTTAAACGGAATGGTTTTAGCTTTTACCCATTGATTATGATGCTTTCTCTGGGTTTATCATATACGGCATTAATTAATGCTGAATAGGATTTTTTTTTCCAGCTGAGCCATCCTGCCACGTGTTGGCAGCTCAACAGCAGCTCAGCTCAGCCTGGGCTTCGAACTGCTGTTGCTCAGAGCTCAGCTCGCACTCTTGAGCGAGCTTAATTATGTTTAGATATGATTCGTGTATTCCCAATTTGCTGAGTTTTTTTTAATCATAAATGGCTGCTGGGTTTTGTCAAATGCTTTTTCTGCATCTATTCATATGATCATATGATTTTTTTTTCCATTTTGTTGATGTGGTGTATCACATTAATTGATTTACGGATGTTGAACCAGTTTTGTGTTGGGATGAAACCCATTTGATCATGATGTATGATCTTATTAATATATTGCTGATTCTGTTTGCTAATATTTTGTTGAGGATTTTTGCATCTGTGTTCCATCAGAGATATTGGTCTTAGTTTTACTTTTGAGGCTCTTTTTGTCTGGTTTTGGAATCAGGGTGATCGTGGCTTCATAGAAAGAGTTTGGGAGCCTTCCCTCCATCTGGATTTTTTGGAATAGTTTGAGAAGAATGGGTGATACTTCTTTTTTGGCTGTTTGGTAAAATTCACTTTTGAAGCTGTCTGATCCTGGGCTTTTGTTTCTTGGGAGGTTTCCTTGGTAATAATCAGTGTATTCAGATTTTCTGTTTCTTTTCGAGTTAGCTTTGGAAGTTTGTATGGTTCTAGAAAATTATCCATTTCTTCCAGATTGTCAAATTTGTTGGCATATAGTTGCTCATAGTAATTTCTTAAATTTTTTTGTATTTCTGTAGGGTGTGTTGTTACTTCACCTCTTTCATTTCTGATTTTACTAATTGGAGTCGTCTTTTTTCTTTGATGAACCTGGCTAGAGGTTTGTCAGTTTTGTTTATCTTCTCAAAAATCCAGCTCTTGGTTTCTTTGATCTTTTTTATTTATTTTCTGGTCTCTGTTCCATTTATTTCCACTTTGGTCTTTGTTATCTTCTTCCTTGTCCTCCCTTTGGGCATTTTTTTGCTGTTGTTTTTCCAGTTCCCTGAGGTGTAATCATAACCTGTTGATTTGAGATTTTTCTTGTTCCTTTAGGTAGGCCTGCACTGCTATGAACTTCCCTCTTAGGACTGCTTTCATTGCATCGCAGAGATTTTGGGAAATGGTGCTTTCATTTCATTTGTCTCAAGTTGTCCTTTGATTTACTCATTCTTAAATTTAAGTATATTTCAATCTTCTTAAATTTATGGATACTTATTTTGTGGCCTAACATGTGGTCTATTTTGGAAAATGTTCCATGTGCACTTGAGAAGAATGTATATTCTGTAGTTTTGGGGTGAAACACTCTGAAAATATCAGTTAAATCCAGCTGTCTAATGTGTCATTTAAGGTCACTGTTTCCACATTGATTTTCTGTCCGGAGGATCTGTCCATTGGTGACCTTGGGGTGTTGAAATCCCCAACAATGATAGTGTTATTGTTGATTTCAATCTTTATGTCTGTCAATGACTGTTTTATATATTTAGGAGCTCCTATATTAGGTGCATAGGTGTTTCCTAGGGTTATGTTCTTTTGTTGGATCAATCCCTTTACTATTATAATGTATCCTTTTTGTCCTTTATTATATTCTTCAATTCAAAGTCCATTTTATCTGATATATGTATCGCTACTCCAGCTTTTTTCTCAATTCCATTTGCATGAAATATTTTACTCCATCCCTTTACTTTCAGCCTGTATGTGTCTTTTGATCTGAGGTGGGTCTCTTGTTTTCAGCATGTGCAGGGGTCTTGCTTTCTTATCCATTCAGCAACTCTATGTATTTTTATTGGAGCACTTAATCCATTTATATTTAATGTGATTATTGATAGGTGTGTAGTTATTGCCGTTTTGTTATTTGTGTTCCTAGTCTTCCTTAGTTAGATTGTTTTTCTCGTCTGCTTAAAGAAGCCCTTTTAACATTTCCTGCAATGCTGGCTTAGTGGCAATGAAAACCCTGAGCTTATTCTTTTCTGGGAAGGTCTTTAGCTCTCCTTCAATTTTAAATGATAACCTTGCTGGATAAAGCAATCTAGGTTGTAGGCCTTTGTTTTTCATCACTTTGAAAACCTCCTGCCACTCTCTTCTGGACTGCAAAATTTGTGTCAAAAAATTGGCTGATTATCTTATGGGGGTGCCCTTGTAAGTAACTTGTTGCCTTTCCCTTGCTGCTTTTAGGATTCTGTCTTTGTCCTTAACTCTTGCCATTTTCACTATAATGTGTCTTGGTGTGTTCCTGTTTGGGATATCTTGGTTGGGACTCTCTGCACTTCCTGGGCTTGTATTTCAATGTCCTTTGCCAGGTTAGGGAAGTTTTGAGACATAATTACTTCAAATATGTTCTCAATCCCTTGCTCCCTCTCTTCTCGTTCTGGTATTCCAATGATATACTTGTTGGTGTATTTGATGTTGTCGCCCAGCTCTCTTAAACTATTTTCAATGCTTTTCATTCTTTTTTCTTTTTGTTGTTCCATTTGGATGATCTCTGCTATCTTGTCTTCTAAGTCACTGATTCAGTCCTCTGCTTCATCCAATCTGCTAGTAATTCCATCGAGTTGTTATTTAATTCAGTAATGGTATTCTTAAGTTCTAGCTGGTTGCTTTTCATGATTTCTCTATTCTTCTTTATATTCTCATTCATTTCCTTGAACATTCTCATAATCAGTGTTCTAGAATCTGTCTCCAATCGATAGGTTGTTTACCTCTATTTCCTCTAGTTCCCCTGATTCAGGAGGTTTCTTCTGTTGTTTTATTTGGCTTGTGTTTTTTTGTTTCCCCATTCTGGCTTACTCTTTGTTCTTGCTTCGATGTAACAGGTAGATCCCCTAGGTCTCTCAATCTTTTCTGGGTGGACTTATGTGGTGTGTGTACTTCGTATTTGAATTTCTCAGTTTCCCTATTTTCCTGTGCATGTTTACCTGAGGTATTCGTTGTTTTGTGTGTCTTCTCCTGTTGAAGTTGAGCTTTGATTGCTTTTGTCTCGTCAGTAGGTGGGATGGATTCCTAGGCTGATTAGCTGTTAGGATTAACAGTGTCCACAATTTATGAGCTACTGTGTGAGTGTTGACCCCTCCGATGAAGATTGGCCCCTTTGGGCTCTTGGTGTGTGTAGCAATTTCCCTTTCTGTGTGACTCTTGTAGTTCCAACCTGGTAATGCTCTGGTTTTATCTAAAGTTGCCCCTTGGGTATGATGATTCTTGTGACTCTTTGGGTGGACCCTGCTGAGGAGCGATTTTAGAGCAAAACAGATCAACAAGAACAACCACTTCAGCTACCAAAGGAAACCAGATTCTCTCACATGTAAAAAAAACAACCAGCACTCTACAGTCAACTTGTACAGAAATGTAAAAAATACAAAAGAAGAAAACAAACAAAAACAAAAGAACAACCACACACACTAAAATAATGAAAGACAAAAGAAAACAATATAAAATATAATAAAATAAAAAATAGAATAAACACAAGAAACAAAATAGCAATACCAAAAAAAAAATTTGCAGAAAAAAAGGAAGGAAGGAGGAAAGTAGAACAGTGAAAAGAATGAAGAAAAGAAAGGAGAGAGTGAGGGTGGAAAAGAAAGAAGCAAAGCTAAATATATATTTACACACCCATATATATGGACGTATATATTCACAAATATACACCCATATTGTGCCTATATTAAAAGCTTCAAAATGATAATAATGAAATAGAAAAAAAAACAAAAATAACCAAAACAAGCAACCAATAAAAAGAGGAAAAACAAAGAAAAGAAGAAAAAAAAAAAGAAAAAAAAATCAGTGCCGGTCTTGGCTAAAGTCCCACCAAACTCTTTCCAGGTTGTCCTCTGCTGTACAAAACTTCCTCTGCATCTTGTGGGGGCAGAGTCGGCCACCTTACACCTAGAGTCATCTTGGCAATGCAGGTCTATTGTAGATGAGTGGGGTTATGAGGTGTGATTGATAGTTTTTACACAGTCACTGCCTTTTCTGCTTTTGCCTTTCCCAAGGCAGGCTGTGCAATCAGAAGGCTTGATGTGTATTTGGGCATGCTTTCCTCTGAAAGAGTGTGGGGGGTGTGAAAGACTGTGCCTCCCAAGCCTTGCAGGAAATGTGGGGGCGGGGTAGGTAGGCTCAATTTTTTTTTTTTTTAATTTTTATTGGGGAATTGAGGGAGGGAACAGCATTGGGGAACTTAGGAAGGGGAACAGACAAGTTGCTGTCCTTTTTTTTTTTTTTTTTTTTTTTTTTTTTAATGAGGACAGTGTCACTGGCCCTCACATGTAGGATCTGAACAGGGGCTGCCAGCGTCCCAAGCCAGCTCTTATCCACTGCGCCACTCGGCCAGCCCGGTAGGCTCACTCTCTGCAGCCTCTTCTGGAGTGGAAATTCTCGACCCCCTGTGGGTAGGAATATCTCTGTAATCTGACTCTACTCCTCCATTCATGGGTCAGCTTAAGACTTTGGCATGGCAGGGGCCAAGGTTTCTGAGGGAGGGTGAGTTGGGTTATTTCTGCAGTTGTTTTTTGCTTTCTGTCTGAGAGAGGGGAAAACACACACTCACACACACACCCCAAACCAACAAACAAACAAACAAAAGACAAAAAACCATCCCACCGCTGTTTTGAGCCAAGGCTCCACCCAGATACTCTAGCGGAGCTTCTGCTCTGCTCCGGGAGGGACTGCTGGGGTTTAGGAAAGTCTGTCCACCCTGCAGCTGCTCAGATCTCCGCTCTGTCTTTCCGGGTCCTGCGTCTCCGCCCGGTGCACGTTGTGTCTCCACACCTCACATCTCTCTCTTGTCCTGCTCCCCGTTTCAGGCTTCTGCCTCAGAGCCTGTACACGCGGTACATCCGTTGGTATGTCTGCAGGACAGGGTGGGCACAGGGAGTGATCTCTGGACTGGGAGGGTGCAGAGATTGATCTCGTCTGTTGCTGCCACTCTCTGCACTCTGCCTCCTGGGAACCCGGGGTTCCGCAGTTGTTACCTCTGCACACACATCTCCTCTCTCTCCTGCCCCACTCGCCCGACCTGAGGCTTATTCCTCAGACTGCAGACCGTTGCACTCCTGCTGCACTCTACGCGCAAGGAGCGAGCAGCAGGAACACTCACGGATCTGCTCTCTGAAGCCCAGTGCCTCAGCAGCCGGGGTTGTGGCTGCACCTCAATGCGTCTTGCCTCCATCTTTCCAACTCACCCAGTGTGCCCACCTTCCAGCAATCGTTGTGTGAGACTCTTAGTTGCTCTGTGTGATGTGTAGACATCCCTTTGAAGAGTTACAGAAGTTCAAATTGCGGATATTTCGAGGGGAAAACTCAGAGAGCCCTCCTCAAAGCCGCCATCTTCCGAACTGATAACATTCTTCAAAACCACTTTTGAAAATGGCTCCCTATGTTTGCTCTCTGTAATAGCCTCCTGCTGAGTTGTTTTTATTCACTTCACTCGCTCAGAGGGGCAGAAAACTTTCTCCAACACTTGGCATGGCTGGAAACTCCAAGATTTTCAAAATCTGTCTGTGGCCATGACTCCTCCCCTCTGTGACGTTGAGGACTAGCTGGGCAAGTGTCTTAGGACAGTCCAGAAAGTTTGTGTCTCAGTCCTGAGGATGCAAACCCCAAGCCACCAACCATGCTGGGCACTGCAAGGAAAGGGAGCTGGCTCCTTGCCTGATGCTTCGTAGGTCTCAGCCCTGCTCCAACCTGATAGCAAGACCAGGAGAAGAAAGTAGGCAGCTGAAGAAGGTCTGAGCCCAACTTTTCAACAACAGCCTGTAGCTGAGCAGTGTAGGTCCCAGTTTCACCCTGGCAGCCCCACTCTCCCCACGCCCTTGGGGAAGTTTTCCTAGTTCTTTAAGATCAGTGTTAGGTTGTTTACTTGGGATTTTTCTTGTTTCTTGAGATAGGCCTCTAATAATATAAGTTTCCCTCTTAATACTGCTTTTGCAGCATCCCAGTAATTTGATATGATGTATTTTCATTCTCATTTGTTTTTGTGTATCTTTTGATCTCTCTTTTTAATTATTTTTTGACCAAATCATTCTTTAATAGCACGTTTAATCTCTACATATTTGTGGTTTTTCCCACTTTTTACAGTTCATCTCCAATTTCAAAGCATTTTGGTAGGAGAATATGCTTGGTATGATTTCAATCTTATTAAATTTGTTGAGGCTAGTTTTGTGTCTCAATATACGGTCTATCCTTGAGAATGTTCCATGTGCACTAGAAAGGAATGTATGAATTTGGACAATTAAACTTGTGAACTCATCCTAGAAAAAGTGCTACACACCTCATTGCTGAATTTCACTATAGTCACCTTTGAAGTACTCCTTTTGGGAAGCTATGCACCAATGCCAGGGCCTAGTCTACCATTCAAAGCAATTTTGGAACTCTTTTTCTGGAATGACCATCAGAGCTGTCATCATATTACCCTTGGTGTCCTGAATGTCATCAAAATATCTTCCTTTCAATATTTCCTTTTTCTTCGGGTAAAGAAAGAAGTCATTAGGGGCCAGATCAGGTGAGTAGGGAGGGTGTTCCACTACAGTTATTTGTTTACTGGCTAAAAACTCCCTCACAGACAGTACCATGTGATCTGGTACATTGTCATGATGCAAGAGCCATGAATAGTTAGTGAAAAGTGTAGCTTGTCTAAGTTTTTCACTCAGATTTTTCAGCACTTCCGGATAGGAACCTTACTTAACTGTTTGTCCAGTTGTTACAAATTTGTAATGAATAATCCCTCTGATATCAAAAAATGATTGGCAACATCCTTGCAACAAGTTTGCGAACTTAATTGTTTGACCTCATATAGTCTCATGTTCTGAAATGAAGGGCTCTGTAATATCAATTATGTTCATTTGGTCTAATATGTCTCTTAAGGCTCATATTTTCCTGTTGTTTTTCTTTTTGATAATCTATCCATAGCTGTCAATGATGTATTTAGGTCTCCTCCTATATTTGTGTTTTTGTCAGTTTTCCCTTTAGTTCTGTTAGTAGTTGCTTAATATATTTTGGTATTCCCTGATTAGGAGCATATATGTTATATCTTCTTGTTTTATTGTCCCCTTTATCATTATGAAATGTCCATCTTTGTCTCTTGTTACCTTTTTTTATCCTAACGTCTGTTTCATCTGATATAAGTTTGGCTATATCCACTTTTCTCTGGATGCCATTTGCTTGGAGTATCGTTTTCCACCTTTTCACTTTGAGTCTATATTTGTCCTTGTAGCTGAGATGTGTCTCTTGGAAGCAGCATTTGGTTTGGTTTGGTGTTTTGATCCAGTCTGCTACTTTGTGCCTTTTTATTCATGAGTTCAGCCCATTTACATTTAGGGTGATTGTTGATATATGAGGATTTTCTATCATTCTATTTTTGTTTTTTTGGTAGCAGTGTTTCCTTTGTTTCTTTGCCTTTGTGTTTCTGTGTTATTTTAGTTTGGTGGTATTCTATGATTTTTTTCTTCTGATTAAGCTTTATTAGTGTGTGTTATGTGTCTTAGTTCTATTTGTTTTTTGAGTGGTTATCATTAATTTTATGTAAAAGAAAGTTTTGCATATGTAGTAGTCCTTTTTCCTCAGCATGCATTTTATCTCCATTTCTATTGCAAATTCAGAACTTTTCTTCCTCCTCATATGTATATATATATTTTAAAGATTTTATTGGGGGGTTTGGGGGAGGGGAACAGCGTTGGGGGAATCAGGGAAGGAGAACAGACAAATTGCTGTCTTTTTGTTCTTCAGTCTACTTGCGGAGGACATTGTTTCACTGGTCCATGTTGGTATTGTCATTGCGCTTTTTCCAGATGAGGCAGATTGGTCACCGGCCTCTGGATGGTCGCTCATCGCGGCTATCAGCAGCTCATGCTGGCTGCCGGCCACTCACTGTAGCCTATGGCAGACCACTGCAGCGGGGGCTGCAGCCTACACTGTCAAAGGGGCTTGCTGCCCAGCTCCAGGTAGAGCTGTTGTTAGCTGTAGAGTGCAGTGTCACTGCCCTTATATGTGGGATCCAAACCAGGGTTGCTGGCATCTCAAACCAACTCTTAACCAATGCTCCACTCGGCCAGCCCCCTCCTCTTATATTTTTGTTGTCACAAATTATCCATACTGTGATACAATTTCATTTCTGAGTTGCAGTAGCAAATTGTCTTGCTCTCTTTTTATTTTTTTACAGTTTTATCCTCTTTACCCTTTATTGTTATGTTTAAGTGTATAGTGCCCTATTCTGTGTAGGGGTTGTCATTTCCTCTTTCTGTTTGCTAGTAATCTTACTCATAGTTTTATATCCCTTTGTCTTTTTTGTTTCAGGTCAAATAGCCTCCTTCAGTATTTCCTATAATGTAGGCCTTGTGGTGCAAAAATCCCTGAGCTTCTGTATATCTGGAAATTCAATATATCTTTATTCCTCCTTCATATCTAAAGCATAACTTTGCTGGATATATTATTCTTGGGTGGTAATTTCTCTCTTTCAACGGTTTGAATATTTGATTCTCCTCTTTCCTGGTTTGTAGAGTTTCTGCTGAAAAATCTGATGATAATTTAACGGGGCTTTTTTTTTTATAGGTTACCATCTTCTTTTCCCTTGATAATCCTTTGTCATTAAATTTTTTTTTTTTTTGAGTGCAGTGTCACTGGCCCTCACATGTGGGACCGAACTGGGGCCGCTGGCTTCCTAAGCCAGTGCTTAACCACCATGTCACTCGGCCGACCCAAAAATCTTTTTTTTTTGTTTGAGGGCAGTGTCACTGGCCCTCATATGTGGGACCCGAACCAGGGCCGAGTCATTAATTTTTGACAGTTTCAATATAATGTCTTGGAGAAGGCCTGTTAGGATTGAGGTAATTAGGTGTTCTATTTGTTTTTTGGATTGGGGCATCCCATTTTTTTCATAGGTTTGGGAAGTTCTGATTGACTATTTGCATAGGCTCTCTCTTCCTTTCTCCCTGTCTTCTCCTTCTGGTATACCCATTATTCTTCTATTCCTCTTTTTGATGGAGTCAGATAGTTCTTGTGGAGTTTTTTATTTATTTGAACTCTCAAGTCTCTCTTTTCTTCCATCTGCGACATTTCCAGATTTCTATCTGTGATCTCACTAATTCTTTCCTCCATCTGGTCAGCTCTATTTCCTAAGCTGTCTATTTCATTCTTCATCTCTTTTATTGAGTTCTTCAGCTCCCAAATTTCTATTTTGTGCTTTTTAAATATTTGTATCTGTTTGGTGAGGTATTCATTTTGTTTTTGATTTTATTTCTGAATTCATTAAACTGCCTATCTGAGTTTTATTGCATATTGTTGAGTTTTTTCTGAATTGCAATCTTGAATTCTAGTCATTTAAGTCACATATTTCCATGTCTTTAATTTTTTTTTCTGGAGATGTTTCATTTTCTTTCTGAGCCACCTTGTTACCTTGGTTATTCATAGTAATTAATGGATTAGTTTTCTTCCTGGGTATTTATGGAAGTGAATTCTGCAGTAATTGATATGAAAAGGTTTTTTTTCCTGCTTTCCATCAGGTAGCACTGGAGTGTTTTATTTTCTCGTGTTCTATTCATGTTTCTCATGTGATAGGAGATTTCCTGGGGCTTTGGACTTCTCCTCTGTGGCCAGGTTGCCTCAGTTTTAGGGCATCACCCCCGTAGGAGGATGTGGTGGGTCATGAGGTTCTGATTTCCTGAAATCTCAGTTCTGATACCCAAAATCCCCTGAAAGCTCCAGCAACTAGATGCTGAGCTGTGTGCCTCAGCTGCTCAGGATACCTCCAGTTGGATCACGTGTGAACGGTGGGCGAGCGCGGGGTGGGCTGGGAGAGGCAGCCAGTGTGTTTTAGTCTTTGTTTTCCTCCAAGAAATGGTTACTACCAGACCACAGCCAGACTGTCCCTAGAGCTCCTCCCTTGTCACTGGAATTAGCCACACTGTGTATCTGCTGCTCAGGAATTTTCTCTCCAGTTGTCAGGGCTGTAGATATTCTGGTCTTTAATCTGACACAGCTACAGTTTTTCTGGGGCCTGCTGGTAACACTGGGAGGGTGTGGGGAAGGCAAACTCTGGCATGGTGCGGGGAGGTGGCCAGGCTTCATGGCTTAGTTTTCTGTTTGGAAGTGAGTGTGCTTCTGTGCTAGGCCTTTGCCCAGAGGTCTCTGTCCTGATTGATCCTTTGGTTTAGCTGTATTATATGCTGATCCCTCAGGCAGGATTGCTAGGGCCCCAGAGAGTGCACTTGCAGTTTGGTTCCTCCCCACTCCCAGGCTGTCAGTGACTTCTGGACTGCATCCCATGGCCCCTGTCTCTGCTCCTTTCCCTTTCCTCCTCCCCTGTTTGCCCCAAATTGCCCACCTTCAGATGTTTCGATGCAGATCTTTCAGATGTGTTTGTGCAATTGCTTAGGGAATCTTTGTTGAACTATAGCTGTTCAATTTGTTGTACCTTCAAGAGGAGATATCAAGGACCAGCACCCCTCAACCGGCCATGTTTCTGATATCAACCTGATCTTTATAACTCTTGGCAGATTAGGTGTTTTCATCTGTATCTTCATTCTGCAAAAGCTGCATTTATTTTCTCTTCGTCTTTTCGATGGGGTCAATTCATACTACTGTTTGCCTTTGTGGTGTTAAGTGGATGATTATTAAAAATAATAATGAGGAGAATCAGAATCACTGTGTCACATTCAAGAATGAGGTTATACCATGTTTTCTGAGGTGTGGAGTGTATATCCTTCCCTCCCCTACAAATGATTGACAAAGATATCTTCTGAGTTGTCAGTTGCCGATGCTGATATCTGCATGTATGCCTAAATTATTTACTGGTGAGATCAGTACACAGTGTGGAATTTTGAAAGCAATGTGAAGGAAAGAAGGAACCATGGGAAGTGGGAAGATATGATATGGAAGTGCTGAGAAGATGGGAGATAAGACTGGTGCTCAGTCCAGGGAAGAAGGAAAGGCCATCTGCAGAGCAGAGCCATCCCTGTTGTTTTTATTTTGTTGAGAGTGACAGTCTTTAAAGTAATCTTGGGTTACTTTGTAACAATGTAGCATGTGTATATTTAACATGAGTAAAATACATCTATCTTTATATGCCTTATGACTTTTAAAATTACAAGAGAAGAAATGAAAACAGCCAGGATAGAAAACACCTGCTCCTCTTGTTAAGGATTAGTTCTCCAGGGAAGGGAGAAGTAGGGGAAAAAATGACAGAAGTTAATTGATGCCATCATTTTTAGCTTGTGTTCATAGACAGTGAGTGACTCCTTATAACATGAATTCTACAATTTAATCAGTGCCAAAATAAATCATCACATGCCTACCAAAGCTTGGTATAAGATACTAGAATTGTCAAGAAAATCCTTTATTCCAAAGAGAGGAGATTGAAAAAATAAGGGGTAGCACAGGTCAGGATCCTAGCAGCTCTTCAGGGAATGAAAGGTGTTTATGTCCCATCGATACTGACAACCTGCCCACTTTTAAATGAGTCATCGGGGATGGATATAAGTGGAACAGCTTTGCAGTTCCAGTGCCTCGACACATGTTTTTTGATTGTGCAATTAAACACAGGAAGGCTACATCTTGAGTTATTTTATAGATCGGCAGGTAAAGAGGTGGCATTTTTTGACTTTCACTTTATCTGATTTGGAATCCCTCTTTATGTGCCTACATTTGATTCATTGTTAAAGAGTGAATTAAACTTGCATGTGTGATATAGTTTTGAAAATCCATAACTCAAGCACAGCAATAAAAATGGAAGCTCTCTTTTTTAAAGAACTGGCTCAAAGTCTCACTCATTCCTTTTGCATAAGATCTTAATTGTTACTCTCCATGAAGTTCTGCTGTTACAGGAGAAAGCATGGGTTCATGCTAAATGTTTTTCATGTTCCCTTGCTCATATATAAGCTCAAAATTAAAATGCCATTTTTGCCATTTAGCTTTATGACTAATCATTGCTTAAATGGCAATTGGAATTTCAAATTGAATGCCCAGCTATGAACCACCAAATAGGATTGCTTGTCTCAAATAGTTTGCTGCAAAATCAAACACTTGAACGAATTACAAGCAAGCATTTAAAACAAAGGTTGTTTTTCAGTAGAGCAATCATTATCTGACTGCGATTATTGGACCTAAATTCTACTAATTATGCAATTTGCTTAGTGGAATTTAAAAACAATAGTCCATTCTCCTTTTCTGTTTAGTAAATTTTGGGGTCATGCCTTCTTTCTCTGAATTGAATGAGATGATCTCATTCCAAGATCTGTCTCCAGTGTGGGATTTGGATAAGTTGGTTTCTACTTCCCTGAAATCAGAGAGCGATTAACTGCCTGTGTTTGCCTGCCAAAGTTGAGATGCTTTGTGGAGTCAAGAATAATAAAATCAGAAATATAGGATAAATGTAATCCCACTATAAGAGACAATATAACCCCTTGATCTCACAGAAGCAATAGCGCAGCTGTACAAGGGTAATGAAGAGAATGAGGAGGCCTTTTACCTGTGTGTAGATGGCCATCAATTTAATAGAAATATGAAAGTATCAAACTCATTTCATTTCAGTGTTTGAGATTCTGCTTGAATTTAAGATGAAAGGTCTGAGTTTCATTAGGAATGGAAGCAAAGTTGTATCTATCTTCAGGACTCATTTTGATGGCATTAAGTGACAACCTTTTAATCTAGTTAATTTGAAAGCATCTTAGATGAAAATTATTGTCACACAAAGAAAAATAATTACAAAATGACATTGGCAACTTTAGACCAATTTAGGAACCTAGAAAATTTTCATTAACCAAAACAGCAAGAGACAGCATAAATCAATCTGATATTTTTTGTTTCCTGAAATTTTGAAAGCTTTGAGGGGATTATTTTTGGATTATGAGGGCATCATATTTTGAATTTGAAATAGAGTTATACTAGTTTTAGAAAAAGTCTTTCATTCTATTGTGTATTGTAAAAGTTCGCAAACTTTGCTACGTTCAGAATCACCTGGGGAGCTATAAAAAAATCCCAATGTCCAGAACACATTCCAGACCATGAAATCGAGATATGTGCCACCAAATGTGAGATTTTAATTCTGTCTTTTCCAAAAAATTTTCCTTGATTCATTGATAAAGAAAATGGTTGTCAGTGGGTGAGTCCATCTATGTAATCATAGCTTATGTTCTCAACTAAAAAGTAGAAATAAGACTAATAATTGAGAACCTTCCACCACTAATGATGATGAATTAAGGATTTTTTGTCCATTAACCTCTTATCCTTGATAAGTACTGTTTAATAAAGTGGTATCAGTCTAGCATTTCATTTTATGAGTAAAATGAACTTGCAAGGATGAATTTTGATGGCATGTTTCTAAGAAAAATTATGATTGTTTAATAACTTCAGAAAATACAGATGACTAGTGAAATTTATTGGCAGGCCATTAATATTGAAAGTACTGTGACTTTTCTTCAGTTGCAGGGTTTTATTAGAATCTGAATCTCTGCTTTGAGGTTCAGGGGTGTGATTGACAGGAGGGATTGTAAGCCGGTGGTTTGTGGGTCATTTGACCCAAATATGCATTATATACAGCTTGCACAGTGTTTTAGTGTCTGGGAACATCATGTCAAAAATCCTAATTTCGGTTTCTAACAAAAGATTATCATATCTAGAGATAAGGAGTTGCTGCTCCCCCAGACAGAGACAAGACCCCCACTTGTTTCTGTGCCCTAACTTGATTCCATGGCCACTTCCCTCATTCACTTTATAGTCTTTGGAGCTTGAGATCCCTGCTTCATCATACAAGGTAGTAAGGAAAGGTATTTATTTGTTGGGTATCTAGTCCTTCTGATGGACCTAAAGCCTTATCTTTTCTTGCCTTCTCCACACCCTTAAATGGTGTTGTGTTCCAAAGAGAAGTATCGTCTTTTGCTGTATTAGCTTCCTAGGGCTGCCATAACACAGTAACACAAACTAGGTGGCTTAAGACAGCAGAAATTTATTATCTCCAAGTTCTGGAGGCTAGAAGTCCAAACTTAAGGTATTGACAGGGCCACGCTCCCCCTGAAGGCTCTAGGGGAGGCTCCTTCCTTGCCTCTTCCAGCTTCTGGGAGTACCAGGTGTTCCTTGGCTTGTGGATTCAGTGTTTCAGGGTCTATCTCCATTGTTACACTCTGTGTGTCTCTGTGTTCACATGACATTTTCCTCACCTTATTCACCAAGACACCAGCCATACTAGATTAGATTTCATTTTAACTTGATTATATCTGCAGAGACCTTATTTCCAAACAAGGTCACTTTCATTGATACTGTGGGTTAGGACGTCAGCATATTTTTTTGGGGACACAATTCAGTCCATAACACTTGCATTGAACATGGAGCAGGACCAGTGTGACCACTGGCCCCAGGGCCATGTGTAGTCGCATGGTTAGGGTGGGGCCCTTCTGTGGACCATGTAGCCTGATACCAGCTCATATGAATGAGATAACTCCAGCCCAGTGACTGTGTTTTAGTTCCTTACCGTGTTCTTCCTCTTTTAGTCATATGTCTCTAGGAGTTTCCATCCGCACACACCTGCCTTTTCTTCCCACTAAGCCACTACACACATTGGAAATTGCCATAAATACTTCAAAAGGAAATTGTTATGGTAGTTGGAAGTTGGCACAGGTGCCAGAGTAGGGTTCCTGAAACTCACTTCCGCCTTCATTAGTGTGGAGCTGATTCAAAAAGGGGGAGAGATCCTGTCAGTTTTTCACTGTTTCTGGGTAATGCTCTCCCCACTGTGCCCCACGCTTGCAGATCCAATGGTTGCGGCCAGTTTGCTATAATGCTGTGGCATTGTAACAGTTTTTTCCTTTGTTGTGATGCTCTGTACTTATGTCTGATCTGAGGTCATTTGCACAATTAATTCAGGGGATTCTCACCTCCATCTGAATGTAATACTGACCTTCCACCTGAGAATTTGTTGTGTGAGTAACCTGAGTGTACTCAGCATAATCCTTTTCCTCAACATATGAAGGGTTCTTATTTTGTTCAATGATGACTATTCTCATTTTATTTAATCTGATAATCTGTATTTTAATTGGTGAGTTTAGATCATTTACATTTAATAGAATTATTGATCTATTTGAATTTAGGTCTGCTGTTTTATTCTTTGTCATTTCTGCTTTTTATTCCCTTGTTCCCCTTTCTTGCCTTCTTTTGGGTTATTTGAGTAAATTTTACTACTCTATTTTAAGTTATCTGTTGGCTTTTGGCTATATCTCTTTGCATTATTTTTTAGTGGTTGCTCTAGGGCGTAAAATGTACCTATCTCATCTTCCACAATTTACTTCAGAGTTAGTATTTTGATACTTTGGGCAAAATGTAGAAGCTTTATAAGCATATAGTTCCCCTTATCCTCCTTCCTTATATTATTGTCCAATGTAATACATCAAAATACACTGAAAACCCCACCAAATAATGTTATTTTTTTTGTTTCAATCATCATACATATTTTTAAAAATATAAGAAAAGTACCTTATATTTCTCCAGTTATTCACCACTTATGCTGTTATTCTTTCATTGATAGAGTTTCCAGATTTCCCTGTAATATAATTTCCCTTCATCTTGGAAAACATCCTTCAGCATTCCTTGTATGGAAAGTCTGTTGCAGATAAATTGTATGCTCATTTTAGAGGTGTGCGATCAGCAGTCACCATGATTTCATTGACATGTGTGGGTATGTGCTCAGTGTGTGCTTTTCTTTTGCTTCCTGAGCAGAAACAAAGTTCATTTGTCCAGTAGGTATTTCTTTGGTGCCTACTATGTGGCCAGCATTGATATCTATCAGACAATTGATGATAAAGCAGTGAACAAACAAAAAAATATTTGCCCTTGAGGCTAACATCATGTGTGTGGGGAGACAGCCAATAAATAAACCAAGCATAATGTGTCAGATGTCATGAGTTCTATGCAGAAAAATAAAGCAGGGGTCAGAGACTTTTAAATCTGGTGCTCACAGATGACTTCTCTGAGAAGGGATTGTTGGAGTATAGGCTTCAATCAGGTGAGGGAGCCTGCTGTCATGGTGTTGGACGATGCGGGGAATGATGTTCCAGGGGACGTAGAACCAAGTGCAGATGTCCTGAGGCAGAAGGTGACTGGCAGGCTCCAGGAACATCAAGGAGAGAGGCCCTAGTAGTCTGCGGAGTGAGGGTGAAGGGCAGTGAAGAACACAGTAAGAGCCAGGTAAGTGAGGCCAGGGCCATGGAGATGCTGCTGTGAAAGGGGAGGAGCAGCCATGTGTACACCACAGCCTGAGATTTTCATGGGGAAAGCTGTATTTTATTTGAAGATTTTCACTCTCTGGGACTATAACAGCAGTCATAAAACCTCAAATACCTAGGACCTCTCTAATCAAAATATGTAAATGTAGACCTAGCATTGCAATCTTCCAATTTCACTAGACAATCTGGAGAGAGAGACTGTTGAATTATATCTTATGACTTTTACATACTGACAACTAAAACAGATTTCTAGGAGCCCTGAGCCAAGTAAAACACCTGCGGGTTGGAATTGGGTTTCAAGTTGCCATTTTCTGAGCACTGGCCTAGAAGCTCCATCACACGACAAGCAGCTCCACTCCATCACTCTTGAAGGAAAACAGTACATTTGAGTTTTGCACATCGGGAGTGGGGAGTTCAGGGCACTGAGCCCTGTGAAGTTGAAAATTTCAGTATAACCACAGTCCGCCCTTCACATCACAGATTTCCGACCATGGATGGAACTAGTGGTTTGTGTACATATCGCTTTAAACCTGATCTGTGCTCCTGTGCCAGCTTTTGTTTAATTTAATGTTGTAGTCAAGGACTATGAGCTACAGTGAATAGCTTGGTGGAAACGTATTTTCTTTGCAGGTGTTGTGTAGATTAGATGTGCCATGGTGGGGTGAGTCATGGAGCTCCAGTTTATAAGGTGGCTCACAGATGAGTCCCTTTCTGCCACTGAGCATCCAGTCTTCACCCGTCTTTCCTCTTTCCATGGCAAACTTTGGACATCCACCTGACTTTATTGCCTGAGAGGTTTATTATACTTAGCACAGCTTTCTCCATAGACTGCTGATATAATTATGATTGTTATCTTCTCCTTATCTTTCTACTCTCTCCCTTTTATGAGGTGAAAACCTCTGGTAGGAATATATGACAGTGAGGGCATGTGCTTTTTTCCCCTCTCAGCCTAATGGATGAACAGCTGGGAGTTAATGAGCTTTTAATAGTGAGTATAGGGGGTTAGTTTGTTGCAATTTTAGTCTCTGCTGAATACTCCGAGGTCTTGTTGTTTTTCTATTTCCCTTTAACATTAGCTTTATTGATACAAACACCTGTCTAAAATTCATCCAGCATGGAGGGAACATATTTCTCTCTGAATCACCTTGGCCTCAACTGACTCTCCCTTAATTGTGAGGAGCCTGTGAAATTTCATGTGAGGTTTTTATCTTCATTTTTAAGATCCTCAAAAAATATAATATAATAAAGAGTATAACTATTGTATTGTGTTCTACACCTGAAACTAATTTAAAAAATGTAATATAAGATTCAATTTTTTATTTAGCACAGAAATGTTATTTTAAAAACGTGTTGCATGAGTTTTTGTATATTTTTCTTGACCCATTTTATTTTTTCTACTTTGACCTTAAGGGAAAAACAAGACATAGGCCTTTCTCCACTAATACATTTTATAGCAATGTTATTAGCTTTTATTTCTCATTTATCTTTTCCCCTAAATTAAAATTTCCTCAGACTTATTTGTTAGAAATTGCAAGTAATAAAATGATTTCCTATAGCTAAAAAAGTAATCATGATTAGAAATAATACCTAACTTGTATGCAGTTTATGAATCACTCTATAAAGCTTACAAATCACTTTCATGCATTTGTATTTTCTCATTGAGTATTCACAATTACCTTTTGAGGTGAGCTGGACAAGTAGTGTTACTATTTTACAAAGAAAACGAAAGTAAAATACATTGTTAGTCAAGGTTACAGGGTTATAAAAACTAATCCATGTAAATGGTAAAATTTGAAACAGTACAAAGATGTACACAAGTTTCCCTACCTTGAGATTAACCAGAGTTAATCATTTTCTTGAATTTCTTCAGTAGTTTTCCATGCACATTCAATCTTGTCTACACTTTTTTTTTTTTAAACCCAGGCGGAGAAAATTCCCCATACTGTCCTGCAACTTTTAATTATGTGGGTGGAAATTGAACATATATGATATCAGGCCCTGCAGATCTACCTACCCCCTAGATTATGGGGACTTAGCATTTTAACTGGTTTATTTAACCAGTTCCCTATTGATGGACATTTAGGTTGTTTTCCAGTTTTTTGGTGCTATGGACGAGTATTAGTCTGAGCAGCCTTAACATGATCATTTTGTATATATTACACATATGCTTGTTCTTAGACAAACATGCAAATACCTAGAAGTAGAATTGCTGGGTTATAGGGTATGTACATATAAATTTTGATGCATATTTCTAAAAGTGTCCTAATACTAATTACCATATTTACCCAAGTATAATAATTTATACAAAAGATGGTGACTTCCTTTACAACTGCTCTAATATTTTAAATCATAAAGTTCTTCTATTGCCAGTCTCAGTTTTAATTTGCATTTCTTTAATTATTAGTGAAGTTGAACAGCTTTCATATTGTTATAAGCAACTTGTATTTCATTTCCAGTTCTCTGTTCATTTATGATTCTTTGGATTTTCAATGATCTTTTCTTATTGATTTTAAGAACTCTTTACATACTGAAGAACATATCTCCATCTGTCCTGTTACAAATATTTTCCCCATTTATCATTTGTGTTTTTACACTTTTTTTCATTTTAAAAAAAGTTTTTTTTTTCTTGCAAGAGTAAACTTGAGAAAATCTGAAAAGAAAAAAGAAAAAAATTAGTCTCCATAATCCTGTTATTTAGTGACAACCACTTTTGTTATTTGGTATATGTTCTTTCTGTCATTTGTCTGTGTGTGTGTGTGTGTGTGTGTGTGTGTGTGTGTGTGTGTGTGTGAGAGAGAGAGAGAGAGAGAGAGAGAGAGAGAGAGAGAGAGAGAGAATTGTTTTTCAAAGTTTATTTTATATTACAATTCTGGAGTCACCTGGAGTATCAAAAAACTAGATGGGAAGCTTTGAAACAGCTTCATCCACTTGTTTATGTCATCTCCTCCTTCCCATTTTCTTTTTTTGAAGATTTTATTGGGGAATTGGGGGAGGGGAACAGCATTGGGGAATAGGGAAGGGGAACAGACAAGTTGCTGTCATTTTGTTCTTCAGTCTAGTTGTGGAAGACGTCGCTTCACTAGCCCATGTTGGTATTATCATTGCGCTCTTCCCAGTTGATGCAGTCGCTCACCGGCCATTGGACAGCCGCTCACTGCAGCTCACGAAAGCGCATGCCAGTTGCCGACCAGCCCCACTGAAGCCTATGCTGGTGACGGCGACTCACGGCAGCCCAGCTCCAGGTCGAGCTGTTGTTCACCATCTTAGCTGTAGAGGGAGTAGCGTCACTGGCCCTCTATGTGGGATCTGAACCGTGGCCCTGCAGCTCAGAGCTGGCATCCCAAGCCAACTCTTAACTAATGTGCCACTCAGCTGACCCTCCCATTTTCTTTAGAAAGGAAAATCCTCAGGGTTTGCAAGGACTCTTTTTCTTGTTTCTGTAAGTTTACTTCTGGGAGGTAGTAAGTCGGCCCCTCCCTGTTTAGCCTTTGGTCACAGTTCTGACGTTTCCAAGCTGGATGGGCTTCTTTGTTTGTCTGTCTGATTCTGAGACTGTCTACTTTTGTTGTGGTTTGTTATTGAAGATACAATTACTGGACTTTAGTGTCAATTACAGAGTTTCTCTCAGCTTGCATTTTTTTTAAGTCAGGTTTATTAAGACATAATTTACATATGCACAATCACCTCTTTTAACTGTACACTTTCAGAAGTACTGATAAATGTATACAGTAAGTGTAGTCATCATAATCAAGATAGAAAACTTCCATCAATCTCAAAGTTTCCTTGGGCACATAATTTACAATCTATCCTCTCCCTCAGCACACAGCTCCTGGCAACCGCTGGTCTGATTTCTATCCTTATAATTTTGCTGTTTCTAAATTGACATATAAATGGAATTATACAGTATTTAGACTTCTGTGTGTGATTTCTTTCAGTTAGCATAATGCATTTAAGTTTCACCCATGTTTGTGTGTGTCAGTAACTCATTTCATTTTTATTGTTGACAAGCAGTTCATTGTGTGGATGTACCACAATTTGCTTATCTATTTACCAGGACATTTGGGATGTTTACACTTTTTTATTATTAGGGAAAAAAGCTGCATGCAAGTCTTTGTGTGGAAATATGCTTTCATTTCTCTTGGGTGAATTCCTAGGAATTGGATTGCTGGATTGTATGCTAATTTTATGGTTAATTTTATACGAACTGAAAACTTGCTGTCCAAAGTGGTTGTCTATACCATTTTGCATTCCCACCAACACTGTATGAGAGTTCCAGTTGGTCTGTATTCTCATTAGCAGTTGGATTTGTGACTTTTTTAGCCATCCTAGTAGGTACCTGGTAATGTCTCATCATACTTTGTATTTGGGTTTTTCTGATAGCCGTTGATCATGTACATACATTCATATGCATATTGGCCATTCATAAATTTTCTTTGATGAGGTGTCTTTTCAAATTTTGTGTCTATTTTGGAGGGAGAGGAAGTATTCATTTATTTTTATATCTTATTATTGATTTATAAGAATACTTCATATATATGCTATATAAAATCCTTTATTAGATATGTTTTACAAATTATTTTTCCCAGTCTGTTATAATCCTGTTTTTTAAAGTATCTTCTGATGAGCTAAAGTTACTATTTCTCATGAAGTTCAATTTATGTATTTTTGTTTCCTTGCTTAAATTTTGGTGTCATATCCTATCTAAGAAATCGTTGCTAAATCCAGGATCATGAAGATTTATCCTTATGTTGTTTTTCTGAAAGTTTTATAATTTTAGCTATTACTGATTTGCTTGTTCTTAAATGGATATTTACATCTATGTTTATGAGAGATCTTGTTGGTAATTTTCTTTGCTTTTGATACTTTTGTTTGGTTTCGATATCAGGGTGATGATGCTGGCCACATAGAATGAAGTAGTAAATGTTTCCTCTTCTATTTGCTGAAATGGTTTATGGAGAATTGGTATTAATTCTTCTTTAAATATTCAGAAACATTCAACAGTGAAATAATCTAGCATCTAATTTTCTTTGTAGGAAGATTTTAAACTAAAATAAAATCATTTTATTAGTTATAGGATATTATATCTATACCTTTTAGAATGAGCTTTGGCTGTTTGTGTTTTTCAGGAAATTCTTCCAATACATTATCAAATTTATTGGCATAAAGTTGTTCATAATATTTCCTTATCCTTTATTGTCAGCAGGAACTGTAGTGATGTGTCCTCTTTCATTATTGATATTTATATTATATATTTTTTCTCCTTTGTTCTTTATCATTCTGGGGAGAGTTAGCAACTTGACTTTTCAAAGAGTGAACTTTGGTTTCATTTATTATAGCTATTGTTTTTCTTGTTTCTCTTTTGTTGATCTGTTGATGTTTTCTTTGGCTTGTTTTGGGTTTAATTTGCTTTCCCTTTTATAATTTCTTATGTGAAATCTTAAACTTTACACTTAAGACTTTTCTTCCTTCTTAATACAAACATATAGTTCTATGAATTTCCATTTAATGCAATCAGCTGTGTCCCACAGATTTTTGACATGTTGTTTTCCATTTTCATCCATTTGAAATATATTCTAATCACTCTTGCAATGTCTTCTGTGACTCATGGGTTATTTAGAAATATATTGTTTAATTCCAATAATTGGGATTTTTCCAAGTATCTTTCTGTTATTTACTTCTAGTTTCCCTCCCCGCTTGTGTTCAGAGAACATGCTTTATATGATTTCTGTTCTTTTAAGTTTTTTATTTAAAAAATCTAGACTATAATCTATTTTGGTGAATGCCCCATGTGTACTAAAAAATGTATATTCTGATATTGAGTAGAGTTGTTTCATAAATGTCTATCAGTTGCTGTTATTTGTTTACTGGACTTATTAATTATTGAGTGTAGGGTTTTGAAGTCTCCAAGTATAATTGTGTATTTGTTATGGTTCTTCTTTCACTTCCATGAAATTTTGCTTTGTGTATTTTGAAACTCTGGTATTAGATGCATATACATTTAGGATTATTATGACATCTTCATACATTTTCACTCTCTTATTATCATTAAGTTACACTTTTATTTCTGGTAATATTCCTTTTTCTGAAATGTATTTTTTATCTAATATTAATATAGATCCTCCAGCCTTTCTTTTATTAATGGTTGTATCTATATTTTTCCATCCTTTTGCTTTTAACTAATCTATATATTTATATTTGAAGTTGGTCTTTAGTTGGGTTTTGTTACTTATCCATTCTAATAATCCTGCATTCTTTTGAATTAATTGAATATTATTCATAATTCTATTTTTCCCTCCATTATTACTAATTAGGCTTCTTTGTTTTACTTTTTCTACAAGTTTTTAATGGTTTTGGCCTACACTATCCAAAATGGTAGGTACTATCCTTATATGTCTATTTAAATTTGAATCTTTAATTTATTAAAGTTGAATACAGTTGAAATTTCATATCCGTAGGTGAACTAACCACACTTCAAGTAACACTTCAAGTATCCACATGTGGCTAGTGGTTACCATATTGGATGGAGCTGCTCTGGAGTTTAACATATATAACTTTAATTTCTTACAATCTACCTTCAACTAATATGTCACTTTATGCACTGTGTAAGAGCCTTACAGTAGGGTGCTTCCATTCATCCCTCTGTCCTTTGTGTTATGGTTTAAACCCTTTAATATGTTACTATTTGTATTTTATAGTCAGTTATAATTTAAAGAGAATGAATGTAAGGAAAATGTCTCATCTTTACCCACATTTATACCATTTCAAGCTGTTTATTTCTTTGTGTAGATTCAAATTTCTATCTAGTGTCATATTTCTTCTGCCTGAAAAATTTTCTTATTATTCCTTGTGCTGATCTTGTGGCATTCATTTCTTTTAGTTTTTTGTTTGAGAAAGTCTTTATTTTATCTCCTTTTAAAAAGAAAACTGAAAACAACAAAGGAACAAGAAAAACAAATGAAGAAACAACGACTCATAGACACAGACAATAGTTTAGTAGTTACCAGAAGGTATGGGGGAGGGGGGTGGAAGATGAGGGTCAACGGGATCAAATATATGGTGATGGAAGAAGAACTGACTCTGGGTGGTGAGCACACAATGGGATATATAGATGATGTATTATAGAATTTTACACCTGAAGCCTATATAACTTTATGAACAATTGTCACCCCAATAAACATTAATTTATATTAAAAAAAGGAAAAACAATTATCATTCAGGTTGAAATGCAGTCTAATTTCTTTTGTGATTGCTTCTTTGACTCAATGATAATTTAGTAGTATGTGGCTTAATTTCCAAACAGTGTTTCTGGTTGTCTTATTATATTTGGTTCCTAATTTAATTAAATTGTTCAAATATCATGCTTTTTTATAATGTTAATAGTTTTAAATTTATTGAGACTTCTTATATGGCACACAATGTAGTCTATTCTGATAAACTTACCATGTGTACCCCAAATAAGGTATATTCTGCTGTTATTGAGTATAGTGTTCTGTAACTATTAATAAGTCAAGTTCGTTGCTAGTGTATTCTGATTTAATTTGTTGATTTTGTCTAGTTGTTTCATTAGTTGCTGAGATAAGGAGGTGAAATCTCCAACTATGAATATAGGATTATCTGTTTTTCCTTTTAACTCCATGACTTTTGTTTCATGTATTCTTAAGTTCTATTGTATACACTTTAATTATTTATATATCTTTCTGTTAAATTGACCTTTTTATTATAATGAAATGTCTTCCTTTATCCATGGTAATGCCTTTTGTTTTGAAATACATTTTGTTACTCTTAATCTTCTTATGCTGACTTTTTGTTTTTGTTTTGTCCATTCTGACCATCTTTGCCTTTTAACTAAATTCTATAGTACCATTACCACTTGCTATAATTTCTGATATGTTTGGGTTTGAGTCTACCAGCTTATCTTTTGTTTTCTTCTTGCTGCTTCTCTTTTTCTGTCCCTCCATTCCCCTGTTGCTGCTTTTTTCTGAATAGATTTGGAATTCTACTTTAATTTTTCTGTTGTGTTTTTACTTCATTTATAAACTTGGTATTCTGTTTTAGCAGTTTTGTTGTTATTGTTGTTTTTAATACTTTAAAGATGTTGCTCCAGGGCCAGCTGAGTCGCACAGTGGTTAAGCGCTGGCTTGGGAAGCCAGTGGCCCCGGTTCGGTCCCACATGTGAGGGCCAGTGACACTGCCCTCAAAAAAAAAAAAAAAAATGCTTCATTTTCTTCTGGGTTATTTTTTCTTGACTTCTTTTGTGTGTCTCTTACTATTTATTGAATGCAAGACAGTGTGTGTAGAACAGGAGCCTGAGGTAAATGTTATTTATGACAGAAATAGGCCTAACTCGTTTTCCATTAGGCCATGGGTTGAGTCAGTATAGTCTCAGTATATTCGGCAGGGCAGCTGGGGTTTTATTTTGTTGTTGCTCTCATTACCCTTAGTGCTCCACATGCTTCCCATCCCTTCAGCAGTGGACTGTTGCTACCTCGTGCTTAGTGTGGGACCTATACAGAGGTGGTCTCCCTCCCGCTTTTGTCCTTTCACCAGTAGCAGACTGATGTTGCACATTACTCAGTGCAAGTCTTGTGTCAGGAGCAGGAATTTTTATGGCCCTTCAACTTCAGCATCAGTCTTAGTCGGGTCCTGTATGCTGAGTTTCAAGGGTGGGACTTTCTCAGTGTTCTGGCTCCTACTCCTCCCTCCATGATGTCTTTGTAGTGTGGAGACAGTTTGGCAGGAAGCAGGTTTGCTGCCCTCCTCTCCCCACTTTCACAAGTGGCACTAGATCTCTGCTTTTTATCATTATAGGACCCTGGGCATAAGTGGGTTTTCTTATTTTTCCTCTTGTGGCTGGTGGCTTTTGTCTGGTAACAGTATGGGCAAGGGTACTCAGGTTTTCTACCTCCTTACAGTGATCACCAACCTTTGTGTAGGACTGCAGATGACTTTTGCATAGTATGCAAGGAGGTTCTAAGACAATGTGTCATGTGCTGTTCCCCAGTGACAGCCGACCCCTAGTTTCACACCTGGACTAGAGTCTCTCTCTGTTTTACCTTCTCTTTCACATGAGCACCCAGTGGGGGACCTTGGAAAAGCATGAGTGATAGTTTCCATTGTGTCTGGGGCTCTCAGCTCACATTTGGCCTTTAAAAATGTTTAAAATTTTAGTTGTTTTCTCATTACCTGCTTTTATGGCAGCTACCTTTTTTTCCCCGCTTCTGACAAAAATCAAACAGTTCATGTCCTCAGAGAACCTTGGTATCCTTTGGAATTCAGTTCAACCAAATTTTTTGTGACTCTTATGGGCTCAAAAATGTCATTATTTTGTAGCTTATCAGGCTTTTTGTTTGTTTGTTATTATGGGAATTTCATTATTTTGTATTTTTTCCTATATTCTAAGCATAAGCATAAACAAACTTTTTTTAATGTTTTTGTTATATAATTCACGTCTAATATATATTTTTTCTCACTTATGCCTCTAAGTTTTATATTTTGATTAGAAAGGGCCTCCTTACTCCAAAATGGAAAAAAAGAAAAAAATTTTCATGTTTTTTCATAGCACATTTACATTTTATTATTTTATGTTTAAATTTTTGCATTTATGTTTAAATACTCCTGAAGTATATATATTGGTGTATAGCATTATATATTAACTCAGATTTTGTTCTTTCTAAGTGGCTATTGAGTTGACCCAATGCCATCTGATGATTAATTCATCTTTGCTCTACTGCTTCTCACGTGTGTGCTATTAGGGGCAAAGGCAGGATTCAGGCTGCGCACTTAGCCTCTACTGGTTATTCCATTTAATCACATTGCCTTGGTTTATTTTCTGATGTTGTTGTTTGAGAGTACAAAGTAGGGAAAGAGCTTTCCTTTCTAAAGACAATGCCTCTGTATTAATGGTCTTATCTTTCTCACTAACAGTACTGTAGTACTAAAAATATTGTAGCACTGACAATACCGTAGTACTAACAATATACTGTAAGTATTTAGCATAGTTTGTGAATTCCAGTGTTCTGTTGCTAATTGAGCTTAGCAAGTATTTCTAGGAGTAAACTCTTTCTTCCACAGGCTTCCTTTCCAAGGATTGCCACCTTTCCTATGGCTGGAGCTTGGCAAGGGTATCCCTATTATAATTGCTCTCCTTTCCTATATCTATCTCTAGGCCTAGTGTTACCATTTGGTTCATCTCAAAGATGAAGAAACAAGGTCTATTTCTGTTTGGTTTCTCCTTCCAGATGCTTTGTTTTTGTATAAAAACACATCTATTGGCAAATATGTTGACAACACTGTTCTGATCTTAGGCTGTCATTTATCCTTGATAGAATTCCTTCTTTGCCATGTGTTCTTTCCTCACGCTTCTCAGTTTTACTTGCTTTCCTGTCTTTCTTACCTTTTCTTAAGTTACCCAACTCTTAGTTTTCTCTCAATCCAAAATTGCATTAAAAATTTAATGAAATTGTCCTTATTCCACAATTTAATTTACCTTTTGTAGTATAATAAAGAATATATCTGTCCATTGATAGATGACTGTATAAAGAAGATGTGATACACACACACACACACACACACACACACACACACACAGTGGAATATTACCGAGCAATAAAAAAGAATGGAATCTTGCCATTTGCAATGACATGGATGGACCTAGGGGATGTTATGCTAAGTGAAATAAGTTAGTCAGAGAAAGACAAATACTATATGGTTTCAGTTATATGTGGAATCTAAGTAATGAAAAAAATGAGCAAAATAAAAGCAGACTCATAGAAACAGAGATCAAATTGATGGTTGCCAGAGGAGAAGGGGGTGGGGGAATGGACAAGTAAAGGGGAATATAGTCAGTAATATTGTAATAAGTTTGCACAGTGACAGATGATTACTAGACCTAGTGTGGTGATCACATTATAAGTTATATAAATATCAATCCCAGTTTGGTACTCCTGAAACTAGTATAATATTGTACACCAACTATACTTAAAAATATATATATATATATACAGTTATATATGTAACTATATAACTCTCTCTCTCTCTCATATATATATATATACCTGTTATATACATATGAGATGTGTATATGTATGTGGTTTTTTAAAAATTAATAATATATATATATGTGTGTAGTTTTTAAAAAATTAATTATTTTTCCTTTGTTTCTGCTTCCTGGCACAAAGCTTCAAATCCCTTGAAATTTCCTGAGTGACAGGACTGTCTTGGTTATGCTAATGACTCATGGTGGGCCTGTAGATGACTTTTGGATGGTGGCTGGTCACCAGAAGGACCAAACATGTGATTGATTAGAGGGTTGGAGCTTTCAGCTTTCTGACCTTTGGTTAAAGGAGGAGACATGGAGATCAAGTTCATGTGACTTAATCAATTATGACTGTGTAATGATATTCCAATAAAAAATTTGAACACCGAGTTTGGTGAAGTTTCCAAGTTGCTGGACACTTTGATGTACTGGAAGGGTGACATGCACTGAATCTAAGGGGAACAGGCATGGGAACTCTGTGTCTAGGACCCTTCTAAATCTTGCCTTATGTGTGTCCATTAAAATAAAAATGGAATCATAAGTATAGTGCTTCCTTGAGTTGTGTGAGTTGTTCTAGTGAATTTTCAAAGTCAAGTGGTTCATGATAACCCCTGAATTTGTAGCCAAGTTAAGCAGAAGTGTGGGTGACTTGGCATCTGAACTGAGGGCAGTCTTGTGGAGGATTTAGCCCTCAATCTGAGAGATTGCACTGACTCCAGAATTGTATTTCAGTACACCCCTGTTGGGATAAAACAGTGCACCTGGTCTCATAGAGACCCTGCCTTGTAATAGGGGACACTAGGTGCTGTTTTAGGAATGACTGAGTTGAAGTTAACTGCGACTTTTTATTTTAGTAATTTAGATTTTATTTAGTTGACACCTGAAATTCTTCCTCATTAGTAAAATTTTATTGCAATTTCATCTCTTAATGAGGTAAATATTGGGGAGGGAGCTTTCAATGACACCAAATTTCAAACTCTCCTTTTGTTGGGTGTTTATCTACAATAGATGTTATCCTTAGTACCATAGTGAGATATGGGCTGCACAAAAGTTATTCTTTCTTTATAAAGTGGGGGGAAGTGAGCCGAGTCTGGAAAGCAGGCATGTATTTGTCTCTATCATAGGCATATCCTATATGTTTAGGTAAAAAAACAAAAAATCCAAACAATGTATGGAGAATAATCTGGACGTTAATCCCCTTAGAGCTGTCTGTGTGTTTACCTCTTGGAAAACCTTTGTGTATTTCCAAGGGTCCACATTCCCTAGTTTGAAAAGTGCTGTTTCAGTACATTGGTTAAGAGATCTTCGGGCCGGCCAAGTGGCGCGTTGGTTAAGAGCTGTCTTGGGAAGCCAGCTGCCCCAGTTTGGGTCCCACATATGATGGCCAGTGATACTGCCCTCAAAAACAAAAACAAAACAACAAAAAAAGATTTTCTGCTTCATTTGCTTTAATTATAAAATCAATCCTTGCTTATTCCAAAAATGTTCTTCCTTGGTCTCATTCCTCAGAGATCATCATTGTTATCAGCAGTGGAATATTGTACTAGATTTTACCTGGCCATTTCAAAATATTTTATCACCAACTTGTCCTGGGTGGTTACAAACTTTTCTACTCTTCACAGCATTTAAAATGCACTATCCCCTCAAGTATCTCTATTTTTGACCCTTATTTGGGCATTCATCCCTAAAAGCCATTGTATTTTCAGGAAGGAGGCAGTTTAACAAAGCGTTTTTCCCAAGAGTTTTATTTAAAGCAAACAAACCAAAACATCAAAACAAACTAACAAATGAAAATTAAGGATATGAAAGGTATAACCTGAGCAAAGTGACTAACAAAGTGTTTTTCCCAAGAGTTTTATTTAAAGCAAACAAACCAAAAAATCAAAACAAACTAACAAATCAAAATTAAGGATATGAAAGGTATAACCTGAGCAAAGTGACTTTGACTGGGCTCAGGGCAAAATTGTGTCCCAAAGAACAGTTTGCAAAGATAACAAAAATTATGACTATTGGACTGGTAACTACCAGACTAAAAATTAAAAACAGTATTTAAAATTGGTATCACTATGGTAGTTTTTCTGCACCAATAGAAAGAAACAACTTCCCTCTGTTGATGTAATTCTTCTCCTCTTTATCTTAAGTACCCACTGCCTTTGTCTTCTAATGGGAACACAATTTGGGCTCCTGTCTGAATCAGTGCTTCCTGAATGAATACCTACTCTTATTCATCTCAAACATTTTTTTGCCTCACACTTTAAAGGCCTTTTTATTTTTACACTAACAAAAGTTTGGCATTTGAATAAGAATATATTTGAATTTTTAAAAAATAAGTGTGAATTCATGACTAGCCTAGAAGGTGGGCCCAGAGTCTCATGTAGGGAAGTCTCTCTGGGTTTTCATGATATAAAGCACTGACTGACTCAAGTGTATAGGCCACTTATGAAACTGGGATGTAGTCATTGTCTTCTAGTATTAATGTAAGCCATATATGAAAAGAGGGTTAAAAGGATTAACTTCTTCATTCAAGAAGAACTTACTGACTAATTACTGTGGGGATCCAATTCTGACAAAGTGTGTTCCCTGCCCTTAGGAAGCATAGAGTCTAAAAGATGGTGCTCAGGAAAAGGTTGTTAATGTCAATTAAATATTATTAGGATTTACATTTTTGTTTTGGAGGGATTTTTTGTTTTTGTTTTTTAATTGGGGAATTCGGGGAAGGTAACAACTTTGGGGAACTGGGAAAGGGGAACAGACAAGTTGCTGTCCTTTTGTTCTTCAGTCTAGTTGTGGAGGACATTGCTTCACTGGCCCATGTTGGTATCATCATTGCGCTCTTCCTGGGTGAGGCAGATCGGTCGCCAGCCTCTGGATGGCCACTCACAGCGGCTCTTGGCAGCTCACGCTGGCTGCCAGCTGCTCACGCTGGCTGCTGGCCACTCACTGTAGCCTATGGCAGCCCACTGCAGCAGGGGCTGCAGCTATGCGGTCTCGGGGACTGAGCTCCAGGTGGAGCTGTTGTTCACCATCTTAGCTGTAGAGGGCAGTGTCACTGGCCCTCATACGTGGGATCTGAACCCGGGGCTGATAGTGTCCCAAGTCAGCTCTTAACCAATGTGCCACTCAGCTGGCCCATTGTTTTGGACGTTTTAACAAGAATTTTTGCCAGTATTCTCATAAGGAACTATGTGTGTGTGCATGTGAGTGTGTGACTGCTTAAGCAAATCCAAAAAATGCAACACATAAAGATATAATTTTTTTACCTAAAAATAAACTTAGCATTATAGAAACAGTAAGCTAAAAATAGAAAACTTACAGATAGTTAGGCATAGTTATTAGATCTGAAGGAGTCAATTTTTATGTGTGTATGCATATGTCTCTCTCTATATATGTGTACCTGTGTATATATAGATACACACACTATATATACAGTCAGCTCTTCATATCCACATGTTTTGCATCCACAGATTCAACCAACTATGGATCAAAAATATTCGGAAAAAAAATCCTAGGAAGTTTCACAAAGCAAAACTTGAATTTTCACATGCTGAGCACTACTCTGAATCCACACAAATGCAGAATGTGTAAGCATGCCCTGCTGTAAGCCTATATTAAAATATAAGTTGTGTTCAAATAGTACACCATTTTATCTAAGGCACTTGAGCATCCAAGGTTCTGGGTGTTCACGGAGGGTCCTGGAAACCAATCCCCTGTGGATACTGAGGGATTGTGTGTGTGAGTGTGTGTGTGTGTGTGTGTGTGTGTGTGGTGCATGCATACATGTAAGGACTTAGCTATGAATGTAAGATACTATGGTTTTGCAAATCATCTGGCTGGTTAAGATTTCAAAATATATGATTAAAATTATCAAAGTAAATACTCTTTGTTTTCTTTTAGAATCATACTACTATAATTAGTACTCTTAGATCCTTGTCTGTTCCTTGCATTAACTTGCTGTCCTCTTGCTTTATTTTTTCTGTTTGTTTATTTGTGTTTTTTTTTATATTGGAGAATTTCTTCAAATGTTCTACCTTCTTATGGAAGAATAAAATCTCTGAATGTGGGTAGATCTTGGTGACTAGTGGGCTTTGTGTTTTGAGTATTTCGGCTCCCATCCCCATGCCTTGAGGGACCTTTGGAGGTCCTTGGAAGTGAATCACTCTCATCTCTCACTTCTGCCCATCTCAGCCAGTCACTCCTAAGCCACCTGCTTTCCATCTTCCCAAACACTAATTAGTGTTTCTCAACTGCAATACCTCCACTTCTGTTCTTTGCCCTTGTTAGCTTGGATCTTTTGTCTTTACTATAGTTTTAGATCTGCTTTAGGAAACAGATCAATCTAGGTAGATATTTTACAATCTTTAACTAGAATTAAAAAATTAAAATATCTATTGAAATCTGGCTCTAAGTGCCAGTAAAGAGAGAAGCTTATGGTGCTGTGTTAGGGTAGTATTCTGATATTTTAATTCTGGGCTTAGATGATTCATGACATGTATAATGTGTCAACAACAATAATGTTTATAAGAGAGAGTTTAACACCTAAAATATTGTTTAGGTTATGATAAAATACATTGTGCAGTTTCTTGCTGAAGCCTATTTTAGTTAGAAGTAAAACGAACACACTTTCCTAAGGGAAAATGTTAAAAATACATATACAGTTTTTATATTTTAAATGTACAAATGGAAGTTTTTCACCAATTTGTACATTATATGTACATAGATCTAGTATTTATTTTTGATCTAAGAGATGAAAACTGAGATGGTTTTGCATACAAATCTAGTAGTAAAACAAACAAAAAATCTATCCAGCTGTAATTGAAAGGTTGAAATCACCACTACAGATGTTGAAAGGGACTTGCAGGGGCTAAACCAAGTCCTTTTGTTCATTTTTATCTTTTTATTTAACTCTCCATTTGGCATTATTTAAACTTTAGCATATATATAATTTTGTAACAGGTTCTTTGAAAGTGAACCAAGCTGTTTCACTTCTCTTTCTGTCTTCAATTTCTTTGAATAAACCGTATACTATAGTTGTCTCCCAGCTTTTGAGGGAGTGCTAGGAAATGGGGGGAGGGTGACTGAGGCTGAGCGGGGAGGTGCCAGTAAAGCATAATATCAGTTCTCGGCTTCATCAGTTACCACCAAATGGAGAGGCTTTTTGCAATATTTTCTGTCTCCTCAATGATGCCCCCTTTTAGAAGAAAGATGCTCTTTCTAATCGACTGAGCAGAGGCAGCCACTTCATTTGACTTCATTGGACCTGCTGAGTTTAAAACATTTAAAAGTACAAGACAATAATAAAACCAGGAACTAGGGAAATAAATTAGAGTACCCAGTATAATTCAGTGCAATAGGATGGGAGTCATAACTCACATCGTTGGAGAGATCCTAAATTTGTCATTGACTGGCATCTGTTGGAGAGCTCAGGGTTTAAGAGGCATAGGATGAATACTTGTGTGGAAATAAAGGGATTCATGTCAGGTGAGAGAAAATGAAAACAAAGAGTGTTGACTCTCTCAAATCTCCAAATCAATGACTATAAGTGGGTAAAGGGGGGGCTGTTGTAATGTTGATTGTCTTCTCTTAGAAGGCATGGACTTTTTCCTTATTCAGACAAGTATAATTTTTTTAAAAAATAAACTGAATCCAATTCTTTGCAGGTCTCCCTACATCTTCTCAGGTTAATTGTTCTTTAAATAGTCTATAATAATAATAATAGCAGTAATAAGAGTTATGATCATACTTACTATTATTATTACTGCTGTTAATACTGATTAAGCACTTACTCTGTGCCAGGCACCATGCTCAACACTTTACCTATATATTGAACCTTACATCAAACCTCTGAAGGTTTATTATTTTGCAGTCAAGGAAACCAAAGCAAAGAGAAGGCACTTCTTGAAAACTCACAGAAACAGAGATGGCAGAGTATTTAAACAGAAGAGCCTGGGGTCTTTACCTCTTATATAATGCTTTCCAGTTATTTCTTTTTTTTATTTTTCAGGGCAGTGTCACTGGCCCTTATATGTGGGACCTGAACCGAGACCACTGACTTCCCAAGCCAGTACTTAACTACCGTGCCACTCAGAGGGCCCTCCAGTTATTTCTTGTAATGTTAACTTTCCCCTCCTAACTTCTTATTTGGAAACTCTTTAAACCTAATAAAATGTTGAAAGAAAAGTACACAGAATATCTTTATATCTCTTACTAGATTTATAACTTGTTACATCCTACCATATTAGGACTGCCAATTATTATACATGTCTCTGCCTATCTAGCTATTCCTTTTTTTTTCTGAATTGTTTGAAGGACTGGAAAACTGCATATATTTCCTAAGAACAAGACCATTCTTCTGTACAATTTGGCATAGTAACAATCCATGTTGTCATAAACTAAGGCAGATAATAAATTTGGCTTATCAATCCAATTTACTGAACACACACACGGAGAGAGACTTTTGCAGAAACATGAATGATCCCAAAAAATTTTGCCCAGTCATGTTTCCAGTGTGATACCCTTTGATGGAAGCATTTCACCTTTTTTTCAGCCTAAGAAGTTAGAGTTAATCTGTGACAGTGTATTAGTCAGCTTGGGCTACTATAGCAAAATACCACTGGGGGCTTAAGCAACAGATATTTATTTTATCACAGTTCTAGAAACTGAAAGTCCAAGATCAAGGTGCCAGCAAGATTAATCTCTAGTGAGGGCTCTCTTCCTGGCTTGCAGATGGCCACCTTCTCACTGTGACCTCCTCTGTGTGGACGTGGAGAGAGAGGGAACTTTCTGTTATCTCTTCTTCTTATAAGGACAATAGTCCTATTGGATTAGGGATCTGCCTTTAAGACCTCATGTAACCTTAATTACCTTGCTAGAGGCCATATCCCCAAAAATAGTTACATTGGGATTTAGGGCTTCAACATGAATTTTGTGGGGTGGGGAAAAAGTTCAGTCCATAACAGACAATTTGGTGGAATACTTCTGAAATTTTTATTTGTAGTATAGAATAATACTATGTACAGAACAATCATAGTTATTCCCACAGAGAGGGAGTGTTTCAGGCAGATGGACAATTTTCCTCCAGTAAGGTTGGGAACACAGGAGGCAGGTCCTTATGGAATAAGGAAAACATAGCTGGGATATGATAAGTCTTAGACTGGATTTTGCTGCATGGATTTTCAGGGAAAAACATTTAATATAGTATAATGTATCACCTTTCATTTTGCAATTGCCTTTTGTCCATGATCATAAATGTCTACAAAAGCATTCAGGTGCTTTACCAGTTTCTCCAAGGGCTTCTCTTTGCCACTGCACTCTTTTTGAACTGCTTATGCAGCTGACTTCCTCCTCTTCAACTGTTGACCTAAATCTGCCCAAATTCTCATTGAATGGCTTTGAGTGGTATTCAAGCAGCTCTCTAGTGTCACTTTCATTGACATTATGAAATTCTTCACCTTTTGAGATATTTGCATCATCATTTGGACCATCCCTGACTGGCTAACTAACAGACTTGAGGTGATAGCCACTGGTGTTGAATTGGGACTAGTTTTATGTGTGGCTGGGCATAACTTTTTATTGTGATGATTTTAGTGAATACCCATATAGCAAGAAACACACCTCCCATGTAGACCATTCTCCAGAAGGGCAATGTATGGAAAATTGGGAAAAGGAAGACTATAAATGAACTGTCTGTGCCCCTATCAAATGCCTGTCCCTTCTTTTATACTCCACCCATTCCCTCCTACCTACTCAGACATATCTGTAGCAGTTTTCTGCTCTGTTAGATTTTTCCCCATCACCAAACATGTATGCTGTAATTTCTCACATCTTAAACAAATTTGCTAACATCCATATATCTTGTCAGTTACATTCTCATGTCTTTCCTTCCTTTACAACACAATTTCTAGCATAATTGTCTCCAATTTTTCACTTTTTGTTCTCCTGAAACCCATTCAGTCATGATATACCTCCATTTTTCTTCTGATATTTGTTTTGTTAAGGTCACCAGTGACCTTAATAGCAATATTCAGTGTTTCTCATCTTCCTTGAATTCATAGCAACATTAAACATTCTTGATACCTTTGTCCCCCAGGCTTCCAGGACATCACACATTCACTCTCAGTTCTCTTTTTAGGCCAGTGGCCACTCCTTCTCCCAAACTCCTACCACTGAAGTGATCATTTTCTATATCCTCTGGCTACAATTATTCCTTTGGGGGATATTATCCAGTCTCATGACTTTAAATACCATCCACATATTCCAAAGATGAGCAACTGTCTGTCTTAAAACTAGACTTCTCTCTTGAACTCCAGACTCGAATGTCTAACTGCCTGTATGACCTTCCTCAGTTAGATATCTAATCAGCATCTAAAACTTCACAACCAAGCTCCTAGTTTTTCCCTCATTTAAGGGATGATCCCACCCTTCTCATTGTTCAAGGCAACAACTTTTGAGTCAGTACTAACTCTTCTTTTCTTCTCACATCTCACATTTTACCCATAAACAAATCCTGCCACCTCTCCTTTCTAAATATACCCAGAATTCAACCTTTTCTTACCATCTCCACTGCAGTGATTGATCCAAGGCATTTTGGCCTCTCCTTGGATTATAGTGACAGATGCTGTGTTCTTGCTTCCATCCTCGTTCTCTTTGAGTCTGTTCTATTGACAGTAGATCCTTTGAAAAAATATGTCAGATCCTGTCATTCGAAGTTCAAAATTTCTAGAACTTCTCATCTCATTGTGAGTAAAAGCCCAAGCCCTCACAGTGACCCACGAGACCCTGTGTAATATGTCCACTCACCCTCCATTATCTTTCTGGCATCATCTTCTACTAATCTCCTCTTTCTCACATAGCTCCAATTATAAGGGCCTCTTTCTCTCAGATATCTGCCAGGCTTGTTCTCTGATGTGCTTTAATTTCTTCCTCAAAAGTTAGTTTCTTAGGTCCTTCCTATTTTAATTTGCATCTTTCCTGCTTTGTGTTTCTTTTATCACTAAAATATGTAGCTTACTATGTTCATTAAATGCTTTAATTTAAACTTCATAGCCATCATGTGAAGTAGATTATATACTACTTATAAATGAGAAAAATGAGATTGAGAGGCTCAATCAGATTACTCAAGTTGGAAGCTGGCATTTCAGTTCACAATTGTGACTCCCAAGTTCAGCTCTCTCTCCTTTGTTACCAGTGGGTAAGGAGAGTTCATTTCCTCCTTGGGAGAATGGTCAGATATTTCTGTTTGGTATCTCTGTTTGTTGAGACCAGAGACATCTCTTTTCTTTTCTGTTCTATCCTTAGCCTCAGCAGAGGGCCTGGCACAAAGTAGGCCACATATATGTCTCCACAACTAAGGTACCAAGTTTGTCCAGCTGATGGTTCCATGGCTGCCATAGTCTTAACTTTTGTACTGTGACATCTCCCTTTTTTGTCCAACAAAATGCCAACTTGGGGCAGGGACAGGGGAAGAACGCTGAGAGTTATAAGGGAATACCAGTAATACTGGGCATGTTTTCCAAAGGCAGTGACTAGCCATGGCCTCATTCTCTGCTATGATTTAGCGAAATCTTTCCTCTGTTCTGCTCCCATGGAGAAAGGGCTGAGAATGCCATGGAGAAAACCACACTCAAATCAAATAAATGCCTCTCCTTACCTCACTGAAGAGTGAGGCTTCCCTTTGAGGTTTTTTTTGTGTGTGTATGCTGTGCAGGAGAAAGAAGGGAAAAAAACGTTTGAACAAAAGGAATAGGATCCAAGGGAAACAATTGGATGAAGAAATCTGTGTCTTTTGTCTCTCTATCAGCTTTCAAGTAGCTTTTATAGAACTTCTCTTGCAAATGTGGCTTTGTATTTTATTCCTATTATAATGGAAAGGCTTTACCTGCACTGGGACAAATGGATATTTCCCTTATTGTTTACAACTTTTCTTAAAAGCATATTTAATAAGAATAAAAAGATATGCATTTAAGCAATTTACTCTCTCTCCAGATGAACTTAAACCATCAACTATGGCAATCCCAAGCAATCAATTTTTTTGGAAAGGATTATCATATATCTTTTCATGGTGTCTACATTAACTAACAGGGTATGTGTGGAATCAAGGCAAGCCATCTTGCATTTTGTAGTCCTGCCAATATTTTAAGTCATCTTTTTGAAAAGAAAATATGTAACCTGATTGCAAGTTCAGAAGTGTGGAAAGGAATTAAGGAACGGTTTCAAGTTTCCCCGTGTATACAATATGTTTTCAAGAGCACTGAGAACAGTGTCTGACACATAGTATACTATATCTAAATAGAAATGAATACCCTCCCATCTACTTACCCAGACAAAACCCAGAGGGAAATAGCCCAGCAACTGACAAGGATTAACAGCCAGCACAAAGAGGATAGTGTTGTGTTTTCTCTTTGGCCCATTTCTCTCCAGACTACAGCTCTACTTCTGGGAAACCCAGTCTTATCTACTCCAATTCACATCTTGCAACACTAAAGGAATCTGTATATGAGAAGTTTCATCTACAGTCTCTGACTTATTGCACTGGAGATATATATATATAGTTTTCAAGATGGATTCCAGCCAAAATATTCCCTGCTGTTTAAGATGGAAAATGCATCTTTTTAAAAAACTAATTTACTTGAAGTGGCCACTCTCTGGTATTAAGCTTGTTGAACAAGACATCCCTTCACTACCTCTTCAAAGAACTAAGTTTATCACAAAGCAACTAATTTTTTGTCTGTTCTCAGCTTTCATTTTTTTACCATCCAGCAACACTATACTGCAGAGTTGTATGATGTTTGTGATGTTTAGTTTTACATAGCAACTTGACTGGGCCTCGGAATGCCCAGATATTTGGTCAAACATTATCCTGGGTGTTCCTGTGAAGGTGTTTTGGAAGGTGTTTTGAGTAAAGCAGATTAACCCCCGAAGGCAGGTGGGTCTCATCCAATCAGTTGAAGGCTTGAATATAACAAAAAACCCGACCTTCCCTTGAATGAGAGAGAATTCTTCCTGTTTTAGGACTGGAGTATCAGTCTTTCACTATCTTTGGACATCAACTGAAATACTGGTTCTTGCACCTGATGGCCTTTAAACTGAAATGACACCATCAGCTCCCCAGGCCTTAGGCCTTTGGACTCAGACTGGAGTGAAACTGTTAGCTCTTGTATGTCTCTAGCTGGCCAACTCACCCTGCAGATCTTGGGACTTGCCAGCCTCCATAATCAGTCTCTCTCTCTCTCTCTCTCTCTCTCTCTCTCTCTCTCTCTCTCTCTCTCTCTCTCCCTCCCTCCATATCTCCCATTGATTCTGTTTCTCTGGAGAACCTCAATGCCAGGTTATAAAACAAGCTGCTCAACTGAGTATAATCAGTGATTTCTGAGTGTAGCCTATACTGCATCCTTACCTTTTGCCATTATTTGAGCAGTTTTAAGTACCAGTTTCTGAGTACCTATCTCCTATGTTAGCAGCTGTGGATCACAAAGAAATAAGGCATGTCCTTATTAAAAGATCATAGTCCAGTGTCAGCAGTACACAATTTCTAGAAAGGCTGTCTATATAGAGCCCCACAAACAATATCATCAAGTAGAAAGATGTTTTCAGTGGGAAACTGAGCCATGTCTTGTGACCTGCTGAGGTGGAGATGCCATTTTGGCTCCACTTAGGGAAACACTAGCTACTACAGCTACACCTTTTTCCTCCTTCTATGAGAGCATAGACTCTGTCTGGGTTCAAATCTCACTGTTTTCTAATTTCTAGCTGTGTGACCTTGGGCAAATTCATTTCATGTTAAATGTAAAACACAAATAAAAATATTACCCTTATCATAGCACTTTAATAAGATTACACAGGATAATATTTATAAAGAATTTAGCACAGTACTTGCAGCCTACCATATTTTATTAAATCTGTCTATTGTGAGATACACCACTATTTTGTATATTTCTAAGAAAGAAAAGCAATGCGAACTACAATGGCAAGATGCTATGAGTTGTGACACCTCCTGACATATTAAAAGATGAAAAAAAAATGTTTTTTTTTGTTTTTTTGTTTTTTTTGAGGACAGTGTCACTGGCCCTCATATGTGGGACCCGAACCGGGACCGCTGGCTTCCCAAGCCAGCGCTTAACTACTGCGCCACTTGGCCGGCCCAAAAATGTTTCTTAAAATCAATAAAGTACAGTAGTTGGTGCTATATAAATGAATACAGCCCTAGATCAGACAAGCTGATTATTCAGAGACAAGTTTGAATAGAAAAAAAAAAATTCGTTTGCATTTGTGGTTGGTTATCTAAATAACAACAAAATTCTAAGCAAACTGTATTATTAATGAATGTCCCAATCACTTTCTGATTATTCTAAGAAATTACTAAAGCATATATATATTTTTAATTTTCTTAGTGAGATTTAAAGCTGCCTTCATTATAGACTCCCTAGGGTCATTTAAAATCTAGTTAAGGCATGATGGCTACTATGGACTGAATGTTTGTGTCTTTCCCTCCCCCCAGATTCATCTTTTAAAGCCCCAAACCCCAATATGACTGTTTTGGAGAGAGGGTCTGTGAGTGTGTGATAAAGGTTCAATGAATTCATAAGGATGGGGCCTATTCTGATAGGGCTGGTGTCCTTATAAAAAAAGGGAGGGGACACCAGTGTGCTCTGTCTCCTCCATGTACAGACATAGTTAGAAGGTGGCAGTTGCAAGCCAGGAAGAGGATCCTCACCAGGCACTAAACCAGCACCTTGATCTTGGACGTCCAGCCTCCAGAACTATGAGAAATCAATATCTGTTGTGTCAGCCCCCCAGTTTGTGGTATTTTGGTATAGCATCCTGAGCAAACTGAGACAATGACCAACAGAGGGTAGTCAGAGAGAGATGACTGAGGATAAATTCATATTGGTCCCCCTACATGGCTAGTTATTAGCTGTCCGGGAATGTTTGACCTGAAGGTGTTTATTTGCAATTAGGGACCCAAAAGGGTCTCCCCACCAACTGTTTCCAATCCTCACTTTTCTTCTTATTCAGTGCTATGTTACTAATATTGTAATTACTATTATTATTTTTTTATAGTTTTATACAACTACCTATGGGAAATCAACACTCTTATGAACATTTAATTAGGTTTATAGTTTTAATTACTTCTTTCATAATTATGTTTTCCTTTGTGGTAGATTGAAAACTGTTTCTCACTCTAGTGGTTTGATTCTCTGGGTACTGACTGGTTGTTTTATGTATTTTTACAAATGTGTTTTGCCTTAGTATTTGTTCTCACCAGTCACTAAATTTTGCCCCCACCAACATTTAAGGTAGTATGACAGGGAAGGGCCAGAAAAGATTCAGAATAATATAGAGATTATTTTGTGAAAGGCCTATCTTTATGGATTAAAACTAGTTTTGTTATTTGAAGTGCATGTACCAAACAACAGAAACCAAGCAAAGCATTTATCCATGGAAATCCTCGGGGAAACCTGTTTTAATGAGTAAATGCGATTGCTTGTAATTCACAGAACAATTTATATGTAAATGGTGTATCTGAAAATCATGAAGGTGCTTGCTCGAGGGTGCTCAAAAAGATTGTCTTTCATTAATAATTTCTAAACATTGCCTCCTCCACAATCTTGTTTACATTGTTTTTATCACAGCAAAGTACAGCCAGAATTGGTGTATTAGTTACTTGTTCCTGTGTAACAAACTAGCTGCAATCTTAGAAGCTTAAAACAATTGACATGTATTATTTCACATAGAATTTGAGCATCAGGAATCTGGGAGTGATTTATAAGAGCTGGATGATCCTGCCTCAGAGTTGTTGGATTACAGATCAGCTGCGGCTGGTGTTGCAGCCTCTGAAGCCTTGACTGTGGCTGTTGGATCCACTTGCAAGTTTGCTCATGTGACTGATAGCAGTGGACTTCATTTCCTAGCCACAGAGGCATCTCCACAGAGCTGCTCACAGCATGCTTTTCTGCAGAGTGAGTGATGAGCAAATAAGAAATGCACCACTGTCTTTTATAACCTGATTGTGGAGGTGACAAACTATTACTTTTGCTTCTGTATGCTACTGTCACACAGACCAACACTGGCCCAAGGTGAAACGGAGTCTTCCACTCACTTACAGGCCTAGTGCGAGGAGACTTCAGGTTCTTGCCACATAAGCCTCTTGCCACACAGGCCTCATCTTGCCATGTAGGGCCACTCATGCCATGGTTTCCTCAGAGTGAATGATCCAAGGGGCACAGAGAGAGTGGCCACCCGACCTTGGAAGTGACGTACCATCCCTTCTGTGGCATGCTCTTGGTGATAAGGACCAACTTTTGTACCATGTGGGAAGCAGCTGCACAAAGCTGTGGATACCAGGAGGCCGGGATGATTGGGGACTATCTCAGATGGTGACTTCCACGCTGACATTACCTTGAGCAGTATGAAATTTTCACTTAGGGCCAGCCATGCGAAATGATCCGCTTATCATTAAGCTAAGTTCCCTACTGGTTCTGCGGTCTCCTGGTAATCTTGCAATGAATTCTCTTTGGGTTAAATTAGCTCAGATCAGTTCCTCCTGTTATGACAGAAGAGTCCTAAATGATAAAATGGATTCCAGTATAAATTAGCTTAAACTACTTTCTGTTTGTTGTAGGACTATGGAAGTCAAGTTTCTCAGTGTTGGTGATGGGAGATGCAAACACAGAACTGTGAAGAGTAGTGGGAAACTGTGGCATTGGCTTGCAATTGGAGCTATCTGTGTGAACTCATGCTGTCCGCACACACACTTCTATCTGCCCTTTCGGCCTCAGATCACTCTGTAGTAGCAACAAGTAACCTATATGCCAAGATCTTGGTTTCTAAATCTAATGCTCCACTAAAAATAATTAGGGTTCATTGGAGAAAAATGAGGGCAGGGGAAATACAATATAAGCCTGGCATATCTTTGGGGCTAGAAAATTAGTAGAGTCTCAAAGAATAATGGGGATATGTCAAAATGGCACAGCTGCCAGTTTGAAGGGTCTTTTCCTATTGAGGTCTGAGATCATTTGAACATTAATACAGAATCAGTTTTGCAACCATTATATTGATAATTGAGTCAGGTGGAAATCATTAATGAATTCTAAATATAGTGGAAAAAAGTTTGATGAAAAATGGGATATTTATATAGTCTCATATCTCCTCTTAAAATGTTTATTAATTATAAAGGGAAAAATGGTACCCTTACAGATGAGGAACCCTGGCAGACACCACCTTCACCATGTGATCAAAGGTAATAGCACAGATGGGGCAGATACATCACATGCCTCCTGATTTGACGTACACAGTGTCGGCTCTGTGGCATTCTGCTAAAAATGCATTACCCGCATCTAATCAACAGGAAATATCAGACAAAACCAAACTGAGGATCATTCTACAAAGTAACTAGCATATAATCTTGGTTAAGAAAGATAAAAACTGAGGAATAGGTTCTGCTTAAAGTGGTTAAAGAAACATGACTACTAACTAATGCAGGTCCTGGGTTGGATCCTGAGCAGGGGGGAAATAGCTACATAGGAGATTATTTGGACAATTGGCAAAATGTGACTATAGATTGTAGATTATATAACAGCATTGTGTCAATGTAAATGATTTGTAAGAGAATCTTTGTTTTAGGAAACACACTGAAGCATTTAGGGGTAAAGCGAAATCATGTCTGCAAAATACTCTCATGGCTTAGAAGAATATGTGAAAGACAATGAATGATAAAGCAAATGGGGTCACAAGCTTACAGTTAGTGAATCTGGGTAAAAGGCATTGTATTAGTTTGCTATTGCTGCTGTGACAAATTATCACACATTTAGAGGCTTGTTTCCGTAGGTCAGAAGTCTGGCACAGCGTGGCACGATTCTCTGCTTAAGTTCTCAGCACTGGGTTAAAATCAAGGTATCAGGAGGCCCTGAGAAAGAAACAAACCCCTTCCAAGCATGTTCAGCTTGGTGGCAGAATTCAGTTCCCTGTGATTGGAGAACTAAGGCCTCCTTTTCCGTGATTTTGGCCCCCTCATTCAAGCCATCTGTGGTGCTTTGAGTCCTCCTTATGCTTTCAGTCTCTCTGACTTCCCCTTCTGCTTCATTTCTCTACCACTATGGGTTCATGTGATCACAGTAGCCCCGCCTGGATAATGGGGATAATTTCGCTTTTTTTGTTTCCCAGCTCCAAAGTGGTCTCTACTTAAAAAAAAAAAAAATTAAAATTAAAATATATATATATATATATTCTATAAAATATATATATATATTTTTTTAAACCACAAAAGTTATGCTCGTAACTGTGTACCTTTTGGTGGTGTTAAGTATATTCACATTGGTGTGGAATAGATTGCCAGAACCTTTTCATATTACAAAATGGAAACTCTACCCACTAAAGAACAACTCCCCGTTCCTTCCTCCCCCAAGTCCCTGGTAGCCACCATTTTACTTATTGTTTCTATGAGTTAGACTACTTTAGATACCTCATGTAAGTGGAATCATTTACATAATATTTGTTTGTTTCTGTGATTGACTTAATTTCATTTAGCACAATGTCCTCAAGGTTTATCCATGTTGTGTAGCACTTGACAGGACTTCCTTTATCTTTAAGGTTGAATAACATTCCACTGTATATATAGATCACCTTCTGTTTACCCATTCATCTGTTAATGGATATTTGGGTTGCTTCCACCTCTTGGCTATTCCAACTACTACTGCTATGAATATGGGTGTGTAAATACCTCTTTGAAACCCTGATTTTAATATTTTAATTCATATATATGTATATATATATATATATATAGAATTAGAATATAGAAGTAGAATTGCTGAATCACATGGTAGTTTCATTTTTAAATTTTTAAGGAAACTCCATGCTGTTTTCCACAGTGATTGCACCATTTTACAATCCCACAAAGAGTGTACAAGTGTTCCAATTTTTCCACATCTTCAACAGTTGTTATTTTCTGATTTTTTAAAAAAAATAGTAGCCATCCTAATGGGTGTGAGGTGATAGCTTATTGAGGGTTTGACTTGCATTTCTCTAATGATTAGCGATGCTGAGCATCACTAATGCTTGTTGGCCATTTGTATATCATCTTTGGAGAAATGCCTATTCAAGTTCTTTATCCATTTAAAACATTATTTTTCAATTGCAGCTGACATACAATATTTTATGCATTATATTAGTTTCTGGTGTACAACATAGTGATTAGACATTTATATACTTTGCAAATTGATCACCCTGATAAGTCTAGCACCTACCTGGCACCATACATACTTATTATATGATGACTATATTTTCTATGCTGTAATTTACATCCCTGTAACTATTTTTATAACTGTCAATTGTACTTCTTAATCCCTTTACCTTTTTCACCCAGCCCCCCAAATCTCTCCTAGCTGGTACATGCAAAATTTGTTCTCTGTATCTCTGAGTTTGTTACTGTTTTATTCATTTCTTCTGTTTCTTTTAGAATCCACATATAAGTGAAACCACGCAGTATTTGTCTTTCTCTGATGAGTTTCCCTTAGCTTAATACCAATTTCCCCTTCTTAAAATCAACCAATTAGTTGACTTCTGGTAAGATGGTAGAAAAGACAGATGCTGTGCCAACTGCTTCCCAGGATCACACCAAAATTACAAATAATTTATACAGTGTTCAAACCTAGAAGTCCCCTGAACAATAGATGAACAGAACCTATAAATGAAGAACTTAAAGAGGAGGCCACATCGAGTCTGGTAGGAGGGGTGGAGACGAGAGAGGGTGAACCCCATGAGGGACTCCTCAGCAGTGGGGAGGCTTCTCCGGTTGGGGGAGAGACCCTCCGGCCCCACACTGAGCTCACCAGCTCAGAGTTACTTTGCTGGGAAGAGGAGTTCCACGATAGCTGGCAGTAGAAGTTAGTGAGGACTCTCTTTGCTCCGCTCAGTGAGGCTGAGGGTGGCTGGATAACCTGTGGGGCTGGTGCATGGACTCACTCACTGGTGAGCACTCACCTGGTCCCTGGTGGAGGGAGTAGCTGTGTCAGTGGGGCCCAGGAGCCTGTGGGGACGGACTGAACTGAGCACCTTTGGCATGGGAGCTGGAGGTTTGGGGACCATTGTTCTCCCAGTGTGGAGCTTACACATGAGTATTGTACAGGAGGGCGACATTTGTCAGGGTTGGGCCCTCCCACAGAGGGTCAGGGCTGGACTCACATTGGTCTGGAGGATTGGGCGCAGGAGTGCGTGTGTCCATGTGTGTGCATGCTGCCTTGGATCCCCACCCTCCACACGGCTTGTGCTATGTTGCCAGGGAAATGCCTGGTGTGAGTGGTCTGTCTCCAACAGGCTGCTCACAGAGACATGGAAGTGCGCGTGCCGCCTTGGTTCACCGCTCTTCACACTGTGTGTGCAGAGTTGCAAGGCTGGTGATTGGTTGTCAGGCTGCTCGGCCTGATCTGCGAGCAGCTGATTAGGACAGGCTGAGACTAGGAGTTTTCCTGGGAGTGTTGGGCTGTGAACTGTGTGCCTGCGTGATCCAGGCGGGGCTTTCCTGGTGATCTATCTAATACATCAAAGCAATCCCAGAGTGAACACCAGAATGAGGAAACAAAGGAACATGTCACAAGTAAAAGATCAGAAGAAACCTCTAGAAATGGAACTAAATGAAACAAACGGATCCAACCTTTCAGAGACAGTTTAGAACACTGATGATAAGAATGCTTAATGAACTCAGTGAGGACATAAGGAAGGATAGAGAAATCATAAAAAAAAACAGTTGGAACCAAAGAATACAATAACTGAAATGAAGAACACACTTGAAGGAATCACCGGTGGATTAGATGAAGCAGAGGACCGGATCAGTGATTTGGAAGACAAAAGAGCAGAAATCACCCAGCTGGAACAATGAAAAGACAAAAGAATAAAAAAACAATGAAAATAATTTAAGAGACGTGTGGGACAACATGAAGCACAGCAATACATTGCATCATAGGAATACCAGAGGAAGAAGACAAGAAGCAAGAGGTCGACAATGTATTTGAAAAACTAATGACTGAAAACTTCCTTACCATGGGGAACGATATCGACCATAGAAGCCCCGGAAGTTCAGAGAGTTCCAAACAAGCTGAACCCAAACAGGTCCACACCAAGACACATCATAGTTAAAATGGCAAAGGTTAAAGACAGAGACAGAATCCTAAAAGCAGCAAGAGAAAGACAGCAGGTTACATACAAAGGAACTCCTATAAGACCAACAGCTGACTTATCTACAGAAACTCTGCAGGCCAGAAGGGAGTGGCAGGAGATATTCAAAGTGATGCAAAATAAAGGCCTACAACCAAGATTGCTCTACCCAGCATGGCTATCACTTAAAATTGAAGGAGAAATAAAGAGCTTCTCAGAAAAGAATAAGCTTAAGGAATTCATTACCACCAAGCCAGCATTGCAGGAAATGTTCAAAGGGCTTTTTTAAACAGTAGAAAGGGGTAAACAAGCTAACGTAGGAAGACCAGGAATACAAATAATAAAATGGCAATACATATGCACCTATCAATAATCACTTTAAATCTGAATGGGCTAAATGCTCCAATCGAAAGACAGAGAGTGGCTGAGTGGATAGGAAAACAGGACCCATATTTATGCTGTTTACAAGAGACTCATCTCAGACCAAAAGACACAGACAGACTGAAAGTAAAGGGATGAAATATGATATTTCATAGAAATGGAAATGAGAAAAAAAGCTGGAGTAGGAGTACTTGTTTTGGACAAAATAGCCTTTAAAATGAAGACTGCAATAGAAGACAAAGATTAGGGCACTACATAATAATAAAGGGATTGATTCAACAAGAGAACAACCCTAATAAACATCTATGCACCCAGCATAGGAGCTCCTAATTATAACAAACAGATTTTGACAGACACAGAGATCAACAGTAACACTATCGTAGTAGGGGACTTCAACATCCCGTTGTCAACAATGGACAGATCCTCCAGACAGAAAATCAACACGAAAAGAGGGACATTAAATGACACTTTAGACCAGCTGGATTTCATCAATATTTTTAGAGCATTTCACCCCGAAACAACAGTATACATTCTTCTCAAGTGCACATGGGACATTTTCCAAGATAGACTACATGTTAGGCCACAAAACAAGTCTCAGTAAATTTAAGAAGATTGAAATCATATCAAGCAGATATAAAGGAAAAACTGGTGGTTGCCGGCTGGGAGGGAGTGAGGATGAGGGAAAGGGGGAAGGTTTTGGACAGCATAGGTGGGTGACTACAAAGTTGCTGCAGGGATATGGGGGGCAGTTCTGGGAATGTAATTGATAATGTTGTGAATGCTTTGTGGGGTATCAGATGGTCACGAGTCTTGTTGGGGAGACTGTTTTGGGGATGGGGTAGAAACTTGATCACTGTGCTGTACACCTGAAACTGATGTATAATATTGAATGTTAACAGTGATTGAATGTATACATATAGTCATGGGATGAGGAGTACAGTGTGGGAGTGGGGTCAGGGGAGTTGTAATAGATATGTATGATGGGGGGGAACAGGGTGGTGGTTTGGGGGAAGCGGGTTGTCACTTTGAGGGTTAAAAAGTATAACTATTGCACTGTTGTAAAATAAATTTAAAAAGAAAAAGCAACAACAAATTAACCAATTAGTAATCTTTATTACACCTGCAAATTTTTCTGTGCCATGTAAATAATATAACCATGGGTTGAATGTCTTGGGGGTCAAATTTCTTTTTACCTCAGGTTCATAGAAGATTTTGTACTGTTTCTGATGCCTTTTCAAAAATGTTCAAAGATAGCTTTATTGTTTTTATATGAAAAACAAAACATAGGCACTGTAAAAACAAACAAACAAAAAAAAAAAACAAAGAAGCCTGAAAAATACAGTGAAAGGGACACTGAAGCCCCAGCTTCCTCACTGTTATTTCTTTCACATTTTAAAAGATTCAAATATAATTAATATACAATATTATATTAGATTCAGGCATACAATATGGTTATTCAACATTTACATATCTAATGAAGTGATCAGGACGATTAGTAAACATCTGACATCGTACCTACAAGGTTGTTATAGTATCATTGACTACATTCTCTATTGTGTATATTACATTCCTGTGACTTACAGATTTTATAACTGGAAATTTGTACTTTTACTTCCCCTTCATGTTTCTCACTCTTTCTCCCACCCCCTTAACCTGTGTCAACTGTCAGTTTGTTCTCTGTATCTATGAGTCTGTTTTTGTTTTGTTTGTTTGATTATTATTTTGTTTCTGTTTTTATTTTTTTTAGATTCCACATGTGAGATCATATGGTATTTGTTTTTCTCTGTGTGATTATTTCACTTATCTTAATACCTTCTAGGTCCATTCATGTTGATACAAATAGCAAGATTTCATTCTTTTTTATGGCTGAGTAATAGTCCATTGTACACACACACATACACACACCATATCTTTATCATTCATCTATCTTTGTACACCGAGGTTGCTTCCATATCTTGGCTATTGTAAATAATTCTGCAGTGAACATAGGGGTGCATATATCTTTTTGAATTAATGTATTTGTGTTTTTTTGATAGCTACCCAGAAATGGAATTGCTGAGTCATAAGGTAGTTCTATTTAGAGTTTTCTGAGGACTCTCTACACTGTTTTCCATAGTGGCTATAGAAACTTGCAATTCCACCAACAAGGGTTTCCTTTTCTCCATATCCTCAACAACACTTGTTATTTGTTATTTTTTATAATAGCCAATATGACAGATGTGAAGTGATGTATATTATTGTGGGTTTTATTTGTATTCCCCTTGATTAATGATGTTGAGCATTCCCCCCTCCCCCCAGAGGGCAGTGTCACTGGCCCTCATAAGTGGGATCCGAACCGGGGCCGCTGGCGTCCCAAGCCAGCTCTTAACCACCATGCCACTTGGCTGGCCCATGATGTTGAACATTTTTTCATGGGCCTATTGGCCATCTGTATCTCTTTGGAAAAATATCTATTCAGATTCTCTGTCCATTTTTAAATCAGATTGGTTTTTGATGTTGAGTTGTATGAGTTCTTTATACATTTTGAATATTAACTCCTTGTTGGATGTGTCATTTGCAAATATCTTCTCCCACTCAGTGGGTTGTATTTTCATTTTGTTGGTGGTTTCCTTTGCTGTGCAAATAGTTTTTAGCTTCATGTGATCCCATTTGCTTATTTTTTGTTGTTGTCCTTGCCAGGGGAGACATATCCACAAAAATACTGCCAAGACCGATGTCAAAGAGTTTACCACCTATGTTTTCTTCTAGGAGTTTTATGGTTTCAAGCTTATATTTAAGTCTTTAATTCATTTTGATACCATTCTTGTATATGCCATAAAAAAGTGATCCAGTTTCATTCTTTTGCCTGTAGCTGTCCAGTTTTTCTAACATCATTTATTGAAGAGACTGTCTTTATCCTGCTGTATATTCTTGCCTCCTTTGTCATAGATTAATTGAACATATAGGTGTGAGTTTTTTTCTGAGTGCTCTATTCTGTTCCATTGATCTACATGTCAGCTTTTGTGTCAGTACCATACTTTTTTGGTTGCTATAGCTTTGTAGTATAGTTTGAAGTCAGTGAGTATGACAGATACCTCCAACGTTGTTGTTCTTTTTCAAGATTGCTTTGGCTATTTGAGGTCTTTTGTGATCCATAGGAATTTTAGGATTATTTTAGTTGTGAGAAGAATGCCATTGGTATTCTAATAGGGACTGCCTTGGTTCTGTGGATTGCTTTAGATAGTATGGAAATTTGACAATATTGATTCTTTTAATGAGCATGGCATAGCCTGCCCCATTTATTTGTGTTGTCTTCAATTTCTTTCATCAGTGCCTTACAGTTTTCAGAGTACAGGTCTTTTATCTCCTTGGTTAAATTTATTCCTAGATATTCTATTATTTTTGATGCAGTTGAAAATGGGATCTTTTTTTCTTGATTGCTTTTTCTGATGGTTTGTTATTAGTGTACATAAACAGAACTGATTTCTGTATATTATTTTTGTATCCTGCAACTTCACAGAATTCATTTATTCCAATAGTTTTTGGTGGCATCATAGGGTTTTCTATATATAGAATCATGTCATTGGCAAATAGTGACAGTATAATTGTTTGTAGTAATCTCTTATGATTCCTTGTATTTCTGTGGTGTTGGTTGAAATTTGTCCTCTTTGATTTCCCATGTTATTTATTTAAGCCCCTTCTCTCTTTTTCTTTATGAATATGACTAAAATTATATCAATTTTGTTTATCTTTTCAAAAAACCAGCTCTGAGTTCCATTGATGTTTTCTATTATTTTTGTTTCTATTAATTTATTTCTGCTCTAATCTTTACTATGTTTTCCTTCTAATAATTTTGGCTTTGTTTTTTCTTTTTTTCCACTAGTTCCTTTAGGTGTAAAGTTAGCTTGGTTATTTGAGATTTTTCTCATTTTATTTATTTATTTATTTTTTTATTTATTATTTTAAAAGATTCCATTGGGGAATTGGGGGAGGGGAACAGCGTTGAGGAATCAAGGAAGGGGAACGGACAGGTTGCTGTCCTTTTTTGGTCTTCAGTCTAGTTGTGGAGGACATCGCTTCACTGGCCCATGTTGATATTTATCATTGAGCTCCTCCCGACTGAGGCAGTCACTTGCCAGCCATTGGACAGCTGCTCACGGTTGCTCACAGTGGCTCATGAAAGCTCACGCCCTTTGCCAACCAGCCCCACTGCAGCCTATACCTTTACCGGTGACTCACGGCAGCCCACCTCCAGGTCGAGCTGTTGTTCACCATCTTAGCTGTAGAGGGCACAGCGTCACTGGCCCTAATGTGGGATCCGAACAGGGGCCCTGCTGCTCAGAGCTGGCGTGCCAAGCCAACTCTTAACTAATGCGCCACTCAGTCGGCACAGAGATTTTTCTCATTTATTGAGGTTGACCTCAATTGCTATGAACTTCAATCTTAGAAATGCTTTTGTTGTGTCCCGTAGATTTTGGAATGGTTTGTTTCCATTTTCATTTGTCTCCAGATATTTTTTGATTTCTTCTGTGATTTAGTTGTTAACCTATTGATTACAGTAACTCAAAGTTGCATGTTGTTTAGTCTCTGTGTATTTGTGTTTTTTTCCCCAGTTTTCTTCTTGTCATTGGTTTCTAGTTTCATACCATTGTGATCTGCGAAGATACCTGATATGATTTTATTCTATTTGGGTTTTTTTTGAGGGCAGTGTCACTGGCCCTCTTATGTGGGACCCGAACCGAGGCCACTGGCTTCCGAAGCCAGCGCTTAACCACCGCGCCACTCAGCCGGCCCTGATTCTATTCTAAAATTAATTGACACTTGTGGACTAACATGTGAACTATCCTGAAGGATGTTCTATGTGCTACCTGGACTTGTACATCTATTTCCTTCACCAGGTTAGAGAAGTTTTCATCCATTATTTCTTTGAATAGATTTTTCTGTCCTTTTGTCTCTCTGTTCTCTTTCTGGAACCCTATTATGCAAATGTTAGTATGCCTGAGGTTGTCCCAGAGGTCCCTTAAACTCTCCTCATTTTAAAAAAAATTTATTCAATGGAAAAAGGCTAAAACGTTTCCCCTTAATATCAGGAACAAGACAAGGCTGCCCATTTTCACCACTTCTATTCATCATAGTTCTGGAAATTCTAGCCATGGCAATCAGACAAAAAAGTGAAATAAAAGGCATCCAAATTAGAAAGGAGGAGGTAAAATTGTCATTATATGCAGATGACACGATACTGTATATAGAGAATCCCAAAGACTCCACCAAAAACCTGTTAGAACTGATCAATGAATTTAGTAAAGTAGCAGGATACAAAATTATTATTCAGAAATCAGTTGCATTTGAATACACCAATAATAAACTATAAGAAGAAGAAATCAAGAAATCTATCCCATTTACAATTGCTTTGGAAACAATAAAATACCAAGGAATAAATTTAACCAAAGAAGTAAAAGACCTACACTCAGAAAATTATAAGACACTGAAGGGACAAATCGAAGAAGATACAAATAAATGGAAATATTGGGTTGTCGGAAAAGTCATGATACATATTTGCAACAAAAAACATAGAAAAAAATATGTTATGACTTTTCCAACAACCCAATGCATACCATATTCATGGATATGTCAATACTACCTAAGGTAATATATAGATTCAACACAATTCCTATCAAACTACAAAGGACATTTTTCTCAGCAATAGCACATACAATCCTAAAGTTTATATGGAACCACAAAAGACCATGAATAGCCATGGCAATCTTGAGAAATAAGAACAAAGTAGAAGGTATCATTGCTACCCGACATCAAATCATACTACAAAGCTATGGTAATCAAAACAATATGGTACTGGTATAAAAAGAGACACATAGATCAACTGAACAGAATAGAGAGCCCAGAAATAAATCCATCCATATACAGTAATTTAATCTACAACAATGGAAGAAAGAATTTACATTGGAGTAAAGATAGTCTATTTAATAAATGGTGCTGGGAAAATTGGACTGACAAGTACAAAAAAATGAAAATGGACCACCTACTTAAATCATATATGAGAACAAACTCAAAGTGGATTAAAGACTTAAATGTAAGACCTGAAACCATAAAACTCCTAGAAGAAAACATAGGGAGTAAATTTGCAGAAATTACCCTGAGTAATATTTTTACTGATATATCCCCTTGGACAAGGAAAATAAAAGAAAAAATAAATATATGGGATTACATCAAACTTAAAAATTTTTTCACAGCAAATGAAACCATCAATAAAACAAAAAGGCAGCATACTGAATGGGAGAAGATATTTGCCAATGACATATCTGATAAGGGGTTAATATCCAAATTTTATAAAACACTCATTCAACTCAACATCAAAAAAACCGAACAACCCAATTAAAAATTGGCAGAGGATATGAAGAGACATTTCTCTAAAGAGGACATACAAATGGCCAACAACAGACATATGAAAAAATGTTCAATCTCATTAATCATTAGAAAAGTGCAAATAAAAACCACAATGAGATACCACTGAATTCTGGTCAGAATGGCTGTCATCAACAAATCAACAAATAACAAGTGCTGGTGAGGCTGTGGAGAAAGGGGAACCCTGGTACACTGTTGGTGGGACTGCAGATTGGTGCAGTCACTATGGAAATCAGTATGGAGGTATCTAAAAAAACTGGAAATGGAACTACTTTATGACCCAGCAATTCTACTCTTAGGTATCTATCCAGAGAAACCCCAGACACTAATTTGAAAGAATATATGCACCCCTATGTTCATTGCAGCACTATTTACAATAGCCAAGACTTGGAAACAACCAAAATGCCCAATGGTAGCTGATGAATTAAGACACTGTGGTACATTTATACAATGGAGTATTGCTCAGCTATGAAGAAGAATGAAATGTTACCATTTGCAGCGATATGGATGGACCTCAAGGACATTATGGTAAGTGAAATAAGTCAGTCAGAGAAAGACAAATACCATATGATCTCACTTATATGTGGAATCTAAAGAACTGAATAAATGAGGGCCGGCCAAGTGGCGCATTGGTTAAGAGCTGGTTTTGGGATGCCAGCGGCCCCGGTTCGGATCCCACATATGAGGGCCAGTGACACTTCCCTCTACAGCTAACAACAGCTCCACCTGGAGCTGGGCTGTGCAAGCCCCAGCGATGGTGTAGGCTGCAGCCCCTGCTGCAGTGGGCTGCCATGGGCTACAGTGAGTGGCCGGCAGCCAGCGTGAGCGGTCATCAGCCAGCGTGAGCTACCAATAGCCGCGGTGAGCGACATCCAGAGGCTAGCAACCGATCTGCCTCATCCGGGAAGAGCGCAATGACGACACCAACAAGGGCCAGTGAAGCAACATCCTCTGCAACTAGAATGAAGAACAAAAATGACAGCAACTTGTCTGTTCCCCTCCCCCAATTCCCCAATTAAAAAAAAAAAGAACTGAATAAATGAGCAAAGGAAACAGAAATAGTCTCAGAGACATACAGGGAAAACTGATGCTTGCTATATGGGAGAGGGGTGGGGATGAGGGATAAGAGGAAGGGATTAGACAGCATAAATTGGTAACTACAGTATTGTCACAGGGATATGAAAGACAGTTTGGGGAATATAATTAATAATGTTGTAAATATTTTGTAGGGTGTCAGATAGACACATGTCTTGTTAAGGAGACCACTTCATGGATGGTGTAGAGGCTTGACCACTGCACTGTACACCTGAAGCTGATGTTCAATAATCTTGTGTGTCAACTATAATTTAATATATATATAGTTACAGGATGTGAAGTACAGTGTGGGGAGTGGAATTGTAATAGATATGTATGATATCTGGGTTGGGGTGGGGCATTGGACTGGGGAAGGGGGGTTGTCACTGTGAGGGGTGAAAAGTATAACTATTGCATTGTTTTGTGCACCTGAAACTGATGAAAAAATATATTTAAAAAAATTAAAAAGTGCTTAAAATATTTCTTTTTTTCTGTTTTAAATATACCATTTATTTATTTATTTATTTATTCATCTATTTATTTAATTATTTATTTCAGGTGTACAAAGCAACATAATAGTTAGACATTTTCACTGCCTCATCATCCACTCTACATGGCAGCCATCTACTGCACATGTCAGATGTTTTGCCATTGCTATTTTTTTTTTTAATCACAAAAGAATTGGAAGGGGCTTTATGTCTACATGGACCTGGGTTCTAATCCTAATTCTATCATTTGTTATTTTTGTGATCTTGAGCAAGTTTCAAAGCATGAATAAAGAATTAGGACTGTGGACTGATAAACAGTAAGGATGGGTATACTAGGCAGAATAATGGGCCCCAAAGATGCCCACAGCCTAATCCTCAGAACCTGTGAATACAGTATTCCCATGCTTATCCCCAGGGGATGTGTTCCAAGACCCCCAGTTGATGTCTGAAACCATGGATGGTATGAAACCTTATACATACTATGTTTTTTCCCATACTTACATACCTTTTCACTTAAGGATATACCAGCTTCTCTTTGGCATATCTGAATTGCCACCATCACCACTCTTGCACTTTGGGGCCATTATTAAGTAAAATAAGGGTTCCTTGAACACAAGCACTGTGATAACCATGACAGTGGATCTGATAATGGAGACTACTTCTAAGTGACTAAGGGCAAGGAGCATATACAGTGTAGAAACACTGGACAAAGGGATAATTCAGGTTCCAAGTAGGATGGAACAGGACAGTGTGAGATTTCATCACACTATTCAGAATGGCATGAAGTTTAAAACTTATGAATTGTTTACTTCTGAAATTTTTCATTTAATATTTTCAGAGCTTGGTTAACTGTGAGTAAGTAAAACAGCAGAAAGCAAAATCATGTAAGGGAGGACTGCTGTATGTTTACATCATAAAACTTTGCAGATGTGATTAAATTAAGGACCTTGAGATGGAGAGACTATCTTAGATTATCCAAGTGGGCTCAAGCTAATCACATGTATCCTTAAAATCAGAGAATCTGTTATGACTCAGGTCAGAGTCAGAGAGAGATATGACTATGGTCATACAGATGTAACATTGCTGGCTTTAAAGATAGACGAAATGGGCTATGAGCGGAGAGATTCAGGTGGTCTTTACAAACTGGAAAAAAACAAAACAATGACACAATCTCCCTTAGAGCCCCCTAAAAAGAATACAGTCTTGTCCAGTAAGATCTGCATCAGACTCCTGACCTACAGAACTGTAAGGTTATGAATACATGTTGTTTTAAATGACTTCATTTGTACTAATTTATAAAATAGGTATTCCTTGCAGTGGGAATGGCATATCCAAAGGCAAAGTCAATTCAACCACTTAATACAACATGCTTTTATTGGATCCCACTACTTACTTGCAAGACCCTTTTCTACAAAGCTGAGGAGATGCTGCTCATTGTGGCCTATGTAAAAATATATCTAGTAGGTATTCATAGAAAACAGGAAGTACCCCAATAAGTAAACTAAGTAAAGAGAAAGATTGCCTCTGGTTTGGGTACAGCTTAATTTTTACATGCTGACTTTGAAAGAGTAGAAGTTTTCCAGGCAGGGATGTGTGGGAAGAGTATAATGGTTTCGGGGAATACAGCCCATGGACCAGGAGTTTCCAGTCAAGAAAGAAAATAACATAATCAGGTCTGGTTGGTCTGGAGATGAGATCACTGCTGGTACATGCTGGTGCATACTGAAATATGCACCATTGTTTTCTCAGAAATCAGGAAAACAAAATTAATATAGTGAGTCCTTTCATAAAGCTAAATTCATTCCATTTAAATTCCTTTCCTTCATCTTGAAATTATGTTTCTTTCTATTTTTGGTATTAAAATTCCAATTAACAACAAAAAATTTTTTTCCATTTATTTTGTTTCATTAGTTTTAGGTGTACAACACAATGCAATAGTTATACTCTTTACCCCCCAAAGTGACAAACCCCCTCCCCCAGTTCACCACCCCACTCGCCCCCCACATATCATACATATCTATTACAATTCCTTTGACTCCATTCCACAGTATACTCCACATCCCGTGACTATCTATATAGTCAGTTACCGTTGGCAAACAACATTATACAACATCAGCTTCAGGTGTACAGTGCAGTGATCAAGCCTCTACTCCATCCAACATTTTTACATTATTATATTCCCTGAACTGTGTTTCATATCCCTGTGGCAATATTGTAGTTGTCTCTTTATGCTGTCTAATCCCTTCCCCTTCCTCCTTATCCACACACCCCTCCCAACTAGCAACCCTCAGTTTTTCCTTTATATCTATGAGTCTGTTTACTTTGATCGTTCATTCAGTTTCTCAGATTCCACATATAAGTGAGATCATATGGTACTTTTCTTTCTCCGACTGACTTATTTCACTTAACATAATAGTCTCTTCACAACATAATCAATTACATTCCTAGAACTGCCCCCATATGCCTACGGCAACATTGTAGTCACCCAGCTACACTGTCCAAAACCTTCCCCCTCTCCCTCATCCCCACTCCCCCCAAGCCAGCAACCATCAGTTTTTCCTTTATATCTGCTCGATATGATTTCAATCTTCTTAAATTTACTGAGACTTCTTTTGTGGCCTACAGTGGTCTATCTTGCAAAATGTCCCATGTGTACTTGAGAAGAATGTATATTCTGTTTTTTGGGGTGAAATGCTCTAAAAATATCAACGAAGTCCAGCTGGTCTAAAGTGTCATTTAAGGCCCCTCTTTCTGTGTTGATTCTCTGTCTAAAGTGTCTGTCCATTGGTGACAATGGGGTGTTGAAGTCCCCTACTATGATAGTGTTACTGTTGATCTCTGTCTTTATGTCTGTCAAAATATGTTATATGTAATTAAGAGTTCCTATGTTGGGTACATAGATGTTTATTAGGGTTATAATGCCCTTCTTAGTCATTTATTGTAGTCATTTTAAAGTCTATTTTGTCCAAGATAAGTACTGCTACTCCAGCTTTTTTCTTTCTCATTCCCATTTGCATAAATTTCTTATTCCATCTGTAAACAGCATATACATGGGTCCTATTTTCTTATCCACTCAGCCACTCTCTCTCTTTTGATTGGAGCATTTAGCCCATACACATTTAAAATGATTATTGATGGGTGCATATATATTGCCATTATATTATTTGTATTCCTGGTCTTCCTGGGTTAGCTTGTTTACTCCTTTCTTTTGTTTAAAAAAGCCCTTTTAGCATTTCTTGCAATGCTGGCTTGGTGGTAATGAATTCCTTAAGCTTATTCTTTTCTGAGAAGCTCTTTATTTCTCCTTCAATTTTAAGTGATAGCGTGCTGGGTAGAGCAATCTTGGTTGTAGGCCTTTATTTTGCACCACTTTGAATATCTCCTGCCATTCCCCTCTGGCCTGCAGAGTTTCTGTAGACAAGACAGCTGTTGGTCTAACAGGAGTTCCTTTGTATGTAACCTTCTGTCTTTCTCTTGCTGCCTCTAGGATTCTATCTCTGTCTTTAACCTTTGCCATTTTAACTAATATGTGTCTTGGTGTGGACCTGTTTGGGTTCAGCTTGTTTGGAACCCTCTGCACTTCCTGGGCATGTATGTTGATTTCCTTCACCAGGGTAGGGAAGTTTTCAGTCATTATTGTTTCAAATACATTCTGGACCCCTTGCTTCTTGTCTTCTCCTTCTGGTATTCCTATGAGTCGAAAGGTGGTTGCGTTTCACCTTATCCCATAGGGCTCTTAAACTATTTTCATTGTTTTTTATTCTTTCGTCTTTTTCTTGTGCCAACAGGGTGATTTCTGCTATTTTATCTTCCAAATCGCTGATCTGCTCCTCTGCTTCATCTACTCTACTGGTGATTCCTTCGAGTATGTTGTTCATTTCAGTTATTGTATTCTTTGGTTCTAACTGGTTGTTTTTTATGATTTCTCTATCCTTCCTTATGTCCTCATTAAGTTTGTTAAACATTCTTATCATCAGTGTTCTAAACTGTGTCTCTGAAAGGTTGGATCCCTCAGTTTCATTTAGTTCCATTTCTAGAGGTTTCTTCTGATCTTTTCTTGTGACATGTTTCTTTGTTTCCCCATTCTGGCTGTCGCTCTGGGATTGCTTTGATGTATTAGATAGATCATTAGGAGAGCCCTGGCTGGATCACACAGGCACACAGCTCACGGCCCAACACTCCCAGGAAAGCTCCCAGTCTCAGCCTGTCCCAATCAGCCACTCGCAGATCTGGCTGAGCAGCCCAACAAGCAATCACCAGCCTGGCAAGTCTGCAAGCACAGTGCGGAGAACCGGGACCCGAGGTGTCTTGTGCACTCCCGTGTCTCAGTGAGCAGCCTGTTGGAGCCGGAGCACGCCAACCAGGCGTTTCCCTGGCAACGCAGCACAAGCCGAGCGGAGGGTGGGGATCCGAGGTGGGTAGTGCACTCCCGGGTCTCAGTGAGCAGCCTGTTGGATCCAGAGGGCACCCGCCCAGCGTTTCCCTAGCAACGCAGTATAAGCCAGACAGAGGGTGGGGATCCAAGGCCGCATGTGCGCGTGCACGCACACTTCTGTGCCAATTCCACCAGACCAATGAGGTCCCCAACCCCATCCTCTGTGGGAGGGCCCAACCCTGACAAAATGGCGCCCTCCTTACACCACTCACGTGCAGGCTCCACACCAGGGGAATGATAGTCCAGAAACCTCCAGCCTTTGCACCAAAGGTGCTCAATTCAGTCCGTCCCCGCAGGCTCCTGGGCCTGGCTCACACAGCCACTCCCTCCACCAGGAACCAGGTAAGTGCTTACCGGTGAGCAAGCCCGTGTGCCGGCCCCACTGATTCTCTAGCCACTCTTAGCCTCACCGAGCTAAGCAAAGAGAGTCCTCACTAATTTACTGCCAGCCATGTTGGAACTTCTCTTCCCGGCAGAGGAACTCTGGGCTGGTGAGCCTGGTGTGCGGCCGGAGGGTCTCTCCCCCAACCCAGAGAAGCCTCCCTGCAGCTGGGGCCTCCCTCACGGGGTTCTCCCTCTCTTGTCTCCGCTCGTCCTACCAGATCCAACACGGCCTCCTCTTTAAGTTCTTCGTTTAATGGTTCTGTTCATCCAGTGTTCTGGGACCCTCCAGGGTTGAAAGCTGTATAATTTGCTTGTAATTTTGGTGTGATCCTGGGAGGTAATTGAAAAACAAATTTTTTTTACATTTTTTTTTTTTTGCTGATTTTCACTATTTTGTCTTCCATATCTCTGATCTGTCTTATGCATCATCTAATCTGCTGTTGATTCTCTCTAGTGTGTTTTTCATTTCATTTATTGTATTCTTCAGCTCTGATTTTTAGAAATATTTTTTATCTCTTTGTTGTAGTTCTCATTGTGTTCTTCCATACTTCTTGTGAGTTTGGTGAGCATCCTTATGACCATTATTTTGAACTCTTTATCTGGTAGATTGCTTATATTCATTTCCTTTAGTTTTTTCCTGGGGTTTTTGTCTTGTTTTTCAATTTGGGAAATATTTTTCTGTCTCCTCATTTGGTCTATGAGTCTGTTTCTGGTAGATTAGCTATATCTCACAGTACTGAAGGAGTGGTCTTATGTAAAAGGTGTCTTGTGTGGACTTTGTGTATGCTTCTGTTGTGGTTGGACTGTGACTGTTGAGGTCACATTGTTGGGTGGGGCTGGTCCCCAGCCTGTTTGTCTGTGAAGACAGGCCTGGACTTCTATGGGCACATTGGTGGGTTAGGCTGGCCCCTGGCCTGGCTGGCTGTAAGGCCTGGCTGCTACTGCTGCTGATGTACAGGGCAGACCTCTGGTATGGATGGCTGTAAGGCCTGGTCTCTACTGTTACGGGTATGTTGGTGTGCACAATCTGGCCCCTCAGCCCCACTTTGGGGGTGTTACCCTGCCACCCCCCAGGTGTTGTGGCATGGCATGCTTCTTTGGAGGCCCGTCAGGGCCATCAGCCCAGTGATGGTAGGGAGCCCACTTTCTAGGCCCACCGGGCACCCCTGGTTGCTGTGGTGGGCAGGTTGCCACTTTGGAAGGTGATTGGGCTACATGGGCCCTCAGGGGAATGCTGGGTGGGTGGAAGAGTTAGCAGCTTAATGGAAGGTGTCAGACCTGGTGCCGGCCAGTGCTAGCTGGCTAGATAGAAGTAGAGCAAACAAAGCAAATAAGGGAAGAGTATTGCCTGCTAGTGTCTCCATCCCCAGAGAACCCTGACAAATCTCCCCACAGATACCCTAAAATTCATCAATATATCTCTTTCATGTATAACGCATGTACCTTTCAAACTGCTGTCTCTGTGCTTTGACTCAGAGGAAGTGAGTTTGTGCACAGTCCCTTTAAGGGATGATTCCTGCTTTCCCATGGCCCCTCAGTTTGCTGGTTCTTGCAACCTGATGTTATGGGGCTCCTTTTCCTGGTACAGGTCCCCCAGGCTGGAGAGCCCAAGATGGGTCTTGGATGCCTTGCTCTTCCCGGGGCCTTCCAGGGTTGGTGATATTCCCCCCACATTGTGGAAGGCCTCTCTGCTGCTCCTTAACCCAGCTCAATGTGGCTTTTTCTTTATATTCTCAGTTATAGAGAATCTGTACTGTATAGAGAATCTGTATAGAGAAGTCTTCATGTTGTTCTTGGAGATAGTTGCTTTATATTTAGTTGTAGTTTTGGTGTGTTTGGGGGAGGAGAGGAGCCCAGGATATGCATATTCTGTCATCTTGACCCCACCTCTTGACACCTTTATATAAATTTGAAATTATAACAAAATAAAAAGCTACAAAGATTAATAAGTATAGCACAGGAAATTGTTAAATGTAGTCATGGCATCATTCATGTTCTTGGTGACATCATTTTCACCTCATAGCACTGGGTCTATTTTTCTCTCCCATTCCCTACCAGGTAACCACCAAATCAAACAGGGGACCTGTGAAGTGGTTGCTGTGCACAGATGCTGTAACAAGAACCACATAGAAGAGCGATCACAAACAGTCAAGTGTTCTTGCTTTCCGGGGCAGGTTGCTGGCACAACTCGGGCTCAGCCTTCTTGTGTGGAAGGTAAGAACTTTCTGGTCAGTTTAACCTAATACAAAACTACCAAGGATCTTTCAACTTTACTGTCTTTGTGATGCCAAGAAAACTAGGGTGCTTCTGGTTCAACGTCATTCCGAAAATAACCATAAATACAACTCCACCAATTTCTTGATGAGTAAAGTAAGTTATTAATAATGTCTCAAGAGGAGGAGAAGATAAAGGGATTAGAAAGTACAAATTAGTATCACAATATTGCCACAGGGATATGAAAGACAGTTTGAGGAATATAATCAATGTTGTAAAGATTATATAGGGTGCCATATGGGCACTGGGTTAATTAGGGAGAGTACTTCATAGACTGTGTAGATGCCTGTATACCTGAAGCTGAAGTTGAATAATATTGAATGTCAATTAAAATTATATATAAATATATATATATATATATATATATATATATATATATATATATATATCTCACAGGATGTAGAATACAGCATAGGGAATAGAGTCAATGGAATTGTATTAAATATATATGATGTCAAAGGGGTAGAAGATTGGGAGGGTTATCACTTAATGAGGGTATAAATGTCTAACTATTACATTGTTTTGTACACCTGAAACTAACTTAAAAAATTAAAACAGAAAAAGAGAGATACCAGTGGGGAGTACCATTACCACACAACCAGGAAGATGTGCTTTCATTTCTTCTGGCCCAGCTATCTCTCCAGATCTCATAACCAAAGCAGTTGCTTCCTTAGACACTTCATGCTTTCAAACTCTATACTCAGCCTGGTTTTCTCACTTCATGTTTAATGTTATAGACAAATATTCTCTTAATTTGTAGTTTATTTAGCAAACATTTATAAAACATCTTCTTTGAAGCAACTTCTCTGAGAATAGTTGGGGATCATGTATCATTCATTTGTTGTCTCCAAATATTCTAGCAGAGTTCTATGCCAATGGTTACAAAAACTAGTGAATGTTGATGATTGTAGGTGGAGGCATGGGATTGATTACTTTTGATATCCCTGGCTTCTTCCCACAGACACCTTGTTAGAAACAAGTATTAGTCCCCAGGAGAACAGATATATGAAGTTAAGCCTTGTAACAGTTTCTCTGTAGTGGCATAAAACCATCCTGAAAATGAAATGAACCCTTCCAGTCTTACCTGATGCATGTCTAAGGTGAAGAGTACTCTCTCTCTCTGTCTCTCTCTGTCTCTGTCTCTGTCTCTCTCTCTCTCTCTCCCCCAGATCTAACTGCACTATAAAAAACAGTAGCTGATTTATACACAGCATATCTCTCCTTCCCAACAAACACACACACACATTCACACATTTATGGGCTATATGATCATCAGTGGGGTTGTGATATGGCATGATCTCAGCAACCTTTAAAGCTGGAAAGTGAAAGTGGAGAATTTCCCATTTATAATTCCTTATCAGAAACCTTGGGAGACAAATGTGTTGCTGAATTCTGATTTTATCAGATTTTCTCAAGGTAACATAATGTGTATCTCATCTATTACCTAATAAAAATTACTCATATGTCTTCATCAGTTGTACCCTGTAATCACAGATATTAATATTTCTACAGTGAGATATGTGAATACTCATGCAGAATGGGATAAGACAGTATGAAGAACCTTATGTTAGTTCAAGTCAGGTATTGCTGTCATCGTACAGAAATCCTTTTCATTTTCAGAGCTTTTTGGATTTAGGGATTATAGATAAAGGATTGTGTACCTATAAAAAAAGATGAAGATCTTTAATATTAAAAGAAGCATTTAAGGACTTCCAGTAAGATGGCGGAACAGACAGATGCTGTGCCAACTGCCTCCCAGGATCATACCAAAATTACAAATAATTTATACAGTGTTCAATCCTGGAAGTCCCCTGAACAATAGATGAACAGAACCTATAAATGAAGAATTTAAAGAGGAGGCCACGTCGAGTCTGGTAGGGGGGCGGAGATGAGAGAGGGTGAACCCCATGAGGGACTCCTCAGCAGTGGGGAGGCTTCTCCAGTTGGGGGAGAGACCCTCCGGCCCCACACTTAGCTCACCAGCCCAGAGTTACTTTGCTGGGAAGAGGAGTTCCATGATAGCTGGCAGTAGAAGTTAGTGAGGACTCTCTTTGCTCTGCTCGGTGAGGCTGAGGGTGGCTGGATAACCTGTGGGGCTGGTGCATGGACTCACTCACTGGTGAGCACTCACCTGGTCCCTGGTGGAGGGAGTAGCTGTGTCAGTGGGGCCCAGGAGCCTGTGGGGACGGACTGAACTGAGCACCTTTGGCATGGGAGCTGGAGGTTTGGGGACCATTGTTCTCCCAGTGTGGAGCTTACACATGAGTATTGTACAGGAGGGCGACATTTGTCAGGGTTGGGCCCTCCCACAGAGGGTCAGGTCTGGACGCGCATTGGTCTGGAGGATTGGGCGCAGGAGTGCGTGTGTGCATGTGTGTGCACGCTGCCTTGGATCCCCATCCTCCACACAGCTTGTGCTATGTTGCCAGGGAAATGCCTGGTGTGAGTGGTCTGTCTCCAACAGGCTGCTCACAGAGACATGGAAGTGCGCGTGCCGCCTTGGTTCCCCGCTCTTCACACTGTGCGTGCAGAGTTGCAAGGCTGGTGATTGGTTGTCAGGCTGCTCGGCCTGATCTGCGAGCAGCTGATTAGGACAGGCTGAGACTAGGAGTTTTCCTGGGAGTGTTGGGCTGTGAACTGTGTGCCTGCGTGATCCAGGCGGGGCTTTCCTGGTGATCTATCTAATACATCAAAGCAATCCCAGAGCGAACACCAGAATGAGGAAACAAAGGAATATGTCACAAGTAAAAGATCAGAAGAAACCTCTAGAAATGGAACTAAATGAAACAGACGGATCCAACCTTTCAGAGACAGTTTAGAACACTGATGATAAGAATGCTTAATGAACTCAGGACATAAGGAAGGATAGAGAAATCATAAAAAACCAGTTGGAACCAAAGAATACAATAACTGAAATGAAGAACACACTTGAAGGAATCACTGGTAGATTAGATGAAGCAGAGGACCGGATCAGTGATTTGGAAGACAAAAGAGCAGAAATCACCCAGCTGGAACAACGAAAAGACAAAAGAATAAAAAAACAATGAAAATAATTTAAGAGACGTGTGGGACAACATGAAGCATAGCAATACATTGCATCATAGGAATACCAGAGGAAGAAGACAAGAAGCAAGAGGTCGACAATGTATTTGAAAAACTAATGACTGAAAACTTCCTTACCATGGGGAACGATATCGACCATAGAAGCCCCGGAAGTTCAGAGAGTTCCAAACAAGCTGAACCCAAACAGGTCCACACCAAGACACATCATAGTTAAAATGGCAAAGGTTAAAGACAGAGACAGAATCCTAAAAGCAGCAAGAGAAAGACAGCAGGTTACATACAAAGGAACTCCTATAAGACCAACAGCTGACTTATCTACAGAAACTCTGCAGGCCAGAAGGGAGTGGCAGGAGATATTCAAAGTGATGTAAAATAAAGGCCTACAACCAAGATTGCTCTACCCAGCATGGCTATCACTTAAAATTGAAGGAGAAATAAAGAGCTTCTCAGAAAAGAATAAGCTTAAGGAATTCATTACCACCAAGCCAGCATTGCAGGAAATGTTCAAAGGGCTTTTTTAAACAGTAGAAAGGGGAAACAAGCTAACGTAGGAAAACCAGGAATACAAATAATAAAATGGCAATACATATTCACCTATCAATAATCACTTCAAATCTGAATGGGCTAAATGCTCCAATCAAAAGACAGAGAGTGGCTGAGTGGATAAGAAAATAGGACCCATATTTATGCTGTTTACAAGAGACTCATCTCAGAGCAAAAGACACAGACAGACTGAAAGTAAACGGATGGAATACGATATTTCATAGAAATGGAAATGAGAAAAAAAGCTGAAGTAGCAGTACTTGTTTTGGACAAAATAGCCTTTAAAATGAAGACTGCAATAGAAGACAAAGATTAGGGCACTACATAATAATAAAGGGATTGATTCAACAAGAGAACATAACCCTAATAAATATCTATGCACCCAACATAGGAGCTCCTAATTATAACAAACAGATTTTGACAGACACAAAGACAGAGATCAACAGTAACACTATCGTAGTAGGGGACTTCAACATCCCATTGTCAACAATGGACAGATACTCCAGACAGAAAATTAACACGGAAAGAGGGGCATTAAATGACACTTTAGACCAGCGGATTTCATCAATAGTTTTAGAGCATTTCACCCCGAAACAACAGAATATACATTCTTCTCAAGTGCACATGGGACATTTTCCAAAATAGACCACATGTTAGGCCACAAAACAAGTCTCAGTAAATTTAAGAAGATTGAAATCATATCAAGCAGATATAAAGGAAAAACTGATGGTTGCTGGCTGGGAGGGAGTAAGGATGAGGGAGAGGGGGAAGGTTTTGGACAGCATAGGTGGGTGACTACAATGTTGCTGCAGGGATATGGGGGGCAGTTCTGGGAATGTAATTGATAATGTTGTGAATGCTTTGTGGGGTGTCAGATGGTCGCATGTCTTGTGGAGACTGCTTTGGGGATGGGGTAGAAACTTGATCACTCTGCTGTACACCTGAAGCTGATGTTGTATAATATTGAATGTTAACTGTGATTGATTGTATATGTATATAGTCATGGAATGTGGAGTACAGTGTGAGAGTGGGGTCAGGGGTGTTGTAATAGATATGTATGATATGGCAGGGAGTGATGGCGGCAGGTTGGGGGAGGTGGTTTGTCATTTTGAGGGTTAAAAAATATAACTATTGCACTATTGTTAAAAATAAATTTTAAAAAAATTAAGAAAAATAAATAAATAAAAAGAAGGTTTAAAAGAAATTTGCTAAGTCCTATACCCTGAGAGTATAGGGTACCCTGGGATAGCTTATTCTATTTATTTTCTCCATCAGTTGAATCCAGATCATACCCTTCTGTCTCCTTGTTGTCTCTCAACTCAGTCCTCTTATATCTACCCACTGTTACCTCCATAGTCTGGGGTCCAACATTATGTCTTGCTGAGCTTACTACTTCTAGTTTTCCACCCTGTAGCAAGAAAGATGCTTGTACAAAACCAGAACTGACTATGTCACTCTCATTCTTGAAACCACACTTCAGTGACTTCTGTCTTTAAAAGAAAATCCAGGGCTGTCCGAGTGGCGCGTTGGTTAAGAGCTAGCTTGGGATGCCAGTGACCTCAGTTCAGATCCCACATGAGGGCCAGTGACACTGCCCTCTACAGCTAACAGTTCCACCTTGATCTGGGCTGTGTGAGTCCCTGCAATGGTGTAGGCTACAGCCCCTGCTGCAGTGGGCTGCCATAAGCTACAGTCAGTGGCTTGCATTTGGTGTGAGCTGCCATAAGCGGTCATCCAGAGCTGGCGACCTATGTACCTCACGTGGGAAGAGGACAACGATAAATACCAACATAGGCCATTGAAGCAATGTCCTCCACAACTAGACTGAATAACAAAAGGACAGCAACTTATCTGTTCCCCTTCCCTGTTTCCCCAATACTGTTCCCCTCCCCCAATTCCCTAATAAATATCTTTAAAATAAAAAAAAAGAAAATCCAAAGTCTCCACCACTGTTTATAAAGCCCTGCATAATCTGACTCTGTTTCACTTTTCTCTTTCATCTACTCTAGCCCACCCCACCTGGAATCCTTCCCATTCCCTTTCATCTCTTCACATCACCTATAAGTATCCTTTACCTGAATCATTGCCTTCTTCCCCACCACACATTTTGTATGTTTAATTCCTACTTCCCTTTAAAATCTCCTATGTGTTCTTGTATCTCCTCCTACTTCTAGTTCATGACATGTATCCCAATTTGTTGTAAAAACTTATTGAACATGTGCCTTCCTGTTAGGCTGTAGTTGCTTGAAGACAGGAACTGGGTCTCTTATTTCCATCTCCCATTGTTGGCTGGTGAATGAATGAGTTTTAACACAGCAGAGAATTGATTCATCTTTCCTAATCACAGATTGTTTTTGAAAGGTAATAACTATGTTTGCTTGCCTCTGTACATTTTTTTATTTTTTATTTTTATTTTATTTTATTTTTTGGAGGGCAATGTCACTGGCCCTCATATGTGGGACCCGAAACAGGGCTGCTGGCTTCCCAAGCGAGTGTTTAACCACCATGCCACTCAGTGGTTAAACAACATTTTTAAATTTCTACAGAAACTTAAGAATCATGACATAAACTATAAAAATACTCTCTTTCTAGCCTAGAATCTTTGGATATGGTCTTATATATTTAAATCATGTTTTAGAATACTCAAGGTACTTTTAGGGTACCTGAAAAGTATGGATAGTGTAGCAAAAGTATTCTTAGCATCTTTATCTTAGTAAAGGAAATATTAATATCCTACCCTAAACTAGCTTATTATATATTTGGGCAAAATCCTCTTGGCCACCATTCTAGTGGTAACTATATTTATCTGTTGGGTCAATATATTTTTCTATATATTTGTGTATTTAAGATAGGTCTGTAGAAAATGTGATAGATTCAATATAAATGTGAGCTGTACACAAATGGTATCACATTGAGTATTTCTTAATACTACCTGCTTTATTCCTATCAATATTATGTTGTGATCTAGTGCACATTGCTCTAACTTGTTTTTTTTTTAGTTGTTCTAAAGTATTCCATTGAATGGTTAGGCCATAATTTATTCAGCTTTTCCTCCACTGAAGGGCATTTGGTTGTTGTGTCTATGGAAAACCAACAGACTCACAAACTAACTAAATGATTTCCTTAGTGTCATAGAATCAGTAAGTGATGGAGACCAGTTGTTTGGTAATCTGAATAGTCTATACAGCAGAATTTTCTGTGATGGTGCAAATGTTATTTCTATATTGTTCTACAGCTATATGTAATGATGCATGTATGTCCAGTATGATTGGTAGTGACTAACCACATGTGGATGTTGAGCATTTGAAATGTGACTAGTTTGAACTGAACATTTGAGATGTGACTAGTGCAAATTTCAGTTTAAATGGGGACTTGTGACTAGAAGCATCTATTTGACAGTATACAATAAGCTTTATGTGAATATATAACTTCAGAGTAGCATTGTGGCCAGAGAATACCCAGACTCTGAAAAATGAGATTGTGATTTTGTTTACATGTCTGTGACCCCTGTACCTAGCATTGTCTGGCGAACAATTGGTGTTCAATAAATGTTTATTGGATCAAAGTCACTGAGAAGGTATAGGAAGTGGTAATTTAGGCTTTAGTTAGGATATACAAGGTGTGATCACAAAATACAGTGAATGTTTAAATAAAAAAAAATTAGTACAGTAAAAGACACATTGCCATTAACCCCCCTCAAAATACTCCCTCTCACTTTGAACACACTCATCCCATCACACTCATCCCATCCCATCTTGCAACTTTCTGAAGCAGTTCTGAAAGTCTTCTTTAGTACGTGTCTTTAGTTGCGCTGTTGTGGCTGCCTTGATGTCCTGAATCGATTCAAAATGTTTTCCTTTCATGGTCATTTTGACTTTGGGGAGCCAGAAGTGGCACAGTGCCAGATCTGGTGAATAAAGTGGATGAGGACACACCACAATGTTTTTATTTGACAGAAATTACCGTACTGGAAGCAATGCGTGACATGGAACGTTGTCATGCTGGAGGTTGAAGTAAAGACACTCACGAAAGAGGGCTTCCAGAACTGTTTCAGAAAGCAGCAAGAATGATGGGATAAGTGTGTTTGAAGTGAGGGGGAGTATTTTTGAGGGGGATTAATGGCAATGTATATTGTATTGTAATCGTTTTCTTTTTATTTAAATATTCACCATATTTTTTTATCATACCATGTCTGTTTGTTTTCACATCCCCCTGATCTTCTCGTCTTTATCTGAATATGTTTCCACTAGGGATTTTTAGGTTTACCTGCTTAACCTTTATCCTACAATAATTATGCAGTTTTCATGCTGCTAATTGGCTTGTAGGAAGACCTAGTCTCTGCTGATATGTTCCTCTTATCTTATTTGTCAATAAGAATAGAGAAGATCTAAAATACAAAATACATTTGAATTTACATTTAAATTAAAACAGGCGATAAGACATTGGAGTAGGGCACTAATTCATGTTGGCATAGAAGTTGGAACCTCCTTTTGCATTTTTGTTAACACCAAAGATACTTATTTGGTGTTTTCTCACCTTTTCCATAAAAACAGAGCTTTTATAAAGCAGGAAGAAAATTAGCTGTTTTCTTTTTTCAAGATTTTTTGTTATAATTAACTTATGAGTCCCCCTGAATTATTGAAATGTATCTTTAATACACATTTGGGATATAGAAGAAGGGATGGGGAATTATTTGACTAAGGCTATAGTCACTTGGGTCCTAAAACAGATAACTGTTTAGCTGGTAAGCATTTTTCTTTTGAATCTTCTACTGGCATAAAGAGGCTGTTTTTTGGTGGGAACTATATTCTGCACATTTATCAAAATACAGCTCTATAGAGATACTGCTGAGTGATCTTATGATAAAAAGAGATAAATGTGTAGTATAATGAAGCTTAATTTATTTTGTCAAAGTAAATTGTTTTCTAAACATCAGATTTTAAAAAAGATTAATAAGACAAAAACTTAGGAATGAGAGGCAGTTACTTTTTAAAGCTTTTTTTTTTTTCTTTTGATGATACCCGAATTTCTTTTCTCAGATGTCAGAATTCGCTTAGTTAAGGATGAGAGTTACAGCTCGTGCTACAGACAACTGTCATGGCTTTAATGGACTGTGTGAGAGACAAAGGCCCTATCTTAAAGATGTGATATCACAAGGTTTTCCAGCTCAGTATGTTTTCTGTGCCACTTAAAGATGAAGCAGTTTTCTCAATGGTGGTCAGGTGAATGACAGCAAAGTGTACTTTGCAAAAGCACTTTGGGAGTTGGAAGGATGTATACCTGGCATACGTTGGTTTGTTTCTTAAGTTTTAATTTAGCACCTTTGTACCTATCATGTCCTAGATGCTGAAATAGGATGATAATTAGATTCAGGTCCTGCTTTCAAGGAACCTACAGTTTACTAAGAAAGACAGACAAACTTCAGTAAATGAAGGACTCCAGGGAAAGCAGAGAAGGGGTCAAGGGTGGTGCCCCCTGAGAAGCAATGAGGATGAGTTTATCAGATAGGAGGGAACTAGGGAGAGCACAGCATAAAGTATATATAATGAGTGGGGCACACCTGGGAACCGGAAGTAGCTCAGTCTGGCTGGGAAATGATAGGAACAGAGCCGTTGATTTTAAAGGGCTTAGATGACATCAAATTTCAGGATTTAATTCTTGCCTTCTGGGAATTTGTATTCTAAGAGACTGGATGAAGCAGAGTATGCCAGTAAAAAGGGGGATGAAGTACTATGAACAAAATTAATATAAAATACACTACAGTTTTTGAGAAGGAGAAACGTGATCCCTGAATTTGACAGGTCATCTTGTCAGCATAGGTTTCATTCCAAGTCCAGGATTAGCCAGGATGTGTGTGTGTGTGTGTGTGTGTGTGTGTGTGTGTGTGTGTGTGTGTGTGTGTGTGTAGGGAGGAAGGGAGGGGGGAGAGAGAGAGACAGAGAAAGAGAGAGAGAGAGAGAGAGAGAGAGAGAGAGAGAGAGAGAGAGAGAGAGAGAGAGAATATGAATATGCAGACTTTAGACTTATGGAATTGCCCACAGTAGGGAAATGGAGGAAGGCAGTAGAATAGTGGTGTCATGGTGCTTACTGTGGATTAGGATTATTTTCACAATCCAAAACTTTAATGATGTCTGATGAACTAGCTCAACTTCTCATTTTGGGCTGAGTACATCTACATAATCGTAAATCAGTGTTTTTCAACCAGGGTTGGTTTTGCCCCATGGGGACATTTGACAATGTCTGGAGACACTTTTGGTTGTTACACTGGGGTAGAGGATGCTACCATCATCTAGTGGGTAGAGGCCAGACATGCTGCTAAATATGTTACAATGCACAGGATAGACTCCCATTATAAAGAATCACGTAGCCCCAAGTGTCAATAGTGTCCAGGTCAAGGAATCCTGCCTTGGAGGTCCCCACAGCAGGTGTATGTACTGTGTCAGATGGCATTTAGCTGAAAGGACAAAACTCGATCCAAAAAATCAGTCTATGCATATTTGTCCACTGCCTCAATCAGTATGCAGTGTACATTGTGGAAATAACAATACTGTGTTATTTGTGGACTGTGAGAACAAGTAAAAATTTCCTTTAAAAAAGTCTCAGTGCTCTAACTACTGCTTTTATGCGTGTTATCTGGGTCAGGTTGGAATGGCTTCTTTTCTTAAAAACCAAGGAATATAAATTGGCAGACTTTCTACCTAGTGATCTTAAAAATTAAATGGCTTAAATTTTGAAGAACACAGTGAGTGACTTGAAATAAGAATGATTAGAACAAAATAGCTACAGATAAAATCCATGAAAATTCCAGAGCCATTTTCTCGTGGCCATTTCCAGTTTCTAGATGATATATATTTTAGAAAGATGTTTTCTTAATCTTTTAGGCCATAGTGTCAGTGTAAAGATACTTTTTCTTTGGAAAAGCCTTCACCCTAATCTAAGTCAACAAATGACAGACCAACTCTTGAGAAGAGAGCCTGTTTGTTGTTAGTCTTATTTGAAGGTGGGCTTATTTAAATAGCTGTAGATATACATATTGTGTTTTATTTAATGGGTTATATTTTTTTTTAATTTATCTATTTATATATATTTTTAATTAGCTTCAGGTGTACAACAAAGTGCAATAGTTATACTTTTTACCCCTCAAAGTGACAACCCCCCCTCCCAATTCTCCCTCACCCACTCCTTCCCCCTATATCATACTATTACAATTCCTTTGACTCCCTTGCACTGTATAATCCACATCCCATGACTATCTATATATTCAATTACAGTTGGCATACAATATTATACAACATCAATTTCAGGTATACAATGCAGTGATCAAGCCTCTACTCCATCCATGAAGTGGTCTCCCTAACAAAACATGTGACCATCTAACACCCCACAAAATTTTAACAACATTATATTCCCCGAACTGTCTTTCATATCCCTATGACAATACTGTAGTTAACTATTTGTGCTGTCTAATCCTTTCCCCTTCTCCTTCATTGCCACCCCACTCCCATCTAGCAAACCTGTTTTTCCTCTATATTTATGAGACTGTTTCTGTTTCTTTCGCTCATTCATTCAGTTTTTCAAATTCCACATATAAGTGAGATCATATGGTATTTGTCTTTCTCCGACTGACTTATTTCACTCAACATAATAGTTTCTAGGTCCATCCATATCGTTGCAAATGGTACAATTTCATTCTTCTTTATAGCGGAGTAATACTCCATTGTATAAATGTACTACAGTCTCTTAATCCAGTCATCAACCGATGGGCATTTCGGGTGTTTCCAAGTCTTGGCTATTGTAAATATCGCTGCAATAAACATAGTGGTGCACATATTTTTTCCAATTAGCGTCTTGGATTCCTCTGGGTAGATTCCCAAGAGTGGAATTGCTGGGTCATACGGCAGTTCCATTTCCAGTGTTTTGAGATACTGATTTCCATATGGCTGCACCAATTTGCAGTCCCACCAACAGTGCACCAGGGTTCCCTCTTCTCCACACCCTCGCCAGCACTTGGTGTTTGTTGATTTGTTGATGATAGACATTCTGACTGGAGTGAGGTGGTATCTCATTGTGGTTTTTATTTGCATTTCTCTGATGATTAGTGAGGTTGAACATTTTTTCATATGCCTATTGGCCATCTGTATGTCCTCTTTAGAGAAATGCCTCCTCATATTCTCTGCCCATTTTTTAATTGGGTTGTTTGTTTTTTTGGTGTTGAATTGCATGAGTGTTTTATAAATTTTGGATATCAACCCCTTATCAGATATATCATTGGCAAATATCGTCTCCCATTCAGTAGGCTGCCTTTTTGTTTTATTGATGATTTCCTTTGCTGTGAAAAAACTTTTAAGTTTGATGTAATCCCATATGTTCACTTTCTCTTTTGTTTCCTTTACCCGAGGGGATATATCAGTAAAAATATTACTCAGGGTAATGTCTGCAACTTACTCCCTATGTTTTCTTATAGGAGTTTTATAGTTTCAGGTCTTACATTTAAGTTTTTAATCCATTTTGAATTTGTTCTCATATATGGTGTAAGTAAGTGGTCTATTTTCATTTTTTTGCATGTGTTACTCCAATTTTCCCAGCACCATTTATTACATAGACTATCTACACTCCAGTGTAAATTCTTGCTTCCATTGTCATAGACTAAATGACCGTATATAGACGGGTTTATTCCTGGGCTCTCTATTCTCTTCCATTGGTCTATGTGTCTGTTTTTATGCCAGTACCATACTGTTTTGATTACTGTAGCCTTGTAGTATGTTTTGATGTCAGGTAGTGTGTTGCCTACCACTTTGTTCTTATTTCTCAACATTGCCGTAGGTATTCGGGGTCTTTTGTGGCTCCATATAAATTTTAGGATTCTATGTCCTATTTCTGAGAAAAAATGTTCTTGGTAGTTTGATAGGAATTGCATTGCATCTATATATTGCTTTAGGTAGTATTGACATTTTAACTATATTAATTCTTCCTATCCATGAGCATGGTATGTATTTCCAATTTATTTGTATCTTCTTTGATTTTTCTCTTCAGTGTCTCATAATTTTCTGAGTACAGGTCTTTTACTTCTTTAGTTAAATTGATTCCTAGATATTTTATTTTTTTTGGAAGCAATTGTAAAAGGGACTGATTTCCTGATTTCTTCTTCTGATAGTTCATTATTGGTGTATAGAAATGCCACTGATTTCTGAATATTAATTTTGTATCCTACCTCACCAAATTCATTTATCAGTTCTAGCAGTTTTGTGGTGGAGCCTTTGGAATTCTCTATATATAGTATCATGTCATCTGCATATAATGAAAATTTTACTTCCTCTTTTCCAATTTGGATGCCTTTTATTTCATTTTCTTGTCTGATTGCTGTGGCTAGAACTTCCAGAACTATGTTAAATAGAAGTGGTGAAAGCCGGCAGCCTTGTCTTGTTCCTGATCTTAAGGGGAAAGCTTTCAGCCTTTCCCCATTGAGTACGATGTTTGCTGTGGGCTATCATATATGGCCTTTATTATGTTGAGATATGATCCCACTATTCCCACTTTAGGAATCTTTAGCATAAATGGCTGCTGGATTTTGTCAAATGCCTTTTCTGCATCTATTGATATGATCATATGATATTTATTTTTCATTTTGTTAATGTGATATATTACATTAACTGATTTGCGGATATTGGACCAGCCTTGCATACCAGGAAAGAATCCCACTTGATCGTGGTGTATGATCTCTTTAATGAGATGCTGAATTTGGTTTGCTAATATTTTGTTGAGAATTTTTGCATCTATGTTCATTAGGGATATTGGCCTGTAGTTTTCCTTTTTTGTAGTATCTTTGTCTGACTTAGGAATCAGGGTGTTAGTGGCTTCATAGAAAAAGTTTGGGAGCCTTCCCTCTTTCTGTACTTTTTGGAATAGTTTGAGGAGAATAGGTATTAATTCTTTTTTGAATGTTTTGTAAAATTTACCTGTGCAGCCATCTGGTCCCGGGCTTTTGTTTGTTGGAAGATTGGTGATTACTGATTCAATTTCTTTGGCAGTAATCAGTCTGTTCAGAGTTTTTTCTTTTTGGTTCACACTTGGTAGATTGTGTGCTTCTAGAAATTTATGCATTTCTTCCAGATTGTCGAATTTGTTAGCATATAGTTGCTCATAGTATTTTCTTAAAATTTTCTGTGTTTCTGTGGTATCTGTTGTCACTTCTCTTCTTTCATTTCTGATTTTATTAATTTGGGTCCTCTCTCTCTTTTTCTTGGTTAGTCATGCTAAGGGTTTGTCGATTTTGTTTATTTTTTCAAAAAACCAACTCTTGGTTTCATTGATCTTCTGTATTGTTTTTTGGTCTCTATTTCATTTATTTCTGCTCTGGTTTTATTATTTCCTTCCTTATGCTCCCTTTAGGTTTGTTTTGCTGTTTTTTTTCTAGTTCCCTTAGGTGTAAAGAGAGTCTGTTGATTTGAGATTTTTCTTCCTTCGTTAGGTAGGCCTGCACTGCTATGAACTTCCCTCTTAGGACTGCTTTCGCTGCATCCCAGAGATTTTGGGTCATGGTGTTTTCATTTTCATTTGTCTCAAGGTATCTTTTGATTTCCTCCTTGATCTAATTTTTTACCCACTCACTATTTAGTAGCATGTTATTTAGCCTCCATGTATTTGTAAGCTTTCCAGATTTCTTCTTATAATTGATTTCTAGTTTCATAGCATTGTGGTCAGAGAAGAAACTTGCTGTGCTTTCAATCTTCTTAAATTTGTTGAGACTTGTTTTGTGGCCTAACATGTGGTCTATCTTGGAGAATGTTCCATGTGCACTTGAGAAGAATGTATATTCTGTAGCTTTGGGGTGAAATGCTCTAAAAATATCAATTAAATCCAGCAGGTCTAAAGTGTCATTTAAGGCCACTATGTCCGTGTTGATTTTCTGTCTGGAGGATCTGTCCATTGGTGACAACGGGGTGTTGAAGTCCCCTACTATGATAGTGTTACCGTTGATGTCTGCCTTTATGTCTGTCAGAATCTGTTTTATATATTTAGGAGCCCCTATATTGGGTGCATAGATGTTTACTAGGGTTATGTCCTCTTGTTGAATTGATCCTTTTGTTATTATGTAGTGCCCTTCTTTGTCTTTTAATAGTAGTCTTCATTTTAAAGTCTATTTTGTCTGAAATAAGTATTGCTACTCCAGCTTTTTTCTCATGTCCATTTGCATGATATATCTTATTCCATCCCTTTACTTTCAGTCTGTGTGTGTCTTTTGATCTGAGATGAGTCTCTTGTAGACAGCGTATGCATGGGTCCTGTTTTCTTATCCACTCAGCCACTCTTTGTCTTTTGATTGGAGCATTTAGCCCATTCACATTTAAAGTAATTACTGATAGGTGTATATTTATTACTTTGTTATTTGTGTTTCTTGTCTTCCTGGGTTAGCTTGTTTTCCCCTTTCTTCTGTTTAAAAAAGACCTTTTAACATTTCCTGCAATGATGGCTTAGTGGTAATGAACTCCTTAAACTTATTCTTTCTGAGAAGCTCTTTATTTCTCCTTCAATTTTAAGTGATAGCCATGCTGGGTAGAGCAATCTTGGTTGTAGACCTTTATTTTGTGTCACTTTGAATATCTCCTGCCATTCCCTTCTGGCCTGTAGAGTTTCTGAAGAAAAGTCAGCTGTTAGTCTTATAGGAGTTCCTTTGTATGTAACCTGTTGTCTTTCTCTTGCTGCTTTTAGGATTCTGTCTCTGTCTTTAAACTTTGCCATTTTAACTATGATGTGCCTTGGTGTAGGCCTGTTTGGATTCAGCCTGTTTGGAACTCTCTGTACATCCTGGGCTTGTATGCCGATTTCCTTCACCATGTTAGGGAAGTTTTCAGTCATTATTTCTTTAAATACATTCTCAATCCCTTGCTTCTTCTCTTCTCCTTCTGGTATTCTTATGACATGAACGTTGTTGTATTCCATGTTGTCCCAGAGGTCTCTTAAACTATTTTCATTCTTTTTTATTTTTGTTGTTCCAGCTGGGAGATTTCTGCTATTTTGTCTTCTAATTCGCTGATCTGCTCCTCTGCTTCATCTATTCTACTGGTGATTCCTTCGAGTATGTTCTTCATTTCAGTTATTGTACTCTTTAGTTCTAACAGGTTGTTTTTTATGGTTTCCCTATCCTTCTTTATGTCCTCGCTAAGTTCCTTAAATATTCTTATCATCAGGGTTCTAAACTCTGTCTCGGAAAGTTTGGATACCTCTGTTTCATTTAGTTCCATTTCTAGGGTTTTCTTCTGATCTTTTACTTGTGACATGTTTGTTTGTTTTTTCATTCTGGCTGTCGTTCCATGAATGCTTTGATATATTAGATAGATCATCTAGAAAGAAGAGAAAAGGAAAAAAGAGAAAGAGAAAAAAAAAGAGGTGTGATTCCTCTCCATCCTCTTTAAACTGCAGACCACTTGCTCAGGTTTGCAGTGTTCTTTCCACAATTAGCTGCTGTGTGCTCTGGAACTGTGCTCACTATCAAAAAAAAAAAATTTTTTTTCTTCACAGGTTGTTACAGGTTGTCTGCTACTGAGTCTCAGTGAACAGACTGATGCAGCTGGAGAGCACTCGCCCTGCGTTTCCCTGGCAACGCAGCACAAGCAGGGCGGAGGGTGGGGATCCAAGGCGGCTTGCACACTCCTGCGTCTCAGTGAGCAGCCTGATGGAGCCGGAGGGCACATGCCCGGCGTTTCCTTGGAAACGCAGCCCAAGCAGGGCAGAGTGTGGTGACCCAAGGTGGCTCACGCACATCTCAGTGAGCAGTCTGATGGAGCTGGAGGGCACCCGCCCGGTGATTCCTGGGAAACGCAACACAAGCAGGGCGGAGGGTGGGAACCCATGGCCGCTGGCGCACTCCTGCATCTGAGTGAGCAGCCTGATGGAGCCGGAGGGCACCCTCCAGGCGTTTCCCTATCAATGCAACACAAGCAGGGTGGAAAGTGGGAATCCAAAGCCGCATGCACATGCACGCACGCACACATGCATGGATTCCTGCACCAAGTTCACCAGACCAATGGGATCGCAGATCTGACCTTCTGTGGGAGGGCCCAACCCTGAAAAAACGGCAGCCTCCTGTATACCACTCATGTTCAAGCTCTGCACCAGTGGAACAATAGTCCCAAAACCTCTAGCTTCTGCACCAAAGTTGCTCAGTTCAGTCCCTCCCCACAGGCTCCTGGGCCCGGCTCATCCAGCTACTCCCTCCGACCGGAAATGGGTGAGTGCTTGCCAGCGAGCGAACCCGTGTGCTGGCCCCACTGGTTCTCCAGCTGTTCCCAGCCTCACGGAGCCGAGCAAAGAGAGTCCTTACTAATTTCTACCGCCCACTATCGTGGAACTCCTCTTCCTTGCAAAGCAGCTCTGGGCTAATGAGCTCGGTGTGGGGCCCGAGAGTCTCTCCTCCAATCGGAGAAGCCTCCCCACACAGCTGGGGCGTCCCTCACGGAGCTCGCCCTCTCTTGTCTGCGCCCCTCCTACCAGACTTGACGTGGCCTCCTCTTTATGTCCTTCATTTAGAGGTTCTGTTCATCTAATGTTCAGGGGACTTCTGAGGTTAAAGGTTGCATAAATTATTTGTAATTTTGATGTGATCCTGGGAGGCAGTTTGGAGAGCATATGTCTATTCTGCCATCTTACCAGAACTCTCCTTAATGGGGTGATATTCATTTTGGATAAAGGATAGGGAAAAAACAAACAAAACAAACAAAAAACCCCTCCATCTATTTTATACAACAGAGAGTAAAGAAAATGCACCAAAAGCAAAATTGTTAATTAGCACATTATATTTCCAGCTAGAACATTATAGAAAGTACTAGTGACTAACACAAATCCAGGGCTTCATTATTTTTTTTCTTCCTTTCTGCATAAAACTAGAAATTTATTACAGGTTGGCATCTTGAAGATAGGGAGATTTAGTGTTTTCATAAGTTAGGAAGGCATGAGGCTTTTTAAAGAAGTTTATTTTAAAAATAGAAGTACAAGATACTTTCTCATTTAAAGTATATTATAGTATTTTGTAACAGGAAAAAAATAATTTGCCTCCCACAAACATTTTCCTGTGAAGATAAGCTCAGTTAAGTGGGCAGATGTTCTTCTGAGTTGTTTTAATAGAATCCTGCTGTTGGGTCCTTTGTCTCAGCTCTAGGCAGGCTCAGTATGCACTCAAACCTTCAACTTCCAGGCTCTTTAATCACCTTATTCACTGCCAGCTCCAACCTGTGGTTGGTTCTCACCTTAGCTGTGAAATGCTTAGTCAATCTTTGACTCATAAAGGAATTTGAAACGTTTATTTTGGGTACTTTGGTAGCCCCTACTTATATTATGTCTGTTTTCTGAAAGAGCTTTTGCTGTTAAGTCTTTCCGGATGAAACTCCATCATGGATGAAATAGTTATAGGGGCACCTTGCTCAACATATTCTTCTGTAGGACATGAAAATGATTTTTTCTTGCAAGTAGAAATAGTTTAAATCCCAGGGTAGCTTGCTATTTTAAGGAGCCTACTGTGAATCTGCCTTTAGAAAAATCACTCCATATTTTCCAATTAAATTAAAGAAAAATGGTAAGTAATTTCACCAGAGCTTGATTATATATGCTTCCTTCTTTTATTTATTTAAATAATTTAAATTTAAATCTTTAAACAAAATACTAGACAAATAATTTTTTCCGTAGGTAAGAGTTGTTTTTTGTTTTGTTTTGTTTTGTTTTTCCTTTCAAGCTCCTTTTCTTGGCATCAGAATTTTTTTGGATCCCCATGAGTCCAGTAAGGAAGTTCTGATATTTCTTTGCTCTGAAGTTAGGATAACCTGATTTGTTGTATTTCCTCTGCAGGGAATTTATCCCCAGATTTCTCATTCCTCAATTGGTCTCTTTCAGACTCCCTTCTGTCCCCCACTCTTTTACAAACCCTGCCAGGCTAACACTCTTAGCTGCACAGGTTCCCCTGGCTTACTCCACTACCCTGCTCAGAAGCTCCCCATGGCTCCCTACTGCTTAGAGAATCAAGTCTAATCTTAAATTTGCCTCAAGAACCTTTTCTTGTCCATCCTCCTCAGTGGAGCATCCAGTGTTTCCTTGCTGATACCTCCCTACAGCCACCTGGGTCTACTGGCCACTCACTATCCCACTGCTTGGCCTGCCTTTACTTGGACAGATCGCTAACTACCTGTCAAGTCTTCTTTTGTCGCTTCCATGTAGCTCTACTACCTCTCAAGAGTAGATAGTTCCCCCTGCAGAGTGAATGAAAGTGTCTAGAGAAAAGTTTTAAAGATAAAAAGAAAGTTTTTTAAATTCAGCTTTAACTCAGTATAAATATAACTAAGCTCTGTCAACATTTATATAACTTTTCCAGTCCTGCAGATGGTATTTTAAATTTAGGGTTGGGAAACATCTCTTATTTATCTTTATATCCACTTGGGACCAATCCAAGGTATTCAGAAAATAATGAATGGCTGGTCAGCACTATGAATGTGATCAGATGCTGTGTAGCACTTCTTAATGTAAACTATTATTGTAAATTGCAGCACAGTAGGAAGACAGATGGATACAGAGAATTAAAATCTAGATTCTAATACCTCTGCTCTCACAATGGAAAGTTCTGGTGTTTATTTCTGGGACCATTTGCTTCCCCTCCTGCTTCTGAAGGTTGTTGGGACAATCAAAAGAGAAACAGTAGGTAAAAGTTATTTGAAAGTGACAAAACTCTATCTGGTTTTAAGGTGAGATGGTTACAATATTTGGGGCTGAAAAGAATATTAACTTTCTCAGGCTTCTCTCCAGTGTGTCCATCCACTCAAGTTCAGTTGCAGTCTCTGACAAAATAAATAACCCATTTAGCTACATTCCTTTCTCAGTGTTGGCATCTTCTCATTTAAATAGTGAATGTCTATCATGGCTCACAAATCTGCCTACCTCAGGTACTATTGGTTCTGATGGGACACATAGGATAGTAGCTCAGTATTTGGCCAGAATTAGAACGGTGACCACTTTTGTGCATCAGGGTAGACACAATGTGTGGCTGCTTCAGCTGATAATGAAACCATCCTGTGCCCTCATCATGCCACACTGCATTTGCCTGGCAGGGGAAAAATTTCCAATGCACTGACTTGCTATCTTACTTACTTTTGTCACTGATTCTATACAAGGAGTTGTTTCTACTAGCTCTGATGGGAGGGAGGGAGCATGTACTTAATGGTTAGAGCACGAGTTCCAGCATTGGACTGCTTCCATCCAAATGCTGCCTGACTGTTTTCAAACTATGTGACTTCCAACAGACCACTCTGTGCCTCTGGGCCTTGGTTTTTTATTCTCTGTGAGATGCAAGAAAATAATTTTTAACCTCAGGTTTGCAGTGAGATTGAAATTAGAAAATGCAGGGAAGGCAATTAGGATTTATAAAAATGTACTTGAAATTTAGTTTCAGACTTCTTAGGCAGTAGTGGTTCAAATCGAATCCACTGTATGATATTTTCTATCAAAGTGTTGCTGATTCAACAAGAAAAACAGGGCTAAGCTACTCCCCATTTCCTCCCTTCCCAACCTCCCAGCCCCGCAGTGCTCTGTCCTGTACCAGCCTGAGGTCACCTTTAAAGGCTGAGCTCACCTTTAAAACTCAGCCACAATCCTTCTTGTCCTTTGAATCAGTGGGAATAACTAGCCAAATTGATGGTGTCTCCTTTACTTCTCTTCTTCTGTCTCCAAACCCAGACATCTGGGGTGCTAATTTTGGCTTCATGGGCTTAAAACACAAATCATTTTATTGGTGGACTGCTGCAGGCTTGGTGAGGTAAGGAGGAAAGCTAATTCACAGGGGAGCTAACTCATCTAGAATGTAGGCACTGAGGGGATGTCAGGCCTGCCCATCTTTACTTTATACCTAGTAATTGACTTCAAATTACTCACCACTTGCTGGAATGGCTGGAGAGATGATCACAATGTATGATGAAAATGTTTACTGCTTTTAGTCTCTGCTGTTGACAACAAAAAGCATAAAATGTATAACAACTTTGCACTATTAACATACAACCTACAAGCAAGATGATGACCACAATAACAGCTACTGTTTTCCAAGAACATAGTGACTGGCCCAAAGTCAGATGAGACTTTTACACAGAATAGCTTTTTTTCAACATCCTGTGGTGAGCTTCTATTTATTTTTATCCCCATTTTACAGATGAAGAAACTGAGGCCGAGAAGAGTTAAGTAACTAGTCCCAGGTCATTTGTAAAAAAAGTAGCACAGCCAAATTCAAATCAGGTCAGGGTCACCTTGAAGCTTGAGATCACACTAGCTATGTTATTATCAGTCAACTGTGAAAAACAAAACAAAATATTTTATTTTGTAAGGTGTATGGCTAATTGGATTCTTTAAATTTACACATGGTAAAATCATTCTTATTAACAATCTTTGAAGTCTATGTACTAATCTGTATTGAGTTTTATGTTGTCCACATTTCGAGGAAGGAGCATTGTCACAAACATTATTTGGCCTTTGTTTTCCAGCATCTATCGTGATTCAGAAATGGTGGTGTCACATGCATCCTTGTTTGGAAGGAGAGGATTGTAAAGTGCTGCCAGATTACTCAGGTTGGTCCTGTAGCAGTGGCAATAAAGTCAAAACTACAAAGGCAAGTATAGACACAACACAATGGTGACTTAACTTCAGCATTATTAACTCTGGGCTTCACCCCTTCATTTTATGCTGCCATCAAAAGGACACATTATCTATCTTGGTAAACCTGGTTGGGCAGTGCCACTGTGTTTGGCCTTTTAGAAAAATCCTCTTCCCAGCATCACCCTTTATGTCAGATTTTACTGAGCAGTGATTTGTTGGATGAATTTGTTATTTTAGTCAGGGATACCAAGTTAATTTCAGATCTTTCGGGGTCAAATGTATGGTGACAGAAAGAGATTGGACTTTGGGTGTGAATACACAATGCAGTACACAGATGATATATTATAGAATTGTACACTTGAAACCTATATAATTTTATTAACCAGTATCACCCCAATAAATTTAATTTAAAAAAGTAAAGGTTTACAAAAGTTGACAAGTCAGTGTATTAAAAGGGCCTGGCAAGAATCTACATATATATGATTTACTAAAGTAGAAATACATATGCCTGTAAGGAGATTTAATGTTGAAGACTCTAATTCAAGTCTTATAAGTCAAAAGTTTCCTCCTCAAAAGGTTCTCTTTCCAGTTCTCCCTGTCTCTGAAGGACACCACTGTTGACTCAGTTCTTGAACCAGAAATCCAACTTCTTCCTTATGTCCCCATGTCTGACATTTATTTTGCCCATGGGACTGCTACTCCAAAATTCCTCCATGACTCTGCATCACTGTACTTACAGCCCCCATCCATCCACCCCTGTGTCTCATCTGGACCACCGAGCTGCTGCCTCACATCTGTTCTTGCTCCTATCCAATCTGCTCTCCATATGATGATGACATTCGTTTTTGTGAAATGCGAATCTTCTAAGCTAGTACACCCCAGATTTTTCTAATGGCATCCTCTGGTTCCCTACTCCACTAGCCCCTGTCTGTTAGGCCCTTATTAATAAGTCAATGGGCAATTTACCTGCCCTACATTCTTTCTGCTCCTGCCACCTCTATTGGCTGGTAGTCCCTCTTACTCCCTTGTCTGCAGTTGTAAAGGAATATACTCTTCATGGAATGTGCTTCCTTCCTTTTTTTCTAGTTTACCATTACTTCTTCAGGGGACATTTCCCTGATTGGATCTTGTCCCCTTTTCCTTTGAGTATTTATTATGGTTATATTTTCCATCTATTGGTATACATTTGACCCTTGAACAACTTGACACGCCCTCTACCTCTCACTCCTCTGCAGTCAAAAACCATGTATAACTTTTGACTTCCTCAAAATCTGTGGTCCCTCAGTATCTGCGGGAGATTGGTTTCAGGAGGCCCACAGATGGCCAAATCTACTGATGCTCAAGTATACTATATAGAATGGGTTGATAAATGCACACAGCTAACCCTCTGCATCTGTGGACACCCACCTGTGGATAGAAAGCACTACAGGTATTTATTGAAAAAATTCTGCATGTAAGTAGACCCTCACAGTTCAAACTTACGTTGTTCAAGGGTCAGGTGTACTTATTTGCCTAATACCTAGAGCTTCCCATCCAGGGCAGAGCTGAGAAGTCAGGGCCTGTGTCCATTTCTGCTTACCCTGATAGTCCCAGAGCTTGCTGAGTATTTCATTAACAATTTTTTTGAATGAAAATTAGTAAAACATGACATTCTGGGATTATTAGAATGAGACACACTGGAACGGAGTGACTCTGTAGTTATGGTTTCTTTCTGAGCTTTGGCCCCTCAGGAGGTATAATGACTCTTGAATGACTTCTCATCTTGCTTATATTTTCCCCTTTATGAGTATTTTGATTACTCAACAGAGTTCATTCATCTTCAACCACTGAGGTCAAAAGCAGGTGAATTCTTCTCTTAATTGTGTACATAAGATATTATAATAAAATTTTATAAAATAAATATTGAAATATAATGCCATTAATATAAAAGATATTAAATCAAAAATGTTAAAATAATATGTTTTATAATAAATTTTAAAGTATATGTAAATTTTTGTTGACATTATCATACCAAAAATTATCAATAGTATATTAAGTCAGTTTATTAAGTTCCTTATTATCTATTTAAAGCATAATTTCAAAACCAAGACTGTTTTCAATTATTAATTGCAATTATCATCTAACTTGTCCTTGTCAGTGATACCAAGCAGATAATAATATATGACCTGATGCATGCCTTTATATCCAGGGCAGTGGAAATTCACGGAGTAATTGGTTGGAGGAAGGAGGTTAACACTCCATTATTTCTATCAGCTCCTCTTTTAAGCCAACCCCAATAAGCTCCAAATCTATTGTATATAAACCCAAGTGTGCCTGCTAAACAAACCCTGCCTTAAACTAATTCTACTCTCATTTTGCCACTGGCCCCTTTCAGCCATTTCCCCCTAATCCCTCTTGAAATAAAAATCTTGGTATTACCAATGAGTTAGGATCTTATGTTCATCAATGATAAGATTTTCTTTTATTGTAATTCTTGTAGACCAAGAAGAAATATTTCAGAGGATTATATTTGCATTGATTTTTACATGTAAATATGAAACAGGACCATGAGTGCAAGCCAGTCATAATCCAAAAAAGTATGTGTCAAAGTAGCCTCTTGCTACAGTGATTCCCTCTCCATTTATGTACAGTTAGAGAGGGCATTTGCAGGAAGCAAATCTTTCGGGGCATTTTGACTCTGTGCGTTGGGAATATAAGTTTGCTCTAGGTAAATCCTCAATGGTAGTGACATTTCATTTGGCACTTTGAAAAGCTGTAGAAACATAATACAGTTCCTTAAGCTATCGTGATACTTAGCTGCTTTTTTTTAGTGATAAGCCACTTGAGAATAATTTCAAAGTTGTAAAACTTTGTTTCCTTTTTTAATCCAAGTCAGTGTGACTTGAACTGCATAAAACATGTTATGTCTTTTATGGATCTTCTGCACATACAGTAAAGTAATTTGTGGAAGTGTGACTGGCTTCTGTGCCCACAGAAGCTATATCTTTTTTTTATAATCATCTAACCTTACAACACTGGTGAGACAGCAACCCTACAAAGGTAGAGCAATTGCCACCCTAGAGGAGAGGGTATTAACTATATAACAAAATAGTTTCCATTTTCCTTAACCTGTTCATGCACAACAAAACATAGAAGGGCCAAAAGGTAAGATTGTCTGTCTATAGCAAGCCACCTATGTCAGAATTTTATTTTCCATTTGTATGCAAATTTGAAAATAGCTTGCAGTTAACTTGAGATATTAATAGGCTTAGATGAAGATATAAAGATGAGAGGGGGCAACTCCCTAACCAGTCATTTTGTCTTTCCCAAAGTATAGATGGTTGGCATTGAATTTATTCTGCCCGTGTAGTTTTCAAGGTCCCCAGAGAGGGTGCAGCTATTATTTCTTGTGGAAAACTATAATTCTCTCTCTCTGTCGTTCTGCCTCAGTTTCCATTTTCTTAATTCTAAGTTTTACGGCATTCTCTGTGCTAAATAGTTTTTTATCTGAGTTGTCAGTATTAAGGTTACTAGCTAGTGCATGACATCATCTTCATACCAAAGCCAATCATTTGTCATGCTTTTGTTATTGAAAATAGAAGAAAGTCATATTAAATATCTAGAACTTTCAGATTTTTTAATGTTCTTACTTTTACAGCACCTACTAACAGGGAAGAGCTGTGTCTCTAGAGCAGCAGTTCTCCACTAGGGGAAATTTTGCCCTCAAGGACTATTTGATGTCTGGGGACACTTTTAGTTGTCACACATTGGGGAGGGGATGTTATGGACATCTTGTGGGTAAACACCAGGGATGCTCTACTAAGCATCCTAAAACTCACAGGACAGCCTACATAAAAAACAATTGTCTGGCCCCCGATGTCAATAGTGCTGAGATTGAAAAATTCTGCTTTAGAGAATAGTATATATTTTTCAGTAGCTCTTTGCAAGCATCCTACCTGATTACCTTACATCATTTTGTTCTTCAAAGTGTCTAATTGTTTCTAATAGTTTATATTGGAAAGCCAAGGTAGGAGTTAGGAATTTAAACAACAGCATTTTTCTTCAACACCTCCATCACTCTGAAGATCTAAGATGACCAAGTTCCTTTGGTATTGTATTCAGATGGCTCTTTAATTGATCACTTTCTCTGTTCCTGGCCTACCACATTGGGCCATATTCCTCTTTTGCCACAATATTATACTAATTGATAACAGTAGCTGTAGAAAAATCATTGTGGGCACTTGTTAAAAATGCACTGCTTTGAGCCCCACCTCCAGGACACTCTGGCATAGTGAGACTGGGGTGGGGCTTAGAAAGCCATACTTTACAAAAATGGTTGGGGTGACTAACAAACAAACATGCAGGAGCCATTGGTTTAACTGAGTTCCTTACTGCCCTCAGCTCTCACCTTTATCGGTTTATACTCTGCTCTCTGTGCCACCAGCATTAACTCCCTACCAGGTTCCTCCCTGAAGAGACCATTCATGGATGCCCATTGGTAACAAGTTGAAAATACAGAGTACAAGCATTTTGGGGATGGGCCTTCACTGACACTCATCCATTGGGCCATGTGTTTCCACACCCCATTGCTTTCTTCTCCATGTCCTTTCTCTCTAAAGTTCCACTTGTGTTTTCAGGTCTAGCTGAGATGACTTCTTTAACCTGAAGTCTTCTTTTCCCTGATTCCTACAGCCAGAGCTTAAAATACTCAAGGTACCGTGTCACATGAGAGTGGAGCTAATAAGCATATAAGCAACCTTTATCCACAAAATTCCAAAATAATGATGAACCTTCCTTATATAATCAGTAAAATAAAAGTTTTACAGAAAAATACATCCTAATATTGAGTTGTCAGAAAAGTCATGATGTATTCTATCTATGTTTTTCAAAGGTCATTTATTTATACTAAGAACAAAGGTCAATCAATGTTGCCCATTTTGTTTGATAACCTTTTGCCACCTTTCAGTGAGCTTCATAATTCCTTGTTCATAGAAGGACCTGTCTTTATTTGCGAAAAACTGAACAAGGTGCTGATTTACAGCCTCATCTGAATTGAACACTATACCATGCAAGGAGTTTTGAAGAGGGCAAAACAAGTGGAAGTCTGATGGCACAAGGTCAGGCCAGTATGGTGGATGTGGCAACACATCCCAACCAAGCTCCAATAATATTTGACGGATGATCAAACTTGTGTGTGGTCTTGTGTTGTAGCGATGGAACACAACTCCTTTACAATTAACAAGCTGTGGACGTTTCTGGATGATGGATTCATTCAAACTGTCCAGTTGCTTACAGTACACATTTGAATTGTTTGTTTGGTTCCTTGGTAGGAGCTCAAAAAACATGACACCTTTAAAATCTCACCATACTGAGAGCATAACCTTCCTCTGATGAATATCTGCTTTCGATATCATTTGAGGTGAATCATCAGTCTGGACCAAGACAGTTTGCACACCACATTGTTGTAAACAATTCATTTCTCATCACTAATTGTCAGTCACTTCAAAAAAGGATCATTTTGGGATGGCTGAATGTCTCAGTTGGTTAAGAGCTCGCTCAAGAGTGCGAGCTGAGCTCTGAGCAACAGCAATTCGATGCCCAGCCCAAGCTGAGATGCCAACAGGTGGCAGGATGGCTCAGCTAAAAAAAAAAAAAAAAAAAAAGGGGATCTTTTAATGAGCATGTTGCAGATGTTTATACGTGCCATCAAATGAACTTCTTTGAGTTCACTCGGAACCCAAATATCGAGCTTGCTTACGTATCCCAACTTCTTCAGGTGGTCGTGAATGCTTGAATGATGGATGTTCAATGTTTGTGCAATCTCTCATGTTGTGTAATGTGGGTTTGATTCAATCATTGCCTTTATTTTGTCATCATCAGCCTCGGTGGGCCTCCCTGACCGAAGAGTGTCGTTGAGATTTAAATCACCAGAATGAAATTTCATGAACCATCATTGGCACTGACATTCTTGTAGAGCATTGTCACTGTAAACTTTATGCAACTTTTCACAAGTTTGATGCGCGTTCTTCCCTTTATGGAAGTAAAACAGTAAAATATGGCAAAAATGCAGTTTGGTCTTCCATCTCCAACTTGTAAGATTTCCAAAACTTAACAAATCGTTCAATTTTTTTTTTTTTTTTAGAATGAAGCTAGAACTGTCACCTGTCAAATGACATAGCAGTAACATAGATGGAAATGACTCTAGTACTTCCAAAAATGAACTAGTGCCATCTGTTGCAAACATGCATAATGACTTTTCCAACAACTCAACATATGTTATTCAACTTTTAGTGTAGATAGGCTCTAAATGAGCTGGGCATGGAGAATGAGCTTCCTTTAATAAGATGCCTTTGAGGATTCCATCCTAGATGGAGATCAATACTTGGCTATAAACACTGTTAGGTCATATATAGACACATGATAGACCTGGGAGGAGCTAACATGGCAGCAGCCACCCTTCTTGAGTGTTAAACACATGACAGGCACTGGATCAGGCAATTCAGTTCACATAATTCAGCCACTCTTTGCTGCAGCTGAAGGGAGCGGGTGCTATATTTACATTAGGCAGATGAAGAAACTAAGGCAAAGAGAGCTAGTCCCCCACATTCAGAAAATAACCAATTCAGTTATCAGGTTTGTCAAGCCAAAGGCTGATCCCTCTTTCTGTCACATTCTTCATCCTGTTTGTCACAAGTCTTTTTGACTTCCTCTTTCATCACTTCAGCCAAGTGATCCCTTTCAGATGCAATCCGCCATGCAATCCTTGTCTCACCTTTGTACCTCAATCAGAGAAAGGACAAATGCCTTGCATTGTCCTGAAGCCCCCCTTGTGTTCACCTCTCCACCTAGAAAGCTCTTCCCCTAGTTGGGTCTCCCTCCCTCCCCTCCTCCAAGTGTTTCCTTCCCTGACAATCCTCTATAAAATAGTAGCTGTCTCCCATTCCTGCCCCAATATTTATTTTCTCCATTATACTGATTTACTTTTTTCCATAGCACATAGCACCTATGACATAGTATTCATTTGCCTGTTTGTCTAATCCTTTCTTCTAGAATAGGAGTCAGCAAGCTATGGCTTGCTAGCCAAATCTAACCCATGGCCTGTGAGCTAAGATGGGTTATATATACAATTTTAAGTGGTTGGAAAAATCAAAAGAAAATAATATTTCATAACATATGAAAATGATATGAAATCTGAATTTCAGTGTCCATAAATAAAGCTTTTCTGGAACAAAGCCACACCCATTAGTTTACGGGTTGTATTGTCCCTGCGGCTTTTGCAGTATAAAAGCAGAGCTGAGTAGTTGTGACAGTGACTGTACACTGCAGAAGTGAATATATTTATTGTCTGGTCTTGTACAGACAAAGTGTGTGGTCCCCTACTCTAGATAAGCTCCATGAGGATGGGGTTTTTTGTTATTGTATTCCAGCACAAACAGAAGAACCGTTACTTTGTAGAATATATAAATAAAGGCCATTTTCGGTTAGCAGTAAATCTGAGGTTTAAATAAATACTTGATTGGATCTAAAGACCAGGCATGATGACTGATATCAAGTAATATAATTTAGTTTGAAAATATTTCCATGGTGTAGACATGTTAAAGTCGTCAGTTTTTATTTTTTTTTCTAGTTGGTGGATTGATTATCTAACCTGTAAAATTTCTTACATGAAGAAATCAAACTACAGAAATTGCTGGTCTGTTTTCTTAGACTGTAAGTAATGAGACTGGGGTGTTTAAAAGTGGGAAAAAACAACAGTAAACTTTTTAGTGGATGTATGTTTCCATTACATATTGCAGTTCTATAAAATAACCTATTTTTAAAAATGCAAGTTAACTACATTAAAACAGTAACAAAGGCAACATTTTCATCTTGACATATGCTGATTTTAATCAGCATTCGTTTAAAAAAATCTGAGGACCATTACCGAAGCACGCTCAGCATGTGTGAGTCAGCCTGATGGGACATGAATGTACCTAATCTGATGGGATTTTTATAAGTCCACAAAATACAAAGCTGGGATACATAACACCATGTGTGGAAGCCTTGGTGCATGTTTTCTTTTTTTATTAAAAAAATTAAAAATATTTTCAATTACAGTTGACATTTAATATTATATTAGTTTCAGGTGTACAGCATAGTTGTCAGACATTTATATAATTTATGAAGTGATCTCTCTGACTAGTCTAGTACCAACCTGGCACCATACATAGTTATTACAATGTTATTAACTCTATTCCCAATGCTGTATTTTATATCCTTGAGACTATTTTGTAACTTCCAATTTGTACTTCTTAATCCCTTCCCCATTTTCACCCAGCTACCCAACCGCCTCCCATCTGGCAACCATCAAAATGTTCTCTGTTTCTATGAGTTTGTTTCTGTTTTGTTTGCTCATTTATTTTGTTTTTTTATGTTCCACATGTAAGTGAAATCATATACTGGGGATGTCAAAAAATGCTGACCAAAAATATGTATACATATTTTAAGATAACATCTCTTAAAATATGTATACCTTTCTTTGGGCAGCATTTTTTTGGCACCCTCTGTAGTATTTGTCTTTCACCATCTGATTTATTTCATTTAGCATAATACCCTCTAGGTCCATCCATGTTGTCGCAAATGGTAAGATTTCATTCTTTTTATGGCTGAGTATATTGCATTGTATATATGTACCACCTATTCTGTATCTAACCTTCTATCGATGAACACTTAATTTGCTTCTGTATCTTGACTATTGTAACTAATGCTGCAGTAAACATAAGGATGCATATAGCTTTTAATTAGTGTTCTGGATTTTTTTGGAAGAAGCAGGATTGCTGGGTCATATGGTAGTTCTATTTTAAATTTTTTTGGGAATCTTTATACTATTTTCTGCAGTGGCTGCACCAGTTTGCAGTCCCATCAATGCAAGCTTTCATTGCAGCCTAAAGGCAAGAAATGTAAAGAAGAATTTGAATAGTTGATTTGGTGAGGTTGGTTATGGATAAAGGTACAAGCTGCTATACTCTACAGAATGACACAGGCAGGGACATAGAGGTCCGGTGGCAGGAAGGATTATCTTTGGTGGGTATGGGGTATTGAATGCTCACTTATTTAATTTGTTTTAGGTTACACGGTAGGAAAGAGAGGTGTGCTTCAATCCTGGAAGAGCTACAAGACGCAGCGCTCTCTTGTTTGGATTACTGGCCTGGCCACTTTTTGGAAAACTGTCTTGGATATTCAGCAGCATCACATCTGCATACATGTGCTGTGAGCCGTGGTGTTCACTTATGGGTCCCAGCCCTCTGTACTTCATGATTTTATGACATTGAATTATAACCACAGGCTGCCACACAACTGACATTCTATCTGGATCCCAAAGAACATACTTTAAGAAATCCTGGAGGAACAAACCACAGACTTCAGAATGGATAGCCACTGAAGGAATGTTGGGTCTTCATTTCTTTCTGCCTTTACAAAGAAATGTGGACATAGGTTTCACAGGGTCCTCATTCTTTTCTCTTTTGAACTTTTCCTTTAGCCCTTGCATTAAAGTGGTTTGAAAGAGGTCTAAGTAACAAAACATTTTGGCAAAACATGTTTGTGGATGTAGGTTAATGAATTTTGATAAACTGGTGATGAAAATTCATTTTATAAACCTTGAAGAATAAATAGCAGGACTTATTGGGGTTATTGTGTGTGCATTTATTTTTGCTTTTAATGAATTAAAATTTTTGTATTTTAATTTTTATTGTCAGGTTAGCAGAAATAAAATGTGAACATTTTAACTTCAGTGCACCATTTTACTGAGTGCTAAGAAAGCATATCAACTTCAATATTTTATAACCAAAGCTCTATCATGATATATTCACACGAGAAATAAAATCTGTTGGGATTTTTATGGCTAATGTATACTCATAGAAGTAAATCATTTAAAATAGAAAATGGTCTCTGTTTAAATCAAGGGTTGTTTCTTAGATCCAGTTTATGTCAGTTATATTAAAATATTTTGTTAATTCCTAGACAAGAGTCTTGAAATGCTGAATTTTTAGACTGTAAATGATTTATTTTTAACTTAGCTCTTTACCAGCTTATTTGTTAATCATTTTATTTCTTTAAATGTAAGTAAAATCTGAGTCCTTTTTTCTTGATTTAATGATTTTTGTAGCAGATGTGTCTTCACATATTCTCAGAAAGCTGTCATGCAGAAATATATTACATATGAAAAGCAACTGACTCAGATTTTAAATGCATAATTTTATTAAAACACGTACTACTATAATAATATGGGATAGATTTTATATATAGTAAGAAATGCCCAAAGCTTACTTTTTGCATTGTTATTCCTGTCCCCTTACAATTATGGGGAAAATATTACTATAATGTTTATAGTAGTAACAATTACATCTACTTGATTGTATTCTTGCAAAAGGAATGCAAATAGGTGATATCCATTTGTTTGCTAAATTTTGTTTGAATTTGACTGGATGCTTATGAGAATTATTTATTTTATTTTATTTTATTTTATTTTATTTTTTTTTTAAAGATTTTATTGGGGAATTGGTGGAGGGGAACAACGTTGGGGAATCGGGGAAGGGGAACAGACAAGTTGCCGTCTTCTTGTTCTTCAGTTTTAGTTGCGGAGGATGTTGCTTCACTGTTGGTATCGTCATTGCGCTCTTCCCGGATGAGGCAGATCGGTCGCTGGCCTCTGGATGTCGCTCATCGCGGCTATTGGCAGCTCATGCTTGGCTGCCAGCCGCTCACGCTGGCTGCGGGCCACTCACTGCAGCCTATGGCAGCCCACTGCAGCAGGGGCTGCCGCCCACACCATCACCGGGGCTCGCACAGCCCAGCTCCAGGTGGAGCTGTTGTTAGCTGTAGAGGGCAGTGTCACTGGCCCTCATGTGGGATCCGAAACGGGGCCGCTGGCATCCCAAAACCAGCGCTTAACCAATGCGCCACTCGGCCGGCCCAAGAATTATTTATTTTAGTAAGTAAAAAATACATTCTGCTGATGGCATACTGTAAGTTTTTTGTGATTATTTAATACCTTGTGTTAACATCCTAGGCTTGCAAATTTTAAATGCAAAAGTGAAAGATAACTTTAAAAAATAATGTTTAACTTTGGGGATGTGAACTACAAGGAAAACTTGAGACTTAAATATAGATTGCTACTTTATTTCCTTTCCCAAACCATGTAATATTAAGGAGATAAAATCTAGGGGGTTTAATTAAGTTTAGGCACATTCATGATGTTTTATGTATACTCTGCTGCCTTTAGTATAAGACCTTCCATTGTAAGAAGAGAATTAAAAAATAAAAAGTAGATTTTATAATGCATGAAACAATGTCTTAGTCTTTGCCCATGCATCTGATCTTGTACCCCAACTCAAGTAAATATGACACTGTTTCACCTTGATGTACATTTCTAGAGTGTAAACTACTTCCAGGGAATAAATGGTTGCTTTGGAAAAATGGCAGGTAACAAAGCTGCCATTTCATTCATTATTGCTTCAAAGTACACTTTTACTTCTTTCAAAAGTTAGCCCTGAAATGGGGCTTTCATGGGAAGCATTTTAATGTTATCATTCTTAGTCCTTTTCAGTAGGGCACTTTTCTATAGTTTCCAGAGCTGAAAGCAAAGATTCTGAGGGAGTCAGGAAGGCATATGTCAGTCATGCCAGAATGAGGCCCTCTAACTATACCATGTGTGGTCTCAACACGAGACCCCTTCAATGTGTACCCCTTAAAACATGGAGCTACTCAGCTAGGGTGCCCACTCGGCCTGGGTCTCACCAAAGGAACGGCAGCCTCCGAGGTTTTACAGCTTCCCTCAGGTCCTGAGTTCCTGCTTTAAATATATATACCTTTTTAGTGCCTGCCCTTGAAAAAGTGGAACTCGGTTCATACATTAAATTCAACCAACCCTTAATGACCCTTTCCAAGACCGCCGGAGTTGTTGGGGGAAATTATCCACCCTTATCACAAATCCATTTTTATTCTCAATCTGAGAGAGTTTATGAATAGTCCCATTTTATAAAAGAGAATTTAGGACCCAATAAAACTAAACTTGCTGATATTCACACAGATAGTTACCATTGGAAAAGATACAGTGAGAAATCATGAAAAAGACAGGAAATTATAGAGTTATTTTCCTTTAACTACTTTTAAAATATATATTGTCCTGTGTTCTAGGTGTCAGAGAGATGGGCTAGCCTCAGGACTTGGCTGGTCTCTGCCCTACTTTATCGGGTCAGATTTGTTTGTCCTAACACCTGCACTCTCTGCCACTACCTTATAAGATGTCAATACATTCAAGAAAAATGCCATGCAGCTAATATTTATTTTATTTATTTATTTATTGAGGGCAGTGTCACTGGCCCTCATATGTGGGACCCGAACCGGGGCCACTGGCTTGCGCTTAACCACCACGCCACTCTGCCACCCTGCTGTGCAGCTAATATTTAAAAGAGTAACTGCCTACTTTTTTTGTTTATTTAAAGGATACTACTGGCCTGGGTAATAGGGGAAAACCGTTGAACTGTTCAGTGGCTGGACGTAGACTATATGAACCTCTGAGGTTATAGCCACTGCTGTCTATACTGGCAGAGCACCAGCCTGCTCTGTGAAGTCTGCTCAGAGGCTGTGTGAAGACAGATGCAGCCCCAGCATGTTATGGGGACTCCCAAAGTCTTTTGAAGACATGATGCAGAAACAGAGTCCCTGTTCTCCCATGTCCACATTATTAGATGACGAGGAGATGGCAGCCCCTTCAATGGGCATGTGTTCCCCAGTCCAACACCATTATTGCTTGGCCAGCTCCTCTCATTTGAACTTTTGTCAATACTATGGAATTTGGGGAAAGAATGTGTGGATGCACAAGGTTGGGAATTGACTCCTGAAAGTGTCAATAGAAACAACCTCACCAAAATGCCTATTTCATAGATAAATTCTCCAGAATTGGAAGAAGTTTCTGCACAAGATTCTTTGTGATAGCCTATTAGGGACCCACTGACCAACAATGAATCCACTGATAACTAACTTCACCACTTAGGGTCTCTGAAACAGGCAAAGCATTAAGAGTTGTACCTAACGCGCGTGAAGTCTTCTACACAATGCCTTGGCAAACTGCAGCCTGTGGGTCCAAACCATTTCTGTAGATACAGATTTATTGGAACACAGCCATGGTGTTTGTTTCTGTGTCATCTCTGGCTGCTTTTGCACTGCAACAGCAGAGTGGATTGGTTGTGAAAGCCCCCGTGGTCCCCAAAGCCTAAACTATTTACTTTTGTATATTTTACAGAAAAGTTTGCCAATTCCCCTTACACACAACAGAAGAACAGAATGGATTTATGAGTTCATTGGGACACTGGAAGTGTCAAAGTGTTCAGGTGTGGGAGGCAAACAAATCAAAGTTGAAATATAGCCTCTTTCACAACTTTATAAAAGGGGCATGATGATATATACACCTTGCAGGAGTTTTCGAAAGAATTTTGTATCGAAAAACTCTTAGCATAGTGAGGAGCAATTAATAAGCTCTTTTATGAGTAATTTGTAGTCTGAGTAGTCACCTTATAGACAAAGAGAGACACACAGCAGGTCTGGGTCTCAAAACTGGGACGTGAGGTTAAGTGGACACAACTGGCAGAAAATCAGGACCATATCAGACTAGACCTTAAAGTGTTTTCTCCTCATTTACAAGTCTGTGAGGACTGAGAAAGCAAAGCAAGGACAAACTCAGTAAACTGAGGAGTCTAGCTTACCCTTGATCTTGGCAGTCAATTTGGCAGAAAGTTGAAAATGCTTGTGCCCTCTTCATGGACAGGTACATGTCTTGGGCCTGTGACACCTATCTGGTGGAAGCTAGAGCACCCAGGTGCCCTGATTTGAATCTGTACCCCAAGATGACAAATGCAGCACATACACGAAAACACTGTTCTTTCGGGTTCATCTTGTAAAATAACTCAAGCCCCATCTGGCAGTCACATGAAAGGAAACAATCACTTCAAGTTACAAAGTAATCTTGTGAACAGAAACTTTGAGCAAGAGCCCCTTAAATAATTGATGAACTGTTACTGAAGCATGTTGGGAGTGTTCATAGCATTGATTTTGGTCTGTGAACAAGCAGGGCTCTGCAAGCTCATGCTTTTGTCCTTTCCTCTTCTATTTGATACTATGAATATTCACAACCTGCTTACATGTTAGGAATGTGAAATGGTATTTTCTTCATGTTGTTCATTTGGGTTTTTGCTCTCTGTGGGTAGGGTCCCTGACCCATCCCTTAATTATCAGCTTTAATTCTCTTAATGAGGAGTTATCAAAATAGTTCATGACTGAATTATTAATTGAATAATTGTAATTAATGGTCAGGGAATGGGAGCAAGCAAATGAACTTTGACCCTCTCCTTCCTACTCTGAAATCCTATTCTCAGTAGCCCAATTTGGGTGTCTGAACTTCCCTGCCCTGTTTTTGATTTTCCTCTTCACTCTCACTTTGTTACATGTATTAAGTTCAACACTCAGTGTTTTATAGACCAGTCATGGACATCATAGGAAACAAAATCATGCCTTTGCTACTTTAGCATTACAATAACTGAAAAGAAAACATGAAAAGTAATCCATAGTTTCTCTCTCAAGCACTCTCACACAAATCAATAGAGCAGACTACTTAGGTCAGCTTAGTATGGGTGTGGGTTGAGATAGGATAGGAATCAGGACAATACTTTGGAATATTTAAATATTTATGAATGCTATATATCTGACAGAGGACTGAAACTGATTCGTAATGCCACAGTAAAGAAGCTACAGTAAAACCACTAAGTCTCAGCTTGAGAAAGTGACAACTCTTGAAACTGTCAAAGTTGGAAAAATGGTATTTAATGCTGCCTACTACTATTTCAATCAGTCTTTCCTGATTCACACTACGTGAGCACAGATGAAGAGTGGGGATAGGGGTGGTGATCTTTAAAAGATGCTGTGTCTGATATTCTCAAGGGAAAAGGACTTCACCTGCGGATAATCAGTGTGGATAGCTATGATTTGGTGATGTAGGCTGTTGAGCTGTGGTCAGGGAGTGAAGTAGAAAGAGATTTAAGTGTGGTTGTTGTTTCATGTCTGATTAGACAAAAGACTGTTGTAGAAAGTATCCCCATTTTTTACTGCATTCATCTTCCTGTGGTTTAGAGAGAGCTGTGTTGGTTTCTCTTTCTCCTCCTGACACCTCAAATACAAAAAAAAGGTCATAATGGGGAGGGGTCCATTCAGGCTCAGAGTAGGGCCTGGAAGTCAGAGCTACTCAATAGAAAAATATTTGTAAAGATTAATAGATTTGAATACATAAAAAGTAAAATCTGTACATGGCAACACCACATAAACCAAAGTAAAGGTTAAACTGGGAATCATATTTACAGATTTTATGGAAGACAAAATATTAATATCCATGTAAACAGAGCTTTTACAAACTAACTAGTTAACAAAAGATGATCACCTAAACAGAAAAGTGAACAAGTACAGTAATACACACAAAAAAAAAGAATTAAAAAAAGGCCAGTGGCTTCCAGTTTCTGTTGAATAGTTGAGATTGAACAATCTTTCATGTATTGGTTTGGCCAATATTAAAAAGAAAGAGAATGCTTAGCAGTCACAGGTGTGTAATGTTACACTGTGCATATTGCATACCAGGAGCTTTAGCAGTATAGTATTTCTCAATATTTATACTTGCAGGAATTTAAGAGTTAAGAGGCCAACTGGCACAAGCAAGAATATGAATCATGGAATTGTTCATAAATTCAGAAATCCTAAATAACCATCAAAAGGGGCTGTACTTCTGGTTCTGGGCAGGGACCATCCATGTTTTCCCTTCTACTAATCAAAACAAAAGTCCCTGGACAAAACACCTACGTGACCTAGCAGAGAACTCAAAGGTGGTAAAGGGCAGACTAGCTAGGAATCTTAGAAGTTAAAAAACAATTCTTCAGGAAGATGGCGGCTGTGAGGAGGGATCCCTGAGCTCTCCCCTGGAAATATCCACAATTTGAACTTCTGTAACTTGTCAAAGGGACATCTGTTCATCACACAGAGCAACTGAAAGTCTCACACAGCGATTGCTGGAAGGTGGGCAGACCAGGCAAGTTGGGGAAGAAGGAGGTGAGATGCTTGGAGGTACAGCCCACACCTGCAGCTGCTGAGAGGCACAGGGCTTCAGAGAGCAGATTGAAAGCAAAAAAAAAAAAAAAAAAAAAAAAAAAAACTATTGCAGAAATAAGAACCCACCCTTACTCTCCCTCAGAAAACTTGGCCCCCTGCCAAGAAAGAGTCTTAAACTGACCCCTGAATGGAGCAATAGGGTCAGACTACAGAGGTATTCCTACCTGCAGGGGGTCAAGAATTTCCACTCCAGAAAACACTGCAGAGTGAGACTACCTACTCCGCCCCCACCTTTCCTGCAAAGCCTGGGAGGCAGGGCAGGATCAGCTGCCGAGGCACTAACAGACAGACTCCTGACAGACAGCTTTTGGCAGCACTGAACTCTCACACCCTCCACAACTGTCAGTGGAAAGAGTGCCCAAAGACCCTCATTGAGAATTTTGGGTACACAGCCTGCGTTGGGGCAGGCAAAAGCAGAAACGGCAGTGATTTTGTAAAAACTACCAATCACACCTCATGCATCTATAATAGACCTGCAGTGCCAGGATCACTCTAGGCGTCAGGTGGCCGACTCTATTCCCACAAGACACAGACAAATTTTTGTACAGCAGATGACAACCTGGAGAGAGCTTGGTGGACTTTAGCCAAGACTGGCACTGGTGTTTTCTTTTCTTTTCCCTTTTATTGGTTGTTTGTTTTGGTTGTCTTTGGTTTTTATTTCTATTTCATTGTTATCATTTTTTAGCATTTAATCTAGGCATATATATGGGTATAGATAGGTGAATATATGTCCATATATATGGGTGGTGAATATATGTCCATATATATATTTGTTTTTTCTTCTTTTTCTTTATTTCTCACCCTCACTCTCTCCCTTCTTTTCTTTATTCTTTTCACTGCTCTACTTTTCCTCCTTTCCTTTTTTCTGCAAATTTTTTTTTTTGTATCGCTATTTGGTTTCTTGTGTTTATTCTATTTTTTATTTTATTATATTTTATTCTGTTTTCTCTTTTGTTCTTTTTTTGTGGTTGTTGTTTTGTTTTTGTTTGTTTTCTTCTTTTGTATGTTTGATATTTCTGTACAAGTTGACTGTAAGGTGTTGGTTGTTCTATTTTACATGTGAGAGCATCTGGTTTCCTTTGGTGGCTTAGGTGGTTGTACTTGTTGATCTGTTTTGCTCCAAAATTGCTCTGCAGCTCAGCTGACAAAGAGACACAAGAATTATTATACCCAGAGGCCAACTTTAGATAAAACCAGAGCATTTCCAGGTTTGACATACAGGAGTCACACCCAAAGGGAAGTCACTACAGGCACAAGAGCCCAAAGGGGCCAAACCTCATCAGAGGAGTCAACCCTCCCAGCAGCTCATAAACTGTGGACAGTGCTAATTCTCACAGCTAACCAGCCTGGAAGTCAATCCCACCTACTGATGAGCCAAAAATAATCAAAGCTCAACTTCAACAGAAGAAGACACAAAACACAAGGAACCCCTCAAGTATACAAGCACAAGAGAATAGGGAGACATAGTGATTCAAATATAATGGACACATATCACATAAGTCCACCCAGAAAAGACTGAGAGACCTAGGGGATCTACCTGTTATATTGAAGCAAGCACAAAGAGTAAGCCAGAATGGAGAAACAAAGAAACACAAGCCAAATAAAGAACAGACGAAACCTCCTGAATCAGGGGAACTAGAGGAAATAGAGGTAAACAACCTATCGATCAGAGACAGATTTCAGAACACTGATTATTAGAATGTTCAAGGAAATGAATGAGAAGATAAAGAAGGATAGAGAAATCATGAAAAGCAACCAGCTAGAACTTAAGAATACCATTACTGAATAAAATAACAAACTCGATGGAATTACTAGCAGATTGGATGAAGCAGAGGACAGAATCAGTGACTTAGAAGACAACATAGCAGAGCTCATCCAAATGGAACAACAAAAAGAAAAAAGAATGAAAAGCATTGAAAACAGTTTAAGAGAGCTGGGCGACAACATCACATGCACCAACAAGCACATCATTGGAATACCAGAACGAGAAGAGAGGGAGCAAGGGATTGAGAACATATTTGAAGTAATTATGTCTCAAAACTTCCCTAACCTGGCAAAGGACATTGAAATACAAGCCCAGGAAGTGCAGACAGTTCCAACCAAGATGACCCCAAACAGAACCACACCAAGACACATTATAGTGAAAATGGCAAGAGTTAAGGACAAAGACAGAGTCCTAAAAGCAGCAAGGGAACGGCAACAAGTTACTTACAAGGGCACCTCCATAAGATTATCAGCAAACTTTTCAACACAAACTTTGCAGTCCAGAAGGGAGTGGCAGGAGGTTTTCAAAGTGATGAAACACAAAGACCTACAACCTAGATTGCTTTATCCAGCAAGGTTATCATTTAAAATTGAAGGAGAGCTAGAGCTTCCCAGAAAAGAATAAGCTCAGGGTTTTCATTACCATCAAGCCAGCATTGCAGGAAAAGTTAAAAGGGCTTCTTTAAGCAGAAGAGAAAAAAAACCTAACTAAGGAAGACTAGAAACACAAATAAAAAAATGGCAATAACTACACACCTATCAACAATCACATTGAATGTAAATGGATTAAGTGCTCCAATCAAAAGACATAGGGTAGCTGAATGGATAAAAAGCAAGACCCGTGCATATGCTGAATACAAGAGACCCACCTCAAACCAAAAGACACACATACAGGCTGAAAGTAAAGGGATGGAGTAAAATATTTCATGCAAATGGAACTGAGAAAAAAACTGGAATAGTGATACATATATCAGATAAAATGGACTTTAAATTGAAGAATATAATAAAGGACAAAAAAGATACTTCATAATAGTAAAGGGATTGATCCAACAAGAGAACATAACCCTAGGAAACACCTATGCACCTAATATAGGAGCTCCTAAATATATAAAACAGACATTGACAGACATAAAGATGGAGATCAACAGTAACACTATCATTGTTGGGGATTTCAACACCCCACTGTCACCAATGGACAGATTCTCCAGACAGAAAATCAATGTGGAAACAGTGACCTTAAATGACACATTAGACCAGCTGGATTTAACTGATATTTTCAGAGCGTTTCACCCAAAGCTACAGAACATACATTCTTCTCAAGTGCACATGGAACATTTTCCAAGATAGACTACATGTTAGGCCACAAAACAAGTCTCAATAAATTTAAGAAGATTGAATTCATTTTAAGCGTCTTCTCTGACCACAATGCTATGAAACTAGAAATCAATTATAAGAAGAAATCCGGAAAGCTGACAAATACATGTGGGCTAAATAACATGCTACTAAATAGCAAGTGGGTCACAAACATGATCAAGGAGGAAATCAAAAGATACCTTGAGGGCCCACCAAGTGGCGCATTGGTTAAGAGCTGGCTTGGAATTCCAGTGGCCTGGGTTCAGATCCCACATATGAGCGCCAGTGACACTGCCCTCTACAGCTAACAGCTCCACCTGGAGCTGAACTGCGAGCCCCGGTGACCGTGCAGGCTGCAACCACTGCTGCAGTGGGCTGCCATAGGCTACAGAGAGAGGCTGGCAGAAGCGTGAGCAGCTGGCAGCCAGCGTGAGCTGACAATAGCCGCGGTGAATGACTATCCAGAGGCCGGTGACTGATCTGCCTCATGCAGGAAGAGAGCAATGATGATACCAACATGGGCCAGTGAGGCAATGTCCTCTGCAACTAGACTGTAGAACAAAAAGACAGCAACTTGTGTGTTCTCCTTCCCCGATTCCCAAATGCAGTTCCCCTCCCACAATTCCCCAATAAAATCTTTAAAAAGAAAAAAAAGGTACCTGGAGACAAACGAAAATGAAAACACCATGACACAAAATCTCCGGGATGCAGCGAAAGCAATCCTAAGAGGGAAGTTCATAGCAGTGCAGGCCTACCTAAAGAAGGAAGAAAAATCTCAAATCAACAGGTTATTCTCACACTTCAGGGAACAGGAAAAAGAACAGCAAAAGAAGCCCAAAGGGAGTACAAGGAAGAATATAATAAAGACCAGAGTGGAAATAAATGAGATAGAGAACAGAAAAGGTATACAAAAGATCAATGAAACCGATTGTTGGTTTTTTGAGAAGATAAACAAAATTCACAAACCTCTAGCCAGGCTCATCAAAAAAAAAAAAAAAAAAAAGAGAGAGGACTCAAATTAGTAAAATCAGGAATGAGGTGAAATGAAAACAGACACCACAGAAATACAAAAAATTTCAAGTAATTACTATGAGCAACTATATACCAACAAATTTGATAATCTGGAAGAAATGAATAATTTTCCAGAAGCATACAACCTTCCAAAACTAACTTGAGAAGAAATGGAAAATCTAAATAGACTGATTACTACCAAGAAAAATTGAATCAGTTATCTACCAAGAAAAATTGAATCAGTTATCGACAAGCTTCCAAAAAACAGTAGCCCTGGACCAGACAGCTTCACAAGTGAATTTTACCAAACACTCTAAAAGAACTATCACCTATTCTTCTCATACTATTCCAAAAAATCCTGAAGGAGGAAAGGTTCCCAAACTCTTTCTCGGAAGCCATTATCACCCTGAATCGAAAAACAGATACACACAGCACAAAACAGGAAAACTACAGGCCAATATCCCTAATGAATATAGATGCAAAAATTCTCAGTAAAATATTAGCAAACAAAATTCAGCAATATATTAAGATCATACATCATGATCAAGTGGGTTTCATCCCTAGTAAGAAAAGCTGGTTCAACATCCATAAATCAATTAATGTGATAGACCACATCAACAAAATTATTAATAAAAATCACATGGTTATATCAATAGATGCAGAAAAAGCATTTGACGAAATCCAGCAGCCATTTATGATAAAAGCCTTAGCAAAGTGGGAATAGATGGATCATATCTCAGCATAATAAAGACCATATATGATAAACCTACAGCTGACATCATACTCAATGGGGAAAAGCTAAAGCCATCCCCCTTAAGATCAGGAACAAGACAAGGCTCTCCACTTTCTCCACTTTTAGTGAACATAGTTCTGGAAGTTCTATCCACAGGTATCAGACTAGAAAAAGAAATAAACCGCATCCAAATTTGCAAGTAGGAAGTAAAATTTTCGTTATATGCAGATGACATGATATTATATAGAGTGAACCCCAAAGACTCCATCAAAAAACTGTTGTAACTAATAGACGAATTCCTTATGGTAGCAGGATACAAAATCAATATTCAGAAATCAGTTGCATTTGTATATACCAATAATAAACTATCAGAATACCTAGGAATAAATTTAACCAAAGAAATAAAAGATCTGTACTCAGAGAATTATGACACTGAAAAAAGAAATAAAAGATGATACAAATAAATGGAAACACCTACCATGCTCATGGATATAAAGAATTAATATAGTTAAAATGTCCATACTGCCTAAAGCAATGTATACATTCTATGCAATTCCTATCAAACTACCAAAGACATATTTCACAGAAATAGAAAATAGAATTCTAAAATTTATATGGAACCATAAAAGACCCCGAATAGCATCAGCAATCCTGAGAAATAAGAGTAATGTCAGCGGTATCACGCTACCAGCCATCAAAACATACTACAAGGCTACAGTAATCAAAACAGTATGGTACTCACATAAAAACAGGCACATAGACCAGTGGAACAGAATAGAGAGCCCAGAAATAAATCCATGCCTATACAAACAGTTAATCTATGACAATGGAAGCAAGAATTTACACTGGGTTAAAGATAGTCGATTTAATAAATGGTGCTGGGAAAATTGGAGTGACATATGCAAAAAAATGAAACTGGACCACCTACATACGCCATATACAAAAAAAAAAATTCAAAATGGATTAAAGACTTAAATGTAAGAGCTGAAACCATAAAACTCCAGAAGAAAATATAGGGAGTAAATTTACAGACATTACCCTGAGTAATATTTTTACTGATACATCCCCACCGGCAAGGGAAGTAAAAGAAAAAAAGAACATATGGGGTTATATCAAATTTAGAAGTTTTTTCACAACAAAGGAAACCATCAATAAAACAAAAAGGAAGCCTACTGAATGGGAGAAGGTATTTGTCAATGATATATCTGATAAGGGATTAATATCCAAAATTTATAAAACACTCATGCAACTCACCACCAAAAAAACAAACAACTCAATTATTAATTGGGCAGAGGATATGAAGATACATTTCTCTAAAGAGGACATACAGATGGTCAACAGGAACATGAAAAAATGTTCAGCCTCACTGATTATTAGGGAAATGCAAATAAAAACCACAATGAGATACCACCTCAGTCCTGTCAGAATGGCTACCATCAATAAATCTACAAACAAGTGCTGGCGAGGCTGTGGGGAAAAGGGAACCCTGCTTCATTGTTGGTGGGATTGCAGATTAGTGCAGCCACTGTGGATGTCAGTAGGGAGATATCTCAAAAAACTGGAAGCAGAACTACCTTTTGACCCAGCAATTCCACTCCTAGATATTTATCCTGAAAAATCCAAGACACTAATTCAAAAAAATATATGCACCCCTATGTTCATTGCAGTGCTATTTACAATAGCCAAGACTTGGAAACAATCAAAATTCCCAGCGGTAGATGATTGGATTAAGAAACTGTGGTACATTTACACAATGGAGTATTATGCAGCTATAAAGAAGAAAGAAATCGTACTATTTGCAATGATATGGTTGGAGATAGAGAACATTATGCTTAGTGAAATAAGTCAGTCAGAGAAAGATAAATACAATATAATATCACTTATATGTGGAATCTGAAGAACTGAATAAACGAGCACTGTAAACAGAAATAGTCTTAGAGACACAGAGGAAAAACCGATGAATGCTAGATGGGACAAGGGTGGGCCTGAGGGAGAAGGGGAAGGGACGAGGCAACATAAATTGTTAACTACAATGTTATCGCAGGGATATCGCAGGGATAGAATTATATTTAGGGAATATAATCCATAATATTGTAAATATTTTTTAGGGGACTAGATGGACTCATGTCTTGTTAGGGAGACCACTTCATGGACGGTGTAGAGGCCTCACCACTATACTCTACATCTGAAGATGCCGCTGAATAATATTAGAAGTTACTTATAATTTAACACATATATAGTCATGGGATGTGGAGTATAGTGTGGGGAGGGAGTCAATGGAATTTTAATAGATATGTATTATATCGAGGGTGGGGACATGGAGGGAGAGGGGGAAGTCACTTTGTAAGGGGTGAAAAGGATAACTATTGCATTGTTTTGTACATCTATAAATAATAATAATAATAATAATAATAATAATAATAATAATAATAAGTTAAGAAACAACCCAGCATGAGGTGCTGTTTTTTGTCGAGGTGGATTTTTTTGTTTTTTTTTGTTTTGGTTTTGTTTGTGTTGTGTGTGTGTCCTGTGAACACTGGCTGGGCATTGGAGTAGGCTGCAACCCAGTAATGCCAAAAGGTGCAGACAAAAATACTGCTCCCCAAAACCTGATTTCTTTCACACAAAGTACTAGGAAAGGGGCAGCCCAACAGCACAGAAACCTTTAAGCATATTGGCCTGTTCTTGTGTGATCACCATGAAAACCATCTGCAGCCACCCTCTACTCCAGTGTGTTCTGCCGCAAGGGAGCTTGCAGGTGGAACACTGTCCTCCACACCCCTCTCCCACAGTGTTGAGTCTGTCCCTTTCTTGCAGGGCCTGTGAATGAACTTGGACTTTCCCTACCCTCTTGCAGTAGCAAGGAGGTGTGTCTCTCCCCATGTGGCTTATGGGCACAGCCTTATTTCTATATCCCCTACAGCAATGGGGCAGCATCTTTCCTCAAGAGCCTGTGGGCAGAATTCTGAATTCTGTGTTTCTCACCCAAAGTGATGAGGTAATATTCCTCCCCTGTGGGCAGAATTCTGACTTTTATCTCCCACCCTACCATGACAGTAACAGGGGGTACCTCTGCCCTGTGGAGCCTGTGGGCAGAATTTTTATTCCATCCTCACTGCAGGACCAAGGTGAGCCTCCTAGATGTGTTAGTGTATTAAACCCTGTCTTCTGTCCCCACCCTGCAGTAATGAGGCATGTCTCCCTTACCCACCCCTGCACCACTGCTGAATTTCTGTCTTCTAGGTAACACACAGTTGGGTAGAAGAGCACAGCACTGAAGAGGCTTTATAAAATGACTTTTGAGCTGTGACGTTCAAGAGTGAGCCATGACATCCATTTTGAGTTGAACAGATTGACTAGCTGCCAAAATAGAAGATTTAAATAGGAACCAGAGTATAATCACATATTCAAAATGTCCAGGATACAGTCCAAAGTTACTCATCATATCAAGAAAAAGGAATATCTTAACTCAAATGAGAAAATAGGATTAACAGATGCCAACACTGAGATGACACAGATGTTGACATTTTCAGACAAGGATTTTCAAGCAGCTGTCACAAAAATGCTCCAACATGCCATTATAAAAACTCTTGAAACAAATTTAAAAATCGACTATCTCAACAATGAAATAAAGAACCAAAATGAAATGTTAGAACTGAAAAAAATACAATAACTGAAGTCAAAACAAAAAGCTCTCACTGGATGGGTTTCATACAAAATTGAAATGAGGTAGGAAAAGATAAGTGAACTTGAAGATAGACCAATAGAAATCATCCAATCTGAATGACAGAGAGGAAATAGATCAACATAAAATAAAAACATTTTGTACTTGTGATATAATCATAAGAAAGCTAATATTCATGTCCTCAGAGTCTGACAAGGAGAGGAGAAAAAAATACAAAGCTAAAAAAGTACTTGAAAAAAATGGCTGAAAACTTCTCAAATTTGGCCAAAGACATAAAACTACAAATTCAGGGGCACATGTGTGAACATAAATTTTCACATCTGTGGGATAAATACCCAGGAATTCATTTACTGGGTTGTGTGATAAATGTATGTTTCAGTTTACAAGAAAAGTTGCCCAACTTTTTCAGAGTTGTGGTACCATTCTACATTCCCACAAGCAACGTGTGAGAGATCCAGTTACTCAACATCCTCGCCAGCATTGCACAGATTATCCTTGCTATTCATGGTGGTTATAATCTATGAAGTTCCCCAAAACACTGAGTTAGTGAGCACTGAATCATTACTTCTTTGGGAAATATAGGGCTATGTTTCTATAAGCCTCTGGTCACAACATTTTCATCAGCTGATGAATATACAGACGGAGTCAAAAAAAGTATACGCATTTTAAGAAAGGAAAAAACTATTAAAATTGTAATAATATATACCAATAACAAAAGGTGAATACAAATTATGTGTATACATTTTTTTTGGCACCCCTGGTATTACCTTGTTTTATGTATGTGCCTGTTTACCTTGTTTTATGTATGTACCTCATTTCATATATTAATGTTGATTGATGAATATTTAACTCATAATAGCACTGTAACTCATGCTAAAACAATGCCTACTTAACACAAGTATTTTCTCCGTAAGGCAGTCTTTTTGTGCTTAGAAGCGCTAGCCAGCACTTCAGCACTATGCTTGTGAGCCATCTTAAACAGTGAAATCACTAACAAAGAGCACAAAACTGCAAGAAACAGTGTTGCTAGATATCCCACATAAAGGACACCTGTATGAGAGCTTAAACAAGAAGGCTGAGTTTCATCGTATTTAACCTCCCCTGGGAATATTCACACTAGGTGACTCAAATTTTCACCACTCTGTGCAGGCACATGTCCAAATGACTGTGAAAGCTCTATGAGTATTGCTTTTGGGGTTACAAGTAAATTTTAGCAAGTAGACAAATTCACAAATACAGAGCCCATGAATAACCAGGACTGATTGTACCACCATCAGTTTTCTGGTTTTGACAATGTAACACAGAGATGTAAGATATTATTTGTGGAAGGATATGGGCACAAGGTACATATGAACTCTACTATTTTTAACTTCTTGTGAGTCAAACTGTTTCAAAATAAGAAGATATTATATGGGCCGGCCGAGTGTCTTGTTGGTTAAGAGCTGGCTTGGGATGCCAGGGGCCCCAGTTCAGATCCCACATATGAGGGCCAGTGACACTGCCCTCTACAGCTAAGATGGTGAACAACAGCTCCACCTGGAGCTGGGCTGCTGTGAGTCCCCGGGAATGGCATAGTTGCAGCCCTTGCTGCAGTGGGCTGCCATAGGCTACAGTAAGTGGCCGGCAGCCAGCGTGAGTGGTTGGCAGCTGGTATGAGCTGCCAAGAGCCACTGTGAGTCACTGTCCAGAGGCCAGCGACCAATCTGCCTCACTCGTGAAGAGCACAATGATGATACCAACATGGGCCAGTGAAGCAATGTCCTCCAAACTAGACTGAAGAACAAAAGGACAGCAATTTGTCTGTTTCCCTTCCCCAGTTCCCCAATGCTGTTCCCCTCCCCCAATTACCCAATAAAATCTTTAAGAAAAAAAAGTTATTATAAAGGGGGATTGGCTACATATGTTATGTTATGGTATCTCTAAGCAATGGATTATTATAGAGTTATAGAGACATTAAAATGTGTTATATATATATATATATATATATATATATATATATATATATATATAATCTAGTATAATCCCATTTTATTGGAATACATATACAGATCTCATGAATAAAATGTTAAGGGAGAGGATAATGTGTGATTTTAACTTTCTTCTTTACACTGTCCTTATTTGAAACAGGTTTATTAATGTATTTAATTTCTAACTGGGCTCCCATTTGGTATTCCCTTGGCTTACCTACTCATTATGATTTAAACTAAGTTATTATTCCAGGGCAGGGAAGACAATTCAGATAGCTAGAAATGTCATTCTGTTTGACTGTCAAAAATTTCCAAGACAATCAGTCTTTCAACTTCGGCTTTCAAATAGAAGTCTCACCAACCAAGAGCTGTCATGTATCAGAATGTTTGGAAACATTAGAGTAGCCATCAGGATTGATCTATTACCTTCCTGTCTGATCCCCCACTTTCTAGGTTTCGATGCAAGCTTGAGGCATCTATGACTCCACTGTGTAGAAATTGCTAGAGGAATAGAGGGAACTGATGTTTATTGAGCGCCTACCATCTGTAAGGGACAGCATAGTAGTTTAGCAGTATTTGCCAGATGAAAAGACTGGATCTTAGGAAAACTGAAAAACCATCCATATGACTTACGAATAGTGTCAGAGCTGAGATTTCACATCTCTTGCCATACCTCCCTAGTCTTCCTCAGAGGTTTGCCGTTTGAGAGTAAATATTAGTAAATATTAATGTAGAAACTACAAGTCATTCTCAAACCCTTAAAGCCTGAACAACACCCCCTAAAGAAGGCATTGTAAAAATAAAGCCATTTCTGGGTGGTGATATTAGAAGCCAAAATGAAAGAGATTTGAAGTCTAATGCTGTAATTAATTTTGTAATTACATAAAACTGCCCAGAACTGGGAATTTGAGTTCTTAGAAAGTAAATAATTTAAATGAGAGTTACTTAACTAAAAATTTGATAAGATGCTAATTGATTTTAGTAAAAAGACGTTATGTGAAATATAATCAACAAGGCTGATAGAATGAGGAAGTATGTGTCTTGGAGTTTAATGGAACGTCATCCAGTTGCCAAGACATTGTCTCAGTAGAAATGGGAGCCAACAGGATGCTATTGGATAGAAGGAATTTGTTTCTCATGGCTAACAGGAAAAATGGACAGGGCCCGGCGAAAGTGTCTTCTGGTTTTGCATCTATGCAAGTGATGACCGAATTCTCTATAATCTGACTGCCAGATATAGCATTTCCTTGGCCAGTCCAAGGTTTCTCCAGTTAGAGAAAGGCATCCCTTAAAGCTGGGCCACTACTCCATGCGATGGTTCAGAGAAACAATGACCAAATCAGAGCCTGAGAGAAAAAATTTCATGTCTTCATTTGATCTCTAATGGAGCCTGGAGACCGTATGTATTTTTCAATTCTTCATTCTATTTGCTCATAATCTTTCTCTAACTAAGGAGAATTTCCTTGAAGTTCCCACCTGAAAAAGCCTCCTTGTCAGAAAGATAGTAAATATTGTGTTTTTGTGAACAATATCAAATCAGTTCCAATGACTGCTTTTGGACTGAAATATGGGTATCAGAAGGACAAATTATAAAACCAAGCTCTGTTTTATGGCATCCCCATGGACGGACCCCAGTGGATGTTGTTTTACTGAATCAAAGTAAAGCCTTCATCGACAAAAATACCTAAAGATAAAATTAGACATTTGATGATATGTAATGTTTAAGCCTTGGTTTAGTTTTTCAATGAATATGTAAAAACGTAGTAACTCTTTGGTTCACAGTTAATTAACAGAAAGGGTCAAGAAACAAAAATGTCATTTACTTTTGTTTTCTTCTGATCTTTGGAATATCTGGTGTGGTACAGATCAATTGCAAAAGATGCCTTTATACAGCAAATGTATTCAGTAGGTACATTAGAGGTTAAGATACTACAGTACATCAGCTTCAATTTTCCTGCAGTTTGTATCCTCCAATTGTATCTGATATTTAGTTATCCAAATGGTCACTAGATACCAAAGGAGATGTGTAGTTAATTTGCCGATTAGAATTTAAGATGTTTTGAAGGGTAGGCAGATCATTCTCATGAAACTTGACTCTTTCAATAACAGTGATAGCCTCACTAGGGTGAATTATTCCCCTTGGACTTGCTTTTTAAAGCTTTTATTTAGAAACAATTATAAGATTTGAAAAGATAATACTGAGAGATGGGTCCCTTGTCACTTTCACCCTACTTCTATTTTACGTAACTACAGCACAATATCAAAACCAGGAATTTGACACTGAGACAATGTTTGCGTGGGTCAGTTTAAATATAGTGCTATTCCATTACCATAAAGATCTCCCTCATGTTACCGTTTTTAGTCTTGCCACTATCCCTGCTGCCCAGCATTTTTAACCCTTGACAACCACTAATCTATTTTTCATCTCTATAAAAATTCAGCATGGTACCCTTAAGATCCATCCAAGTTCATCTGGCAATAGCGTATTCCTTTTCATTGCTGAGTAATATTCTACAGTATGGATGGGCCACAATTTGTTTAGCCATTCAACTCTTAAGGCATATTTTGATTGTTTCCAGTTTTTGGCTCTTTCAAATAAAGTTTCTGTTCTAAGCAAAATAAATCAGACAGAGAAAGTTAAGAACTATATGACTCAACTCATATGTGGGATATAAAACTGAAAGCAACAAATGAGCAAGACAAACAAACAAAAACTCATAGACACAGACAATAGTTTAGTGGTTACCAGAGGGTAAAGGGGCAGGGAGGGTGGTAGAATAGGATAAAGCGGGGTCAGATATATGGTAATGGAAGGAGAACTGACTTTGGGTGGTGAACACACTGTAATATACAGATAATGTATTATAGAAATATACACTTGAAACCTATATAATTTTACTAACCATTGTTGTCCCAATAAATTTTATAAACAAAAAAAGATATTTACATGAATCTTGTAGATGTTAAACTGATCAAATGTAATTTCAATTTCAACCACACAAGTGTATTTTCAATTTCAACCACACATACTATAAGGATGTTAGATGTTAACCACAGATGCTGTCAAATGCCAATAAGAAAATATCATATGATAACATTCATTACAAAAATGTATACTAATGTATACTAAAAAAATAATAGCATTTTGTAAGTAATGTGTTATAAAAATATGTTTTAAAACAAAAGAAAAACAAACAAAATGTTTCTATGAATAATCATGTATAAATTTTTGTGTGAACATTGGGTTTTAATTCCTCTGGGACAAATGCCCAGTGGTACAATTCCTGGGACATTTGGTAAATGTATGTGTATTGTTTTTTTAGAAATGGCCAAATTATTTCCAAGAATGACTGTACCATTTACATTCCACTGGTAATGTATGTGTGATCTAGTCTCTCTACACCCTCACCAGTACTTTAACAGTATGTGTTTTTAATGTTGAGTTTTGAGAGTTCTTTATATATTCTAGATATAAATTGTTTGTCAAATATGTGATTTGCAAATGTGTTTCTCCCAGAGTTCTTCCTTAACTGGATCTTTCACAGAATAAATGTTTTAAACTTCGATGAAGTCCAATTTATCAACTTTTTCTTGAATAGATCATGCTTTTTATATCATTTCTAACAATCTTTCATTAAATTGTAGGTTCTGAAGATTTTCTCCCATGTTGTCTTCTATAAGTTTTATAATTTTCTATGATGCATTTTCGGTTATTTTTTTCTATAATATGTGAGGTTTAAGTCAAGGTTCATTTTCTTGCCTATAGATATGCAATTTCTGTAGCACTATGTGTTGACAGACTTCCCTTTTTCCATTAAATTGCTTTTGCACCATTATAAAAAATCAGTTGGCCATACTTGTGTGAGTCTATTTATGGATCCTCTATTCTGTTCTGTTTATCTATGTGTCTATACCTCTACCAAGCATACAGTTATGATTACTATACAATAAATCTTAAAAATAATAGAATGATTCCTTCTACTTTATTCTTATTTTTCAGAATTATATTTAGCATCCTAGTTTCATTACAATATGATTGTATTAAACCTACATATTAATTTTAGAAAAATTGGCCTTTACTAATTGGTGTCTTCCAATCCATGAACATGGACTATCTCTCCATTTATTTATTTAGATCTTTGATTTCTTTTTTCAGTATTTTTAGTTTTCATCATACAAGTCCTATACAGGGTTTGATAGAGTCACACCTCAGTATTTCATATTTTTGGAGTAATTGTGTAAATGGTCTTGTATTTTAAATTTCATTTTCCACATGTCCATTGCTAGCACATAGAAATACACTTGATTTTTGTATGTTATTTGAGTATCCTGAGACTTACTGAACTCACTTAAAAGGTCTAAGTTCTAGAAGGATTTTTGTTGTTGTTGATTTGTTTTTTTGATTTCTTTTTTGGTATATTCTTTGGGATTTTCTATGAAGAACATAATTATTTCTTCCTTTCTGGTATGGTTCCTTTTCTTTTCTTTTTTTTTCTTTTCTTATTGTGCTGGCTAAAATTTCCAGTACCATGTTGAATAAAAGTTGTGAGACCAGTTTTCCATGCTTTGTTCTTGATGTTAGGGAACAAACATTTAGTCTTTTACCATAAAGTATAATATTAGCTGCAGGTTTTTCATAGATGCTCTTTATCAAGTTGAGACAGTTCACCTCTATTCCTTTTTTCTGAGTTTTTTGTTTGTTTGTTTGTTTTTTATTACAAATAGGTATTGAATGTTGTCAAATGCTTTTTCTTGAATCGATTGATATGATCTTGTCCTGTTTCTTCTTTAACCTGTAATAGGGTGATTGATATTTGAATATTATAGCAACCTTCCATCCTGGAATAAACCACACTTTGTTTTTTCATATAATACTGAATTCCATTTGTAAATATTTTATTAAGGGTTTTTGTGTTTATATTCATGAAGGATATTGATGTGTAGGTTCTCTTTTTTGTGTTGCCTTTGTCTGTGTTGGTATTAGAATGATTTTGGTATCAGGGTAATTGTGACCTTATAGAATGAGTTGGGAAGTATTCCCTCCTTTTTATGTGCATTTAAAAATGTGTATTCTGCTGTTGCGGGATGGAGTGTTATATAGATGTCTATTATCTTAACTGGTTTATAGTGTTATTCCAGTCTTCCATTTTCTTGTTTATCTTCTGTATAGTTGTTTTATCCATTATGGAAAGTAGGGTATCAAAGTCTCCAACTATTATTGTCAAGTAGTCTATTTATTCCTTTAGTTTTGTCAATTTTTGCTTCATGTATTTTGGAACTCTTTTGTTAGGTGCATCTCTCTCCTCTTGACACACTTTCTATCTTAATTGACTCAGTTGTGACTTAAATGTAGAACCAGCACTATTCTAAATGTATTTTGTAATTTAATAACTAATGTTCAAGGTTGGGGCCAGAAAACTTTTTCAAAGAGCCAAAGAGCATTTCAGGTTTCTGCAGGCCTTGGTCATAACTACTCAATTTTTTTTTTTTTTTTTTTTTTTTTTTTAGCTGAGCCATCCTGCCACCTGTTGGCAGCTCAACGGCAACTCAGCTCGGGCTGGCCTCGAACAGCTGTTGCTCAGAGCTCAGCTCGCACTCTTGAGCGAGCTCTTAACCAACTGAGCCACTCGGTCGGCCCTCATAACTACTCAATTTTGCACTTGAAGTTAGAAAACAACCGTAGACAACATGAAAGCAAATGAGCATGACTACATTCCAATAAAACTTTACACATGGAAACAGACAGTGGACTGGACTATATTTACCAACCCCTGGTTTAAATGAATGCTTTTTGCAGTGTGATTTACTGACAGGGTACTCTTATCAATATTATTCTCTGTGCTCTTGGGCTATTTCCTCTGCATGATTCCAGCAAGTACTTTGATTGTATGAGCCTTACTCATATTATAGAGATTGTAATCTACCAATCTATGAAGAGTTTATTTGCAAGAAACAATTATTCCTTCCTTAATGTGTCACAGTTCTGAAACATGGATATGATTCCTATTTTTGTTACCAGCCATGTCTATGTTACTGGAAATTTGAATATTGACATTTGGCAAAAAATAAATCTGATACAATATAATATCCTCATCTTAAATCAAAACATCTTTATGAATGAATTTGAATAGTCACATCTGGGTTCAGAGTAAATCCCTGCAATTCAATTACAAAAGAGCATCCTAAGATGTATCATATTTAGCTGAGGAGGCATGAGGCTATGTGTTAGGGAATATTTGGCAAGTATTGAGCCTTCAAGATTCCTAGAATACTCCTGAGATTTGAGAGTGCAGGGCAGGGAAACTGTGACCATTTCAATATACAAGTGTAACAACAGGAAAATTGAGTGCTAATTGATTACTTGCTGCTCGGTGGTATGAAGCAGTCTGCAGCAGAGTCCAAATGAATAAGTAATCAAATCCAAGCTATAAAGTAATGGAATGATAGATTGTGCAGGAAGGTTTTGTTATGAAGATATGTTAGAGTTGCAAGTATTCTTTTATGCTCTGGGAGTAAAGAAGAGACATGGGTGAAAGGTATTTATTATGATATGATTATCCCATAGCACATTTCTTCTGAGAGCCTTGAATTGCTGCCACAGACCTCCTTAGTGAGAGGAGACAGAGAAGGTTATCTCAGTTTAACAGACTTGGGAATGATGGCCCAGAGTGGCTTAGTGACACACGGGTGTGCTTATTTGCTTCAGCTGTGGAGCCCTTCCTGGGACAGCTTCCCAAGCTGCCTGCTTTCCACTGCATTACAGCAACAAGTATTTCTTTGGCTTTGGCTGTGCCTGGTGAGGAGAAGAAAGATAACAGGAGCCACTGGTTGCTGTCAGCTTATCTGGTGCCATGTCCTTTGTTAAAGTTTTGACATATGTTATCTCATTTAATCCTCACAAATGATGCTGTAGAGTGATTAAAACTATCCCCATTTTAAAGATAAAGAAACTGAAGCTTTGAATGGTTAAAGGACTTGACCATATGGAAAACTCTCTCTGATGCCAAAGCTCTTTAAATACTTTCTGCAGTTTCCTCAGCCAACACAACTGTTTTGGTCTACCTGGAAGTTAAACTTTGTGTTTAACTTCCTAATAGTGAGTTCATTCCTGCTTACTGGCCAGTCTCTTGTGAATATGGGCAGCCTAAAATAGGCTGTCAGAACCAAATAGATAATTAAAATTAAGTTGCCCCCCAAAATAATAGACTATGGCTTCTTATTACCCACATGAATAAACTTATTTTTTTTTTTGGAGGGGGGCAATAGCTGCCTACTTCTCACACTTTTTCCCTTGAGTATAGACTATAACTGCTGTGGTAGGTCCTGGGAGGCTAAATGCTGTATGAGCTTGGAAACCAAAAAAGTTGTGGTCGGCCGAATTCTAAAATGCCCCCCAACACCCTGCACCCAGATTCTTGCCCCTGGTGCACACACTCCATATAATCCCCTTTGTGTGGACAGGACCTGTGAATAGGATGAGATATCATCCCTGTGATTATATGATGTATCAAAGGTGAAGGGGTTTTGCAGAAGTAATTAAGACATATAATAGTCAATCGGGTCAAAGACTGGACTCTTTTGAAGAGACTGATTCTCCTGCTGGCTTTGAAGAAGTAAGCTGGCATGTTGTGAGAGGGCCACATAACAAGGAACATGATGGGCTGAGAAGGAACCCCAGCTTACATCTATTAAGTAAACCAGACCTCAGTTGTACAATCACAGGAAGAGGGCTCTGGGTTCTAGAAAAGATTTCAGCTTGGTTTGCAGCCTGGTTAGACACTGAGCAGCAGACCCAGCTATGCCATGTGTGGCTCCTGATCCACCAAAACCGTGAGATCATAAATGAGTGCTATTTAAAGCTGCTAACTGCATCATTTTTGTTACATAGCAACAGATAACTAATATAGAAACCTTTCTGGATGAGGGATGTACTAGTCAGCGTCCTCCAGAGAAAGTCCCACAATCTGTTGTCTATCAGCTGAAGGCTAGGAAAGCTGTGGTGTCATTTAATCTGAGTCTGAAGGCCCGAGAACCTGGAGTGCTAATTCCCAGAGCAGGAGAAGAGGGATATCTTATCTTAAATAGTAAAATTTCCCTTCCTCCCCATTTTTGTTCTACTTGGGTGCTCAATGGATTGGATGGTGCCCAGACACATTATGAGGGAGATCTCTGTCTACCAATTAGGTGCTAATCTCTTCTGGAAACACCCTCACAAATACACTCAGAAATATTATTTTACCAGCTGGCTGACCACCCCTTAGCCCAGTCAGGTAGACACATAAAATGAACCTTCACAAGGGGCTTTCTTACTTTTTCTCTCTTATCTCTCTGTAAATCCACTGTCCAAGCAGCTGCCTGAGTGACTTCCAAACTGCCCAGCAGGTCACGTCTCTTTCTGCATAACTCTTTTAGTGGCTCCCCTTTGATCAGGGTCCACTCTCCACTCCCACCACAGCTCACAGCACACTGTGTGATGTGGCCCTTGCTCTGCCTTCATTCATCCAGCCACTTTCCTCCTTATGACACTCCAACCTCCCAGGCCAACCTTCATTTCCTAGAGGGCTCCTCTGAGTACTTCCAAAATCCAGAGCCTTCACACATGCTCTTCCTTTTGTCTGATATATTCTTTACCACTCTTTGCATCACTTACACAGTCATCATTCAGGCCACTTGTTCCTAGAACTCTTTCCTACTTCTGTATCTAAATTACAAGCCTTTATTTACAAGCCAGTTATTCTGTCCCAAAACTATGTAACCATATATTTGTGTAGTTTTAATGATCATCTCCACCCCTCCCACCACCATCCCCCACCAGACTCTAAGCTCTGTGAGGGCAAGGCACCTGTTGATTTCATTTTGCACCTAATATCATTTTGCACAATGGTGTGCAAATCATCAGTACTCCTCACTGATCATTTTTGTTTCTTTTTTAACAAGCACCATGTGGGGTCACTCTATGTGAGCCCAGAAAGCTAGACGTGGACATGAAACTTACTTAGGCCCATTAAATGTGAGAGGGCATGGTGATTATTACTTCTGGGTAGGAGCTTTTAAGGACCGGTGTATAAGTGTCCATGTTTTTCTCTCCCCTAGCAACACATGATGTTCTGTACTCTGTAATACAGTAACCACTGGCCAAATGTGGCTATTGAAATTTAAATTAATTAAAATGAAATAAAAGGAAAAATTCAGTTCTTTAGTCATATTAGCCACATTTTAAGTATTCAGTTGCCACCTGTGACTAGCACCATTTTAGGCAGTGTGAAATTGTGTTCATCACAGACAGAGCTGCTGCAGATGCTGGAAACTTTCTGAGTGAGAATGTGTGAACAGAGTCACAGCCGCCTCTAATAGATTATGAGTGTGAAATAACCTGTGTTGTTATCAACCACTTATATTTCATGTTCATTACTGCAGCAACATACAGCCGATCCTAGCTGATAAAAGTCATCATTAAATAAGTATTTGCTAAATAAGTTAATGATTGAATTGCATTTTGGGAAATCAGATGAAGAAGAGGGAAGGAGGAGCTTTTAAGGGAACTGAATAACATAAGCAAAGGCTTGGAGCTGGGAAGTACTAAGATCTCTGGGAGTAGCAGTACTTATGAGGAAACTTCAGAAAAGGGAGAGGCCTGGAGAGAAGCAGAGAAGGAAGGGCTGAGAATTGGTTCATAGAAAATGAGAAGAGAAGCTCATTAGTAGGTACCAAACCTGCATCTGACCCCTAAACGTACTGAGCAGTTATAATTTACAGAGCCAACAGCCTGAACCCATGTCTGCCACTGCTTTGCCCATTTAACCACTCTAGTATAGATACAATGTATGCTACCTTCCCAAACCACCACATCTTTCACGTGGAGATAACAAGCCTACTTCAGAATGTTATTATCTGTTCAGGAGAGCATATGCACAGAACTTGATGATGCTTGGTACCCAGGAGGCTATCCTTACTGTCCAAGAATTGTGGCTAAAGCCCATGGCTGAAGAACAAGCTAGAAGCATGCTGTGTACTCAAGTCAGAGTGAAGAAAGAGGGCAGCTATCTCCCGGCAGCACTTCCTGAAGGACACCATTGCAGAAGAACTAGCCCCTCCACCATGACCCAGCCTGCTAACAAGAGAAGTCCAGCAGGAAGTGCCCTTGCCTCTACTTCTCCACAGGGATGTGTGATGAGAGGTACTCCCTCTCCTGGGATTCAACAGAGTGTCCTCCAGGAAAGTCACTTCTAAAACTTGTGAGTGACAAAACTACTCTGCTTATGAGTTGGGGACAAGTTGGAGACAGGGAGTCTGTCTTAATTTTGGTGAGATTCAGGACTGGACACTAATGGGGCGAAGAGGAAAAAAGATCAGAATGACATTTAAAAATAACCAGGGCTGAATCTTAATACAAATCCATTAGAGAACATTGGATTAAATAGAAAAAAATCCAAAACTTGTCAAATTGGGCTGAGAGACTCAAGATGTTACCCAGTTGGGAAAGAGTGGGGGAGGTTTTACATATGCTCCTTGAAAGATTATTATTAGGAAAAAGTTTTTCCCTAAAAGTTATCCCAGTAACTTGAGACTCCTTAATGAGCCAATTACACTAGAATGATGCTTGGGACATAGAAAGCCCTTGATGATATTTCCAGGTGCTGCAGCCAGTGAGATGTTTTAAAAAATTGGCTCTCAAATGCTCTTCACTTCCATCCTTTAAGTTCAGAGTTGATGAAACAAAGCTATCATTAAAAGAAAATGTGAGGGATACAATTTGATATTCTTAGAGTATTTCTAGTTTCATAATTAATTACTGGATGAGAAAGCCATTATCCAATAGCATCCAGAAATGTGGAAATTATTTGTTTCAGACAAGCACCCTTGGTCTTATAATACTTTTGGATTAAAATGAAAATTTACCAAGTTTTATACTTCAAAATATGATCTCTTCACAGGCAATTGAAATCAGCTAGTTGCATTGTTGGGTTTCTAATTCCAGGGTTTATGATAACATTTTTTTTTTGAGTCAAACATGACATAATGCTAGAGCTCCTGGAACTAGCAAAGATGATAAAGTGTTTTAGCCACAGCAGGTGCTCTGCAAAATCCTTTATTTAATAGAGCTGCCACATACAAGCTCAGAGTGTGATGAACTGTGCAGAAATTAAGAGTGACTCTCTATGAATTGACAACATTAATTTTTTTTCTCTTAATTAAAGCAGTGGCCATGGCCTCCAAACAAAACCTGACTAGAACTGGACAAGAATGATTGTATTCCCCAGGACTCCAGAGAAGGGATTCTTGGCCCAGTGTTTTCATGATGAGAGTACTTGAATTAAACTATGAGCTGACAGCAACAGGTAATTGACATTATTTAATTATTTATTTTTATTTTTATTTTTTTGAGGGCAATGTCACTGGCCCTCATATGTGGGACCTGAACCGGGGCTGCTGGCTTCCCAAGCCAGCGCTTAACCACTGCACCACTCGGCCGGCCCAACATTATTTAATTAAAAGCCTCTCTTTTCTATTGTATTTTGACTTCTATTTCCAGGTTGGTATGTGGACATTATCCTGTTTTTGTGTGGGTAATTAGACTTTGTAATGTAGCTGTCCTGTTGACAGAGTAAACCATCCTAACAGTAAGGGTGGTCCACAGCCAGATATCAGGAAGGTGCACAGTGTAATTTCACCTGTGATGGAGTGTGTGTTAGCAGTGACTGCAAAAAGCAACATTACTAACAACTCAATGATTGCTGGGGAAGGTGTGGAATGACTTCACAGTTGACCCTTGAATAATATGTGGTTAGGAGCGCCGACCCCTCCCCACACAAGCAATTGAAAATCCACATATAACTTTCAACTCTCCCAAAACTTAACTACTAATATCCTACTGTTATTGGAAGCCTTACCAATAACATAAACAGTTGGTTAACACATATTTTGTATGTTATATGTATTATATACTGTATTATTACAATAAAGTAAGTGAGAGAAAAGAAAAATGTTATTAATCATAAGGAAGAGAAAATACATCTGCAGAACTGTATGTATTTACTGAAAAAATCCACATATAAGTGGACCTGTGCAGTTCAAACCCATGTTGTTAAGGATCAACTGTACTTAGTCTGCAAGTTCACCCTTGCCCAGAGGGAAATGAACATATGTATATGTCCCCTATAGGAGGGATTTAATGAGCCACAGCTGTGATACAAGAACAGATGAATATATTTTTCAAATATATAGAGAAAGGATGGGTGGCCATGCCGAGTGGATCATGTGTGGAACAGTTTTTCAGAAACTGTAATGTAACCAAACAAATAATTGACTCTAGCTAAACAAATTCACTTCTCCAAGGTGTTTGTTAACCTCCTAATTGTCAGTCAGGTCTTTTCCACATTGATCTATAGGGGGACACCTGGGTGCTTCCTTCATCCAGCAGATGTATATCTTTTTTTTTTTCTTCAGAACTCTGAGAAGGGTGTGAATAGGAAAATGCCCACACTCTTAACCGTATTTCTATACATCTCTATGCACACAGCTTTCCTTTCTCACTGTTCCTTAATACTCCTTTATTTCACATCCCTATAAGTCATTTGTTTTAGTTACTTTTCTCTACTAGAGTAAATAGCATTATTAGTAATAGCTCATTGAAACCAGGAAGCATAGTGGTTTCCTAGCAAGGTGAGCTTGGGCAAGTTACATAACTGAATCTCTTTTGAAAAAGGGGATGTCAGTAGTATCTATCCTCCAAGAGTGGTTGTGAAGATGGAGTTACACAGGTATATCTAGCAAAAGGGATGTCAGCTGTGATTATTTACCATTATTATAATTACCAATGAACTGAGACCTGTAATCACTCAAGCTGATAAAAATTACATTTGGAGAAGCTGCAGTTGGTAATAAATTACAAAACTCTTTCAAAAAGACAAGGAAAGTCTTCTGTTTCTATTCATATTATACTCCTCTTTTTCGTAGTCTTAGTGTTATGGATGGTTGATGTCAGAAAGAGAGGGTAAGAAAAATGGGAGGAAAGGTGGAAAAGATGAAAAAATGAGAAAATGAAATGGAGGGAGAATTCCAGAATGTAGGGAATAAAAAAGAAAAATTGGGGGTACATAATTCTAAAACTACATTCCTATCTTTTCTCCCAAACCAGCAGCTCCTCTGACTGTTCCACTTATTTAATGATATCCCAGATTCCTGCTCACATGATTTTGAAATCTTTCCCAAATACTTTCCTATCACAATGATTTTAATGATGTCACTGCAGGACCTGAAATATCTTTCTCGCTATCAAAATCCCATCTACCAATTAATCTATTCTCTTAAAACCACTATGACTTCTTAGAGTCCACAGTCTAAGCATGGGAAATACAATTCAACTCACATTCGTCTCCCATGCGGTGGTTATGGCCACTTGCATTCCTATGTTGAAAATATTTCTGAGTCCATGTCTGGGTACAGCAGCAATCAGTGACATGACTCATGTTATGTTTGCTTTAACTGGGGAGTGGAGGTAAGATTGTCATGTATTGCTGTCCCTCTAGTGACTTTTATCATTCATATCATTACTTTAATTGGTTATGAATCTTATCCTCCCTTGAGTTCAATGTTGTGTAAAATCATTTCACCTATTCCCCATATTTTTTGAGGAATTCGAGGAATAAGAACTTTTTTTTCTTTTTTTCTTTTTTTATGACTTTTTTTGTTTGGGTTTTTTGTTTGTTTGTTTTTGAGGGCAGTGTCACTGGCCTTCATATATGGGATCGAACCGGGGCCGCTGGCTTCCCAAGCCAGCGCTTAATCACCGCGCCACTCGGCCAGCCCCTTTTTCTTATCTATTAACAGTTCCACATGAATGCTTTGCATGCTGTAAATACTTGGTAATTATATATATATATATATATTGAGTGATTAACACCCAGGAGCAGAAATTAAGTTGTGTGAGTGAGTATAGGCAGCTACAAGGACACCTCTTCCATTCCTCTAGAATTTTTTCTCTAAATACCCAGACTGTAAAACCTCACCAACTCCCTTGGTGCTTTTCAAAAGAAGATACTCTTATGTACCGCATATGTGAAAAGGAAGACGTGTCTGCCAGTCTGCCAAATTAGCCTCTGGAACACAGAATTACTGAATCTGTATAGTTCAGTATTATTTCCTCTGTCCAGCAAGCCATTCGGAATGGCAGGCCAGAAAAAGCAGGCCTCTTGAAAGGGAGTGCACATCCACACATCTCTACAGGAACCACATTGAAAAGAATGTTCAAAGCCAGGGCACACAGGAGCTTAGGCTTGGCAAGCATTGCAGATAGCTTGGAAAGCAAGCAACTACTCACAATGGTGCCACTTAACGTTCCTTATTCCCCATTGCTTTTCTTACTGAGTTCATTAAAAAGCCACAATAAACCAATATGGCAGGAGCATACTGTCAGCAAATCACAATAATTATGGCAGCTTTCAGACTGCCTGGATGTAGATGAGAGAGAGACAGGCTCGATGTTGGGGTTCACAAAGTGAATGAGTGAGTTTGTGTATGTGCTTGTGTATATGTACCAGTGAAGGCGCAGATGGGATCAGCTCAGTCACCTGAATTTTTCAGGACTCTTGCTAATTTAGATCAAGCCAGGGGAGGTATGCATTAATCAAATAAGGAACTGAGAGGTCACTTGGGTAGCTCCAATAAGGGCTAATATCTACAGAAATATAAATGTCCACACTTAAAAGATATAAAAGTCATTTATATTCTTCATACCATGAAGAAACCCATACCAGGGTTTCTCATCCTTGGTGCTACTAACAGTTTGGACCAAATAAATTGTTGTTAGAGTGGGGCTGTTTTGTACATCACAGAGGTTGATGAGCATCCCTGGCCTCTCTACCCACTAGGTGCCGGTTGTGATAAACCCTAGTTGTGATTAAACAAAAGTGTCTTCAGATATTGGTGTATTACACGTTGAATTGCAAATTCAAAGAAGCAAATGTGCCCTGGGAGAAAATAACCCCCTTTTGAGAACACTTGGGCCTGACCTTTCTCTTTTAGCTATTTGAGGGTGAAAGAGATAAGAAATCAACACAGGACGCCTTGTTGATATAGTTTGACGAATTACATACATATATTTCATATTTTATCACTCAGCATTGCTGTAAGAGAAGTTCATATCAGTACCAAGCAACAATTCTGTTAAAAATGTCTTTAGTGTATTAAATACTTGAAAATAACATAGAATTTTTATTTTGAAACATTATCAGCCTACATTAATCAGAGCATTCTCATGCAAAAAGAAACATATATCCAAACACAAAGAAATTACAACTATAAATCAGGGCAAAGCTGGCAGTGTAAGTAAATTGGAAATGAGTCTACAAAATAAATGAAAACACAAAAATTATAGAATAAGTGTGTCTCTTACTACATTCTTTTTGTGATTATTATAAATTGGAAAGAAAAGAGAAATGCATACAGTAGGAGTTAGATATACAATACATTCCATCTGTGAAAATACACTAATATGAATAAATTTGTGAGCAGGTGTAGCTACTACCTGCTGTTGTCATTAATCTGGATTTACAAAAATCTTGACTTCCCAATGAAAAAGTGAAGAAATATAAATTAAGTCCTTATTAACTGAATGACAAAGCAATGTTAAAGATACACTGTATCTTGTGTTAAAGATACACAAACTTTCAATCAAAATCTTTATACCTTTCATTAGAAGGCATTTCTTCTTTGTTTCAGAGTTGACTATTACTAATTAATTAATTAGAAGACATGATGTGAAAAGAGGACAAACATGGGTAAATGACTTTAAGGAAACTTTCCAGTCACTGATGTTTTTTCTCCAATACAAAGACCAGTATTTAGTCAAATCATTTTTGCCAAGTAAATTGACTGTTAATTTGGCAGATCCAAGGCTTGAATAAAGATTGTTTTAGGTATAGTTTTTATCACTAGGAAGACTTAGAAACACACAAAGTCACCTCAACATTATATTTAGATTGGATAGTTTAACTGAGTAAGCAGTAATTTTATCAGATTCAATCATTACATTGTTCTTTCTCATTCTAAAGCAAGGACATTTTCTCTTCAAGTTAAATGTATTCTCAAACTCCCAATAGCTCTCTTGTGCTCACTGTTGAAGCCTTTAGTTCTTTTTCATTGTAAAGAAAGCCTTCCTACTTCATTTGATAAAATTGTGGACTGTTTTGTTCTTAATGCATTTTGTTATTTTGTGTGATAATCAGACATTTGCAATAAAACAAAGTAATTCTGCACTAAATTGGCACTCTGTTCACACTTCTATCATGAAAGATAAGTCCTTGTTTGTTAAAGTATCTTCCATGCCTCCATTCCAATTATTAGTGTATGAAGATACATACTGATGGAGTTTGCTCTCTTTCCAAAATGCAGCCAACTAGTCCTAATCAACTGCTAACAAACTTGTGAAAATGTAAGGTATTTCATTTTGTTGTTTGATGTTAAGCTCTCCATGAATCTATACACGTGATCAAATGACTGGAGTTAAAAACAAAAAGTCACCCCTCCAGACTCAGCTCAGAGAATACTGCTTCTATAAACTCCCAGGGACAATGAGTCCGTTCTTCCTCTGTGCTGTAGTATTTTGAACATAGCTTCTATTAGTATTTAACTAATGCATTAGGATTATTTGTTTTCATGTCTTTCTCCCCTGATGGACTGTGAACTACTTGAGGGCATTGGACACATCTTGGCTTATCACTCAGAGATTGTTTTTTCATAATACTTAGCATGATCATAGTAACTTGTCTAGTACCTGTCTTCCCTGCTAGACTGTTGCTAGGTGTCAGATATTGATAATAACTTATACTTACATGGTACTTAGAATGTGCTAGGCATTATTCAAAATGGTTCACATAATTAATTACATCCTATTTAATCCTCACAACAATATATAAGGTAAATATTATATGAATATAATCTTCATCTTATAATTGAGAAACCTGATGCCAGAAAAGTTAAGTAACTTGCCTAAAGTAATCCAAATGCTAAGTGACAGGGCCAGGATTTGAACCTATGCAGCCTGGCTGCACAGGCAATTACTCTTTTTTTTAAAAAAGATTTGATTGGGGAATTAGGGGAGGGGAACAGTATTGGGGAATTGGGGGAGCCAAGTTTTTCTTCAATCTTTGTCGTGGAGGGCGCCAGTCGTTATCTGGCTTCCCTTCGGCAGCTCGTGTCCTGTAAGCTCAAGATGCTGTGTTCAGTCTTAGTTGTGGGTGGGCGTAGCCATCATTCCATGTGGGAGTCAAATCAGCAGCCTTGTTATTAAGAGCACACGCTCTATCCTCTGAGCCATCCGGGCGGCAGCTCAGCTAAAGGTGCCGAGTTCAGTCTTAGTTGCGGGTGGGCATAGCCCACCATTGAGCAGGCAATCTTGTTGTTACACCAGCTGAGCCATCCTGTCATCTGTTGGCAGCTCAGCGACAGCTCAACTAGGGCACAGCATTCACTGGCCCATGTGGGCATCGAACTGACAGCCCAGAGTACGCGCTCTAAGCCAACTCTTAACCAAGAGCCACTTAGCTGGCCCCCAGGCAATTACTCTTAATAGTTACATTATAATGCCTATTAGTTCCCTCAACAATATTTGCTAAATGAATGCAAGAAGGAAAAAAGAAGCAAAAAAAAAAAAATGAAGGAACGAAGAAAGGAGCAAATTAACAAGGAACAGGTAGGTCATCATAAATATTTGCTAAGTAACTAAACAGTATTACAAAATCTAATTGCCACAGCAAGTAAAGGTAAGTATGATGAAAATGTTAAAAAAAAAATTTTAAAAGTACTATAAATAAAGAATAGTATACAAATGATAAAATATTGAATCCCTATTAAAAATGATAATCTTGAAGAATTCTTTATGGCAAAGTGCCTGTGATATAATGTTAAGTGAAGAAAGAATTTAAAACTATATATCAGCTCTGTCCAATAGAAATATTAAGAGAGACACAGATGTGAGTCAAATAAGCAATTTTAAATGTGCTAGAAGCCATGTTTAATAAAAGGATTTTAAAAATAGGTGAACTTTAATAATTTATTTTATTTAACCCAATATATTATCATTTCAAACATGTATTCATCTACCTTTTTTTTTTTTTTTTGAAGGAGTGTCACTGGTCCTCATATATGGGAGAGAACCGGGGCCGCTGGCTTCCCAAGCCAGCACTTAACTACCGCGCCACTCGGCCGGCTCAAATTGTTTTTATTTATTTATTTATTTATTTATTTATTTATTTATTTATTTTTTGAGGGCAGTGTCACGGCCTTCATATGTGGTATCTGAACCGGGGCTGCTGACGTCCCAAGCCAGCTCTTTACCACCGCTCCACTCGCCTGGCCCTCAAACATGTAATCAACATGAAAATTATAAATGAGATATTTTACATATATTTCATAATAAATCTTCTAAATATGGAGTATATTTTCCACTTAAAGCACCTTTCAAAAAAAAGACTATTTCAAATGCTTTATACCCACATGTGGCTTAGTGGCTACCATATTGGACAGTGCAGATGTAATAATATCATTTCTATTAAATTGTCAGCTTGTGAACCCATCCATCTAGCTGCATAAGAAAATTGTTGGCATGAAATACATTCATATATTCATTGCTGTTATCGTTAGGCTGAAGAGATATTGGTACTTTTTCTTTATTCTTTTAAAAAATGTTCAAGTGTTATTATTACATTTAACAGCACAGAAAATATAGTCAATGATGTTGCAATAACTATGTATAGTGAGAAGTGGGTACTAGAATAATGAGGGGGGTTACTGCATAAATCATATAAATGTCTGTTATCTGTTCTCCTGAAACTAATATAAAATAATACTGAATATCAATCATAAGTGAAAAAATAAATTTTTAAAAAAGTTATTATATTCAAAATCAAGAGAACAGTTATAGTCTTCACTTATTTTTCAGGAAATACAAATATTATGAAAAGGAATAAAATGAACATGTCAGATATGAAAGAGTGAATTCAACATAAGTGTGCTGAAACTAGACAACAATCAAAATTCTGATAGAATATAAGAAGAAGGGAATGAAAGGACCACAGACACATCTGAGAAAATGGCCCTCCAAAGTGAAAAAATGACTAGGAACTCCAATTCTGGTTATATAAAAACTCACAGCTTTCTTTCCAAGATCAGGAATCAAGACAAGGATGGCTGATTTTGCCATTTTTATTCAGCATGGTACAAGAAGTTCTAACCAGAGTAATTAGGCACAAAAAAGGAAGGACATCCAAATTGGAAAGAAAAAAGTAAAATTATCTGTTCTCAGATGACATGATTTTATACCAGTCGTGCCCAAAATGTGTACATATGAATACAAGTCTTTCATCTCTTGGTGTTAAATTTGTTCCTAAGTATTTTATTCTTTTTGATGCTATCGTAAAGACATGTATTTATTAGCTCTCATGAGGTTTTCTGCGAAATCTTTAGGGTTTTCTATGTACAGAGGGCACCAAAAAAATGTATACACATTTTAAGAAAGGAAAAGAACTGTATAAAAATTGTAATACTCAATATATACTGATAACAAAAATTGTTGTTTCAGGTCTTATGTTTAGGTCTTTGATCTATTTTGAATTAATTTTGGGGTATGGTGACAGCAGTCTAGTTTCACTTTTTTTTTTTTTTTTTTTTTTTGTGGCTTTCCAGTTTTCCCAGCACCATATATTGAAGAGGCTTTCTTTTCTCCATTGTATGCTTTTGGCACTTTTGTCAAAAATATCCATACATATGTGGGTATATTTCTGGGTTCTCAATTCTATTGTATTGGTCTACGTATGTATGTTTTTCTGCCAATACCATGCTGTTTTGATTATTGTCACTTTGTAGAATAAATTGAAGTCAGGGAGCATGATACCTACAGCCTTTTTTTCTTAGGATTGCTTTGGCTATTTGCAGTCTATTGTGATTCCATACAATTCTGATAATTTTTTTTTGTTTTATTTCTTTAAAAAATGCCATTAGGATTTTGATGGGGATTGCATTAAATCTGTGTGTTGCTTTGGATAGTAAAGTCATTTTAACTATGTTGATTCTTTCAATCCATGAACGTGGAATATTTTTCCATTTCTTTGTGTCTTCTTCTTTAAAGAATGTCTTATAGTTTTCAGTGTATAGGTCCTTCACATCCTTTGTTAGGTTTATTCCTGGGTATTTCATTCGTTTAGCTGCAATTGCAAAAGGGATTTTTTTTTCATTTCTTTTTCTGAAATTTCATTGTTAGTATATAAGAATGCAATGGTTTTTGTACATTGATTTTTCATGCTGCAACTTTGCTGTATTTGTTTATTGTTTCTAATAGTTTTTTTGGTGGAGTCTTTAGGGTTTTCTATATCAAAAAATTTCTGTCATCTGCAAAAAGTGACAATTTAACTACTTCATTCCCAATGTGAGTGCCTTTTATTTCTTTCTCTTTCCTGATTGCTCTGGCTAGGAATACTATGTTGAATAACAGTGGTGACAGGGGTCATTGCTGTCTTGTGACCAAGGGGAATTACTTCTTTTTTTTCACTGAGCTGGAGACTTCTTTATCCTGTCATGCGACACCCAGGGAGTCTGGCAAGAAGAATTCAGCCACCACAAGCATTCAGTTTGGGAAGCATTCTCTATCTCCCCAGGCAAGGAAGATCCACCACAATAAGTGCCTTTAAAGATTGGCTAAAGAAAATTGTTCAAACCGTAAATTCATTTTAAAAAAGAATCTTAGAAAATCAGGAAGGAAGAATAACAATGGGAAGAGAAGAAATAAAGGTATATATAATACACTATTCTTTTCCTTATGAGTTGTAGGAATCGTATTTAAAGATTGAAATAAAAAATATAATGCCATCTGATACAACCATGATATTAAAAATAGGAAGGTAAAGGAATGTAAATGGAAGTGAGTTTTCAACAGTTCTTACCAGGAAGACTTTGATAACTCATATGATGAAGTTGTAATACTCAGCAGAACTCCTACAAAAAATATATAAAGGGGTATACTCAAAAACGCTATAAATAAATCAAGGTGAAATTCTAAAAAAAAGTTCAAGTAACCCATATAAAGGCAAGAGAAAAAGAAATAGGAATGAAAGTCAGAGGAGACAAATATAAAAGAAATGGCAGACTTAAATGTTAGTATATCATCAATTACCTTAAATGTAATTGGTATAAATATACCAGTCAAAAGACAGAATGGCAGAAGGCATTTAAAACACACACAATTCAACCGTATGGTATTTATAAGAAACTCATGTAAAATTCAATGTTATAGGTAGGTTGAAAGTAAAGGGATGGAAAGAGATATAACATACAAACATTAACAAAAAATACATGTGGCTATGTTAATATCTGCGAGTGTAAACTTTAGGGCAAAGAAAATTGTTAGAGACAAAACCAATATTGCGAAATGATAAAAGGATTAATATACCAGGATGATATAATGATCCTAAATGTGTACTATCAGACAACAGAACCTCAAAATATATGATGCAAAAACTGACAGGACTGAAGGAGAGAGAGAAATTCACATTACAGTTGGAAACTTCAATTATCCCCTTTCAGTATCTGATAGACCCACTAGACAGAAAATTATCAAGATTGTAGAAGATTTGAACAATATAATCAACCAACCAACATGATCTAATGACATAAACAGGGCACTGCACACGACATCAACTGAATATACACTTTTTTTTCAAGTGTCATGAAGCACTCACTAAGGTAGACAAGGTCCTGAGCCATAGAGAAACCTCTACAAATTTGAAAAAGTTGAAGTTATATGGAGTGTTCTCTGACCACAATTGGGATCATACTAGAAATCATTAAGAGAATAAAAATAGTAAAACTCTTAAATGTGTGGAAATGAGTCAATACACTACTAAATAATCCATGGATCAAAGAGGAAGTCTCAAAAGAAAACTAAAAATTATATAGAATTGAATGAACGTAAAACTGCAACATATCAAAACGAAACAGGATTTTTTGATGGGTGTGTATGTGCCTGGATTTTGGTCTTGCAGCACTGAAGAATGGAGACACAGACCAGAGAGGTAAAGTTTGCAGCAGAGGATAATTTAATAAAGCAGAAAATAACAGTTCTCAAAACGAGAGGGGGTCCTGACCGGGGTGCTCACTAGTTAGAGCAAAGGATTTGTTTTTATATCTTTTTTGTATGCCTAGGGAGATGAGCTAGCTGGCACTTTTTGGCACTATTATCAGATTTATTCAGCCTGGAGGGGGCGTTTCTCCAAACAGTTTAGTTGCTTCAGGCATAATTGATGTCTCTGTTCTGTCTGGGGCATGTTAGCTCAAGGCAGGCTTATGCTTTGAAGATATGCATTTCACCTGGGGATCCCTGACTGTCTTATGTTAACAAACCTCTTTGAAGATATGCATTCTACCAGGGGAATCCCTAAGTTGTTTTGTTATATGCTTGAAAAAAGCTTTTCCTCCTCCCCCATCTGAGTTTGTCACTCTGGCAGATCCTGTGACTTAAACCTATTTGTCAGCTATTAAAATTATTCTCCCTGCCTCTGTTTTGGTTTCTGACCTGATTCCCTATACCGTGGCAATTTTCCTGACTGTCTATAATTTTCCTGTCTCAAAAATACGTGGGATAGAGCTAAAGCAGTACTGAGAGGAACATTTATAGAATTAAGTGCTCACACAAGAAATGAGGAAAGATCTCATAGCAATAATCTAGCTTTATACCTCATGAAACTAGAAAAACAGGAATGAAATAAACTCAAAGCTAGCAGAACAAAAGAAATAACAAAGATAAGAATGGCAATCATTAAAACTGAAAAATAGGAAAACATTGGGGGAAAAAACCAATATAACAAAAAGCTGGTTCTTTGAAAAAAATTAATATAATTGATAAGCCTATAAGTAGGACTGAAAAAGTTAAAGGAGAAATGACATGAGAAGAATATGAAAAATGAAATAATAGATATTACTGAAGATCCTGCAGTCATTAAAAAGATAAAGTAATACTATGACCAATTTGATGCTCATAAATCTGACAAGTTAGAATAAATGGCTCAATTTCTCAAAGACCACAAACAATTCAAGCACACTCAAGATAAAAGAGATATTCTGAATAGCTGGATAACCACTTAACAAATTGAATTTACATTTTAAAAACTTCCCCAAATAAAATTTCCAGACCTAGATTGTTCCCTTAAAGAATTTATCCAGAGTTTTAAAGAATTAACAATTTTATACCATTTCTTCCAGAAAATAGAAAAGGAGGGAATACCCCAACTCATTTCATGAGGTCAGTATTCTCCCAGTACCTAAACCAGGCAAAGATTACACATACAGGCAAATGCAGACAAATATTTCTCAAGAACTTAGATGCAAAAATCTTAAGAATATATTAACAAACTGAACTAAACACCTTATAAAAATAATTATATACCATGATTAAATTAGATTTACTTCAAGTATGCAAGGAAGATTGAACCTTTAAAAAGCAATCAGGACTTCTGGTAAGATGGTGAAATAGACAGATGCTGTGCCAACTGCCTCCCAGGATCACACCAAAACTACAAATAATTTATATAGCGTTCAACCTCGGAAGTCCCCGGAACACTAGGTTAGCAGAACCTCTAAACGAAGGACCTAAAGAGGAGGCCACATCAAACCTGGTCGATGAGAGACGAGAGAGGGTGAGCCCCATGGGGGACACCTCAGCAGTAGGGAGGCTTCTCCGGTCGGGGGAGAGACCCTCTGGCCCCACATCGAGCTCACTAGCCCAGAGTTGCTTTGCCGGGAAGAGGAGTTCCACAAAGGCTGTCCGTAGAAATTAGTGAGGACTCCTTTTGCTCTGCTTGGTGAGGCTGAGGGCGGCTGGAGAACCAGTGGAGCCAGAGCATGGGCTCACTCGAGGGTGAGCACTCACCTGGTCCCTGGTGGAGGGAGTAGCTGTGTGAGCGGGGCCCAGGATCCTGTGGGGATGGATTGAACTGAGCGCCTTTGGTGACAGAGCTGGAGGTTTTGGGGACCGCTGTTCCTCTAGTGTGGAGCTTGCACACGAGTAGTGTCCAGGAGGGTGCCATTTTGTCAGGGTTAGGCCTTCCCACATAGGGTCAGGTCCTGGACCACATTGGTCTGGTGGAATTGGCGCAGGAGTGTGAGTGTGCGTGCACGCACATGATGCCTTGGATTCCACCCTCCGAACTGCTTGTGCTGCGTAGCCAGGGAAACGCCGGGCAGGGGTGCTCTGGCTCCAACACGCTGCTCATTGAGACTCGGGAGTGTGTGAGCCACCTTGGGTCCCCACTCTCCGCACTGCTTGTGCAGAGTTGCCAGGCTGGGCATTGGTTGTTGGGCTGCTCAGCCTGACCTGTGAGCAGCTGACTGGGATAGGCTGAGACTGGGAGTTTTCCTGAGAGTGTTAGGCAGGGAGCTGTGCAACTGCATGATCTGATCAGGGCTTTCCTGCAGAGTTTGTGTGGGCTGGTTGCCAGTGCAATAGTGCATGCTGCTTTGACTTGCTGTGAGCCACTGACTATATCAAGTGGTGCCTTGGGGGCCTGCCCCACCCACCTAGAGCTGTGTTGCCAGAGGCACCCTGAGCCCCTGGTGACTGGCTCCCACCTCTGTAGACCACAGAGGGTTTTTTGCAGCAGCAGACAACCTGCAACAATCTGTGAGGATTTTTGACAGTGAGCACTGTTCCAGAGCACACAGCAGCTAATTGCGGGAAGCTCACTGAAAACCTGAGAGGGAGGCCAGCACATAACATGTTAAGCCCTACCCCGTAACAACTGGTCCTGAGTTGCCCATTGACTCTCTATTGCTGAGCAAGTGGTCTGCAGATTAAAGAGACAGAGAGCCCCCCCTTTTATTTCTTTCCTTTTTTCTTTTCTTTTTTTCCTTTTTTCTTCTTTTTTTCCTTCTTTTTCTTTTATTTTTTCATATTTTTTACTGTTTTATTTTCTTTCCTTTTTAGGTGATATATCTAATACATCGAAGCAATCACAGAGTGACAGCCAGAATGAAGAAACAAAGAAACATGTCCCAAGTAAATATTCAGAAGAAACCTCTAGAAATGGAATTAAATGAAATAGGTAACTCAGAGACAGAGTTTAGAACACTGATAATGAGAACATTTAAGGAACTTAGTGATGACATAAACAAGGAAGAGGGAAATCATAAAAAACAACAGTTAGTACTAAAGAATACAATAACTGAAATGAACAACACACTTGAAGGAATCATCAGTAGATTAGATGAAGCAGAGGATCAGATCATCGGTTTGGAAGATACAAAATAGCAGAAATCACCCAGCTGGAACAACAAAAAGACCAAAGAATAAAAAACAATGAAAATAGTTGAAGAGACCTGTGGGACAACATGAAGCACAACAATATATCGCAGCATAGGAATACCAGAAGGAGAAGAGAAGAAGCAAGGGATTGAGAATGTATTTTGCAGACCGTTTGGGAGAGAAGCAGGAGATGCCCGTGGGCGCGCGCCGGCTCCCAGGCAGAAGCCTGGGGAAAAAAAGACTGACGCGTGGAAAAGCAGCGCGCGCTGGCCGGAGACACAGGTCCCTGAGAGACGGAGCAGGGATCTGATCCTCGCGGCAGGGGGCGCGCAATCCCTTAAACCCCCAGCAGACCGTTTGGGAGAGCAGCAGGAATCCGCGTGGGCGCGCGCCGGCTCCGAGGCAGAAGCCTTAAACCGGGGAGCAGGGTAAAAGAAGACTCACTCGGACACGCAGCGAGCTGGGCGGAGACGCAGGTCCCCGAGAGACGGAGCGGGGATCTTAGCCACACGGTAGGGTGTGCGCAATTCCCTAAATCCCGGCAGACCCTTTGGGAGAGCAGCAGGAACTCCGCTGGAGCATAAGAGGCAAAGGTTTTAGCTTAAAACAGTGTTGGAACTGTGGCTTTGTTTATTTTTATGTTTTTTTTTAAATTTATTTTTTTCCTTTTTCTACTCTTGAACAGAAAGCAAGAAAAACGAATAACCCATCCACTCCCACAAACTTTGGCCCCCGCCAAGACAGTCTTAAACTGACTCAATGGAGCAATAGGGGCAGACAAGGAAGATATTCCTACCTGCAGGGGGTTGAGACTTTCCATCCCAGTAAAGGCTGCAGAGTGAGACTACCTACCCCGCCCCCACCTTTATGCAAGGCTTGGGAGGCAGGGCAGCTACACTTGCTGAGGCACTAATTAACAGATTCTTAGCAGCTGGCTTTTGGTAGTGAGGAATTCTTTAATTCTCCACGGCTCTCAACTGAAAGGGTGCCCAGAGACACTCATTGAGCCTTTGGGGGTGCAGCCTGCCTTGGGACAGGCAAAAGCAAAAAGGCAGTGACTTTGTAAAAACCACCAATCACATGTCACAACCACACTCAAGTACAGCAAACCTGCAGTGCCAGGATCACGCTAGGCTGCAGTGCCAGGATCACGCTACTGTTCCCACAAGACACACAGGAATTTTTGTACAGCAGACAAACTCAAGAGAGCTTGGTGGACTTTAGCCAAGACCGGCACGGGTAATTTTGGTTTGTTTGGTTTTATTCTGTTTTGTTTTCCCTTTATTGGCTGCTTATCTTGGTTGTTTTTGTTTTTTATTTCTATTTCATTCTTATCATTTTATAGTTTTTAATATAGGCATATATATAGGTGTATATAGGTGAATATATGTCCATATACATGGATGTGTAGACAAATATATATATTTTTTTTTCTTTTTCTTTTTCTTTCTTTTCTTTTTCTTTTTTCCCCACCCTCACTTTCTCTCTTATTTTATCCATTCTTCTCACTGCTATACTTTTCCTCTTTTACTTTTTTCTGCAAATTTTAGTTTTTTAATTTTTATTCTTACTTTTTTTATTATTATTTTAGTTTATTTTCATTTTTTATTTTTTAGGTATAGCTAATCGGTTTCTCATGTTTATTCTATTTTTTATTTTAGGATATTGTATTTTATTTTCTTTCCTCTTCTGTTATTATTGTGTGTGTGGTTATTGTTTTGTTTCTGTTTGTTTTCTTCATTAGTATGATTGATATTTCTGTACAAGTTGACTGTAGTTTGATGGTTGGGTTTTTTTACTTGTGCGAACATTTGGTTTCCTTTGTTGGCTGCGGAGGTTGTTCTTGTTGATCTGTTATGCTCTAAAATCACTCTGAAGCAGTGGGTCCAAACAAACAGACACAAGAATCATCATACCCGGAGGCCAACTTTAGATAAAACCAGAGCATTTCTGGGATTGACATACAAGAGTCACACCCAAAAGGAAGTTGCTACAGGTACTAGGACCCATAGGGTCCAAGTTTCATCAGAGGGGTCAATCCTCTCACAGCAGCTCATAAACTGCAGACGCTGCTGATTGTCACAGCTAATTGATCTGGGAGTCAATCCCACCTACTGACAAGCCAAAAGTAATCAAAACTAAAACTTCAACAAGTGAGGACAAACGACACAAGGAACACATCAGATACAAGCACAGGAGAATAGGGAGACTGAGTAATTCAAATATAAAGGACATACACCATATAAGTGTACCCAGAAAAGACTGAGAAATCTGGGGGATCTATCTGTTCTATTGAAGCAAACACAAAGTGTAAGCCAGAATGGGGAGACAAAGAAACACAACACAAATAAAAGAACAGAAGAAACTTCCTGAATCAGTGGAAATAGAGGAAATAGAGGTAACCAACCTATCGGAGACAGAGTTTTCAGAACACTGATTATTAGAATGTTCAAGGAAATTAATGAAAATATAAAGAAGGATAGAGAAATCATGAAAAGCAACCAGCTAGAACTTAAGAACACAATTACTGAATTAAATAACAAACTTGATGAAATCACTAGCAGATTGGATGAAGCAGAAAATCGAATCAGTGACTTAGAAGACAAAATAGCAGAGATCACCCATGCGGAACAACAAAAAGAAAAAAGAATGAAAAACATGGAAAATAGTGTAAGAGAGCTGGAGGACAACACCAAACGCAATAAACTATGGGTCATTGGAGTACCAGAAGGAGAAGAGAGGGAGCAAGGGATTGAGAATATAGTTGAAGTAATAATGTCTGAAAACTTCCCTAACCTGGCAAAGGACATTGAAATACAAGCTCAGGAAGTGCAGAGAGTTCCAACCAGGATGATTCCAAACAGGCCCACTCCAAGACACATTATAGTGAAAATGGCAAGGGTTAAGCACAAAGATAGAATCCTTAAAGCAGCAAGGGAAAGGCAGCAAGTTACTTACAAGGGTACCCCCATAAGATTATCAGCTGACTTTTCTACAGAAACTTTGCAGGCCAGAAGGGAGTGGCAGGAGGTTTTCAAAGTGATGAAAAATAAAGGCCTACAACCAAGATTGCTGTATCCAGCAAGGTTATCATTTAAAATCGAAGGCGAATTAAGGAGCTTTGCAGAAAAGAATAAGTTAAGGGAATTCATTACCACCAAGCCAGCTTTGCAGGAAATGCTAAAAGGGCTTCTTTAAGTAGAAGAGAAAAACAACCTAAGAAAGACTAGGAATACAAATAACAAAATGGCAATAAATACACACCTATCAATAATCACATTAAATGTAAATGGATCAAATGCTCCAATAAAAAGACATAGGGTGGCTGAATGGATAAGAAAGCAAGACCCCAGCATATGCTGTATACAAGAGACTCACCTCAGATCCAAAGACTCATACAGGCTGAAAGTAAAGGGATGGAGTAAAATATTTCATGCAAATGGTACTGAGAAAACAGCTGGAGTAACTATACTTATATCAGATAAAATGGACTTTAAGTTGAAGAATGTAACAAAGGACAAAGAAGGACACTTCATAGTAATGAAGGGATCGATCCAACAAGAGAACATAACTCTAGTAAACATCTATGCACCTAACATAGGAGCCCTTAAATATATAAAACAGATATTGTCAGACATAAAGACAGAGATCAACAGTAACACTGTCATAGTAGGGGACTTCAACACCCCGCTGTCACTAATGGACAGATCCTCCAGACAGAAAATCAATGCGGAAACAGCGACCTTAAATGACACATTAGACCAGCTGGATTTAACAGACATTTTCAGAGCCTTTCATCACAAAGCTACAGAATATATATTCTTTTCAAGTGCACATGGAACATTTTCTAAGATAGACCACATGTTAGGCCACAAAACAAGTCTCAATAAATTTAAGAAGATTGAAATCATTTCAACTGTATTCTCTGACCACAATGCTATGAAACTAGAAATCAATTATAAGAAGAAATACAGGAAGCTGACAAATAAAATGGAGGCTAAACAATATGCTATTAAATAGTGAGTGGGTCACAAATGAGATCAAGGAGGAAATCAAAAGATACCTCGAGACAAACAAAAATGAAAACACCGCGACCCAAAATCCCTGGGATGCTGCGAAAGCAGTCCTAAGTGGGAAGTTTATAGCAGTGCAGGCCTACCTAAAGAAGGAAGAAAATTCTCAAATCAACAGGTTATCCTTACACCTAAGGGAACTGGAAAAAGAACAGCAAAAGAGGCCCAAGGGGTGTACAAGAAAGGAGATAATAAAGACCAGAGCAGAAATAAACAATATAGAGAACAGAAAAACAATTCAAATATCAATGAAACCAAGAGCTGGTTTCTTGAGAAGATAAACAAAATCAACAAACCTCTAGCCAGGCTCATCAAAAAAAAAAAAGAGAGAGGACTCAAATTAGCAAAATCAGGAATGAAAGAGGGGAAATGACTACAGACACCACAGAAATACAAAAAATTCTAAGAAATTACTATGAGCAACTATATGCCAACAAATTTCACAATCTGGAAGAAATGGATAATTTTCTAGAAGCATATAACCTTCCAAAGCTAACGCAAGAAGAAACAGAAAATCTAAATACCCTGATTACTACCAAGGAAATTGAATCAGTAATTGACAAGCTCCCAAAAAACAAAAGCCCTGGACCAGACGGCTTCACAAGTTAATTTTATCAAACATTCAAAAAAGAACTATCACCTATTCTTCTCAAACTATTCCAAAAAATCCAGAAGGAAGGAAGGTGCCCAAACTCTTTTTATGAAGCCACTATCACCCTGATTCTAAAACCAGATAAAGACATCACAAAAAAGGAAAACTACAGGCCAATCCCCCTGATGAATATAGAAAAATTCTCAATAAAATATTAGCAAACAGAATTCAGCAATATATTAAGAAGATCATACATCATGATCAAGTGGGATTCATCCCTAGTGTGCAAGTTTGGTTCAACATCCGTAAATCAATTAATGTGATACTCCACATCAACAAAATGAAGGATAAAGATCACATGGTCATTTCAATAGATGCAGAAAAAGCATTTGACAAAATCCAACAGCCATTTATGTTAAAAACCCTTAGCAAAGTGGGAATACAGGGATCATATCTCAACATAATAAAAGCCATATATGATAAACCTACAGCTAACATCATACTCAATGGGGAAAAGCTAAAACCATTCCCCTTAAGATCAGGAACAAGACAAGGCTGTCCACTTTCTCCTCTTTTATTCAACATAGTGCTGGAAGTTCTAGCCACAGCAATCAAACAACAAAAAGAAATAAAAGGCATCCAAATTGGCAAGGAAGAAGTGAAATTGTCATTATATGCAGATGACATGATACTGTATATAGAGAACCCCAAAGACTCCATCAAATAACTATTGGAACTGATAGACGAATTCAGTAAAGTAGCAGGATATAAAATCAATGTTCAGAAATCAATGGCATTTGCATATACCAATAATAAACTAATGGAAAGAGAAATTAAGAAAACTGTCCCATTTACAATTGCGTCAAGAACTATAAAATACCTAGGAATAAATTTAACCAAAGAAGTGAAAGATCTGTACTCAGAAAATTATTAGACACTGAGGAAAGAAATCATAGAAGATACAAATAAATGGAAACACCTACCATGCTTATGGATAGGAAGAATTAATATAGTTAAAATGTCCATACTGCCTAAAGCAATATATAGATTCAATGCAATTCCTATCAAACTACCAGTGGCATTTTTCACAGAAATAGAAAATATAATCCTAAAATTTATATGGAATCATAAAAGACCCAGAATAGCCTCGGCAATTCTGAGAAATAAGAACAAAGTCGGGGGGATCATGCTACCAGACATCAAAACCTACTACAAACTTACAGTAATCAAGACAGTTTGGTATTGGCATAAAAACAGGCACATTGATCAGTGGAACAGAACAGAGAGCCCAGAAATAAATCCAGGCATTTACGGACAGTTAATCTATGACAAGGGAAGCAAGAATTTACACTGGAGTAAAGATAGTCTATTCAATAAATGGTGCTGGGAAAACTGGACTGACACATGCAAAAAAATGAAACTGGACCACCTCCTTACGCCTTATACAAGAACAAATTCAAAATGGTTTAAAGACTTAAATGTAAGACCTGAAACCATAATATTCCTAAAAGAAAATATAGGGAGTACATTTGCAGACATTACCCGGAGCAATATTTTTACTGATACATCCCTACGGGCAAGAGAAGTAAAAGAAAAAATGAACATATAGGATTATATCAGACTTAAAAGTTTTTTCACAACAAAGGAAACCATTAATAAAACAAAAAGGAAGCCTACTGAATGGGAGAATATATTTGCCAATGATATATCTGATAAGGGGTTAATATCCAGAATTTATAAAACACTCATGAAACTCAACACCAAAAAAACAAACAACCCAATTAAAAAATGGGCAGAAGATATGAAGAGACATTTCTCTAAAGAGGACATACAGATGGCCAACAGGCATATGAAAGAAAGTTCAACCTCACTGGTCATTAGGGAAATGCAAATAAAAACCACCATGAGATACCACCTCACTCCAGCCAGAATGGCTATCATCAATAAATCAACAAACAACAAGTGCTGGCGAGGCTGTGGGGAAAAATGGACCCTGCTGCACTGTTGGTGGGATTGCAGATTGGTGCAGCCACTATGGAAGTCAGTATGGAGGTATCTCAAAGAAATGGAAATAGAGCTACCGTTTGACCCAGGAATTCCACTCCTAGGTATTTATCCTGAAAAAAACCAAGACACTTATTTAAAAAAAGTTATGCACCCCTATGTTCATAGCAGCACAATTTACAGTAGCTAAGACTTGGAAACAACCAAAATGCCCATCAGTAGATGGCTGGATTAAGAAACTGTGGTATATTTATACATCGGAGTATTACTTTGCTATAAAGAAGAATGAAATCGTACCATTTGCAATGATATGGATGGACCTAGAGACTATCATGTTAAGTGAAATAAATCAGTCAGAGAAAGACAAATACCATATGATCTCACTCATATGTGGAATCTGAAAAACTGTATGAATGAGCAAAGTAAACAGAAACTGTCTCATAGATATAGAGGAAAAATCAGGGTTGCTAATTTGGAGAGGAATGGGGATGAGGGAGAAGGGAAAGGGATTAGACAGCAAAAATAGGCAACTACAATATTGCCACTGGGATATGAAAAACAGTTTGGCGAATATAATTAATAATGTTGTAAATATTCTGTGAAATGTCAGATGGTCATAGGTCTTGTTAGGAAGACCATTTCATGGATGGAATAGAGGTTTGATCACTGCACTGTATAACTGAAGAGGTGGTGGTATATCTACTGTAATTGAATATATATATAGATAGTCACGGGATGTGGGTTCTACTGTGTAAGAGAGTCAGAGGAAGAGTAATAGATATATATGATATGGGGGGGAGTAGGGTGGTGAATTGGGGGTGGAGGTTGTCACTCTGAGGGTAAAATGTATAACTATTGCACTGTGTTGTACACCTGAAACTAATTAAAAAAATAAATAAATAAAAGACTATCTTTATTCCCAAGGGAACTGGAAAAAGAACAGCAAAACAAGCCCAAAGGGAGTACAAGGAAGTAAATAATAAAGACCAGAGGAGAAATAAATGAAATAGAGAAAAAAAAAAAAAGTCCATGAATCCAAGAGTTGGTTTTTTAAAAAGATAAACAAAATTGACAAATCCTTAGACTCACCAAGAAAAAGAGAAAGACGACCCATGATAATAAAATCAGAAATGACAGAGAAGTGACAACAGACACCAAAGAAATACAGAAAAGTTTAAGAAAATACTACAAGCAACTATATGCAAACAAATTTGACAATCTGGAAGAAATGGACAAATTTCTAGAAGCGTACAATCTACCAAGTCTGAACCAAAAAGAAACAAACTCTGAACAGACTGATTACTACCAAAGAAATTGAATCAGTAATCAACAAGCTTCCAACAAACAAAAGTCCTGGACCAGATGGCTTCACAGGTGAATTTTACAAAACATTCCAATAATAATTAATACCTATTCTCCTCAAACTATTCCAAAAAATATAGAAGGAGGGAAAGCTCCCAAGTACATTTTAAGAGGCCACTATAACTCTGATCCAAAAATCAGACAAAGATATTACAAAAAAGGAAAACTACAGGCCAATATCCCTAATGAACATAGATGCAAAAGTTCTCAACAAAATACTAGCAAACCGAATTCAGCATCACATTAAAAAGATCATACACCATGATCAAGTGGGATTCATTCCTGATATGCAAGGTTGGTTCAATATTTGCAAATCAATTAATGTAATACATCACATTAAAAAATGAAAAATAAATATCATATGATCATATCAATAGATGCAGAAAAAGCATTTGACAATATCCAGCAGCCATTTATGATAAAAACTCTTAGCAAAGTGGGAATCGTGAGATCATATCTCAACATAATAAAGGCCATATATGATAAGTCCACAGCAAACATCATACTCAATGGGGAAAGACTAAAACCTTTCCCCTTAAGATCAGGAACAAGACAAGGCTGTCCACTTTCACCACTTATATTCAACATAGTTCTGAAAGTTCTAGCCACAGCAATCAGACAAGGAAATAAAATAAAAGGCATCCAAATTGGAAAGGAGGAAGTAAAATTGTCATTGTATGCAGATTACATGATACTAAAGAATACCAAAGGGACCACCAAAAAACTGTTAGAACTGATGAACGAATTTAGTAAGTTGGCAGGATACAAATTAATATTCAGAAATCAGTTGCATTTGTATACACCAATAATAAACTATCAGAAGAAGAAATCAGAAAATCAATCCCTTTTACAATTGTTTCCAAAACAATAAAATATCTAGGAATAAATTTAACTAAAGAAGTAAAAGACCTGTACTCAGAAAATTATAAGACACTGAAGAGAGAAATCAAAGGAGACACAAATAAATGGAAATACATACCATGTTCATAGATAGGAAGAATTAATATAGTTAAAATGTCAATACGCTTGGGAAGCCGGCGGCCCCAGTTCAGTCCCACATGTGAGGGCCAGTGACACTGCCCTCAAAAAAAAAAAAATGTCAATACTACCTAAGGCAATATATAGATTCAATGCAATTCCTTTCAAACTACCAAGGACTTTTTTCTCAAAAATAGAACATATAATCATAAAATTTTTATCTTGAGAAATAAGAACAAAGTGGGAGGCATCAAGCTACTTGACATCAAAACATACTACAAGGCTACAGTAATCATAACAGTATGGCACTGCATGAAAACAGACATATAGATGAATGGAACAGAATAGAGAGCCCAGGAATTAACCCATCCATATATGGCCATTTAATCTATGACAATGGAAGCAAGAATTTACCTTGGAGTAAAGATAGCTTATTTAATAAATGGTGCTGGGAAAATTGGACTGACATGTGCAAAAAAATGGAAATGGACCACGTACTTACACCATATACGAGAACAAACTCAAAATGGATTAAAGACTTAAGTGTAAGACCTGAAACCATAAAACTCCTAGGAGAAAACATAGGGAGTAAGTTTGTAGACATTACCCTGAGTAATATTTTTACTGATATATCCCCTTGGGCAAGGGAAATAAAAAATGAACATATGGGATTACATCAAACTTAAAAGTTTTTTCACAGCAAAGGAAATCATCAACAAAACTAAAAGACAGCCTACTGAATGGGAGAAGATATTTGCCAACGATATATCTGATAAGGGGTTAATATCCAAATTTACAAAACACTCATGCAACTCAATACAAAAAACCAAACAACCCAATGAAAAAATGGGTAGAGGATATGAAGAGGTATTTCTCTAAAGAGGACATACACATGGCCAACATACACATGGCCAAAAAATGTTCAACCTCACTAATCATTAGAGAAATGCAAATAAAAACCACAATGTAATACCACCTCACTCCAGTCAGAATGGCTATCATTAATAAATCAACAAACAACAAATGCTGGCGAGGTGGTGGGGAAATGGAAACCCTGGTGCACTTTTGGTGGGCCTGCAAATTGGTGCAGCCATTATGGAAACCAGTATGGAGGTATCTCAAAAAACTGGAAATGGAATTACTGTGTGACCCAGCAATTCCACTCTTGGGTATCTACCTAGAGGAATCCAAGAAGCTAATTCAAAAAAAAAAAAATGCACCCCTAGGTTTATTGCAGCACTATTTACAATAGCCACGACTTGGAAACAACCGAAATGCCCATTGGTAGACGACTGGATTAAGAAACTGTGGTACATTTATACAATGGAGTATTACTCTGCTATAAAGAAAAATGAGATCATACCATTTGCAACAATGTCTATAGACCTAGAGACTATTATGTTAAGTGAAAGAAGTCAGTCAGAGAAAAACAAATACTATATAATCTCACTTATATGTGGAATCTGAAAAACTGAAGGAACAAGCAAAGTAAACAGAAACAGTCTCAGAGATATAGAGGAAAAACTGATGGTTGGTAGTTGGGAGGTGGGTGGGGGTGAGGGAGAAGGGGAAGGGATTAGACAGCATAAATAAGTAACTACAATATTGCCACAGGGATTGAAAGACAGTTCAGGGAATATAATTTATAATGTAAATATTTTGTGGGGTGTCAGATGGTCACATGGCTTGTTAGGGAGACCATTTCATGGATGGAGTAGAGGCTTGATCACTGCTCTGTACACCTGAAGCTGATGTTGTGTAATATTGTATGCCAACTGTAACTGAGTATATCAATAGTCACGGGATGTGGAGTATACTGTGGAAGGAAGTCAAGGGAATTTTGATATGTATGATATGGGTTGGGGGTGGGGTGGTGTATTGGGGGAGTAGGGTTGTCACTTTGAGGAGTAAAAAGTATAACTATTGCACTATGTTGTACACCTGAAACTAATTTAAAAAGTTTATTTCACAATAAAAGTATTTTTAAAATAAATAAATAAAAAATCAATCAGTATGATCCACCATATGAATAATCTAAAGAAGAAAATTCATATAATCACATCAATTGATTCAGAAAATCATCTGACAAAACCCAACAACCATTTGTGATAAAAACTCTCAGAAAGTTAGACACGGAAAGGAATTACCTTAATTTTATAAAACACATTAATTAATGTGTTTAAAAAACCTATAATTAATACCATATTTAATTCTGTCCCTGTTGTCTTCCTAATATCAGAATAAGGCAAGGACACCTGCTATCATCACTCTTAGTCAACATATTACTGGAAATTTTAGCCATTACAATAAGGCAAGAAAATGAATAAAAGGTATACATATTGGAAAGGAAGAACTAAAATTATCCCATTACAGATGATATGATTGTCTGTGTTAAAAAACAACAAGGGCAGGCCGAGTGAAGCATTGGTTAAGAGCTGGCTTGGGACGCCAGTGGCCCCGGTTCAGATTCCACATATGAGGGCCAGTGACACTGTCCTCTACAGCTGATATGGTGAACAACAGTTCCACCTGGAGCTGGGCTGCTGTGAGTCCCCGGGGATGGCATAGCTGCAGCCCCTGCTGCTGTGGGCTGTCATAGACTATAGTGAGTGGCCAGCAGCCAGCGTGAGTGGCCGGCAGCTGGTATGAGCCACCAAGAGTCGCTGTGAGTGGCTGTTCAGAGGCCAGCGACCCATCTGCCTCACCTGTGAAGAGCACAATGATGATACCAACATGGGCCAGTGAAGCAATGCCCTCCACAACTACACTGAAGAACAAAAGAACAGCAACTTGTCTGTTCCCCTTCCCCTGTTCCCCAATGCTGTTCCCCTCCCCCAATTCCCCAATAAAATCCTTAAAAAAAACAAAAATATACCAAAAATAGAATCTCTTCCCTATAACTAGGTTCAGCAAGTCTATATGATTCCAGATCAACATGCAAAATCAGTTGCATTTCTATATAACAAAAATGAACATGCAGAAAATGAAATTAATAATAGGATGTCGTTAACAATCACATAAAAGAAATTAAAGAGGCACATTAAAGCAAAAGTTTGGAACAAGTGAAGGAGGAAGCCATGAAGGCATCTTGGGAGAGGAACACTCCAGGTTGAAGAGTCAGTTAATGCCAAGGCTCTGAGACATGAATAAAAATTAGAATACGGAACACTAGAAAAAGCAGAGGGTAGCTTGGTTGAAGTGAAATGAGCATGTAAGGAGGAGAAAAGTAAGATATGATGTCTGAGAGGCAATAGAAAAGCATCCTACTTCATTCGATGCATCTAAAAATATTCTAATCGTAAATAATACAATGTTAGTACTACTGGAAATGACTTATTCAAACATAGTAACTGAACCTGTCATATAGCAATAAATAAGAGTCTTAATACAAAGAAATAATTTAGAAGGACAGTCACTGCATTTGATAATTTAGTATAGGATAGATTTGGTGTTTAAAATTTAGAATATCTGTCTATATTTTGGGGAAAAAAAAGTCTAGCTTAACTATACCACGGAAGAATAGACAGAAGATTTGAAATGTGAGCTAAAATTGAACTGCAGTTGCTGGCTTTGAAGACAGAGCAAGTAGGCACTAGCCAAGGCATGTGGGTGGCCTCCACAAGCTAAGAACAGTCTTGAGCTGACAGCAAGGCAACAGGGACCTGTCTTAAAATTGCAAGGAACTGAACTCTGCCAATCATCTGAATGAGCAAGGAAATAGAGTCTGCTGTAGAGCCCTGCCATCAATTGGATTTTAGCCTGATGAGACCCATGTCAATTTTTCACCTGTAGACCATAGAATTAAAAAATTTGTGCTGTTTTAAATCAAAGAGAAAAACATTGATTCCATCTGAGTTAAAGAATTAAATATTAAATAATTTCTAGGAGAAAATATATGAGAATATATTCATAGTGTTGTTAATGGAAGACCTTTCTGGGAATAAAAATAAGTCCACAAATTGTAAAGAAAAGGATTTTTAGTTGGATTATATATAAATCAAAAATTTCTGAATAGGAAGTGGTATAATAAACACAAAGTTAAAAAAGAAACAATAACCTGAAGAAAATTTTGCAATTTATATTATACTGTATTAACATTCTTTAAAACATAAAGAACAATAAATAATCAAGGTAAAGAACAACCTCCCAATAACAAAATGGACAAAGCTATGAGATGGAACTCTATAAAAAAGAAGCACAAACAGCCACACAATAATGACAGAAATGTAAGTTAAGTTATGAGTTTGCTTTCCCTATCAAATGGAAAAGATTTAGACTGGTAATCATGGTCCAGAAGGGAGAAGGTGGAGGAGATAGGCATTCTCACAGGTAGGCTGGTGGGTTTTTTAAATGATGATATTGGCAAGGATATCAAGATTCTAAATGTGTAATTGATTTAGAAATTTCACCTATAAATTTATCTTAAGGATCAAATACATAACTCTGTAGAGACATGTAAAGTTATGTATACACCAACACTGTGAATAATAGTCAAACCTGCCCAAGTCCTAAATGTCTATCAGTTGCATAATGGATGATTGAATTATGGAACAGTCATATAATGAAATGAATATGAAACTATTAACAATGATGAACTAATTCTGTATGCATCAGTAGGGGAAGTTTTCCTCTCCATGTTAAGTAAATTAGCAGGTTCACCAATAGTATGAGCACACTTATGAAACAACATGAATGTTACACATATGGTTACATATACAAAACCTGAAAGGTGGCATTCCTCAAATATAAGAAATATTTGGAGGTGGGAAAAATAAATGCCAACAACAGCAATTATCTCTATTTGCATTTTATTCACTGTTTCTTTTTTCTTTTTGTACTTTTTTTATTATTCCTTAATGAAATATGTAGCATTTATAAAATTATTTTATATAAAAATGTTAAACAGTACGGAAGGCAGTGAACAGATGATAACATATTCTAGGAATTCTATTATTGCAGTATGCAGTGACCTTGGTAAATACACCAGAATTCAGGCAAAATAAATAAGTAAAACTAATGGGAGAAAAGATTTAAAAACAGGAAGAACTACATATGAGGGATCCCTGCAAGACAACGGAATTGTTGGAGCAGAATGAGCAACAAAGAAATCAGCAGTGGGTATTTCTTATCTTTAAGGTAAGCCTGAAGGAAAATTAATGAAAAGAGCTAAATGTCTGGGCTTATCCTGTGACATGTTTTGAATTCTATGGATTTAAAAAAGCATCTTATAAATAAGCAGGAAAGATATCACTTACAAAGGAGAAAACTGTAGCTGTATGTAGACGATAATACTAGAAATCTAGAAAGTAAGTGAAGCACCTCCAGCATATGAGAAAAACATTTAATTCTAAAAATCTACTTCTGGCTAAATAATTTTTCATCTCTGAAGAGAAATAATAGCAAGATGGTCTTAGACATTTAATGGCTTAGAGAGCATACCAGACCTATATCCTTCCTGAAAACAATTACATATGTACGTATACATAAATTTTACATATATAAACATTTAAATTTAGATATCTAGGAAAATTTACATATGTATGTAAAACTTTGTAATGAATTGGTTATGGTATAAGAATAATTAATACTGAAATAAATAAAATAGGAATTCTACATAATTATTGTTAATGTGGTCATGAAACAATGAAAAATTAAAAATAAATCTTGAAAGACTAGATTTATAATATTTAAAATACAATCTAGTTTAAGTTCAAAGATATATCATTACAACTGGACAGTGGTTAAAGAGAAGATATAAAAAGTATGCTTAAAGACTCATCTACAAAGAGCCAGATATATTTGTATTTTCAATATAGCAAAATTCATAACAAAAGACTAATGTTTTAATGTTAAAAGTAACCATTATTCAGGGAGCAGGGCAAAAGAAAGAGGAATTCACAGTACATTTTAAGATAAAGAAAAACTCATTTTCTAGAAGTTTTCTAAACACCTGTACACAACCGATTTAATGCAACCAAATGCATGAATAATTAGTGGTAGTCGACTGTGTATTATGTACTATTGTTTGTACAGCAGATTTATTAAGTGAGTTGAGAATATAGAGATTTTAGCAGATCATGATCATGGTTCATTATCAGTGAAAAGGTCCCAGAGGGAAAAAAAAGTAGAAGATAGGCTTGGAAGATTGGTTAGCTGACATTGTTTTTTCTTCCAAGGTAAATTCACATAAAAGGTGTGTCTAGTGCATAACTATAGAATAGACTGACAGAGAGAATTATACATTTAAAACATTTATTAAAATAGCAAGAAATGGAGAAGATGTCTGGATTAGGCTGGTTTTTTCAAACTCTTGAGAGGAGAGCAAGTGTTTCCAAAATGGTGAGAGGTAAAAGATCCAGGGGTGGATTTTCAGACCCACCCCCTACACACACAAATTCTAGTACTTTGCAAGGAGGCAGCTCTTTGAAGGGAAGCAGTTTTAATCTTTATAGATGCAAATATCTGACAAATGTTTTAAAAATAATACAGAGAGCTGTTATGTTTAGTTCATGTAGGGGGAACATCACTTAGAACAAAAAAGCATGGCTTCTAATTTAAAGATCATTCTTAATTTTATGAATGACATAATTGAAAAGGGAGCCTATTTTCAGGTATGTAGACCTGAAAAATCCTGCACTCTTGGAAGCTCCAAGCCCTGGTCTAGGAGACTTGAGACTCCCACAGGCAGGAATCAAAAGGCTTGGCCTCAGTTTTGGTGTTGTCACTGGATGGCCCTGTGAAAGTAGCCTTTCAGGAGCCTGGTTTCCTCAATCGCTGTCACTGCCACTTTCCAGACACTCCAGAAAGAGCCACTGAGAATATATGAGAGCACAGTACTAGGTAAGAGGCTGGGGGCGGGTGATGTCCAACAACTTTATTCATATCCCCATTTAACTACAGGGAAGCTGTGAGGCCATGGGCAGTCTCTTTAATTGATCTCTTTTCTTTTCATTGTTCTCATCTGCAAAGAGGGCCATAACCTCTATTTTATAGGTACACATGGAATAAATAGATATTCCACATTGTATCGCCTGAAAGTTAGGTGTTCAGTAAAGTAGTCTCCCTCTCCTTCTTTGTCAGAAGGAAAATATGCTTGAAATAAGGGAACAATACTAACAAACCCTTGCTTATTTGTATGCCAGGCACTTAATTATTATTTATAATAACCCCATGAGAAAGGTTTTATAATATTATTCCAATTTTACTGATCAGAAAACAGGCTGAAAGGGATTAGAAACTTGCTCAAATATTAAATGGAATCACAGAGCTTCTATCATATCCTGTTTAACTTATTCCAGAGCTCAAATTTTAGCCACTACCATTTAATGCTTAATTATCTACATATGTAGGACGTTTTTCATACATTACATTTTTACCTAAAATCTCATACATTTTTACCTAAAAATGACACCATTAAAATAAAGTCTCAATTTTCCTTTCCTGATCTTAAATTGAGGCGACTAGTTTGGTGGCACACAAAGCTCTTTATGTAGAGATTTAGAACAATTATAAGCCTCTAAGCAATTAGTAAATGGTGAAGTTTGTCAAAAGTGAAATATTACAAAGGCAGTTGCTATTAATTTTTAAATAATTGCTGGATCCCAGTTCCATCAGCAAGAAACTACATATATATATTCTGCCTAATTTGATAGGGCTGAACTTAAAAAACAAATTAAGCCTTTTACTTTTTCATCTCAAACAAAGATAATTAGTTTGAAATATAAGAGATGAGAATAAATCACAAATACTGTTATTTCAAAGACATTTCCTTTCATTTGATCCTGATTTGGTTGACGTCTTGATGATAAAAAGTAATGTTCCATCTGTACTCAAGTTTCACACATTTTGTTCAGAAATACCATTCCTATATTTTAGCCCCCAGATGATAATTTACAAGGTTCATCTCCTCTCATGTGACAGTTATTCAGTGATTGCTTGGAACTTCATGAGTATAAACAGCAAATAAGGAAATGTGATAAAACTGAGAAATATCAGGAGGCCAAAGATGAAGTGAGGCAATTTTTCTTTATAAGCTTGAGAGAAATGGTTACTTCAACTCTTCTTGTTGCCTGGAAAGACCGGGAGCCACTCATAAGCCCTTCCCCTGTGGGCTGGTTATGTCAGCTTGAGCTCTCACCAGCCTAGAAGATAGATACAACTACCTGACAGTTTCAAGCAAAGTTTTTACCCAATAGCAACATGGACATCTGGGCAGTACTTGGAAAAATTGAAATAAACATTTGTCAACAAAGCCCAAAGTTGGCCTCAAAGGACTATGTTTTTTCTTAGTGTTATCTCATTTCTAGCAAAGCCTGTACTGTAGAAGGCCCGAGACAAGGTCCAAGTCTACCTCCCTCTTGCGACTTTGCCTAATGTGTCATGCATCATATCCTCTCCTAACATGTTCACTTCCAGTTAACATTATTTTAGCCTTCCAAAGAATTACTCCTACCTAACATCACTCATGTATTTGATTCTATGGATCACTATCAATAACGAAAAGCAAATGTTTGTCATTCCTATTGTATTCACCAGCCACATACTGAAAACTGTTGGTATTTGGGTGCTATGGTGGACAAGGAAGGGAAATAGTAGCGTGTGCTATTTGCTTTGGAAAAGTATCTACCGTTTTCAAAATCATGGCCTCTGGCTGCATATCTTTTAAGAAAACATTTCTAATCCCGAGCAAACTTCTTGAAAGAAATTTGTAATAAAAGCTTGCCTTTTGTATTGCTTCCCACTTTTTACCTCATTAGTATGAAAAAGTGTATTAGTGTCTGAACATCTCATCAATTCTGAGAGCTATAGTTGTAGGCAGTTCATAAAATGGAAATTGGTAACTGGTGGGAGTCCTTATTTGCATGTGTACCACACCCACAAGTGTTTAATTTGCATTGAATTTGTACAGTTTGTGCTCAGATCTTATATATGTGCACTGGGCTGAGGGTGGAGGGTGAGAGGTCAGTTGATGGTGGCGGAAGATGTCGTTTTAATATAGTTTGAGAGTTGATTTGAGGTTGCTTATGCAATATGTAAAAAAGCTAAAGCATTTCAAAATATTAAATTATTCTAAAACAACATTTTACATGCCCTCTTCTTTTTTTATTGGAGTATAATTGACATATAATGGTATTAGTTTCAGATGTACAACATAATGTATTAGTTTCATGGATATATATATATATATATATATATATATATATATATATATATATATCCACAATCTCTATTTAACATCCTTCATCATACATATTTACAAAAATATTTTTTTCCTGTGACATAGATATCCTCTTCTGATATCACTGGTATTCATATTTGACCTTCCAAAATTCATTCTAAGGCTGCATTAAGTGAATTATCTCCCTGTTTGGATCAGGCAGAATCATTGCCTAATCACCTATTTGAATTGTTTGTGTGAAAAACAAAAATGATCTATCAAGGTGAAATTACAAATCGTGGTGGCAAGTTCAAGCAACTTAGTTCTTTTCTCCTGTGTCAGAGCTCTAACCAGACAGGCAGGGGTCACAAGGACCTATAGTACTCTCTCTAAGCACAAGGTATTTTCTTTTCTTCACAAAGGATGTTTTATAGGATGGCAGATGATCAACTTGATCTCTGCACTATCTCCTCTATGAAATAGGTCCCGCAGACTGCTAAAATAAAAACATACATATATCCAAACATAAGCTCTGGCATTATCTGTCCAGAAGACCCAGGGTGGAGTGTTCACCCCAAATTGTACAAGTGGACATGTATCCAGAGCAATCTCTGATAAATCTCAAGTGATTATGAAATGGGGTCTCAGGACACAGATGTGTTCCCTGCGGTTTCTGTTCCTGGACCCCAAACTCATGGTATTTCCTTAGTTTCTATACTTATTGTCATGTTAGCAAAGCTTGCAAGGGCTTCAGTCATCCTTATCTGTTGCCAATCTCTAATGCTCCCCTTGAAGTTAAGTTCACCCCACCTGCTCGCTTAAAGGTGAGTGAAGAAGGGACTGCAATGCCAGCTCCCAGATCACCCCCAGTGTAGAAGGTTGGGGGAAGGTAGCCCTGGGGGTTCAGGAACCATTTTGAGCACCAGAGCTAATTCTTGGAAATTGACTTACACAAAACAACTGACAGAGCTACCTGGGGGCAGGCACTAATGTGTCCCCTAGAGGGCAGCTCAGGAAGATTTATTGTTGGACCATAGATGACAATGAGAGAGAAAGGGAGCTCTGAGCAGCTGGAATCGTCACTATGACAGATGAGAACAAGATTAGTGGATTGGTAATAACTCTCCTATTGAAGAAATTGGTGATTGATTCTGCTGTTTTCACTTTGGCAAACCTTTAAAAGGGGAAAATTCACCCTAGGAAAGGACTTCTTAAATAATAGGGTTAGGCTAATGGCCTTGAGGGGATTGGGCTAGGTGGATTCATGTTTTAGATAGACACCAACCTGCTATTTGGTTTTTAGAAAATAACTTTTTTGTTTCAGTTAGATTCTGTCTTTATTTTTTTCCTGTACCTTGACAGAGCAGAAAACTTATTTTATTCGATAGACAATTAGCTCACAATTACTGGGTGACTGAGCCTTTAGTAGAATAGCTTAGTCTACAAAGAATAGGAAAAATTCTATACTCAGAAGCAATTAGAGAAAAATTATGTTTTATGAATATTTTAGAAGATCATTGCATTTTAGGGCAGCCAAAACTGTTTCATGGAGTGCAAGAAATTGAGCTTTGAAAGCTAAATAGAGTTTAGAGGGCATTTTATTTATCTACCTATTCTAACGTTTGGCTGGTTACACCTTAGTTTACCTGGTTATGTGCTCCTCTCTCCTCTTGGAAAAGTTGTCCTTAAACTTATGAGTATAGAATCATCTGGGGAATGTACTAGATGTACAGTTTGGGGTACTTTCTCAGCATTTACATGCCTTCTCACATTCAGGACCAGGTCTCAGCCTTTCCTTGGGGTATACCCTCTTAAGGAATAGTCAGGAACTGTAAATAGTAGCAACTTCTCCTCTTACAAATATTTGGAAATATTATCTCCACTTACAACAAATTAATATGAAATCTATTATTTAGATAAAAGTCCTGGAGAGGAGAGGTATATCATTAACTGTGGACAGCTACATCAGGGAGAGAAGGGAAGGGACCAGGGGGATTTGGTAGGACAAATTTATGTTGGGAAATACAAATACTGTGGTCTCTATGGTGTATGAATCTTGACTCTGCCACATCCTAGCCGTGAGACCCTGCACATGGTCCTTAGCTTTTCTGTGTGTCAGTTCCTTAAATAACTGGATAACAATGCTGCTTATCTGCAATTGATATTAATATAAGTAACATCTACTAAAAAGGGCTGTTATATATGTTAAATAATTTAACATCTAGGAAGCTTAGGGGAATGAAAGTCAATTAGATTTTGTGTATTCAGTTTATTTTTTAATTTTCAAACATTCCACATCATTGTTCATATTTTATTGTATCATTAAAAATGTTTACATGGCATGTAATACATATGTTGCATTTTTTTATTTACTTACTATTTTTATTAGTTTCAGGTGTACAAAACAACATAATGACTAGACATTTACAAACTTCACAAGGTGATAACCCCGACAAGTCTACTACCCATCTGACACTGTACATAGCTGTTACAATACCATTGACTGTATTCCCTATGCTGTACTTTACATCTCAATACTGTACACACACCCACACACATACACACGATGCTAAAAAATGTATACACATTTTAAGAAAGGGGAAAACTGTATTAAAATTACGCTGATGCGCTGATGGTAACCACTTTGAGCACCTCTTGTAACTGTAGGAGTCAAACATGACTTGTATTCATCTTTTGTTATAGATATATATTGAGCATTACAATTTTCATACAGTTTTCTCCTTTCTTATAATGTATATACATTTTTTTGGCACTGTATGTGTGTGTGTGTGTGTTGTGTTATAGTTAACACTCAACATTATTTTATATTAGTTTCAGGTGTACAACACAGTGGTTAGACATTTATATAATTTATGGAGTGATCCCCTGATAAGTCTAGTACCTATGTGACACATGCATAGATTTTACATTATTGACTATATTCCCCATACTGTATTTCACATCCTCATGGTTATTTTGTGACTACCAATTTGTTCTTCCTAATCCCTTCACCTTCTCACCCACAGAGTATGAGCTGCTGTATGGGGGCTGACCCCTCTGAATGAGGTTGCCTCTGTGGGCATTTGTGCCTGTTGAGTACACCCTTTTGGTGTGTGGCTTGTGGGGCTAACCAGGTAGTGTGCTGGTATTAGCTGAAGCCAGTCTCTGGGTGTGTTGTCTCTGGTGTCTCTTGAGAGGGACCACCATGCAGGCCAATTTTAGCCTTGTCTCTGACAGGCCTGGGGTCACCTGGCAGGAGCTACACAGCTATGTGTGGTTGGTTGGTGCCTGTGCTGGACCTGGAGTCATGTGGGGTAGCCTCGTTGTGAACTGAGGCCAGCTGCCCCCAGTATTGGACCTGAGCAGCTTAGCAAAAAGCATGTTTCCACCTGCGGGCTGCCCATAAGCCTCATCTGTTGAAAGAGCCTCCTTAGGTGTGCAGGGCAGGCTGGTTGACTCGGTGATGAGAGTGCCCCTGGAGATGAAGTTCCAGGTGGGCAGGGCCGGGTTCCAAGAAGTTACAGGGTGTGGTCAATGGTTTTTACAAAGTTAATGCAATTTTGGTTCTTGCACTAGTGCTGGGTTTGTGACCACTTTGCAAAAATGCCCTGAGAACTCCATAGCCATCACTGCTCACCTCAGGCCCACAGGTCACCAAGCACCACCCATGAGAGGCTGCAGAACAGGATGTAGCTCACTGCTCACTACAAAAAGTTGCCCGGATCGCTGGGGGCTGTCTGCTGCTGTAAAAGACTTCTGCAGGTCATGGGGCCGAGGGTACCCCTGGTGATGTAGTACTAGCTGTGTGGGGCAGGGACCCAGGGCATCACCAAGTTGGTGCACATGAATGGATTTTACCAGACCAATGGGGTCTCAGATTTGGCCCTTTGGGGAAGGGTTCAACATAGAAAAGATGGCATCCTCCTGTATATACGTGAGGCCAGCTTCACTCGAGGGCAATAGCTGGTTTCTCCAGCCCTCACTCTGAAGCCACACAACTCAGTCTTTCTCTGTATGTCTCTAATGCCTGTCAAGTTGCCTCCCCTCCACTGAAGACCAGGTGAGTGTTTGCAAGTGACTGAGTTGTGTGTGGCCCCTTTAAGAGTGTATCTTGGTTTCCAGCCACCTTCCATCTCACCCAGATGGACAGACAGAGTGCTCACTGATTTTCATTGGCAGATGTTGTGGGAATTCCTCTTCCTGGCACAGAACCCCTGGGCTGGGGAGCCTGGCGTGCGGCTGGGACCCCTTTTTCTTTGGGGGGCTTCCACCAAGGAGGTTCCCCCTGGTGTTCAAACACTATCTGTGGGTTTGGGGTTAGCCCGTTTCAGCTCTCTGCCCCTCCTACCAGTCTCGATGTGGCCTCTTCTTTAGATCATTAGTTATAGGGGTTTTGTTCAGCTAGTCTTCAGATGATTCTTGAGGTTGATTGTTCTATAATTTATTTGTAATTTTGGTGTGACTCTGAGAGGCAGTAAGCATAGGGCTTACCTAATCTACCCTCTTGGACCTTCTCTCATGTTGCACTTTCAATAGTTAAATTTTTTAAAAAATTTTAAATGGGGACAAAAATGAATATAATTTCTCTGCCTTATCCTGAGAGATTCTAGTTCTGGAGCCAAAGAGTGTATTCCAGGAACCTGCACTTTGAAAGTATTCCTGGTAGGTAAAACACAGATGATGCCTGAGCTACCTTTTGAAAAACAGTGTATATACTTCAAATTTCTTACTGAAAAGATAGTACCTCACTCTTCTGGATATCCAGTAGCTAGTACAGAACATTCCACATAATAATGGCTAAATAAACATTTGATAAATGACTAAAGGAATGAACAGTTGAGTGAAAAGGAATACTAATCCAAATCAGAGTTTCTCAACCTCAGAGCAGTTGACATTTCGGGCCACATAATTCTTTGTAGTAGGGGCTGCCCTGAGCATGGTAGGACTTGTAGGAGTATTTCTGATCTCTACCCACTAGATTCCCATAGCACTCCCTTCAGCTGTGACAACCAAAAATGTCACCAGAGATTACTGTGTATCTCCTGGGGCCAAATCATGCCCAGCTTAAAACCATTGTCCTAGACACTGATGCAACAGCTTCAGAGAAAATCCCTAGCACAATGTGTGGCACATAAGCACTAGGCAAACACTGGTGCTATTGCTTAAAATTATTTTGGATGGTCAATCACTGCAGAAATTGTATGGTAGTTTGGCAAACCTTCTTGTAAGTTTGGGTAATTATCTTCTGCTTCAGGATGGTTATCTAAGCATGGTCATAAGAAAAATACTAATTTGATTTTGAGTATCCCTAGTGGATGTGTGGCTCTTAATAAAAACAAAATGTTATATATTGTAATTTATCAGTGTGATTCCTAGTAAGTCATGGGGAGTCAATGAATAAATCCATACACAAGACTTGAAAACCTAACCTCAGATGTGATCCACTTGGTATATTTATGAGAATTATAATTGCTTTTACATAGACACATTTTCTTCTCCTCCCTTCTCTTTAAAAATGTAAAGCCACACACACTTTGCAAAAGGAAATCACTTTGTGAAGAAAGCAAATAAAAAAGTAAAATAGAAAAAGTGCGTGTCATCAACTTCATTTCACTTCATTCTTTAAACATATGGCCACTCTTAAAGCCTCAACCAAACATTTGACTTTCCCTGGAGTCAGGGGCAAGTGAGGCTTTGATTCGAGCTACAGGTAAGTGTTAATTTGTGCTCTCTTCTATCATAGGACAAAATGAGGAGTAGTATCCCCATAGAAACAGACATGTATACAATGTTTCTAAAGCAGAATTCTGCTTTTACCTGGTGTTCAAAAATAATGAATTGGGGACTTTAGTAAGATAGTCAAAATGAGAGAAATATTCAATAGGGGATCTAGCTCTGCCCAAATTCTCCCACCACAGCAGCTCTGCTATAACAATATCAACAGCAACTGCAGCATCAACAATAGCCACAAAACCACAGAACAACACCTGTCTGTACCATAAGAGCTACCGCCAGCACTGCAAACTTCCCCAGTACAACTGCTCTTACTACACAGACAAAACAAGCTCTATGACTACTGCACAGACACAATAGGAAGAGCAACAATGACAATAGCTTCTCAACTATTACTACTACTCTTGCACTGCTGCTGGGAAATAACAATTGAGAACTCACTACATTTCGCAGACATCAAACCGTCCTGTGGGGTAGGTATTATAACTCCACTTTCCAAAACCAAGGCTGAGAGTTTGATTAATCTGCTCACTGAATAATTAATAAAAGTTCCACGGAGTCCACTCAAGGAAGGTGTGAATCTGGATCCCCAGCTCAGTGATGTGATGCTACACACCATGGCTTCACCTTCCTGGACCTTTGTCATCTTGTTTATTGATTGCAGAAGATAATCAGGTAATATATAAGCAGTTCCCCCTACTCTGTCTCAGACTCACTGAATCACCATATTATGTGAGCCCAGAGCAGTAAGGCATTACCCAGAGACATAAAACTGAATGTTCAAATGTCCTCTGGGTTCCATGGAAGCAACTAGCTAGAGGTGTGACTCAAGCCAACAGGTGACAATTGAATTTGTCCTCCCTTGGCCAACAGCACTACATTGAGATCAAGATCCCCAGTGTTCACACCAAAGCTAGCCATAAAGTGGACCAACTTTGAGTTTCAAAAATGATGGCTATGGAAACCACATAAGTTAGACATTGTTCAAAAACATGTACCCTCAAGAAAAAGCCTGAGGAAGGATTGGAGAATAGGAAGAACAAGTTCAGGGCTGTGTGTAAATAATAGAATTGTGACAGACAGCAATATTCTCAGTAATGTTGTTTATAACAGCAAAAAATTGGAATGCCTCTCATCTGCCCATCAGGAGGGGGCTGGTTAAATAAATTATGAAACCTCTCTAGAACACAATGTCATGCAGCCATTAAAAATGATGTCTAATTCAACATTTGACACAGAATAATACTCATTTTTACATAAATGGCAAGATAAATTATCATAATAATCCAATTTAAATTATCATAATAACCCTCATTTCAAACTTTATATGAACAAGGAAAATTAAACAAAGATATATACAAAAATATAAATCACAAGTACCTCTTGGCAGTGGGACTAAACTTGATCTTTATTTTTGTCTGTATAAATTTTATTTTATTTTATTTTTTATTTTTTTTAGTTGAGCCATCCTGCCACCTTTTGGCAGTTTAGCGGCAGCTCAGCTCGGGCTGGCATCAAACTGCTGTTGTTCAGAACTCAGCTCACACCCTTGAGTGAGCTCTTAACCAACTGAGCCACTCGGCTGGCCCTTGTATAAATTTTAAATAATAAGCAGAAAAATAATATAAAGCTATTTCCAATTAGGGGTAAATCTAGTTGTAGAAGGCTATAATTATATTGTAGTGATGATTTTCCATCTCATCTCAACTTTGCAAATTGTAGATTGCATTTACACAGTGTATTGGAAAATCATGCCTCTTCTTTTGAAAAATCCGAATCTCTTATCTTATCAGCCGTGTTATTTGTTAGCTTTGATTCCGATTAACTGGCAGCTTCTCAATAAAGTCAAATCCCTCTAGAAAGAGATGTACTAATGCTGAGACATACAAAAAGATTCCCCAGGGGTTATAACTGCAGCTTATGTGAACATCACTAGAATAAGTGCTAAGATTCAAGGGAACTACTTTGAAGGAAACAGTGCTTACTTGGACAAGTACATTAGAAGTTGAACAGTAAGAAAAATATTTTTTTTCAAAAAGCATGTACATGAACATATATAAAGATACAGTTGACCCCCTTTTAGCATTTAAGTTTTTTTTTTTAATTAAAGTATAGTTGATATACAATATTATATTAGTTTCAGGTGTACAACATAGTGATTTGACATTTATAAGTCTTACAATGTGACCACCACATGAAATCTAGTAACCATCTGTCACTCTGCGAACTTATCACACTATTATTGACCAAATTCCCCTTCACCTTTTGCACCTTTCCCATCCATCCTTCCTCTCTGGCAACCATCAGTTCGTTCTTTGTTTCTGAGTCTGTTTTTGTTTATTTGTTATTTGTTTTGATTTTTTTTTATAATTCCACATATAAGTGAAAACATATGATAGTTTTTTTTGGTCTGACTTAGTACAACATCCTCTAGATCCGTCTATGTTGTCGCAAATAGCAATATTTCATTATTGTTATGGCTGCGTAATATTCCATTGTACATATGTACCACACCTCCTTTACCTATTAATCTACCAACAGACACTTAAGTTGCTTCCATATCTTGGCTATTGTAAATAATGCTGCAATGAACACAGGTGAGCATATATCTTTTCGAATTAGTGTTTTCATTTTTTTTGGATAAATACCCATGAGTGGAATTGCTGGGTAATAAGTAGTTAATTTTTAACTTTTTGAGGAACTTCCAAACCATTTTCCATAGGGCTGCACCAATTTACAATGTCATCAACAGTGCATGGGGGTTCCCTTTTCTCCACATCCTCACCAACATTTGTTGTTTGTTGACTTATTGATAATATCCATTCTGACAGGTGTGAGATGATATCTCTTTTGTGGCTTTAATTTGCATTTCTCTGATGATTAGTGATGCGAAACATCTTTTCATATGTCTGTTGGCCACCTGTATGTCTTCTTTGAAGAAATGTGTCTTACTGTCCTCTGCCCATATTTTGTTCTGATCATGTTTTTTGTTGTTTTGTTATTGAATAATATGAGTTTCTTATATACTTTGAATGTCAACTCATTATCTGATATATCATTTGTGAATATATTCTCCCATTTAGTAGGTTGCCCTTTCCTTTTGTTGATGATTTTCTTCACAGAAGAATTTTAGTCTAATGAAGTTCCAGTTTTTAAAAATTTTTGCTTGTTTCCTTTGCTCAAGGGGACACGTCCAAGAAGATATTACTGACACTGATGTCAAATATTTTGCTACCTGTTTTCTTCTAGAAGTTTTATGGTTTCTGGTCTTACATTTAAGCCTTCAATACATCGTGAGTTTATTTTTGCACATGGTGTAAAGCAAATGGTCCAGTTTCATTTTCTTTTTCATGTATCTGTCCAGTTTTTCCAACACCATTTGTTGAAGAGACTATCATTTCTCCATTGTATTTTCTTGCTACCTTTAACATGAACAAACTGACCATAGAAGAAAGGGTTTATTTTGGACTCTCTGTTCTGTTCCATTTACCTATGTGTCTGTTTTTGTGCCTGCCCTTACCATACTGTTTGGGTTATATAACTTTGTAGTATAGTTTGAAATCAGAGAGCATGATACCTTCAACTTTGTTTTTTTCCCTCAAGATTGTTTTTGGTTATTCATTGTCTTTTGTGATTCCATATAAAATTTAGAATTATTTGTTCCAGTTTTGAGAAGTATGCCATTGGTATTTTAATAGGGATTACATTGAATCTGTAGATTGCTTTTCATAGTATGGTTATTTTAATGATAGTTATTCTTCCAATGCACAAACATGGTATATCTTTCCATTTATTTTTGTCCTCTTCAATTGCTTTCTTTAATATCTTAAAGTTTTGAGAGTACAGGCCTTTCACCATCTTCATTAAACTTATTCCTAGGCATTTTATTCTTTTGGTTCCAATTGTAAATGGGATTATTTTCTCAATTTCTCCTTCTGATCATTCATTATTAGTGTATAGAAACATGATGGGTTTTTGTATATTAATTTTTATTTTGCTACATTACTGAGTTCATTTATTAGTTCCATTTTTTTGTGAATTCTTTAAGGTTTTGTCTATGTAGTATCATGTCATTAGCAAATAGTGACAATTTTACTTCTTTTCCAATTTGGATGCCTTTTATTTCTTTTTCTTGTCTGACTGCTGTGGCTATGACTTCCAGTACTATATTGAGCAATAGTGGTGAGAGTGGGCATCCTTCTCTTATTCTTTCTATTAAAGGAAAAACTTCCAGCTTTTCACTATTAAGTATGATGTTAGCTGTGGGCTTGTCATATATAGCCTTTATCATTTTGAAGTAAGTTCCTTGTATACTCAGTTTGTTGAGGGTTTTAAGGCACACATGTATGTTGAATTTTGTCAAATGCTTTTTGTGCTTCTATCAAACTCATTATATGAATTTTATTCTTGGTTTTACTGGTGTGATATATCACATTGTTTTGCACATATTGAGCCATACTTTCATACTGGTATAAATCCCATGTGATTGTGGTGTATAATCTTTTTAGTGTACAGTTGAACTTGGTTTGCTAGTATTTTGTTGAGAATTTTTGCACCTATGTTCATCAAGAAATATTGGTTTCTCTCTCTCTCTCTCTCTCTCTCTCTCTCTCTCTCTCTCTCTCTCTCCATTCCTCCCTCTCTTTCTCTTGGTAGTGTCTTTGTCTGGTTTTGTAAAAAAGGTAATACTGACCTCATAGAATGAATTTGGAAACATTCTTTCCTTTTAAATTTTTTGAAATAATTTCAGAAGGATAATACTAATTGTTCTTTTTTACTGGCCCTCATATATGGGATCCAAACCGGGGCCGCTGGCATCCCAAGCCAGCTCTTAACCAATGCACCACTCGGCCGGCCCTCATCTATTCTTTTGTGTGTGTGTGTGTGTCTATTTTATGTATTTCCACTTGGATCTTTATTATTTCTTTTATTCTACTTATTTTGGGTTCTGCTTGTTCTTATTTTTATAGTTCCTTTAGTTGTAAAGTTAGATTGTTTATTTGAAATTTTTCTTATTTCTTGAGGTATGAATGCATAGCTATGAATTTTCCTCTTCAAAGTGCTTTTGCTATAGCCGTAAATTGTGGGAAATAGTGTTTCCATTTTCATTTGTCTCAAGGTATTTTCGATTTTCTGTTTGATCGATTGGTTGTTTAGTAGCATGTTGTTTAATCTTCACATATTTGTGATTTTTTTCCAGATGTCTTCCTATATTTGATTTTTAATTTCATGCCATTGCGGTAGCAATTATGCTTAATATTATTTCAATGTTCTTGAATTTATTGAGGCTTGTTTTGTGGCCTAGTATGTGGTCTATACCAGAGAATGTTCCATGTGCACTTGAGAAAAATGTGTAATCCCATTTCAATCCCAAATGAGTTTGGGAATGAAATGTTCTATAAATGTCTATTAAATCAATCTGGTCTAATGTAGTATCTAAGGCCATTATTCCCTTTTAAATTTTCTGTCTGGATGATTTATCCACTGAAGTAAATGGGGTATTAAAGTCCCCAATTATTATTGTATTACTGTTAATTTCTGCCTTTAAGTCTATTAATATTTGCTTTATATACTTAGATGCTCCTATGTTGGGTGCATAGATATTTATAATTGTTGTATCCTCTTATTGTTTGACCCCTTTATCATTATGTAATGTCCTTCTTTGTCTCCTTTTACATTATTTATTCTACAGTCTATTGTGTCTGATATGAGTATTGCTACTCTAGCTTTCTTTTTGTTTGTATTTGCATGAAATGTCCTTTTCCATCCCTTTACTCAGTCTGTGTGTGTCTTTTGATCTAAAGTGAGTCTCTTGTAGACAGCATATAGATAGGTTTTGTTTTTTAATCCAGTTTGCCACCCTATGTCATTTGATTGTAACATTTAGTCCATTTACATTTAGAGTAATTATTGATTGGTATGTACTTATTTGCCATTTTGTTAATTGTTTTTTGGTTGTTTTTGAAGGAAAATACTTTAACATTTCTTGTAAAGTCAGTTTAGTGGTGGTGAACTCCATAGTATTTTGCTTGTCTGGGAGAATTTTTATCTCTTCTTCAAATCTGAATGATAACCTTGCCAGTTATAGTATTCTAAGTTGTAGATTCTTTAATTCAGCACTTAAAATATTTCCTGCCACTCTCTTCTGGCCTGTAAAGTTGTTGATGAGAAATCAGCTGATACTTTATGGGGTTTTCCTTGTATGTGACTTGTTTCCTTGTTGCCTTAAAGATTGTCTCTTTATCCTTACCTTTTGCCATTTTAATTACAATGTCTTGGTGTGGGTCTCTTTGGGTTCATCTTGTTTGGAACTTTCTGTACTTCCTGTATTCGGATGTCTGTTTCCTTTCCCAAATTAGATATGTTTTCAGCCATCATTTCTCCAAATATACTTTCTGCCCCATTCTCTCTCTCTTCTCCTTCCGAAATTCCTATAATTGAAATGTTAGAGTGCTTGATGTTGTCCCAGAAGCCCCTTATATTATCCTCATTTTATTTTATTTTATTTTATTTTATTTTATTTTATTTTATTTTATTTTATTTTATTTTATTCTTAATTAGTTTCAGGTGTACAACACAGTGCAATAGTTATACATTTTACCCCTCAAAGTGACAACCCCCCACCCCCAATACACCACCCCACACCCCCCCATATCATATATATCTATTACTCTTCCTCTGACTCTCTTCCACAGTATAATCCACATCCCGTGACTATCTATATATATTCAATTACAGTAGGAATACCACCTCCACTTTAGTAATACAGTGCAGTGATCAAACCTCTACTCCATCCATGAAATGGTCTCCCTAACAAGACCTATGATCATCTGACATTCCACAGAATATTTACAACATTATTAATTATATTCCCCAAACTGTTTTTCCTATCCCAGTAGCAATATTGTAGTTGCCTATTTTTGCTGTCTAATCCCTTCCCCTTCTCCCTCATCCCCATTCCTCTCCAAATTAGCAACCCTGATTTTTCCTCTATATCTATGAGACAGTTTCTGTTTACTTTGCTCATTCATACAGTTTTTCAGATTCCACATATAAGTGAGATCATATGGTATTTGTCCTTCTCTGACTGACTTATTTCACTCAACATTATAGTCTCTAGGTCCATCCATATCATTGCAAATGGCACGATTTCATTCTTCTTTATAGTGGAGTAATACTCCATTGTATAAATATACCACAGTTTCTTAATCCAGTCATCTACTGACGGGCATTTTGGTTGTTTCCAAGTCTTAGCTATTGTAAATTGTGCTGCTATGAACATCGGGGTGCATAACTTTTTTTGAATAAGTGTCTTGGTTTTTTCAGGATAAATACCTAGGAGTGGAATTGCTGGGTCAAACGGTAGCTCTATTTCCAGTTCTTTGAGATACCTCCATACTGACTTCCATAGTGGCTGCACCAATCTGCAGTCCCACCAACAGTGCAGCAGGGTCCCCTTCTCCCCACAGCCCCGCCAGCACTTGTTGTTTGTTGATTTGTTGATGATAGCCAATCTGACTGGAGTGAGGTGGTATCTCATGGTGGTTTTTATTTGCATTTCCCTAATGACCAGTGAGGTTGAACTTTTTTTCATATGCCTGTTGGCCATCTGTATGTCCTCTTTAGAGAAATGTCTCTTCATATCTTCTGCCCATTTTTTAATTGGGTTGTTTGTTTTTTTGGTGTTGAGTTTCATGAGGGTTTTATAAATTTTGGATATTAACCCCTTATCAGATATATCATTGGCAAATATATTCTCCCATTCAGTAGGCTTCCTTTTTGTTTTATTAATGGTTTCCTTTGTTGTGAAAAAACTTTTAAGTCTGATATAATCCCATATGTTCATTTTTTCTTTTACTTCCCTTGCCCGTAGGGATGTATCAGTAAAAATATTGCTCCGGGTAATGTCTGCAAATGTACTCCCTATATTTTCATTTAGGATTTTTATGGTTTCAGGTCTTACATTTAAGTCTTTAATCCATTTTGAATTTGTTCTTGTATAAGGCGTAAGGAGATGATCCAGTTTCATTTTTTTGCATGTGTCAGTCCAATTTTTCCAGCACCATTTATTGAATAGACTATCTTTACTCCAGTGTAAATTCTTGCTTCCCTTGTCATAGATTAGCTGTCCGTAAATGCTTGGATTTGTTTCTGGGCTCTCTGTTCTGTTCCACTGATCGATGTGCCTGTTTTTATGCCAATACCAAACTGTCTTGATTACTGTGGCCTTGTAGTAGGTTTTGATGTCTGGTAGCGTGATCCCCCCGACTTTGTTTTTATTCCTCAGAATTGCCGAGGCTATTCTGGGTCTTTTATGATTCCATATAAACTTTAGGATTATATTTTCTATTTCTGTGAAAAATGCCCTTGGTAGTTTGATAGGAATTGCATTGAATCTATATATTGCTTTAGGCAGTATGGACATTTTAACTATATTAATTCTTCCTATCCATGAGCATGGTAGGTGTTTCCATTTATTTGTATCTTCTATGATTTCTTTCTTCAGTGTCTTATAATTTTCTGAGTACAGATCTTTCACTTCTTTGGTTAAATTTATTCCTAGGTATTTTATAGTTCTTGACGCAATTGTAAATGACACAGTTTTCTTAATTTCTCTTTCCATTAGTTTATTATTGGTATATGCAAATGGCACCGATTTCTGAACATTGATTTTATATCCTGCTACTTTACTGAATTCGTCTATCAGTTCCAATAGTTTTTTGATGGAGTCTTTGGGGTTCTCTATATACAGTATCATGTCATCTGCATATAATGACAATTTTACTTCTTCCTTGCCAATTTGGATGCCTTTTATTTCTTTTTGTTGTCTGATTGCTGTGGCTAGAACTTCCAGCACTATGTTGAATAAAAGAGGAGAAAGTGGACAGCCTTGTCTTGTTCCTGATCTTAAGGGGAATGGTTTTAGCTTTTCCCCATTGAGTATGATGTTAGCTGTAGGTTTATCATATATGGCTTTTATTATGTTGAGATATGATCCCTGTATTCCCACTTTGCTAAGGGTTTTTAGCATAAATGGCTGTTGGATTTTGTCAAATGCTTTTTCTGCATCTATTGAAATGACCATGTGATCTTTATCCTTCATTTTGTTGATGTGGTGTATCACATTAATTGATTTACGGATGTTGAACCAGCCTTGCGCACTAGGGATGAATCCCACTTGATCATGATGTATGATCTTCTTAATATATTGCTGAATTCTGTTTGCTAATATTTTATTGAGAATTTTTGCATCTATATTCATCAGGGAGATTGGCCTGTAGTTTTCCTTTTTTGTGATGTCTTTATCTGGTTTTGGAATCAGGGTGATAGAGGCTTCATAAAAAGAGTTTGGGAGCCTTCCCTCCTTCTGGATTTTTGGAATAGTTTGAGAAGAATAGGTGATAGTTCTTTTTGAATGTTTGATAAAATTCACTTGTGAAGCCATCTGGTCCAGGGCTTTTGTTTTTTGGGAGCTTGTCAATTACTGATTCAATTTCCTTGGTAGTAATCAGGGTATTTAGATTTTCTGTTTCTTCTTGTGTTAGCTTTGGAAGGTTGTATGCTTCTAGAAAATTATCCATTTCATCCAGATTGTCAAATTTGTTGGCATATAGTTGCTCATAGTAATTTCTTAGAATTTTTTGTATTTCTGTGATGTCTGTAGTCATTTCCCCTCTTTCATTCCTGATTTTGCTAATTTGAGTCCTCTCTCTTTTTTTTTTTTGATGAGCCTGGCTAGAGGTTTGTCAATTTTGTTTATCTTCTCAAGAAACCAGCTCTTGGTTTCATTGATCTTTTGAATTGTTTTTCTGTTCTCTATATTGTTTATTTCTGCTCTGGTCTTTATTATCTCCTTTCTTGTACTCCCCTTGGGCCTCTTTTGCTGTTCTTTTTCCAGTTCCCTTAGGTGTAAGGATAACCTGTTGATTTGAGATTTTTCTTCCTTCTTTAGGTAGGCCTGCACTGCTATAAACTTCCCTCTTAGGACTGCTTTCGCAGCATCCCAGAGATTTTGGGTCGTGGTGTTTTCATTTTCGTTTGTCTCGAGGTATCTTTTGATTTCCTCCTTGATCTCATTTGTGACCCACTCACTATTTAATAGCATATTGTTTAGCCTCCATTTATTTGTCAGCTTCCCGGATTTCTTCTTATAATTGATTTCTAGTTTCATAGCATTGTGGTCAGAGAATACAGTTGAAATGATTTCAATCTTCTTAAATTTATTGAGACTTGTTTTGTGGCCTAACATGTGGTCTATCTTAGAAAATGTTCCATGTGCACTTGAAAAGAACGTATATTCTGTAGCTTTGGGATGAAATGCTCTGAAAATGTCTGTTAAATCCAGCTGGTCTAATGTGTCATTTAAGGTCGCTGTTTCCACATTGATTTTCTGTCTGGAGGATCTGTCCATTAGTGACAGCGGGGTGTTGAAGTCCCCTACTATGATAGTGTTACTGTTGATCTCTGTCTTTATGTCTGACAATATCTGTTTTATATATTTAGGGGCTCCTATGTTAGGTGCATAGATGTTTACTAGAGTTATGTCCTCTTGTTGGATCGATCCCTTCATTACTATGAAGTGTCCTTCTTTGTCCTTTGTTATATTCTTCAATTTAAAGTCCATTTTATCTGATATAAGTATCGCTACTCCAGCTTTTTTCTCAGTACCATTTGCATGAAATATTTTACTCCATCCCTTTACTTTCAGCCTGTATGAGTCTTTGGATCTGAGGTGAGTCTCTTGTATACAGCATATACTGGGGTCTTGCTTTCTTATCCATTCAGCCACCCTATGTCTTTTTATTGGAGCATTTAATCCATTTACATTTAATGTGATTATTGATAGGTGTGTATTTATTGCCATTTTCTTATTTGTGTTCGTAGTCTTTCATAGGTTGTTTTCCTCTTCTACTTAAAGAAGCCCTTTTAGCATTTCCTGCAAAGCTGGCTTGGTGGTAATGAATTCCTTTAACTTATTTTTTTCTGCAAAGCTCCTTATCTCGCCTTCAATTTTAAATGATAACCTTGCTGGATACAGCCATCTTGGTTGTAGGCCTTTATTTTTCATCACTTTGAAAACCTCCTGCCACTCTCTCCTGGCCTGCAAAGTTTCTGTAGAAAAGTCAGCTGATAATCTTATGGGGGTACCCTTGTAAGTAACTTGCTGCCTTTCCCTTGCTGCTTTAAGGATTCTGTCTTTGTCCTTAACCCTTGCCATTTTCACTATAATGTGTCTTGGAGTGGGCCTGTTTGGAATCATCCTGTTTGGAACTCTCTGCACTTCCTGGGCTTGTATTTCAATGTCCTTTGCCAGGTTAGGGAAGTTTTCAGACATTATTACTTCAAATATATTCTCAATCCCTTGCTCCCTCTCTTCTCCTTCTGGTACTCCAATCACCCTTAGGTTATTGCGTCTGATGTTGTCCCCCAGCTCTCTTAAACTATTTTCCATGTTTTTCATTCTTTTTTCTTTTTGTTGTACCGCATGGGTCATCTCTGCTATTTTGTCTTCTAAGTCACTGATTCGATTTTCTGCTTCATCCAGTCTGCTAGTGATTCCATCAAGTTTGTTATTTAATTCAGTAATTGTGTTCTTAAGTTCTAGCTGGTTGCTTTTCATGATTTCTCTATCCTTCTTTATATTTTCATTAATTTCTTTGAACATTCTAATAATCAGTGTTCTGAACTCTGTCTCCGATAGGTTGGTTACCTCTATTTCCTCTATTTCCACTGATTCAGGAAGTTTCTTCTGTTCTTTTATTTGTGTTGTGTTTCTTTGTCTCCCCATTCTAGCTTACTCTTTGTGTTTGCTTCAATATAACAGATAGATCCCCCAGATTTCTCAGTCTTTTCTGGGTAAACTTATATGGTGTGTGTCCTTTATATTTGAATTACTCAGTCTCCCTATTCTCCTGTGCTTGTATCTGAGGTGTTCTTGTGTCGTGCGTCCTCACTTGTTGAAGTTTTAGTTTTGATTACTTTTGGTTTGTCAGTAGGTGGGATTGACTCCCAGATTGATTAGCTGTGAGGATCAGCAGCTTCTGCAGTTTATGAGCTGCTGTGAGAGGATTGACCCCTCTGTTGAAACTTGGACCCTATGGGTCTTAGTACCTGTAGTAACTTCTTTTTGGGTGTGACTCTTGTATGTCAAACCCAGAAATGCTCTAGTTTTATCTAAAGTTGGCCTCCGGGTATATGATTCTTGTGTCTGTTTGTTTGGACCCACTGCTGCAGAGTGATTTTAGAGCATAACAGATCAACAAGAACAACCTCCGCAGCCACCAAAGGAAACCAAATGCTCGCACAAGTAAAAACAACCAACCATCAAACTACAGTCAACTTGTACAGAAATATCAATCATACTAATGAAGAAAACAAACAGAAGCAAAACAAAAACCACATACTCAATAATAACAGAAGAGGAAACAAAATAAAATACAATATCCTAAAATAAAAAATAGAATAAACATGAGAAACCGATTAGCTATACCGTGTGGCCAAGATCCCCGCTCCACGTCTCTCGGGGACCTGCGTCTCTGCCCGGCGCGCTGCGTGTCCAAGTGAGCCTTCTTTTTCCCCTGCTCCCGGGTTTCAGGCTTCTGCCTTGGAGCCGGCGCGCACCCGCGGTGCTCCTGCTGCTCTCCCAAAAGACTGTCGGGGTTTAAGGGACTGCAAGCCCCCTGCCCCAAGGCTCAGATCCCCGTTCCGTCTCTCGGGGACCTGCGTCTCCACCCGGCGCGCTGCTTGTCCGAGCGAGTCCTCTTTTTCCCCTGCTCCCGGGTTCCAGGCTTCTGCCTCGGAGCCGGCGCACCCGCGCGGATCTCCTGCTGTTCTCCCAAACGGTCTGCCGGGATTTAGGGGACTGTGCGCACCGTGCCGCGTGGCTCCGATCCCCACTCCGTCTCTCCGGGACCTGTGACTCCGGCCGGCGTGCTGCGTCTCCACGGGCGAGTCCTGTGTTTCCCCTGCTCCCGGGTTTAAGGCTTCTGCCTTGGAGCCGGCGCCCGCCCGTGCCGTTCTCCTGCTGCGCTCCTGGAGGGATTGCCGCCGGGGTTCAGGGGACTGCGCGCACCTTTCCACGCGGCTCCGATCCCCGCTCCATCTCTCAGGGACCTGCGTCTCTGCCCGGCGCGCTCTGCGTCTCCGCGGGCGAGTCCTCTGTTTTCCCCTGCTCCCAGGTTTCAGGCTTCTGCGCTCTGCGGGACCCGGTGGGCACAGAGACTGATCCCTGAACCGGGAGGGTGCAGGGACTGATCTTGCCCTGCCGCTGCGGGGCTCTGCACCCTGCTTCCTGGGGACCCGGCGAGCCGCGGGTGCAGCTCGTCCCTCTGCACAGTCGTCTCCTCTCTCTCCTCCCGCACTTGCCCGGCCTGAGCTTCTGCCTCAGACTGCAAACCAACGCGCTCTTGCTGAGCTCTAGGTGGGCCGCGGGCCGCAGGGAGCGAGCCGGGGACACTCACCGTGACTCAGCAGCCGCGGGTGCGGGCTGCACCTCAGGCGCCTCGCCGCCTTCTTCCCCTACTCGCCCGGCCTGCCCACCGTCCAGCAATCCTTGTGTGGAACTCTTAGTCGCTCTGTGTGATGAGTAGATGTCTCTTTGAAGCGTATTAGAAGTTCAAATTGTGGATATTTCCAGGGGAGATTTCATGGAGCCCTCCTCACAGCCGCCATCTTGCCCCTCCTCTCTATTCATTATGAATCTATCCTCATTTTTTTAAAGTTCTTTTTCCATTTTGCTGTTCTGATTGGGTGATTTCCCCTATTCTGTGTTCCAGGTTGCTAATCAGTTCTCTTGTATTAATTAATCTGCTGTCAGTTTCTTCTGTGCTCTTTATTTCAGTTATTGTATTCTTCACCACTGATGGATTCCTTATTATATTTTCTAATTCTTTGTTGGAATTCTCTCTGAGTTCCTTTATTCCACTTGCAAGGTTGTTGAGCATCATTATGACTGTTTCTCTGAATTCCTCATCAGGCAAATTACTTGTTTTCATTTCATTAGAGATTTTCTCTGTTTCTCCCCCCTATTCCTTCATCTGGGACATGCTCTTCTGTCTCCCATTTTTTGACTTTCTGTGTTTGTTCCTATGAGTTAAATGAAATAGCTATCTCTCCCCAAATTTGAAAAAGTGACCTCTGTATGGACTCCACTGGATGATTTTGGCAGACTGGCTGTAGTCAGGGCAGGCATATGCAGAGCCTGATGTGCTGCCTGGCCAGAAAGAGTGGGTTTGGGGTGAGGCTGCCTGGTGTGTACATGGATGCCCTGTTGCTTTAATTGTCTTTTGTCTAAGCTGGGTCTGGGCAGGGCTGCTGAGTGCACATGTTGCAGCACCCTACTATTTCCACACTTTCTCAGGGTGGGGCATCCCCCAGCATGAGCACCACAGCATTTTGCTAGTTCCATACTGTTTCCAAGTGGGAGAGCCTTGCAGGCATGTGTAGTCTCATGGGTGCATGCCGCAGTGTCTTGCCATACCTACTGGATCAATATCCATGTGCTTATGCTATGACACCCTCCTGTTCCTGCTGGATCTAGCTCTAGCAGGAGTGACTGGGATGCACAATAGTCACCCTGCATGTCAGCCAGAGAACCTGGGAGTAGAATTCCCATCAGTTATTCAAGTGCAGGGGAAATGTGAACAGTGGCATTCATCCTGGTTGTCTAGTCCTGGAGAATTTTCTCAGCTCCCAGAGAGCTCTCACGGTTTTCCAACCTTCTCTATGCAGTCTCTCCCTTTAGTTTTTTTGTGGCAAAGCTGTTCCATTGGCTCTCAATTGTCCCCCAGGAGGAACAGCTCTAAATATAGATGTACATTCTATGTGTTCTTGGGAGGGGACAAGCTTAGCATCTTACTATACTGCCATCTTGGACCTGCCTCCCTTCTTTTTATTATAAGTTTTATATGATTTTTCAAATTAAGTCCTTCCAACCTTTAGTCTTGCCTCTCACATCAAATTTGGTTTGCTGATTTATATTCATCCATCAATTTTCTTTTTAAGCATAATGCATTTTGGGCTCATATTTTCATGAAAGCCTGGAGGCATTGTAATAGGATGAGTCAACAAATGAACTTAATTGATCTTGCTGGGCCTTCATTTATGCAAGGATGATGAGGAGCTGCTGGCTCAGTATTCTTCTGAAAATTATAACTGGAAAAATGCGTTTCCATCTAATTTTATTTGCCAAAGGGATAGTTACCTATCTATTATTCAACACATATTCAACACTAGATTACAAGTATCTTCACTTTAAAGACACATTTCTCCAACCCTGCTGGATTAATGCTATATATAACACTGCTTGGTGCTTTACTACTGTAAATTTACTACTGTTCTCCAAAGAGATTCAAAGGCTTTCAAATACAGACATACTTAATTTGATTGCACTTTGCTATATTGTGTCTCACAATACTGTGTTTACAAACTGAAGGCAAGACCCTCCATCAGCAAAAAGATTATGACTAATTTTATTGCAATACTTGCCTTATTGCAGTGATGTGGAACCGAATCTGCAACTTACCTGAGGTATGCCTGTGTCTTCTCATAATGTTCTTGCCAGAAATCCCAGTGGTATAAGGGAAAAATACAAAAAAATATTACAAGAGGATTAAGAGCTAACCCAAGGCCAGCATCAAACTCAGACCAAAAGATACAGCAAAATGTTTTTCTCGGGTGCCTCCCAATGCCAATTCTACTTGCCAGGGTTTGTCTTCACCATCCTCTTAGTCTGCCAAGACTCAATGAATTCCTTGATCTGTCCTGAACACATTCCTCAGAAGAAAGTCCATTGCTGGAGATCTTATCTTGTTCTCCCACCTCCTCTGAACATAACACAAAAGAAAGCAACTTGATCATTTTCTTAATCCTCAGCCCATTTTCTGGAGTTAAGACATGCTGCACAGTATTATCACTCTCCTAGTTGCATCCTTGCAACTCCTTCCTTCTCAAAATGCTAACATCTCCTTCTGCTCATTATTCTTAGCTGCTGACTTTGCTGTTTATTTCTTTGAGAAATTAAAGTAATAACAAAGAACTTCCACTTCCACATCAGCTCACATTTTCATATACACCATCTTCCTTCTTGTCACTGTACGTAAACAACCCATGATCCTCTTCAAAAGAAAAACCTTCTCTTGTGCACAAGAGGCCATCTCTCTCTCCTGCTCAAAACCAGTGAACTGCAATTTATCTATCTCCTTCCTATGTCATCAATTCTTCTCTCTACTAGATGGTTCTCAGCTGTGTAAAACCACTGACATCCCTCCCATTTAAAACAGTGTTCCTTGATTCCCTTTCTCCCTCCTTCTAGAGATCCATTTTTCTGCTCTTCTTTAACAAACCTCCTCTAAGAATTCTTTATACCAATGGTCTTCACTTTCCCCCTAAACTCATTCAACCAGTTTCTCCAGGCTTTCATCCAGATTATTTCACTAAAAGCACTCTCATTAATGTCATCAATGAATTCCTTATAGTTTCATCTAATAACCTCCTAACTAGTCTCTCTTTTCTCATCTTTGCCTTCCACATAGTGTTTTAAACCCAATAATAAAACATGAGTCAAATCACATTACACCTCTCTTCAAAGCATGTTCGAGGCTTTTCCTTATAATTTTATGCAAGGTTCTAATCTATGTGATATCCCCCCACCTCTAATTAACTCTCAGCTCTCAACATCTCCCACTCTTCCTTTCCCTCCTGCCTCAGCCATGTCATCTCCTTGAATAAGTTAGGCTGCTACCCACTTCAGGACCTTTGCACTGGCTGTTCTCTCTCTGATACGCTCTTCCCTCAGTTATATGCTGGCATACTTCCTCCAAATATCTGCTCATATGTTACTCTCTTATTGAGGTCTGACTGTCTACACTATTTACAAATGTACTTTATCTCCAGTCCTCGGACTCCCCATCTACCACCCTCCCAATTTGGTTTGATTTTTTCCCATATTACGGATCACATTTTTTTAATTGGGGAATTGGGGAAGGGGAACAGACAAGTTGCTGTCCTTTTGTTCTTCAGTCTAGTTGTGGAGGACGTTGCTTCACTAGCCCATGTTGGTATTATTGCGCTCTTCCCGGGTGATGCAGATTGGCTCCCAGCTCTGGACAGCCACTCATGAAGGCTCTTGGCAGCTCACGCTGGCTGCAGGCCACTCATGCTGGCTGCCGGCCCTCACTGTAGCTTATGACAGCCCACTGCAGCAGGGGCTGCAGCCTACGCTGTCCCCGGGGACTCACAGAAGCCCAGCTCCAGGTGGAGCTGTTGTTCACCATCTTAGCTGTAGAGGGCAGTGTCACTGTCCCTCATATGTGGGATCTGAACCAGGGCCCTGCTGGTCAGAACTGGCATCCCAAGCCAGCTCAGCTCTTAACCAACTTGCCACCCGGCCAGCCCGTATTTTATTATACTACATAATTTACATGTTTATTATGTTTATCGCCTGCCTCTTCCACTAGAACAAAAGCTCTTTGAAGAAGGTGAAATTTGTATTTCAGCTTTTAGAGCAGTTCTTGGCATAGTACATGCTCAGTAAATAGATCTTAAATGAACCAACTAGGGGCAAAATGACCAACAGTACTGTGTCTCAAAGTGTTTATAAAAATGCAAATTCTTTGGCTCCATACATGATGACTTAATTATATATGGTTTTTTGAGATGGGCCCTGGGGTTCTTGTTGATTCTTATGCACAATGATTCTTTATAGTGATGCTTCTAAGAAGTTTAAAGGGCCAGGATGACAGAATTCTGAATGGCTATTTGGGAGAAAACCAGGGACAGGTAGGCACTCAAACAAGCTGACTAGGCCAATGATTGTGAACTGGGTCAATTTTGATCCCCAGGGAACATTTACCAATGTCTGGAGACATTTTTAGTTGTCCACACTGAGGCAGGCGTGGGGGTGGGAGGCATGCTACTGGCATCTAGAGAGTAGAGGCTAGGGATGCTGCTAAACAGTGCACAGGAAAGCTCCCAGCAATCAATAATTATCTGGAACAAAATGTTAATTGTGGTGAGGTTGATCTTGGACTAAGTTAGCTTCATATCCTGGGCCCTTGATTTGGACAACCTCTGATCCTAGCTCCAAAGAAGCTTGGCAATGATTTACAGATGGACACCAAAATGTAATAAGGCAAAGGTAATATTGTTTTAGGAGTAATTATGCTGACCTCCAGTCTCACTCCTTTTAATTGTATGATCTTGATTATGTCACCTATTCGTTTTAACTGGATTATGTTATGGACTGAATTGTTTCCCCCTTAAATATCATATGTTGGTGCCCTAATTCTCATTGTGGCTGTATTCGAAGATAGGTGTTGGGAGCCGACAGTCTCTCGGTTTCTGACAAGGCCACATTGAAATAAAGATTCACGCTCAGCACTGGATGTCTGGGATGCTGCCTTATGGTTGGTTATGTAACATCTCCTGTCTCTATGAACCCATGTTCCTTTCCTCCACATCAGATCCTATAGGAGACAGTACTTTCATTGCATTTATGGCAAGTCCCTGTGGTGTCCCATTGAGAGCTGGCTGTGTAAGTCAATGATGGGTAAGATCTCCTATGAGAAGAGACAACCCAAGGCAGGCTACAGCCACCTTTGGGACCCCAGGACTTAGAAATAGGGGACTCAAGCCCCTTGAAAACTGAGACTCAGGCCTCTGGCCACATAGGTCAAAAAGCCTGTCTGTGAGAAACAGACAGTCTCTGTGAAAAACTGGTGATATCATTCGACCTTGAGCTTACTTGCCTATGCAGCTGTGAAATGTCTCCATGGAGACCAAGGTCTTTCGGCCATGAGAGTTCTGATAAGAGACAACTTACTGACCATGAGGTATTTTAATTAACAGCCTTGTTTTAACTCTTTGCTTTGTACATTGCTGTAGCAACGGATACTGAAGCTTTGACTGAGAAACAGATGTTACCCTCTATTACAATAATATGCAGCTCTTTGCAGGATAGGAAAAATTTGAGACTCCTTTTGCTACTAAGTATTATAATCACATAGAAATAGTTTTTTTGCCCTAAACTCAGCCACTGCTAAACTCTTGGCAACAACTCAAGCATGTGCCCTGTAAGGTAGTCATGGTAACCACTCTTTAGATGATAAGTAAAATCCTTGAACAGGCCACAGTGTACCCTGGAAAGATACAATTACAAAAAAGTAAAGACTGTAAAAGTCCTGAGTAAGAGAAAACATAATGATCATGTGAAACATAGCTTGTGATTGAGATAATGGTCAGAAGCCCCTATAAAAGGGACTAGGCTTTAACAATAAAATGTGACACTCCTGTGAACCTCTTTCCAGTGTCTCCATTCTTTCTTTTTCCTCGCTGACGCCGTCCCACCCAAGGGAATCCCTGGTCCTCCCAGGGGCTGGCTCCCGCAGATAGGGCCTTTAAGGGGACAATTAAGGTTAAGTGTGGGCTCTCATCCAATATGACTGGAGCCCTTAGAGAAGAGAGAAAAAGCTATGTGAGGATGCAGTGAGGTAGATTTACCTTACACCTGAAAATAGAGAGGATGCACTCAATTGGTTTAAGGAGCCTATTTTTTTTGCATCTCTGATAATAACCAATAATGATCACATGCAAGTTGAGCCTTTGTCCCCAAAGAAATGTGAACTGTGAATCAAGTTTGAGGCATACTGTGGGGATTAGACACATCCCAGAACTCTTCCCTCTGGTGAAGTTTAAACTGGAAACAGGAGGGGCCCTTGTAACATTTGTGAGAAATTAAAGTTCAGATGGTGAGAGAAGCCCACTCTGGTATAGTGGAAGAAGAAAGCGGAGGAAAATACAGCAGTAAATTGTATTTAATGCATGCAGCTCAACTGGCTTTGCCAATCGGGAATCATTACATACATTCCACAATGTAACTAATGTGGGGACAGGGCTTAGCCCTCTTAAGAGAAGACAGTCATAATTCAAAGCTATTAACAAAAATAATAGGACAGGGGCCCTGAAGAGCTTTTCTTAGGATGCCTCCACACATTCCACCTAAACCTCATTTAAGCGATGTCGTGATCCCCATCAAGCCTGTCATGCCTGTCATAACATGGCATCTGGGTAGCAGAAATCCCTTCCCAGGAGATAGTCCTGTTAAGGCATTGTGTTATTTAATGGGGTTTAAAGATTCCCTTTAAGTTTCAGGGCCTGTTTGTATGAAATTTGCATTGGAAAAAGCAGCTGTTGGCTGAGCTCCACTTAAAGGGAAACAAGCTTCCTTCAGGCTAGGATTGGGAGCTGGCTCCACAGCTATAGTTAACTAATGATGGCAAGGGAGCATGGCAGAGAAAGGAGGGAGGGGAGCTTTGAAAGTTACAATGTTTTAAGAGCCACCATCTATGATTCTGAGTTACTTCAAAAACAACCCTGTGTTTATTAATGACAGTGTTTGTATTTTATGGTGTCATCACTTTAGATGAGATGATTAGACTAGAAGAGGACACTTGGCCCAATTTTGACCCTCAGATTCTCTTGTGATTTGGAAATGAGACACTGTTTGTGTCTAACCTGTTTGTTTTTCTTGAACTTGAGACACATACATTTCAAGAGATGGGCTGATGGAGTTCTCAGTCTTACATTTATTTCCATTAAGTTTGGAGGAAGGAACAGAGTTAGCTTAGAAGCCTCTGGAGAAAGTCCTAGGAAAAGCAGAAAGATCTAGAAAGAGAGAGATCCATGAATTTCAACAGTGCATCTCTGGTTTTCAGACACATGGCAGATTCCTTATGGTTTTCATGACTAGTCAGTATTAAGGGAAAGAGCATATCTAATTACCGAATCCACCTTATATTTTCATTTCAAAAAGTAGCATTCCACTCTTTGAGTTCCTACCAGTATAAAGGTGACAGAACAATCATGTTGCTGGAGTTATGTAAACAGATAAGGACTGAGGCATCTCAGTCTTACCCATCTTTAAATTCTTTCCTTTTCAAGTGATAGTTGCTCAGGACAGAATTTCTGACTTGAAATGTAGAGAAATTAACAAAAGTTGTACCTAAGTAAGAGATATTGTCAAAACAGTGCAGTAGGGTTCACCTTATATAATTCACAGAGAAGGATGTCTGCTCACAAAAAGGTAGACATTGATTGCAGATACAACAAATCTAGCTTGGCATGTCAATCATGTCCCCCAAAATTGCTAGTTCCTAAATATCTGTACTCATCTTCATCTAAGAGGCTGGATCAGTGTCCAAGTTATTCATTATTTTTATGGAAAAGTTCCTCAAAGTTTATTTGTCAGTTAAGTAGCAAGAGAAACATACATTTTTCACATCAGGAAAAATATGTGAATAAAACGAAACCTCTCATTAGTGACTCTTCTTTCTATTAAATGCTATGTTGCCATATTTACCACAAATCATAACAGCACATCATTCGGACCTTACATTGAGATTCCCTTGCTTCCTTTACTTACCATTATTATCTGTCTCATTTACCTCCCCGATGAGAAAAACCTCTCAAATGTTATTTTAGTAAAAGTGCTGACTGGGGCTTCTGGAAGAGAATACAGTTGGGGTTGAAGGGAGAACAGTCACCCCTATTGTTTTATGTTAGGGGGACTTCAGGCAGCAAGTAACAGTTGGAACCTTTGTAACTAGATAAAATTAGGTTATCCTTGATCCCTTACTTAGTGTCACATAGAAGGAAGGGGGCATTCTCCTTGTTTATTAGAAAGGGATGACCTAGCTCTAATAGTTTCAGGAGAGCTGGAGTTTTGTTTGTCTTACAGTAAAACTTTTTTCCAACTAGCCCTGAGACAGTGGCTGGGGTCAGTCTCTGAGGCATGTGGAGGTGGTGGTGGCAGCTTGGCCGTGGTACACACACCCGAGCAATCAGCCCTGGGGTAGTTCCAACAGTATTTGAATAGCAGCTACAGAGTCTCTGGCTGGGGAAACTAATTTATGAACAAGGTAACTTCACCCAAGGTAAAATCCTGAACTTCTTGGGGAGTATATTTATTAAGGTTCTTTTGTAGGGAGTGAGAGATGCCAAATTCATTCTTGCTTTAGCATAAATTGGGTAAAATCCCTGGAAAGTCAAGGGACAAACTAGCTTCAGGGACAGCTGGATTCAGGGGACCTATTGTCATCAGTCATTCTCTATTGCTCATCTCTGCTTTCTTCTGCAATTTTTTTTTTTTTTTGGTAGTTTTATGTAGGTCTTCTCATCATGGTGACTCCTGACAGCTCCAGGCTTATACTACACTTAGAATCAGCAGAAGATCTTCCCTCTTCCTATTAGTTCCAACAGTATTTCTGAGATTGATTCAGTCTGGTCTGATTTGGATAATAGTTAATAAATTCACTGGCCAGACCCAAGGAGGTGTTCTTTCCTGGAGTCAGGTATGTGTGACTGTGTGTGTGTGTGACTGTGTGTGTGTCTGTGTGTGGCTGTGTGTGTGTGACGGTGTGTGTGAGTGTGTATGTGTGTGACTGTGTGTTTGTGTGTGTATGAGACTCCTACTGAAACCCATAAACTAAGAATGGGGAAAAGGTGACTTCTTAAAGGAGGACTAAGGGTGCAATAGCCAGAAGGTGGGGCCTAGAAGATGGGTTTAGAAAACCAGTGTTTGCAGGTATTTATCACCAGGAGACCCCTTCAAGGACTGCCCTTCATATTTGAGTATACGAGGGTTGGTAATTATCCAGATCAGGCACACATGTTCACAATCCCCTCATTCACACTCACAGGCTAGCTAAACCTGGCTTATTTAGGTTTGAGCTGCTTTAGATGGAACAGGTTGAGGCTAGACAGGAGGGGAGCCTACTTACCTCTACTGAGTGCCTACCACATACCTAACACTTTCATATACATGATTTAATTTTTTTTTTTAAATTTTTTTAATTTTATTTTTAATTAGTTTCAGGTATACAACAGTGCAATAGTTATACATTTTACCCCTCAAAGTGACAACCCCCACCCCCAATACACCACCCCACTCCCCCCCATATCATATATATCTATTACTCTTCCTCTGACTGTCTTCCACAGTATAATCCACATCCCATGACTATCTATATGTATTCAATTACAGTAGGTATACCACCTCCGCTTTAGTAATACAGTGCAGTGATCAAACCTCTACTCCATCCATGAAATGGTCTCCCTAACAAGACCTATGATCATCTGACATTCCACAGAATATTTACATTATTAATTATATTCCCCAAACTGCTTTTCCTATCCCAGTAGCAATATTGTAGTTGCCTATTTTTGCTGTCTAATCCCTTCCCCTTCTCCCTCATCCCCATTCCTCTCCCAATTAGCAATCCTGATTTTTCCTCTATATCTATGAGACAGTTTCTGTTTACTTTGCTCATTCATACAGTTTTTCAGATTCCACATATGAGTGAGATCATATGGTATTTGTCCTTCTCTGACTGACTTATTTCACTCAACATTATAGTCTCTAGGTCCATCCATATCATTGCAAATGGCACAATTTCATTCTTCCTTACAGCGGAGTAATACTCCATTGTATAAATATACCACAGCTTCTTAATCCAGTCATATACTGATGGGCATTTTGGTTGTTTCCAAGTCTTAGCTATTGTAAATTGTGCTGCTATGACCATAGCGGTGCATAAGTTTTTTTGAATAAGTGTCTTGGTTTTTTCAGGATAAATACCTAGGAGTGGAATTGCTGGGTCAAACGGTAGCTCTATTTCCATTTCTTTGAGATACCTCCATACTGACTTCCATAGTGGCTGCACCAATCTGCAGTCCCGCCAACAGTGCAGCAGGGTTCCCCACAGCCCCGCCAGCACTTGTTGTTTGTTGATTTATTGATGATAGCCATTCTGGCTGGAGTGAGGTGGTATCTCATGGTGGTTTTTATTTGCATTTCCCTAATGACCAGTGAGGTTGAACTTTTTTTCATATGCCTGTTGGCCATCTGTATGTCCTCTTTAGAGAAATGTCTCTTCATATCTTCTGCCCATTTTTTAATTGGGTTGTTTTTTTGGTGTTGATTTTCATGAGTGTTTTATAAATTTTGGATATTAACCCCTTATCAGATATATCGTTGGCAAATATATTCTCCCATTCAGTAGGCTTCCTTTTTGTTTTATTAATGGTTTCCTTTGTTGTGAAAAAACTTTTAAGTCTGATATAATCCCATATGTTCATTATTTCTTTTACTTCCCTTGCCCGTAGGGATGTATCAGTAAAAATATTGCTCCGGGTAAAGTCTGCAAATGTACTCCCTATATTTTCTTTTAGGATTTTTATGGTTTCAGGTCTTACATTTAAGTCTTTAATCCATTTTGAATTTGTTCTTGTATGAGGCGTAAGGAGGTGGTCCAGTTTCATTTTTTTGCATGTGTCAGTCCAATTTTCCCAGCACCATTTATTGAATAGACCATCTTTACTCCAGTGTAAATTCTTGCTTCCCTTGTCATAGATTAACTGTCCGTAAATGCCTGGATTTATTTCTGGGCTCTCTGTTCTGTTCCACTGATCGATGTGCCTGTTTTTATGCCAATACCAAACTGTCTTGATTACTGTGGCCTTGCAGTAGTTTTTGATGTCTGGTAGCGTGATCCCCCTGACTTTGTTTTTATTTCTCAGAATTGCCGAGGCTATTCTGGGTCTTTTATGATTCCATATAAATTTTAGGATTATATTTTCTATTTCTGTGAAAAATGCCCTTGGTAGTTTGATAGGAATTGCATTGAATCTATATATTGCTTTAGGCAGTATGGACATTTTAACTATATTAATTCTCCCTATCCATGAGCATGGTAGGTGTTTCCATTTATTTGTATCTTCTATGATTTCTTTCTTCAGTGTCTTATAATTTTCTGAGTACAGATCTTTCACTTCTTTGGTTAAATTTATTCCTAGGTATTTTATAGTTCTTGACGCAATTGTAAATGGGACAGTTTTCTTAATTTCTCTTTCCATTAGTTTATTATTGGTATATGCAAATGCCACTGATTTCTGAACATTGATTTTATATCCTGCTACTTTACTGAATTCATCTATCAGTTCCAATAGTTTTTTGATGGAGTCTTTGGGGTTCTCTATATACAGTATCATGTCATCTGCATATAATGACAATTTTACTTCTTCCTTGCCAATTTGGATGCCTTTTATTTCTTTTTGTTGTCTGATTGCTGTGGCTAGAACTTCCAGCACTATGTTGAATAAAAGAGGAGAAAGTGGACAGCCTTGTCTTGTTCCTGATCTTAAGGGGAATGGTTTTAGCTTTTCCCCATTGAGTATGATGTTAGCTGTAGGTTTATCATACATGGCTTTTATTATGTTGAGATATGATCCCTGTATTCCCACTTTGCTAAGGGTTTTTAACATAAATGGCTGTTGGATTTTGTCAAATGCTTTTTCTGCATCTATTGAAATGATCATGTGATCTTTATCCTTCATTTTGTTGATGTGGTGTATCACATTAATTGATTTACGGATGTTGAACCAGCCTTGCACACTAGGGATGAATCCCACTTGATCATGATGTATGATCTTCTTAATATATTGCTGAATTCTGTTTGCTAATACTTTATTGAGAATTTTTGCATCTATATTCATCATGGAGATTGGCCTGTAGTTTTCCTTTTTTGTGATGTCTTTATCTGGTTTTGGAATCAGGGTGATAGAGGCTTCATAAAAAGAGTTTGGGAGCCTTCCCTCCTGGATTTTTTGGAATAGTTTGAGAAGAATAGGTGATAGTTCTTTTTTGAATGTTTGATAAAATTAACTTGTGAAGCCGTCTGGTCCAGGGCTTTTGTTTTTTGGGAGCTTGTCAATTACTGATTCAATTTCCTTGGTAGTAATCAGGGTATTTAGATTTTCTGTTTCTTCTTGCGTTAGCTTTGGAACGTTGTATACTTCTAGAAAATTATCCATTTCTTCCAGATTGTCAAATTTGTTGGCATATAGTTGCTCATAGTAATTTCTTAGAATTTTTTGTATTTCTGTGATGTCTGTAGTCATTTCCCCTCTTTCATTCCTGATTTTGCTAATTTGAGTCCTCTCTCTCTTTTTTTTGATGAGCCTGGCTAGAGGTTTGTCAATTTTGTTTATCTTCTCAAGAAACCAGCTCTTGGTTTCATTGATCTTTTGAATTGTTTTTCTGTTCTCTGTATTGTTTATTTCTGCTCTGGTCTTTATTATCTCCTTTCTTGTACTCCCCTTGGGCCTCTTTTGCTGTTCTTTTTCCAGTTCCCTTAGGTGTAAGGATAACCTGTTGATTTGAGATTTTTCTTCCTTCTTTAGGTAGACTTGCACTGCTATAAACTTCCCTCTTAGGACTGCTTTCGCAACATCCCAGAGATTTTAGGTCGTGGTGTTTTCATTATCGTTTGTCTCGAGGTATCTTTTGATTTCCTCCTTGATCTCATTTGTGACCCACTCACTATTTAATAGCATATTGTTTAGCCTCCCTTTATTTGTCAGCTTCCCGGATTTCTTCTTATAATTGATTTCTAGTTTCATAGCATTGTGGTCGGAGAATACAGTTGAAATGATTTCAATCTTCTTAAATTTATTGAGACTTGTTTTGTGGCCTAACATGTGGTCTATCTTAGAAAATGTTCCATGTGCACTTGAAAAGAACGTATATTCTGTAGCTTTGTGATGAAATGCTCTGAAAATGTCTGTTAAATCCAGCTGGTCTAATGTGTCATTTAAGGTCGCTGTTTCCACATTGATTTTCTGTCTGGAGGATCTGTCCATTAGTGACAGCGGGGTGTTGAAGTCCCCTACTATGATAGTGTTACTGTTGATCTCTGTCTTTATGTCTGACAATATCTGTTTTATATATTTAGGGGCTCCTATGTTAGGTGCATAGATGTTTACTAGAGTTATGTCCTCTTGTTGGATCGATCCCTTCATTACTATGAAATATCCTTCTTTGTCCTTTGTTATATTCTTCAATTTAAACTCCATTTTATCTGATATAAGTATCGCTACTCCAGCTTTTTTCTCAGTACCATTTGCATGAAATATTTTACTCCATCCCTTTACTTTCAGCCTGTATGAGTCTTTGGATCTGAGGTGAGTCTCTTGTATACAGCATATGCTGGAGTCTTGCTTTCTTATCCATTCAGCCACCCTATGTCTTTTTATTGGAGCATTTAATCCATTTACATTTAATGTGATTATTGATAGGTGTGTATGTATTGCCATTGTGTTATTTGTGCTTGTAGTCTTTCATAGGTTGTTTTTCTCTTCTACTTAAAGAAGCCCTTTTAGCATTTCCTGCAAAGCTGGCTTGGTGGTAATGAATTCCCTTAACTTATTCTTTTCTGCAAAGCTCCTTAATTCGCCTTCGATTTTAAATGATAACCTTGCTGGATACAGCAATCTTGGTTGTAGGCCTTTATTTTTCATCACTTTGAAAACCTCCTGCCACTCCCTTCTGGCCTGCAAAGTTTCTGTAGAAAAGTTAGCTGATAATCTTATGGGGGTACCCTTGTAAGTAACTTGCTGCCTTTCCCTTGCTGCTTTAAGGATTCTGTCTTTGTCCTTAACCCTTGCCATTTTCACTATAATGTGTCTTGGAGTGGGCCTGTTTGGAATCATCCTGTTTGGAACTCTCTGCACTTCCTGGGCTTGTATTTCAATGTCCTTTGCCAGGTTAGGGAAGTTTTCAGACATTATTACTTCAAATATATTCTCAATCCCTTGCTCCCTCTCTTCTCCTTCTGGTATTCCAATGACTCGTAGGTTATTGTGTTTGATGTTGTTCCCCAGCTCTCTTAAACTATTTTCCATGTTTTTCATTCTTTTTTCTTTTTGTTGTTCCGCATGAGTGATCTCTGCTATTTTGTCTTCTAAGTCACTGATTCGATTTAATGCTTCATCCAATCTGCTAGTGATTCCATCAAGTTTGTTATTTAATTCAGTAATTGTGTTCTTAAGTTCTAGCTGGTTGCTTTTCATGATTTCTCTATCCTTCTTTATATTTTCATTAATTTCCTTGAACATTCTAATAATCAGTGTTCTGAACTCTGTCTCCGATAGGTTGGTTACCTCTATTTCCTCTATTTCCACTGATTCAGGAAGTTTCTTCTGTTCTTTTATTTGTGTTATGTTTCTTTGTCTCCCCATTCTGGCTTACTCTTTGTGTTTGCTTCAATAGAACAGATAGATCCCCCAGATTTCTCAGTCTTTTCTGGATAAACTTATATGGTGTGTGTCCTTTATATTTGAATTACTCAGTCTTCCTATTCTCCTGTGCTTGTATCTGAGGTGTTCGTTGTGTCGTGCATCCTCACTTGTTGAAGTTTTATTTTTGATTACTTTTGGTTTGTCAGTAGGTGGGTTTGACTCCCAGATTGATTAGCTGTGAGAATCAGCAGCGTCTGCAGTTTATGAGCTGCTGTGAGAGGATTGACCCCTCTGATGAAACTTGGACCCTATGGGTCCTAGTACCTGTAGCAACTTCCTTTTTGGTGTGACTCTTGTATGTCAAACCCAGAAATGCTCTGGTTTTATCTAAAGTTGGCCTCCGGGTATGATGATTCTTGTGTCTGTTTGTTTGGACCCACTGCGTGTGGCCAAGATCCCCGCTCCGCGTCTCTCGGGGACCTGCATCTCTGCCCGGTGGGCTGCGTGTCCGAGTGAGTCTTCTTTTTCCCCTGCTCCCGAGTTTAATGCTTCTGCCTTGGAGCCGGCGCGTGCCCGCGCGGTGCTCCTGCTGCTCTCCTGAAGAGACTGCCGGGGTTTAAGGGACTGCGCGCCCCCTGTCCCGAGGCTCATATCCCCGCTCTGTCTCTCGGGGACCTGCGTCTCCACCCGGCGCGCTGCTTGTCTGAGCGAGTCTTCCTTTTCCCCTGCTCCCGGGTTTCAGGCTTCTGCCTCGGAGTCGGCGTGCGCCCGCGTGGATCTCCTGCTGCTCTCCCAAAGGGACTGCCGGGATTTAGGGGACTGTGCGCACCGTACCGCGTGGCTCCGATCCCCGCTCTGTTTCTCCGGGACCTGTGACTCCGGCCGGCGCGCACTGCGTCTCTGCGGGAGAGTCCTCTTTTTCCCCTTCTCCCAGGTTTAAGGCTTCTGTCTCGGAGCCGGCGCACACCCGCGCCGTTCTCCTGCTGCGCTTCTGGAGGGACTGCCGCCGGGGTTTAGGGGACTGCACGCACCCTGCCCCGCGGCTCCGAACCCCGCTCCATCTCTCCGGGACCTGTGACTCTGGCCGGGGTGCGCTGCGTCTCCGCGGGCGAGTCCTCTTTTTCCCCTGCTCCCGGGTTTACATGATTTAATTCTTATGAAGCTCTTTCAAGGCAGGTGTAATTACTTCCACGTTAATATGGAAACAAAAAAAGTAAAGCAGCAAAAAGACCTGTCCATGATCATATAGCTAGTGAAAATTTGGCTCTTGTTTCCAACCAAGCACATTATTTTTATGATTACATAATTCAAAAAACTTAATAAGCCAGAGGTCTCATGTTTGGAGTGATGGTGGGAGTAACTCCAAATATTTTAGTATTTTTACAGCTCTTGATAAAATTTCTGTGGTGCAGTTGCTTTTTTGTCTTAGTCTGCTCAGGCTGTTATAGAAAAATACCATAGACTGTGGCTTATGAGGTGTGATCAAACAACACAGTGAATGTTCAAATAAAAGAAACTTATTACAGTAAAAAACACATTACCATTAATCCCCCTCCAAATACTCACCTTCGCTTTGAACACTTATCCCATCGTTCTTGCCACTTCCTGAAGCAGTTCTGGAAGTCCTCTTTCATGCATGTCTTTAGTTGTGCTGTCATGGCTGCCTCAATGTCTTGAATCAGTTAAAAACATTTACCTTTTATGGTCATCTTGAGTTTGGGGAAGAGCCAGAAGTTGCATGGTGCCAGATCTGGTGAATAAAGTGGATGAGGACACACCATAATGTTTTTATTTGACAGAAATTGCTGTACTAGAAACGATGTGTGACACAGAGCCTATCTGTTGTGATGAAACAATAAGGTGAATGGTGCTGCCAAGTGCCATCCAACAAAAAGACAAGGATCTTCACTATGGAAAGTGGCACGTTGAACCTTGGTAACAGTGTGTGACAAATTTCAACTTGTTTGGTGCAGTCAGTTGGGTGTGAGTGATGGTTGGGAGGTGTGTTTTAAAGTGTGTTGTAAATCATCCTTCATCATGAAAACACTCCATGTCACGCAGTGCTTCTGGTACAGCAATTTCTGTCAAATAAAAACATTATGATGTGTCCTCAATCCACCTTTTCAATGGATCTGGCACCATGCACTTCTGGTCTTCCCCAAAGTCAAAATAATTCAGGACATGGAGGCAGCCACAACAGTGCAACTAAAGACACTCACTAAAGAGGGCTTCCAGAACTGCTTCAGAAAGTGGTAAGAACAATGGGATAAGTGTGTCTGAAGTGCGGGGGAGTATTTTGAGGGGGGATTAATGGCAATGTGTCTTTTACTGTAATAATTTTTTATGTAAACACTCACTGTATTGTTTGATCACACCTCCTATTTCTTACAGTTCTGGAGTCTGACAAGTGCAAAGTCAGGGTGCTTGCATGGTTGGGTTCTTGGTTGAGGGCTCTTTTCTTGGCTTACACACAGTCACCTTTTTGCTGTGTCCTTGCATATTGAAGAGAGAGGGAAGGGAGAGAGAGAGAGAGGAGGAGGAGGAGAAGGAGAGAGAGAGAGAGAGAGAGAGAGAGAGAGAGAGAGAGAGAGAGAGAGAGAGAGAAAGCAGAAATCTCTCTGGTCTGTTCTTCTTTAAGGACACTAATTCCATCATGGGGGCTCCACTCTCATGACTGCTTCTAAAAGTAATCACCTCCCAAATGCCCTACCTCCAAATATCACACTGGGTGTTAGGACTTTAACATATGAATTTTTGGGAGGGGGCACAAACATTCAGTTTATAACATTGTCCTACTCTTTCATCCTAGTGTGCCCCTCCCTCCCTTCTTCCTTCCTTCCCTCCCTCCCTCCCTTCCTTCCTCCCTCCCTCCCAGTCTTTCTCCCTCCCTCTCTCTTGTCTGAACTGAGGCATCCTTTGGCAGGCATTTAACAGATAGAAGGGTGAACTGGAGCTTATAGGCTGTTTTTGCTTCCATGTCCAATAATGCCCGTATCTGGGAGCCAGAGGAGGCAGGGAGCTCATCCTCTCCTTTACTTGGGTTTTACCCCATTTCATCCCAATACCTCTTAAGATATTTGAACTAGTAATAGTTAGGAGTTGGATTCCCAATGAACTTTTCCAAGTAAACAGTAGGTGCACAAATCCACCTCACTCAATTTGAATAAACAATTCATTTGGCATCTACTGAGAGTTAACAGGCTTAAGTCATTAGCTAGCTAGGATGAGTAGAATAATAACTTGCCTGGGGTTATCAGCTGAGTTTCAACCAGAAATAAATCCTGTCTTATCTCTTGGTACAAGCCGTGAAATTGTTCCATCTAGTCTAGAGGCGAGAATTTTTTGCCTTGTAATCGAGCAGCAAAATGACTGTAACTAATGTAAATTTTGTGTTTCATGGTTTGGCTAATTTATGAATTAAGATTATGGTAGAAAGATGGCTTGCTCACTGTCACCAGAAATTTTATAGTCAAGGATCAAGCTAAAGCCGTGGTTCTCAGCCTGGGGGCAATTTTACTACCCTTCCTCCCTCAGGCAACATTTGCCAATGTCTGGAGATATTTTTGATTGTCACAGTTGAGGGTAAGGGTTATTATTGGCATCTACTGAGTAGAGGTCAGGGAAGCTGCTAAGCCTCCTACAGTGCACTCCACAGCATGGACAACAAGGAATTATCTGTTCAAATTGTTAATGGTGTTGAGAGTGAGAAACCCTAAGGTAAACCATTAGTAGCCAAAGATGATACCTGGGCTTCCAATCAGGCAAAACAGTTTCTTAAGCTCACACAATATGAAACATCCCTTTCTTTAGCAGAGGTTGCTGATGAGGAAGTCATCAGCAAACTAATCTTGTGTTAGTTTCCCATGGTTGCTGTAACAAATTACCACAAACTAGATGGCTTAAACAATACAAATGTATTATGTCACACTCTGGAAGTCAGAAGTCTCACCATGTCCCTTCTGGAGGCTCTAGGGAGAATCTGTTATTTGTCTCTCTCAACTTCTAAAGGCTGCCTGCGTTCCTTGGCTTATGGCTCTCTTCTGTCTTCAGAGTCAGCAATCTCATCTCTCTGACATCTGCGCCATTGTCACATCTTCTTATCTGACCCTCTCTAACGTCCTGTCTTCATCTTAGAAGGATCCTGTGATTACATTGAGCTGACCTGGATAATCCATGAAAATGTTTCTGCTTCAAGACCCTTGATGTAATCACATCTGCATGAACCCTTTTTTCATATAAAGGTAACATATTCACAGGGTTTTGGGATTCGGACATGGTATCTTTGGGGAAGCATTATTTTGCCTATTACAGTCTGCTTCCTCTGCTACAAAAATTTATAGACTACTCCTGATATTAGAGATACCTTTGCCCCAAACTCCCCTACATTCCTAGAATCCCGTGACCACAGAAAAATAAAATGCAGTTCTAGAAAAACAAATCAAAACAACCATACCCCTAGCCACAAAAAAAGACAATTCTCTTAAATAAGTTTTTGGCCACCTGCTTGAGCTATTAAGTTAATTCTACATAAGGATGAATACAACAGTGATTATAATTTCAAGATTCCAAGAAGATGATAGTTGAACCATTCATTTTTTCTCTTTTGGAGGGCTTTTGTTATTTCTTTCTGCAAATAGATTTGTAGTAAACAAAATCTTATTTTTCAAATTTGAATTTCTAGTTGTCTTTATATTCTCCATCCTGCTTAATCAAAATTTCAAAAAGTACAACTACAATTTTGTTCGTGCTTTGTGTCAATGTCTATCTCAGTCTTTCATGGCCTCCCAAAATGCAGATGTTGAAATTGAAGCTCACCATAGCAGAATTCCCTGTGAGGTCTGTATTAATTGCATTCATTTGAGCACCTACATGCTTACCATTGTGCTTTACAGTGCAAAAGTGGGTACCAAAGAAATGCTAGATGTTTCCCCAGAGTTTAAGGAACTTAAAGTGTATTTGACTCCTCCTAAGGGGTTTGGAAACTAAAAGAACAAAATTCATGCCAACTGAGTGAACATTTATGGAGCACGAAGTTTACACCAGCTTGGCATAAAACATTAGGATATAATGATAAATACACAAATGCTTCTCTTGGAATTAGTACCCAGATGGGATTTGCCTTAATCTTTCTCATTAGTCTGTCTTTTTATAGTAGTCCCACAACAGGAAGGTTTCAGTTTACCTCCAACTATAAAAAAATTACCTGTCTCCCTAAACATGACATTGTTCAAAGAAAATAAAAAGTCATTTCCCCTATGATTGAGACTTCAAATCCTAGAATTTCTCTTGTGGTGTCCCGGCCCACGGGACGATCAACAGGGACCCAAAGACAAAAAGGGGGAAGGGGGACAGGAGACACAAAGAATGGAGACAAGACAGGGTGTCTGATCAAGTCTCGTTTATTGAAGAGCAGGAGGTGGCTTATATAGTCAAGGAGCTTGAGGGGGAGGGAGAGTATGCAAAGGCGGGAGTTATCAATAACAACTAGACCTGCAAGGAGGGTTATTCCAGGAATTGGCAGGGGTGGAGCTACACCAAGTAAAGGCTGAGGCAGTTAAAAGATATTTTATCAGGGTGTGGGCTTTCATGCTGTGTGGCCTGTCTTGATATAGCAACTTAAAGAAACCGAGCGGCTGTGAGCCCTAGCTCACTTTGCTGTGCCAGCAAATGGCTCCCCACAGATCCCCCTTTTCTGTTTATTATATAGCAGCTCTTTGTTGAGTGCCGATGGACTGTGCCTGTCTTAGGTTGTCCCTCACCGGGTAAAGGCCTTACCTGTCATAGGAGCATACCCTTGGGTATGGGTCCTGTCTTGGGTTGGCCAAACCCTGAGGAGATCTTACCCGTCTTAGGTCATCAGCCTCAGCGACCGAGCTTGTGGAGGGGAGTAAGAGTCCTGGGGGAGTCGTGTCTATTGTTACTCGGCCATTGTTACCTCCGTCTAGGGGTTTAGGGAATTCAAACCTTCCCCTGTGTAGGAGTAGGGTTTTCCCCGTTCCTGCATCTCCAGCCGAGTATAGTGAACTTGTATGGGCCGCACTTGTATGGCTTCTATCTGTTGCCGGACAAAGGCCATGAGTTTATTGAACAGCATGGGGCCCAGGGAAACTAATATCAGCAAGCCAAGCAAAGGGCCAAGTAATGGTAACAGGTAGGGTAGAAATCCGTTAAGCTCCGTCCACAAGGGGTTAGATGACAGCTCTCTTCTTCTTTTTTCTAAGTCCTCTTGGAGTTTTTTGACTCTGTCACGAACAATTCCAGATTTGTTAGCATAAAAACAGCACTTTTCCCCCAAGGCTAAGCACACACCTCCCTTTTCTGCTGTTAACAAGTCCAGTCCTCTCCTATTTTGTAGGACCACTGCAGCTAGTTAGTCAACTTGATCCTGAAGGTCCTGAATAGTCTCAGAGAGGACCTGTACATCTGAAATCAATTGTGTAGAAAGCTTATGATATTGTACAACAGAATGTCCTACCCCTGTGGCGCCAGTGGCGAACGTGCCCGTGATGCCCAAACCCACCAGAAGAGGGATAAATTGGACAGCCCGTCTAGTGCGTCCAGCAATGTGTTCAAAGGCCGGGACGGGGACAGGCTAGTCTCCTGGGACAAGGACTATATCAGGGAATAAGGAGCCGAGGGTACATACCCCTGTCCAGTTCTGGGGCAGGTAAGTGAAAGCATAATTGTTGCCACAGATGAAGACAGAACTATTGGGTGCACACATAGGTATGGACACATTAGTTATAGAGGTGCAGTTAGCGAAGGAGACGGCTCCTAGATGGTTCTCATGTGACTTATTGTGCGAGGGGGAGGAGAAGCAAGAGACGTTATCAAAGGCGAGGGGTTGGACCAGGAACGGGAGGGCGATGTCGCAGGAGGGAGACTGGTGCGAAGCGGGGTTTGAAGTTGAAGTAAATGGCAAGGCCAAGGGGGTAGGGGCTCCGTATCGCAGACACAGCCAACAATCTTTCGCGAACGCAGAGTTGGAGGCATTGAGTAACTTGTGTGCAGAGCTAAGAATTTGAAAGGTTTGGGGATCTATATCTATGTCACCCCTAGCCTTTGGGAGAGCTAGAGGATGGTAGGTTAATTAGGGGTACAGGGTGTTTTGTATGTCTTTAAATTTGTTTTGTAAGTTGGTAGCTCTTATAGAGTCAGCAGGGCCCCCCCCGCCATCGGTAAGATGTATGGGTGCATTAGTATGCCAACACACATTTTTTCCCACAGTGCCATGACATGAAGCAGGTGCCTGGAGGTGGGTATAGGGGACGGCAGCGGGTGTACGGCGTTTGAGTACCGCAGTGAAGTATGTTACATTGTTTTGAGAACACTGTTGATAGGTCTCGTAACAAGAGCTGTGGATTAAGTCAGAAATGGTGGTGCCACACTCCGGAGGGCAGGAAGGGAGCCTGGATCCGGGCACAGTCATTAATTGTGTCCGGATCAGATAGCAGGCGTATCTACCATTATTAGCAGGTGTCAAGTAGACGGTCTTATCGCCGCAGTTAACTGTGCTAATGATACTCACGGAGCCGGGCAGGGGGCCGGTTCCTGCCTTGCAGTCACAAGTGTTGCCCATCTGATTTTTGAGGCGTTGGAGGGCGTTAGGTCCAGGATCCAAGCCGGAGGAGGCCGCTCTCATAAGCGAGGTGAATGAGAGCCAGGTGAGGAGCATCCTGTGGTGGTTCATGGCTGAAAGAAAAAACAGTTTTTCAAACCTCTCAGGGGGAAGGGTCTCCCCTGGAGTCATGATTAGTATCTACTTGTTTTATGAGCCTCTCGGGCAGCCATCGGGCGGCCTGAGTCTTGGAATCGAATATGCACACTGATCCACTTCCCCAAATAAGCACTGGGTCTGGTCCTAGCCATTGGTTAGTCAGGGAGTCCTTCCAGAGGGCTAAAGCGTAACTGCTCATGGTAGCTGGATGCCAGAAGCGATCGGCAGCAGATTTTTCTCTGTTATCTAGGTTCAGGAAGTTTAAGACAAAGAGGGCGTGGGAAACAACATTTCTCGGTGAGCCCTTAACTGGGTATAATTCCCCTCTCTTTAATCTTGAGATAGTATTTTTAAGAGTTTGGTGGGCTCTTTCTACAATCCCCTGTCCCTGGGGGTTGTAGGGAATACCTGTAACATGATGGATTTGTAAGGCTGAACAGAAGGATTGAAAGTTTTTTCCAGTATATCCAGGACCATTATCTGTCTTAATGGTTTTGGGTTTTCCCATGGCCGATAGGCAGGTAAGAACATGTGATATAACATGTTTGCTGGCTTCGCCGGTCTGGAGGGAGGCAAAGAGATATCCACTGAAGGTATCTATAGTAACATGTAGGTATTTTAGGTTACCAAATTCAGGGACGTGAGTGACGTCCATTTGCCAGATGGTATTCGGGACGAGTCCACGGGGGTTGACCCCCAGATGTGGAGTGGGGAGAAAAGTGACACAGGCAGGGCATTGTTTGACTATTTGGCGGGCCTGTTCGCGAATTATGTGGAACATGAGCCGCAGGGTTTGAGCATTTAGGTGATGTAAAGAGTGAGCCCGCTGGGCTTGGTTAATGGCTGAAATGAGGAACACGGAGGGTCCTCGTGTAGCGAGGTCAGTGAGGACATTTCCCTCAGAGAGTGGCCCACGTAGCCCCGTGTGGGCCCTTAAGTGGCCTAGGAAAAACGGGCTAGTGTGGGCCTGGACGGCCCCTTGGACCTGTAGGAAGAGATGTATGGCTGTGGAGGTGGGTTTAATAAAAGCCACCGTCTCCAGCAAGGGGACTGACTGTGCGATGTAAGCGCTATCCGTATACAGGTTAATGGGGGTTTCAGCAAAGGTGTGAAGGACCGCAAGGACCGCGAAGAGTTCTACAAGCTGGGCTGAAGTATAGGGGGTTTGTATGGTGTGAGTCTGTTTATTGACTGTATAGGCAGCTTTCCCTGTGGAGGAGCCATCGGTGAATACTGTAAGCGCCCCTGGTATCAGGTTACAAGAGGTGGTTTTGGGGAATATGAACTGGTGAAGTCCAAAAAACTGGAGGAGCTTATCAGAGGGATAATGGTTATCTATTTGGCCTGAGTAAGAGGCACAGGCAAGCGGCCATTGGTCCGTTGTTTGAAAAAGCCAATTGACCTCGGATTTTGAGTAGGGTTGTATGATGGTATCCGGCTCTTTGCCGAAATATCGTCGCCCGTTCTCTCTGCTGATCATAATTAATCTGGCTACCAGGAGGTAGTATGGTGTGATGGTCTTTTCAGGGGAATCAGGGAGGTGGGCCCACATTAGAGGCGCCGTTTGCCAGAAAACCCCAGTGGGTGTGTGAGGCGTGGCACAGATAACGAACAGAAGGGGTTGGGTATAGTCAATAAAGGTGACAAACTGTTGGTTTATGGCTTGCTCCACCTTAGCTAAGGCTGCCCTCCCTTCAGTCGTCAGTCTGCGAGGAGATGTTGGATTTGGGTCGCCTTTGAGGATGTCAAACAGGGGTTTTAATTTTCCCGTGGTAAGCTTTAGATAGGGGCGAACCCAATTGATGTCTCCCAACAGCTTCTGGAAGTCATTTAAGGAAGTGAGATGGGTTGTTTTTAAGTGGGCCTTGTGAGTTTTGATCTGACGGCCGCAAAGTTCAAAGCCCAGATAGGTATAGGGATCAGTGAGCTGAACCTTATCAGGGGTTATCTGTAATCCTTTGGTTGTTAAACTTGTTAGTAAGGCTTGATAGCATTGAAGAAGGTCCTGTCTATTGTATCCCGCTATGAGAATATCATCCATATAGTGGATGATATAAAGGGAGGGCCAGTGTTCCCTAATAGGATTGATGGCTGCTGCAACAAATTTTTGACAGAGTGTGGGGCTATTGGCCATGCCCTGAGGTAAGACCTTCCATTGATACCTAAGCATGGGCCCCTGAAAGTTTGTCCTGGGTACGCTAAAGGCAAAGCGTTTGCGGTCTTGGGGGTGCAGGGGAATAGTTAAAAAACAATCTTTGAGGTCTATGACAATTTTTAGAGCCCCAGAGGGGATAGCCGTGGGGGTGGGCAAGCCAGGTTGGAGGGCGCCCATAACAATCATGGTTTTGTTGACCTCTCTAAGGTCTTGTAGGAGTCTCCATTTTCCTGATTTTTTTTCGAATGACAAATATAGGGGTATTCCATGGAGAATCACTGGGTTCTATATGGCCCGCCGCAAGTTGTTTCTGCACTAACTGATTTGTGGCAGTGAGTTTTTCGGAGCCCAGCGGCCACTGGTCCACCCATACGGGTGTATCAGATTTCCAGGAGATGGGGTCTGCATGGGGTGCAGGTAGGTCAGTGGCCATTAGGATAAATTTCCCAGACCCAAGCACGGTGGTTGAGGGGCAATTTGGAGGGGTTCTTTTATACCCTGTCCTTGTTTACCTAGTCCTTGTTTTGGAAGAAATCCCTGTTTGAGCATTTGAGAGGTAATGAGGTTGTTGGGGCTTAGCATGATTACCCCCATTTGGGAGAGCAAGTCTCGTCCCCACAGATTAACTGGAAGGCCAGGGATAATGTAAGGCCGGACGGTCCCTGCATTATTTTCCTCATCGGCCCAGGTCAAAAGTTTGGAACTCTGTTCGGGATTGGTGCTCTGGCCTATGCCTTGTAGGTGGGTAAGCGTGGCCGTAAGGGGCCAGGATGGCGGCCAGTCTTCCTTTTTAATGATAGTGGCATCAGCGCCGGTATCAATGAGTCCTTCGAAAACCTTTCCATCGAGTTTTAGTCTTAACAGGGGTTTTTGAGGCAGAACGCTTTGAACCCAATAGGTATCTGAGGAGCCAAAGCTGTCCTTATTTTTAGGTTGGCTCTTGACTGAGGCATTATTGGTGTTAAGGGGTAAGAGAATTAACTGCGCCACCCGCTGTCCCTCGTCAATGGGGACATGAGTTTGTGGTGAGGAGGACATAATCTGTATTTCTCCTGTGAAATCATTATCTACCACCCCGGGGTAAATAAACAGGCCTTGTAAGGTGGAACTTCCTCTTCCTATAATTAGTCCAAATGTGTCACAGGGTAATGGGCCCATGACTCCTGTGGGCAACGGCCGTATCCCCATTTCGGGGGTTAATACTGTACGGGAGGAGGAACAGAGGTCCAGTCCTGCACTGCCTGGGGTGGCCCGGAGAAGTTCTGGGATAGATTGGAGTCGTGTGTTCGTGGTACAAACTGAATCGCCCCAAGGTTTGGGTTGTTCTGGGGGGCCTGGGGCTGGCCCCTCCGGGAGTTTCCCTGATCAGATGGAATAGGGTTGCCCTGAACATCCGTTTTTGATCGGCACTGACTGGCCCAATGTGTCCCTTTTTTACACCTGGGACACGTCCCAGGGGGTTTGGGATGAGTTGTTAATCCCTGATGAGTGGAAAGGCAATGTTTTGCAAAATGACCAGCCTGGCCACAGCTAAAGCATTTGTTCTTGGAAGACTGGATATTGAAGGCCTTTTCAATGGCGGCTCCTATTGTGAGACCCATTTGGTAGCTGGGACCAATGTCTGCACAAAGGCGAATGTAATCAGACAGGGAGCCCCTCCTGTGGGGGCGGATGGCCGCCTGGCAGGCAGAGGTGGCATTTTCGAAAGCCAATTGTTTGAGGAAATCACTTTCAGTTTCAGCGTTGCCAAGGAGTCTCTCGGCCGCACTGGTTAGGCGGCTGACAAAATCTGAGTAGGGCTCATCAGGTCCCTGTCTTATGTTTGCCAAGGAAGTGGTAGCGGGTCCTTTTTGGGGCAATTTTCTCCAAGCCTTAGTGGCTGCATTATGGATCTGGGAGAAAAGGCCAGCAGGATATTGTAATTGGGCCTCGTTGGTGTCATAGGGGTTATGGCCTCTAAGTTTGTCAAATGTCCACTTAGCACAGTCGCCTCCGGCCTCTAAATTATGGCGGGCGGTATCCCTGCAAGCCTCTGAGAACTCAGATTTCCATAGGACATAGTCTCCACCGGAGAGGGTAGCACGGGCGAGATGATGCCAATCGTTAGTGGTGAGCCAGAGGTCATCCAGAGCCTCAAGAACAGAAAGTGTAAAAGGGGCAACAGGGCCAAATTGGGAGACTGCAGTCTTCAATTCTTTTAAGGTTTTGAAGTCAAGGCGTTTATACCTCTTCATAGGGGTCTCCTCCTCTCCATCTATATTATCCTCCCCTTCTGTTTTAAAGGGCATCATTTCTACTACTGGGAACAAGTTAAGGGACCTCTTTTTGTTTTTTTTTTGGTGTAGCAAGGAAGTGTGTCCAGATGGGGAGGCCCCAGTGAGACCAGTAGGGGCAACGGTAGGGGCCAAGTCAAGGTGTAAGTCACGAAGCTCTTGTACTAATGCATTGTGTTCCTTCTTAAGTTGGATTGCCCTACGTAGTTTTGGAATTTGGCGGGCAAGGTGGTCAGGGGAGGAGAAGGGGTTAGCATCTGTTGCCTCAGGCGGGAAAGGAGCGGAAGGCACGAGGGTAAAGGCAGGTAGCTGGAGATGATAAGGAGGGGGCCGGGGAAAAGGCCCTGAGGTTAAGGGGGGCCAGTTGGGGTCATGATATTTTGCGGCCTCCTCTTCCAGGGTAGCCGCATCTTCCGGGCTCAGTGCTTCCTCATTATCGCCCTCACCACCATGTTTAGCGCTCAACTTATTGTCGAGATGAAATGCCCGCAGTGAAGGGTAGGGGCCCTGATGGGTTTTTGTTGGGGAAGTCTCTTTTTCGTCCGGGGGAATGGAAATGGAGACTGAGTCTGAATCTTTTATTTCCGGACCTGGAGCATCCGGAGAGAGGGTGCTACGTCTAAGTTCTTTTTTTAGAAAGGAGGCCCCATCTTTAAGCACTGCATCTACATCGGGGGTGTGGCGATGCACACACAGTAGATCATTAATGCAATTCCAATATGTAAATGTAGTTACGGGGACTTTTTCTGGACCAAATGTCTGATAAAAGTCATTAAGTGCGTCACCCACGCGTTTCCACCTTTTTTCACCTATAGTCCCCTCTTGGGGAAGCCATGGGCAAACATCTTTTAAGAAATTAAAAAATTTGACAAGGTCCTTTTTCTTAACTCTAACTCTCCGCATGCGGAGAGAGGCCTTAAGCACTTCAATGAACCTTTCTTGTGTACTAACTTCCTGTCCCATTGTGAGAGAGAGAGATTATCGCCCCCGCCTAGGCAGTCGGTTGGTACAATCCGCCAACACGGACCCCTTGGGACGCTGGTCACTACTGCCCTCGGGCCACCGCTCGAAAGCGACCGCCGTCAGGAGCAACGCAGCTTATGATTTAGTTGGAACAGTCCAAGTGGGAGGAGAAACAGAGCCCCTACGGGAACAGTCGGTTGGTACAATCTGCCAACACGGACCCCTCGAGGCGACGTAGATGTTAACGTCCCTCAGGCATGGCCTATTGGGAATCAGCCAGTCGTTTGATCCTCGGGGTGGACGACCAAAGTTCAGAGTAGGCAAGCAACTGTCCTCCTCCGTCACCAGGCTGTAGAGTGTCCCTTGGGTGAACGACCGGAGCCGTAAAGCGGGCGGGCGAACGTCTCCTCCCACTTAGGGGGACAGGAAAACACTTTTAAAGCAACCCTTATTCTTTGTGTCTGATTTCTTTAGCCCAGAGAGGCTGTGAAGTAAAATTTACTGACCATGATGTCCTGTCCCTTAATAGAAGTCGTCCGCTTACCTTGTCAGTCTTCCACAAGTTGGGCCTTCTTGTGGCGACCAAAGCAACACCGGGGCTTCCGGCTTTGTCTGCGCAGACCGTGAGATGGACGACCCGACGTCTTCACCTCCTCAGGATCTTCGGGCCCCACGTTGGGCGCCAGTTGTCCCGGCCCGCGGGACCATCAACAGGGACCCAAAGGCAAAAAGGGGGAAGGGGGACAGGAGACACAAAGAATGGAGACAAGACAGGCTGTCTGATCAAGTCTCGTTTATTGAAGAGCAGGAGGTGGCTTATATAGTCGAGGAACTTGAGGGGGAGGGAGAGTATGCAAAGGCGGGAGTTATCAATAACAACTAGACCTGCAAGGAGGGTTATTCCAGGAATTGGCATGGGTGGAGCTACACCAAGAAAAGGCTGAGGCGGTTAAAAGATATTTTATCGGGCCGGCCAAGTGGCGCGGTGGTTAAGCGCTGGCTTGGGAAGCCAGCGGCCCCGGTTCGGATCCCACATATGAGGGCCAGTGACACTGCCCTAAAAAAAAAAAAAAAAAAATTTATCAGGGTGTGGGCTTTCATGCTGTGTGGCCTGTCTTGATATAGCAACTTAAAGAAACCGAGCGGCTGTGAGCCCTAGCTCACTTTGCTGTGCCAGCAAATGGCTCCCCACATTGTGGTCTCTTTTTAGAAAGTCCACATGACCTGGTGGAAAGCACATTGGCTGTCAAGCACACAGAGCTCAATATGAGCCCTAGTTTGGCCCCTCAACAGGCAGTGGGACTTCGGGCTCTCCCAGTTTCAGTTTTCTCACTTGTAAACTCAGAGCTCCAGCTAAAACGCTTTAGTAAGGACGAGAAAACATGCTGGGAAGGATTTTACATAGGAGCAGGCAAATATTGGGTGGTGGTTTAGTGATGGTTATAACCCCCCACCCCGCTCCCCCCGCTTTGTCTCCAGGCATTAGATGTACTACTTACGTGTGGACTTACCAAGTTTAAGTCAGCTTGCATGCTTATCCTTTATGGCTTCTTTACCTCCCCCATGGGTTTGGAAATAGCTTAATAGGCAGACCAGTCACAATTGCTCACACTACTCACTTCACATTTGGAATAATTTTTTTTCAATCCCTTTAAATGTAACTCACTTGTCACATAATTGAGGGCTATAAAGGCCTCCACTTAAAAAAAAATTATCACTCAACTGAGCATCTTCTGGAAGGTGCTGATGCTGCAGTTTTTTAAAACCTATTACTACTGGAGTCATTTTTCACTTTGAAAGCAATCTTTCATTTTCATGGCACACACAGCTGGCCACAGCCAACTCGGAGCTTTTACCACTTACCATTCCACATAGGCATCTCCCATTATTTTGCCTACAGGAAAACAATAAATAACAGTATAAATCAAAGCTTTTGATCTATCTCATGCTTCTCATCTCATCCATTTGGACACTGACACCTTCATTTTATGATGTAGTATTTATGTGGTTTTGAGTAGGTGGGCAATTGAGGGCTTGAGATCTGGAGTCAGGGAGGATGGAATTTGAACTCCAACTCTGCCACTTACTGGTTATGTGCCTTTGGGCATGATATGTAGCCTTTCTGCCTCTCAGTTTGCCCATCTGCAAAATGGAGATTATAATAGAACATCACTAACAAGGTTTTATTAGATTAGACATAGTACTATAGTGCCTAGTGTGTGTATTATTCTTATTATTGCTGCCATTATTACTAATAATATTATCTTTATTATTTAGTATTACTCTCATACTAATCTACATCATAGATTTATGGCTGGGATAAATTTAGCTGTTAAATGTAAAGTGCTTAGCATAAAGTCTGGCATAGTAAGTTCTTAGTAAAAGGCAAGTATTATTTATTATTATTACTCATTTTTACTTATTGAAGGGTTTTATAAACAGTAACATGGGCTAGCCAACTGGCTCAGTTGGTTAAGAGCATGAGCTCTGAGCAACAGGGTCACTGGTTCAATTCCCACATGGGCTAGTGACGCTGCATCTTAGCTGAGCTGCTGCTGAGCTGCCAACAGGCAGCAGCATGGCTCAGCTGGTGAGGGCACAACAAGGTTGTAGGTTCTACTCCTGCATGAGATGGCGAGGCTGCGTCCACCTGCAATGGAGATTGAACACGGCACCTTGAGCTGAGCTGCTGTGAACTGCAGAAGGGCAGCCAGTTAGTGACTGGGCTTGGAGCTGAGCTAGCTGCACCATCCACAATTAAGATTGAAGGACAACTTGGCTCTTCCCCTCCCCCAATTCGCAAATAAAATCTTTAAAAAAAAACAAAAAACCCATTCACATATTTATAAACATTAACTTACTATGCAACCCTATGTTCACTGCAGCATTACTAGTAATAGCCAAGATATGGAAGCAACATAGATGCTCATCAAAAGATGAATGAATAGGGCCGACCAAGTGGCATGGTGGTTAAGAGCTGGCTTGGGAAGCCAGCGGCCCTGGTTCGATCCCACATATGAGATATAGATAGATAAAGTCAGACAATTAAGTTTGTGAACTCATCCTAGAAAAAGTGCTGCATATGTCATTGCTGAATATCACTATAGTCACCTTAGAAGTACTCACTTGGGAAGCTATGCACTGACGCCAGTGCCTAGTTTACCCTTCAAAGCAATTATGGAGCTCTTTTCCTGGAATGGCTTTCAGAGCTATTGTCGTATTACACTTGATACCCTGAATATCATAAAAATGTCTTCCTTTCAATATTTCCTTTTGGGGCCGGCCGAGTGGCTCAGTTGGTTAAGAGCTCGCTCAAGAGTGTGAGCTGAGCTCCGAGCAACAGCTGTTCGAGGCCACCCCGAGCTGAGTTGCCGTTGAGCTGCCAACAGGTGGCAGGATGGCTCAGCTAAAAAAAAAAAAATATTTCCTTTATCTTCAGATAAAGAAAGAAGTCATTAGGGGCCGTATCAGGTGAGTAGGGAGGGTGTTTCAATATGGTTATTGGTCTACTGGCTAAAAACTTCCTCACAGACAGTGTGAGCTGTGTGAGCTGGAGCATTGTCATGATGCAAGAGCCATGAATTGGCGAAATGTTCAGGTCTTCTAACTTTTTAGCACTTCCAAATAGTAAGCTTGGTTAACTTTTTGTCCAGTTGGTACAAATTCATAATGAATAATCCCCCTGAAATCTAAAAGGGCTAGCAACATCATTGCAGTAAGTTCGCAGACTTGTCAGACTGTATATATATATATATATAATATATATATATATATATATATAATATATATAATATATATATAATAAAGTATATATATATATAATATATATAATATATATTATATATATATCACACCACACACACACACACACACACACACACATACACACTCACACCCCACAATGTAGTATTACTCAATAATTAAAAAAATAACAAACTCTTTCTATTTGTGACAACATGGATAGACCTAAAGAGCATTATACTATATGAAATAAGTCAGAGTGAGAAAGACAAATACTATATGATTTCACTTATATGTGGAATCTAAAGTACAAAATAAATGAACAAACAAAACAAAACAGAAACAGACCCATAGATAGAGAACAAGTTGAAGGCTTCCAAAGAGGAGGGGAATGGGGGAAATGGCATATAAATAAATGAATAAATAAATAAAAAGAAACAAAACAACAACAATAAAACATAGTGACCTGAAAAAATAAAAATAAAAAAATTTAAAAGGGTGGAGAGCACTGGCAGAGGCATTTTTTTTTTTTTTTTACTTAATGCCTTTTCCTGTTAGAATGATGTTTAGTTTAAACATAACTTTTTCCTGGTATGTTCTTTAGTAAAAAAATAACAAAAAACAAAAAACTGAGAGCTCAGTGGTACTGCTCTCAAGTCTGGTGAGAAATACACTGATATAAATGGATTAAAATACAGTAATACCTTGGTTTGAGAGCATAATTCGTTCTAGAAACAAGCTACTCATTGCAAGACATTGCTCATTTACCTAGTTAAAATGTATTAGAAATGTTTTCTCGTCTTGTGGAACACTCGCAAACTACGTCACTCGCAATCCAAGGTTTTACTGTAAATAAAACAATGGTCAGTGTATTGATGATAAGTGCTCCATATATCATGATTGCCAAGGGGGAGCCAGCAGCACCCAGGCATTCTAATCCCAGCCATTAGAAATATTTGTTCTTTTCTTCACTCTTTACCTATTTTCACAAGCTATTTCCTCTGCCAAGAATGCTCATTTACTCTACTGACTGGCAAACTCCTACTCATCTTTCAAATCCAGTTACATGTCCCCTACTTTGGAAAGCTTTCTGTGCATCTCCCACCCCTACAGAGTTGGCCTAGGCATGCATGTGTGCACACACAAGTGAACTTATTTAGTTATTAACCTATGCGTAGGTCCCATAATGCCAATTTCAAAGATAGATAAAGTGAGGAGCCAAATGGCTACATATCTCCCTCAAAGTCACACAGATATTAAGTGGCAAAATTGGGATTTCAACCCAAGTAGTTATTAAACAGAGGCCATTTTATTTATTTGACCACAAGATTCTGCTTCATCTAAGGTCTATCATGAAATGCCTCTGGTATGTCAATTAAGTCATGGTCATGCTGAAAGGCCAATTAAATTATCTAGAACCAGGCAAAATAAATGAGACTATAAAAATATTACTGGGCTTGTGTGGTGCCTCTCCTCTCAGGGCAGCACAACACCTAGATGGCCAAGAAGATGGGAAGTCAAAAACCTTAATAAACTGGCTCCCTCAGTGTGGAACGGCCATGAATAAAGCACCAATGGAAACGAGTGAGATACCCACTGATTCATGCAGATCAGTCCACTGACTTATGCAGATCAGTTCTTTAGGAAGAATGAGTAAAACTTTGAATTCTTTCTGTGGCAGTTTAAAAAACTTCTAATCGGGCCGGCTGAGTGGTGCGGTGGTTAAGCGCTGGCTTGGGAAGCCAGCGGCCCTGGTTCGGGTCCCACATATGAGGGCCAGTAACACTGCCCTCAAAAACAAACAAACAAACAAACAAGCAAACAAACAAACAAAAACTTCTAATCATCATCAGGCTCACTCCCTTAAGAGGAAAGGCCTTAGAGGACAAGACGATTTAGGGACACAGCTTCTGATATGAGGCTGAAATGAAGGTTACATTGCAATGCTGATTGGAGCTGCCTCAGATAGGGTGATTGGCTGAGGGACCTCAGGGGGTTCCTGGAAATCAGCAGGCTGGATGACGCAGTGCACAACGGAAACCCTGTGTCTTCTAGATCACTCCTTGGCTCTGAGTAATCTGATATGTGTGCAGCCACTGCATATGACAGTGCAGTAGCAATAATGGAGTTGACAATATTTTTATTAATGGATAGCATCTACTGAGCATTTACTAAGCGGTGGTCCTTTCTGTACTAATTCTCACTGAATGTTCACACCAGCCATCTAAAGAAAATGAAACTATTTCCCCTATTTCACAGATGAGGACATTGAGACACAAAAGCTTGAATACTTTCATGTAACAGAGTCAGGATTCTGCAAACCCAGAATGGCCTGACTCCATCATCTGCTGGTCTAATTACTCAGATGCACAAGCAGCTAAATATGGTGAAGAGAACCAAATCAGAAGAATTTTAGCTAGCCAGGGAGGTTTAAAGAACAGCTCTTTGGTTTTCTCATTCCTACAATGAGAAGTTTGTATAGAAAACATCCGTTTTCAGTTTCCCTTGCCCTTCACAAAGATGCCCAGAGGAAAAGATTCATCATATAAGTCAATATTTTGGAAATGGAAGAAAGGATTCTAATTAGGGCAACTTATCTGATTTTCCAACTGTTAGAATGTAAAGCTGGGGTGAGGAATATAAAATCAAAATTCAGACCAGCCTTACTAAGAAAGGTATCAATTGGCTTGTGGTACTAAACACTAGAATAATTGTACTTCAGTTATAACAGCTGGTTTTGTATCAGCTTACTGTATCAGTCAACAGTGGTACTTCTCAAACTTTAGTGTGCATCCAAAATCACCTAGAGGCCTTATTAAAATGTAGATTGTTGGGCCCCATGCACAGAGCTCTGATTCAGAAAGTCTAGCATTGGGACCCAGCAGTTTGAGTTTCTAACAAGTTCCCAGCTAATGCTGACTGTGGTCTAGGAACCACACATTGGAAGCCATTGGTCTAGAGGCTGCAGTATTTTTCAAGTGAGGCTTTATTAAAAGGCACACGATGTCATCAATCACCAATACGAAAATGACCATCCTCTATTCTGCCATCTGCAGAATTTCCTTCATCTTTGGGCTCTGCATTTGCCTTTAGCTACTCCTCTCTCTCTAACGGCAGCAATATTTCGGTAGCAGCACCAGATTTCATTTCCTCACATCTTACTTTATAGGGGCTGAGAAAGCAAGGGTTGCTCATTCTTGGAAACAACCCCTCTTCCTCCAAATGTTGTTATTCCTCCTGTATGTTATTGGCTGTGATTTTGTCAGGTGTTCATCCTTGAGCCAATCTCTTGGGGAGAAGGGTTGACTTAGGCCAATCAGAGACACTGACTGGAAATAAAAGTGTGAAGTGAGCCCATCTGAAATACATGGCTGAGAAGGGCCAAGGGACATGATTTTTGGAGGGTGTGGAATGGGTATAGATACTGGAGAGATCAACAATGTATTCTAAAATTTTATAACATGATAAGATCCCCTGGTAAAGATATTGCTGAGGACAGAGCTAGCCCTTGCCATACAGGTTATTTTGGAATAGGAATTCCTATAGGAGATGCACCTGACTCCTCTCAGAATATTAGCTGTGCTTATGTGAGGTTCGGGTCTATTTTCATCACTTATTAAGTGGCTATCATGTACTCAAGGTAATTTTTATCTCTTTCTGCTTACATGGCTCCATAGCACTAAGAAAGCCTGAGACCTTATGATCAAAAGGTACAAACTTCCAGTTATAAGTCCTGGGGTTGTAATGCACAGCATGGTGACTATAGTTAATAATACTGTATTGTATATTTGACAGTTGCTAAGGGAGTAGATCTTAAAGGTTTTCGTCACAAAAAAACCTAGAAAAAAAAACACTTGTAACTACATGTAGTGATGGATGTAATAAATGATTATAGTTATTGTGGTAATCATTTCATATATAATATTATGTTGTACACCTGAAACTAATACAATATTACATCTCAATTAAAGAAAAAGAACTTAACAGCTAGCAGTATGAGCAATCTTTAAATCTGCAAAAAACTCAATCTTAAAGTAGTAGCCATAGCCCTGATGATGCTCCCCTGTAAAGAGAACCCATTTCTCAACTCCAGGTTAATGATTTAAGCAGCAGGGATCTTTATCATGCAGCTGAGGAAGGCCCATGGACCTCTAATCCACTGTCAAAGCAAGGACAAATGCTTCACAGTAGATAGTGCTTTGGTAAAGGAAAAGATTGCAGTCTACCTTCTCTCTTCATTGCACCTGAGGTCAGCCTCAGGGGAGGTGGCTCTGTTGGGAACAGTCTAGCAAGAGGTTATATAAATAGCTTCTTCCAGAGGGTCAGAGCACTCCTGTTCCCTAACTTACCCACTCTCCCTGTCTCTTAGGCAGATTCATGCCAATCCTGGGAATTCTTGACATCATTCCTGATACCCAGTACCTAACATTGCTTGATAAAAGAGCTCAAAATGCAAAACGATTTTTAGGATGTTTGGCCATTTTAGCTGCACTTGGATTTTTTTTTAAATTAATTTATTTATTTTTAATTAGTTTCAGGTGTACAACACAGTGCAATAGTTATACATTTTACCCCTCAAAGTGACAACCCCACACCCCCAATTCGCCACCCTACTCCCCCCCCATATCATACATATCTATTACTCTTCCTCTGACTCTCTTCCACAGTATAATCCACATCCCGTGACTATCTATATATATTCAATTACAGTAGGTATACAACCTCCGCTTCAGGTATACAGTGCAGTGATCAAACCTCTACTCCATCCATGAAATGGTCTCCCTAGCAAGACCTATGAACATCTGACACCCCACAAAATATTTACAACATTATTAATTATAATCCCCAAACTGTCTTTCATATCCCAGTGGCAATATTGTAGTTGCCTGTTTTTGCTTTCTAATCCCTTCCCCTTCTCCCTCATCCCCATTCCTCTCCCAATTAGCAATCCTGATTTTTCCTCTATAGCTATGAGACAGTTTCTGTTTACTTTGCTCATTCATACAGTTTTTCAGATTCCACATATGAGTGAGATCATATGGTATTTGTCTTTCTCTGACTGACTTATTTCACTTAACATAATAGTCTCTAGGTCCGTCCATATCATTGCAAATGGTACGATTTCATTCTTCTTTATAGTGGAGTAATACTCCATTGTATAAATATACCACAGTTTCTTAATCCAGTCATCTACCGATGGGCATTTTGGTTGTTTCCAAGTCTTAGCTATTGTAAATTGTGCTGCTATGAACATAGGGGTGCATAACTTTTTTTTAATAAGTGTCTTGGTTTTTTCAGGATAAATACCTAGGAGTGGAATTGCTGGGTCAAACGGTAGCTCTATTTCCATTTCTTTGAGATACCTCCATACTGACTTCCACAGTGGCTGCACCAATCTGCAATCCCACCAACAGTGCAGCAGGGTCCCCTTTTCCCCATAGCCCCGCCAGCATTTGTTTGTTGATTTATTGATTATAGCCATTCTGACTGGAGTGAGGTGGTATCTCATGGTGGTTTTTATTTGCATTTCCCTAATGACTAGTGAGGTTGAACTTTTTTTCATATGCCTGTTGGCCATCTGTATGTCCTCTTTAGAGAAATGTCTCTTCATATCTTCTGCCCATTTTTTAATTGGGTTGTTTTTTTGGTGTTGATTTTCATGAGTGTTTTATAAATTTTGGATATTAACCCCTTATCAGATATATCGTTGGCAAATATATTCTCGCATTCAGTAGCCTTCCTTTTTGTTTTATTAATGGTTTCCTTTGTTGTGAAAAAACTTTTAAGTCTGATATAATCCCATATGTTCATTTTTTCCTTTGCTTCCCTTGCCCATAGGGATGTATCAGTAAAAATATTGCTCTGGGTAATGTCTGCAAATGTACTCCCTATATTCTCTTTTAGGAGTTTTATGGTTTCAGGTCTTACATTTAAGTCTTTAATCCATTTTGAATTTGTTCTTGTATATCGTGTAAGGAGGTGGTCCAGTTTCATTTTTTTGCATGTGTCAGTCCAATTTTCCCAGCACCATTTATTGAATAGACCATCTTTACTCCAGTGTAAATTCTTGCTTCCCTTGTCATAGATTAACTGTCCGTAAATGCCTGGATTTATTTCTGGGCTCTCTGTTCTGTTCCACTGATCGATGTGCCTGTTTTTATGCCAATACCAAACTGTCTTTATTACTGTAGGCTTGTAGTACGTTTTCATGTCTGGTAGCGTGATCCCCCCAACTTTGTTCTTATTTCTCAGGATTGCCGAGGCTATCGGGGTCTTTTACGGTTCCATATAAATTTTAGGATTCTATTTTCTATTTCTGTGAAAAATGCCATTGGTAGTTTGATAGGAATTGCATTGAATCTATATATTGCTTTAGGCAATATGGACATTTTAACTATATTAATTCTTCCTATCCATGAGCATGGTAGGTGTTTCCATTTATTTGTATCTTCTATGATTTCTTTCTTCAGTGTCTTATAATTTTCTGAGTACAGATCTTTCACTTCTTTGGTTAAATTTATTCCTAGGTATTTTATAGTTCTTGATGCAATTGTAAATGGGACAGTTTTCTTAATTTCTCTTTCCGTTAGTTTATTATTGGAATATGCAAATGCCACTGATTCTGAACATTGATTTTATATCCTGCTACTTTACTGAATTCGTCTATCAGTTCCAATAGTTATTTGATGGAGTCTTTGGGGTTCTCTATATACAGTATCATGTCATCTGCATATAATGACAATTTTACTTCTTCCTTGCCAATTTGGATGCCTTTTATTTCTTTTTGTTGTCTGATTGCTGTGGCTAGAACTTCCAGCACTATGTTGAATATAAGAGGAGAAAGTGGACAGCCTTGTCTTGTTCCTGATCTTAAGGGGAATGGTTTTAGCTTTTCCCCATTGAGTATGATGTTAGCTGTAGGTGTATCATATATGGCTTTGATTATGTTGAGATATGATCCCTGTATTCCCACTTTGCTAAGCATTTTTAACATAAATCGCTGTTGGATTTTGTCAAATGCTTTTTCTGCATCTATTGATATGACCATGTTATCTTTATCCTTCATTTTGTTGATGTGGTGTATCACATTAATTGATTTACGGATGTTGAACCAGCCTTGCGCACTAGGGATGAATCCCACTTGATCATGATGTATGATCTTCTTAATATATTGCTGAATTCTGTTTGCTAATATTTTATTGAGAATTTTTACATCTATATTCATCAGGGAGATTGGCCTGTAGTTTTCCTGTTTTGTGCTGTCTTTATCTGGTTTTGGAATCAGGGTGATAATGGCTTCATAAAAAGAGTTTGGGAGCCTTCCCTCCTTCTGGATTTTTTGGAATAGGTGATAGTTCTTTTTTGAATGTTTGATAAAATTCACTTGTGAAGCCGTCTGGTCCAGGGCTTTTGTTTTTTGGGAGCTTGTCAATTACTGATTCAATTTCCTTGGTAGAAATCAGGGTATTTAGATTTTCTGTTTCTTCTTGCGTTAGCTTTGGAAGGTTGTATGCTTCTAGAAAATTATCCATTTCTTCCAGATTGTCAAATTTGTTGACATATAGTTGCTTATAATAATTTCTTAGAATTTTTTGTATTTCTGTAATGTCTGTAGTCATTTCCCCTCTTTCATTCCTGATTTTGCTAGTTTGAGTCCTCTCTCTTTTTTTTTTTGATGAGCCTGGCTAGAGGTTTGTCAATTTTGTTTATCTTCTCAAGAAACGAGCTCTTGGTTTCATTGACCTTTTGAATTGTTTTTCTGTTCTCTGTATTGTTTATTTCTGCTCTGGTCTTTATTATCTCCTTTCTTGTACTCCCCTTTGGGCCTCTTTTGCTGTTCTTTTTCCAGTTCCCTTAGGTGTAAGGATAACCTGTTGATTTGAGAGTTTTCTTCCTTCTTTAGGTAGGCCTGCACTGCTATAAACTTCCTCTTAGGACTGCTTTCGCAGCATCCCAGAGATTTGGGGTCGTGGTGTTTTCATTTTCGTTTGTCCCGAGGTATCTTTTGATTTCCTCCTTGATTTCATTTGTAACCCACTCACTATTTAGTAACATATTGTTTAGCCTCCCTTTATTTGTCAGCTTCCCGGATTTCTTCTTATAATTGATTTCTAGTTTCATAGCATTGTGGTCAGAGAATACAGTTGAAATGATTTCCATCTTCTTAAATTTATTGAGACTTTTTTTTGTGGCCTAACACGTGGTCTATCTTAGAAAATGTTCCATGTTCACTTGAAAAGAACGTATATTCTGTAACTTTGGTGTGAAATGCTCTGAAAATATCTGTTAAATCCAGCTGGTCTAATGTGTCATTTAAGGTCGCTGTTTCTGCATTTATTTTCTGTCTGGAGGATCTGTCCATTAGTGACAACGGGGTGTTGAAGTCCCCTACTATGATAGTGTTACTGTTGATCTCTGTCTTTATGTCTGACAATATCTGTTTTATATATTTAGGAGCTCCTATGTTAGGTGCATAGATGTTTACTAGGGTTATGTCTTTTTGTTGGATCGATCCCTTCATTACTATGAAATGTCCTTCTTTGTCCTTTGTTATATTCTTCAATTTAAAGTCCATTTTATCTGATATAAGTATTGCTACTCCAGCTTTTTTCTCAGTTCCATTTGCATGAAATATTTTACTCCATCTCTTTACTTTCAGCCTATATGAGTCTTTGGATCTGAGGTGAGTCTCTTGTATACAGCATATACTGGGGTCTTGCTTTCTTATCCATTCAGCCACCCTATGTCTTTTTATTGGAGCATTTAATCCATTTACATTTAATGTGATTATTGATAGGTGTGTATTTATTGCCGTTTTGTTATTTGTGTTCCTAGTCTTTCTTAGTTAGGTTGTTTTTCTCTTCTACTTAAAGAAGCCCTTTTAACCTTTCCTGCAAAGCTGGCTTGGTGGTAATGAATTCCCTTAACTTATTCTTTTCTGCAAAGCTCCTTATCTCACCTTCAATTTTAAATGATAACCTTGCTGGATACAGCAATCTTGGTTGTAGGCCTTTATTTTTCATCACTTTGAAAACCTCCTGCCACTCCCTTCTGGCCTGCAAAGTTTCTGTAGAAAAGTCAGCTGATAATCTTATGGGGGTACCCTTGTAAGTAACTTGCTGCCTTTCCCTTGCTGCTTTAAGGATTCTGTCTTTGTCCTTAACCCTTGCCATTTTCACTATAATGTGTCTTGGAGTGGGCCTGTTTGGAATCATCCTGTTTGGAACTCTCTGCACTTCCTGGGCTTGTATTTCAATGTCCTTTGCCAGGTTAGGGAAGTTTTCAGACATTATTACTTCAAATATATTCTCAATCCCTTGCTCCCTCTCTTCTCCTTCTGGTATTCCAATGACTCGAAGGTTATTGTGTTTGATGTTGTCCCCCAGCTCTCTTAAACTATTTTCCATGTTTTTCATTCTTTTTTCTTTTTGTTGTTCCTCATGGGTGATCTCTGCTATTTTGTCTTCTAAGTCACTGATTCGATTTTCTGCTTCATCCAATCTGCTAGTGATTTCATCAAGTTTGTTATTTAATTCAGTAATTGTGTTCTTACATTCTAGCTGGTTGCTTTTCATGATTTCTCTATCCTTCTTTATATTTTCATTAATTTCCTTGAACATTCTAATAATCAGTGTTCTGAACTCTGTCTCTGATAGTTTGTTTACCTCTATTTCCTCTAGTCCACTGATTCAGGAAGTTTCTTCTGTTCTTTTATTTGTGTTATGTTTCTTTGTCTCCCCATTCTGGCTTATTCTTTGTGTTTGCTTCAATATAACAGATAAATCCCCCAGTTTACGGTGTGTTTCCTTTATATTTGAATTACTCAGTCTCCCTATTCTCCTGTGCTTGTATCTGAGGTGTTCCTTGTATCGTGTATCCTCACTTGTTGAAGTTTTATTTTTGATTACTTTTGGTTTGTCAGTAGGTGGGATTGACTCCCAAGTTGATTAGCTGTAAGGATCAGCAGTGTCTGCAGTTTATGAGCTGTTGTAGAGGATTGACCCCTCTGATGAAACTTGGACCCTATGGACCCTAGTACCTGTAGCAACTTCCTTTTGGGTGTGACTCTTATATGTCAAACCCAGAAATGCTCTGGTTTTATCTAAAGTTTACCTCCGGGTACGATGATTCTTGGGTCTGTTTGTTTGGACCCACTGCTGCAGAGTGATTTTAGAGCATAACAGATCAACAAGAACAACCTCCGCAGCCAACAAAGGAAACCAAATGTTCGCACAAGTAAAAAAAACCAACCATCAAACTACAGTCAACTTGTACAGAAATATCAAACATACTAATGAAGAAAACAAACAGAAACAAAACAATAACCACACACACAATAATAACAGAAGAGGAAACAAAATAAAATACAATATCCTAAAATAAAAAATAGAATAAACATGAGAAACCGAATAGCTATACCTAAAAAATAAAAATAAACTAAAATAAAATTTAAAAAAAAAGAAAAGTAAGAATAAAAATTAAAAAACTAAAATTTGCAGAAAAATGGAAAGGAGGAAAAGTATCACAGTGAGAAGAATGAATAAAATAAGGGCAAAAGTGAGGTTGGGGAAAAAAGAAAAAGAAAAGGAAGAAAAAGAAAAAGAAAAACATATATATATTTGTCTACACACCCATATATATGGACATATATTCACCTATATACACCTACATATATGCCTATATTAAAAACTATAAAATGATAAGAATGAAATAGAAATAAAAACCAAAAACAACAAAGATAAGCAGGCAATAAAGGGAAAACAAATCAGAATAAAACCAAAGAAACCAAAAATACCCGTGCCGGTCTTGGCTAAAGTCCACCAAGCTCTCTTCAGTTTGTCTGCTGTACAAAAATTCCTGTGTGTCTTGTGGGAACAGTAGGCCACCTGATGCCTAGCGTGATCCTGGCACTGCAGGTTTGCTGTACTTGAGTGTGGTTGTGACATGTGATTGGTGGTTTTTACAAAGTCACTGCCTTTTTGCTTTTGCCTGTCCCAAGGCAGGCTTCACCCCCAAATGCTCAATGAGTGTCTCTGGGCACTCTTTGGGTTGACAGCTGTGGAGAATTAAAGAATTCCTCACTACTAAAAGCCAGTTGCTAAGAATCTGTTAATTAGTGCCTCAGCAGGTGAACCTGCCCTGCCTCCCAAGCCTTGCATAAAGGTGGGGACGGGGTAGGTAGTCTCACTCTGCAGCCTTTACTGGGGTGGAAATTCTCAACCCCTTGCAGGTAGGAATATCTTCGTAGTCTGCCCCTATTCAGGAGTCAGTTTTAGACTCTGTCTTGGCGGGGGCCAAAGTTTGTGGGAGTGGGTAGGTTATTGGTTTTTTTTTCTTCTGCTTTCTGTTCAAGAGTAGAAAAAGGAAAAAAAATAAAAAACATAAAAATAAACAAAGACAAAGTTCCAACACTGTTTTGAGCTAGGGCCTTTGCCTCTTATCCTCCAGTGGAGTTCCTGCTGCTCTCCCAAAGGGTCTGACAGGATTTAGGGGCCTGCGTGCACCCTGCCGCGTGGCTAATATCACCGCTCAGTCTCTCGGGGACCTGCGTCTCTGCCCGGTGCACGCTGCATCTCCGCGCCCGAGGCTCTTTTTGCTCCTGCTCCTGGGTTTCAGGCTTCTGCGCTCCGCGGGACCGGGTGGACACAGAGACTGATCCCTGAACTGGGAGGGTGCAGGGATTGATCTTGCCCTGTTGCTGCGGGGCTCTGCACCCTGCTTCCTGGGGACCCGGCAAGCTGTGGGTATAGCTCGTACCTCTGCACAGTCGTCTCCTCTCTCTCCTCCTGCACTTGTCCCGCCTGAGGCTTCTGCCTCACACTGCAAACCAACACGCTCTTGCTGAACTCTAGGTGGGCCGCGTGCCGTAGGAAGCGAGCCGTGGCAACATTCACCGTGCCTCCACAGCCGCGGGTGTGGGCTGCACCTCCCACGTCTCTCCGCCTTCTTCCCCTACTTGCCCGGCCTGACCACCTTCCAGCAATGGTTGTGTGAAACTCTTAGTTGCTCTGTGTGATGAGTAGATGTCTCTTTGAAGCGTATTAGAAGTTCAAATTGTGGATATTTCCAGGGGAGATTTCATGGAGCCCTCCTCACAGCCGCCATCTTGCCCTCCTCTTTTTCTGCATTGGATTTCTGATTGATACTTTTGTAGGCTTGTTATTCATTCATTTATATACATCAAGTCTTCAGACAGTCAGTTTGGCTGCTGCTGGTTCATTTACCACCAGAAATTAGAAAGCATTCTTGGGGCCTTGGAGTGATTGTAGGAGGGTAGGAATGGCCCCAGGAAGGGAAGGAAGACAGTCGCTTGGTAGGAAGCATCATGTCCCAGAGTTAATTCATTTGCATATTAAGTTACTTCATTTGCATATTTGCATATCATAACCTCATTTTGGACCATAAACTAGTGAAATTAAAGTTGAGTACAATAAATATAACAACAATAATATTTGGCATTTTTTGAGTGCTTACTCTATGACAGGCATTTTTTAAAGCACTTTATACATTTTAGCTCTTTCAATGTTCATCATAACAATGATAAATATGATTATTCTATTTTCAAGATGGAGCAATTAAGTCAAAGAGGTTAGGTTATTTTTATTTTATTTTCTTTCTTGAGGGCAGTGTTACTGGCCCTCATATGTGGGACCCGAACCGGGGCCGCTGGCTTCCCAAGCCAGTGCTTAATCACCATGCCACTTGGCTGGCCCAAAGAGGTTAGGTATTAACTTAAAGTCATGTAGCTAGAGCTAGCAAATGGCATATGCTGCTTTTAGTCTTACATGGGTGTTTCTCAAACTTCAGCAAGCAATAAATTTTCCTGGAGTGTTTTTAAAACACAGATGGCTGTACCCCATCCCCAGTCTCTGATCATGTAGGTCTGGTACGGGGTGTAAGAGTTTATATTTCTAAGTTCACAGGCAGTGCTGATGGTGTTTGTTTTGTAAGGGCCACAATTTGAGAACCATGATCTTAGACAGACAGACAGACAGACTCTGGAGTTTGGCAAATTTGAGTTCAAAAGAATAGTCATTGAGAAATTGTGGCACATGTTGCTTTGACTTTTACACTTTGCACTGCTAGCATAGGACCCATTTTTGTGCCCAGGTACGAGTCATTTTCTCTCTTACCTCCAAGACTGCAAGTATTCAAATTGTGCACTACCTGATCACTTTGTGTAGATTTTTCAAAGCTGTAGTGTGATGTTGACTTTTCTTCCCTTGATTATTCATTCTATGAGTAATTTGTTATAATTGCCTAAGAAGTCCTATATCTGGTGGCCATCTTTCAGTGATTGGCTAAAATAAATAAAAGCATATACATCTAAAGAAAGAAATACTGCAAAGCTGAGAAAAAATGATAGTCCTCCTAACATCTATTTTTCACTTTTTATTGGCTGTATGGCTGGTTAGTAAGATAATTTCCCAGCTTTCCTTGCAGCTCAGGGTAACCAAGTGATTTAAGTGCACCCAGAAAAGATGGGTGCAGCTTTCATTTTACTTTCTAAGAAGCTTGCTTGCTTTGTTTTCTCCTTTCTGTGACTTGGTATATAGACAGGATAGAAACTGGCTTTGATCTTACAGATCATGACAGTATCCTGGGGGATGGCAGAACAAGACAGGAGGAACCTGGATTCCTGAGAGACTGTGTGGAACAGAGTTTGGCTACCAGCCTGGGCCTCACATCTCCAAACTATTTTATGGGAGGGAAACAATCTTCCTTTTACTTAAGTCATTGTATTTTAGGATTGTGGTTTCTTTGTTATCAGCCTTTGGGATAACTAACAAAAATGACATATGATCCATTTCCAAAATGACTCACTCAAAAGTGGCCGGCCAGAGGCCTCATTTCCTTGACTCTCCATAGGGCTACGTGAGCGCCCTCCTAATATGGCAGTTGGCTTACCCTAGGGTGACTGGTCTGAGAAAAGGCAAGGAAGAAACCACTAGGCTTTTTATGATCTAGTTTTGGAAACTGTACTTTGCCATTTCTGTAGTATCCTGTTGTCACACAGGTGAGTCCTATTCAATGTGGGAGAGGACTGCACAATAGGGGCATCACTGGGAGTCATCTTAGAAGACTGTCATCACATGGTATGAAGTTATCTCCAAGATAGACACTTAGCAACTAGGGAATGAATGGTGGGCACACTATACTCTCATTTGTTTTGGTTTTATAGATATACATACATAACTGTACATAAATACCCATGTGTGTGCCTAGAGACTTTTTGAAAGGACACCTAACAAACTGATTGCCTCTGCAGTTGGAGTTAGGGGACTAGGGCTGTGGAGTAGAAGAGTATTATCTTTCATGATATATTATTTTTGTACAGTTTGTCTATATATTTATTTATTTGTAGCCAATGTTTAGTGAAAACATTATTTTTGTTAAAAAGACAAATAAAACCAAAACAAAATGACAACAAATCAAACAAAATTGTTATTGAAACCTGAGTCCAACATATAGCCATTCTTTAAAAAGCAAGCTAATACTAGATTTTGATGCTGTTCCTTTTTTTCTCAGACTAATATCTCACTATGAGCTAAATAGTATGATTTTTCTATGTAAAAAGCAGTTTTCCAAAGTGATAGTTGTTTTTTTTTTTTTTTAGAGGGCAGTGTCATTGGCCCTTACATGTGGGATCCGAACTGGGTTCACTGGCATCCCAAGCCAGCTCTTAACCACTGTGCCACTCGGCCTGCCCAAAGTGACAGTTTCTTTCAAGAGTTAATATCTTTGCCATAATGCACAAATATTTGGAAGTGGAAGTTGGAAATGCAGGAAAATCCAGTGTCATCATAGCAAATGTGTTCAGCAGGCAGAAATAACAAAGAAATATAATGAATTCCATATTTCACTTTTACAAGAACAACATCTTTTATGTCACCAAAGGCATTTAAAATGCTCCTAATTGATACAGTTTGTGTCTTGTAACAAAAGAGCCCATGTCTATGTAATCACAAAGTTGTTTGTGAACAATGAAAACTGTTCTCTGGAAGGTTTTATTTGAAAGTTTATTTTAGCTTGTGTTGTTCAAAAGGAAAAGGGAGATTTTTGAGTAATCTAGAACAATTAACATAAATAATAACAATTGTTTAGGACCCAGGTGTGAGGGTGTTTACTGGGAGTTATGTAATAACTAAGGAAAAGTGGGAGGTGACCAACTTTTTTTTTCCCATTTGTGACCATTCACAGTGTGTTAGTCACATCAGTGCACCTCAAATGACCTGTAAGGAGAAAGCTTTTAAAACTTTCCAAGTCATAGTATGACCCATATGCTGCTCATGCCACATGAGACTTACCAGATGAGTTAGACAACAACCTAATCAGCCTGTTTCCTTTAAAACACATTAAGTCCAGGGAATGCATGCTTGGATGTCATGGCAATGTCAAATTGCTTTGGAAGTTCCTAAAAACGTACTCTTCATTTCTATGAGTTCTGACAATTAAGGTCTCGAACTTATTGCAATGATGTTGCTAACCTTTTTTTTTTTTTTTTTTTTGAGGGCAGTGTCACTGGCCCTCATATGTGGGACCGAACCGGGGCCGCTGGCTTCCCAGGCCAGCGCTTAACCACCGTGCCACTCAGCCGGCCCTTAAAAGTATTTCTGGGGTTTTTTTGTTTTTTTTTTTTTGAGGACAGTGTCACTGGCCCTCATATGTGGGACCGAGCCGGGGCTGCTGGCTTCCGAAGCCAGCGCTTAACCAACGCGCCACTCGGCCGGCCAGTTGCTAACCTTTTTTGATATCAGAGGATTCATTATGAACTTGTACCAATTGGACAAACAGTTAACCAAGTTTACTACATATATGAAGGTGCTGAAAAGGCTGCATGAAAAAGTTAGACGACCTGAACTCTTCAGCAACAATTCATGGCTCTTGCATCATGACAGTGCACTAGCTTACACAGCACTGTCTGTGAGGGAGTTTTTAGCCAGTAAACAAATAACTGTATTGGAACACCCTCCCTATGCACCTGATCTGGCCCCCAGTGACTTCTTTCTTTACCTGAAGAGAAAGGAAATATTGAAAGGAAGATATTTTGATGACATTCAGGACATCAAGGATAATATGAAGACAGCTCTGATGGCCATTCCAGAGAAAGAGTTCCAAAATTGCTTTGAAGGTTGGGTTAGGCGTTGGCATCAGTACATAGCTTCCCAAAGGGAGTACTTCAAAGGTGACCATAGTGATATTCAGCAATGAGGTATGCAGCACTTTTTCTAGGATGAGTTCGCGAACTTCATTGTTAGACCTCATATACTTACCATGTCACAGGCTTAGTCAGGTTGTTTATGGAAGGCATCAGTCACTGGACCAGACATCGAGCTAGATTACAGTTAATGGGTGGGAGGCAATTTGGACCAAATGAAACATATAGTCTCACATATGCTGTGTGGGTTGAATTGTGCACTCAAAAAGATATGTTCAAGTCCTAATCTCTGATGCCTGTGAATATGACTTTATTTGGAGGTAGGGCTCTGCATATGTAATCAAGTTAAGATGAGGTCATACTGGGTTAGGGTGAGCCCTAAATCTAACAACAGGTGTCCTTGTAAAGAGAGAGAGACCTGAAGATGAAAAGAAGGCCATGTGAAGACAGAGGCAGAAAATGGAGTTATGCAGCTGCAAGTCAAAGATCACTGAAGATTGATGGCAACTTCCAGAGTGGGAAGAGGCAAGGAAGGATCCTACCCTAAAGCCCCCAGAAAGATATCGTCCTGTTGTCACCTAGATTTTTAGACTTCTAGCTTCCAGGATTATAAGAGAATAAATTTTTGTTGTTTTGACACCCAGATTGTGATACTTTGTTACCACATCCCTAGAAAATGAATGCATATTCCAACACTAGATTCTGTGAAAACACATTTTAATATGCATTAGGTTAAAAAAAAAAAGGTTTTATGGCCAAATAACTTTAACAAAACAAAATTTGACAAAGCTAAAGATTTAATCTCTATAACATTTCTCAGGGTTTTTGACATAAAATTAGTAGCTCCTATTGACCAAAAACTATCTTCTCAGAAGGTGTGTCAAAAATTGGGCACATTAACTCATTTGATTGGCACAACAAATCTGTGAAGCTGTGGAATATTACTCTTCCCATTTTAGAGATGATAAAACTGAGGCCTAGAATTGTTAGGTGACTTACATAAGTGATGATGAGTGATGGAGCCAAGAGTTAAAGCCTGAAAGTCTGGGTCCAGAACGTGCCTATCCTGGCATGTAAGGGGACCTGGGGACCTCTAAGATCTCCCATGGTGATGACAGGATCCTTTTCTATACAGAAGATTCATAGGATGGATGTTCCAAGGGAAATGACTGCGGACCTATCACTGGATAAACGTTCTACTGCTGAGAGCATGTCAAGGAATCAAGCAGTTTAGTATCTCTGGGAAACTAACTGTAGTGATTATGAATGACCTTCTGCGGTGCAGACATATTCAAAGAGCTGAACAAATTATGTTTATATCCAAATATTCCCATTTGGAATCAACTTTTTTTTTCCCCCCCCTGCAGGATTTGAGATTTAAACAGGGAGGAACACACTGGTTAGTTACAAATATAGCTTGACAAAAACGTAAGAAAAAAAATCTGCCCCAACAAATGGAAGAAGGAGCTAAATCAATGGGCCATGATAATTGAAGAGAAACTGACTCAGGTGTGAAGAAATGGCATGATGGTGAGTCACACCATGTTGCCAAGAGGGTGAGCTCATTTTAAAAAATGAACAACACAAAAGAAATTAGGGAGACCTGACACAGAACCAGGGGCATAAACTGTTGGAAAAGGGAAGGAAGTGAGAAGTGGCCACACAGAAGCATTTCAAAATCCACACGTTCAGGGGAGAATGAAGTGGGGGTGACTATAAAAGAATAAAAGATTATCCTGTGGTGTTAGAAAGTCAAGATCTATTTTCCTTCTCTCAGGTGATGATCTTGTTTCTTATTTCATTGAGAATATAGGAACACGGGCCGGCCGAGTGGCGCAGTGATTAAGCGCTGGCTTGGGAAGCCAGCAGCCCCGGTTCGGGTCCCACATATGAGGGCCGGTGTCACTGCCCTCAAAAAAAAAAAAAAAACTGTTGAGAATATAGGAACAATCAAAAAACAATTCCCTCATATTTCCACCCCCAAATCTACCACCCACCTGCATCTGAACTCATTTCTTTCCTTCCTGATCTATGGGATTCACTGTCCCTTCCCATACCTGGTCCCGCCACCTATGTGCTAGATGACATTCCTTCTCACCCACTGTAGGACTTGGCTCCTGTCACCTTTCTCTATGCATTTTTGTGTCATTTTTTGCTCTCTACAGGATCACACCAATGAGATTATAACCATACTGAAATTACTTTACTCCTTAAAATGCTTTCCTTTGATCCTATTTCTCCCTCCAGCCATAACCCCATTTCTTTTCTTCCCCTTTAGCACAACTGAAAAATTCTTCATACTCCCTTTTTCCACTTCTTTAGACCCAATCTATCTTGAAAACACTCCAGTCAGGCTTTTTATCCAGACCATTCCACTGAAACATTCTTGTCAAGCTGGTGATGACTCTGTCTTGCCAAATCTAACAATTACCTCTCTGTCCTCACCTTACTAAACACCTCAGCACACTGATATGACAAATGACATCTTTGAAACTCTTGCTTTACTGAATTCCCAGAATGCTAAACCCACCGGTTTTCCATGTTTTGCTGGCTGCTTTTTTTTTCCAGTTTCCTTTGTAAGGTTCTCTTCCTACCAACCTCTCAGTGTTAGGGCTCAGTTCTTGGAATTCTTCTCATCTACACTTGCTTCCAAAGGGCCCTCATCTAATCCCATGGCTTTAAATACTATCTACATGTTGTTGCCCAAACTTGACCTCTATCCTTGAGTTTTCCTCTGAGCTCTAGGCTCATATATATGAATAGAATGGCTTCCTTAACATCTCCCTTTAGCTGTCTAATAGATACCTTGTACATGACCTGTCTAAAACAGAGCTCTTAATTTCCCTCCCTCTCTGCCCTCAAACCTGACCAGTCATGCAGGTTGGGTTCTCTGGAAGTAAATGTTGAGATGGAGTTTTGTGAGTAGGGTATTTATTAGCGATCAACATTTGTTGATGGGAAGGTCGAGAGGGGATGAGAAGCAGGGTTGAGAAAAGAGAGAAGTTTTGTTGTGAGGTAGGCCCAACAAAGTCTTGGCTCACCCCATGGAGAGTTCTGGAGTGCATATGACCTATGAGAGTTGTCCCAGGTTGGGCCAGGCCTTTACATACCCACTTTATTGGTCACTGAATGTCGGCCATTCTCAGAAGGGTGTACTCTTAGATGAGGCAGCTCTGTGCAGCTGAGCAAACAATGAAGACACTGGCATATTTCTTACTCAGTGTCTTTTGCCATCACTAGAACCACCTTGGGTCACCTAACAATTTTCTAGAGCATGTCACCTTTGTGTCTTAGTTTAATTTGTAGCCCATTGTGAATCCAGGCACTTTGCTAATTTTAGATATTTAACCCAGGCTACAAGTATTTTTGCATAACACTAGGACATGTTTACTCCACTTGTTCTGCAATGATTACATTTGTGATCACTCTAATACCTACTGTATGTTATTTGTAAAGGCTCATTTATTATACTGAAGCTTTGCAATTGTAAAGGTTTTACCTCCAGAAGGAAGTACTCAATCTGTGTATAAAGACAAGTGGGCATTAAATGTAAGAAATTCATTCTGTACAGAATCTTTGGAATTGATTGAGAGCCTTTCAGGGTTGGCTTTCCCCAAATTATACTTGGTTATTCAAAATAAAGTAATTGAGAAGCTTTGTAAGGACATGTATATAAGGAGATTCCTTATTTTCTGAATGGTGCATTTTGAGGAAAATACCTTGCCTTATATTTAGGAGCATATGTTACTTAAGACTACATAAAAACCAGATAGATAGATCTGTCACAGTAGTTGAAGGAAACCTTACCCTATATATTGAAGTCAATTCCTCACGGGTCCAAACAGCAAACCACTTTTCTTCAAAGCAACACATCTTGAGAAAATCCTGCATTCCTGTTTCACCTCTATTTCATTTTCCACATAAAGCTCCTCTTAAAAATACAAGTGCCTCATGAAACAAGTGACAGATCCTTAATTCAAGGTACAGACCTTAGTATTCCACAATACATGGGCCCCAAAACCCAATTTCGTATCTTATAACCTGCTTTTAGAAACCTTGGCCTGTCCCCTTCTCTTCTGGGGTTGGTTCCTTTTCCAGAACATTCTGGTTGTCTGCTGAAGTCAATACTTAATAATGAGAATGTTTGGGGGACTCTTGCCCTTAGCACAGGCCTCGGAAGCCCACACATGTGCATTTGCATTGCAGTGAAATTTATGGATATTTCTGCCACCTCATTCTGCTATCTCACAATTTGTCAGGACCTCAGAAACAGATGAACATAGAATTGAAAAATGAACACATTGAGCAGACATGTTCCCAATTAATAAGTTTTATTTTTAAAAAGTTTAACAGATGAAAAACATTTAAGCCATTCTATTATCTATCTATCTATCTATCTATCTATCTATCTATCTATCTATCTATCTATCTATCTATCATCTATCATCTATTTTTTTTAATTGGGAAATTGGGTGAGGGGAACAGTATTGGGGAACTGGGGAGGGGGATCAGCCCAGTAGTTGTCCTTCAGCCTTAGCTGTGGAGGACACCAGTTGCCATTTGGCTGCTCATTGGCAGCTTGTGGCCTCTAAGCTCAAAGTGCTGTGTTACAGTCTTAGTTGCAGATAGGTGTAGCCACCATCCTATGTAGGAGTTGAACCAGCAGCCTTGTTGTTAAGAGCACACACTCTATCCACTGAGCCATCCGGGTGGCAGCTCAGCTTGAAGTGCAGAATTCAGTGTTAGTTGTGGGTGGGCATAGCCACCATGTAGGAGTTGAACCAGCAACCTTGTTGTTAAGAGCATACACTCTATCCACTGAGCCATCCAGGTGGCAGCTCCGCTCAAGGTGCCAACCTCAGTTTTAGTTGCAGGTGGGCATAGCCCACTATCGAACAGGCAGGCTTGTTGTTAGGAGCACATGCTCTCACCAGCTGGGCCAGCCTGCCACCTGTTGGCAGCTCAGTGGCAATTCAGCTTGGGTGCAGAATCACTGGCCCATGTGGAAATTGAACTGGCAGCCCTGTTGCTCAGAGCTTGCACTCTCAAGTTAACTCTTAACCAACTGAGCCACTCGGCCAGCCTTAAGCCATTCTATATTTTAAGGCATTTTTTTTTAAGCTTTCTGTCACCAGAGGCACTGTTTTCTATGTTTCATTCCTTTTCTTTCCCCAACTTCACTCTGCCTGCTATTACTAAACACTTAAAAAGTGGTATCACAAATAGGAACTGCTAATATGGTTTAACTTTATTCCATGATCTTCAAAGATGGCCTGAGTCAACGGACAGCCACATGGCATGATTGAGGGTCACCACTGCATGGCCTTCTTTTCATATAACTTGCTTCCTACTTTACTTATCTCCCATCACATCTTTCAGTTAAAACATTTTCAACCCCAATCATTATTACAAAACAACCCAAAGAACATCAGCTATTATCTATTGACGATATATTAGGTTTCAGTGTGCTTTATCTAAACTATCTGCTTGTGAAGTAGATACTACCATTAAGTCCATTTTTCATATAGAAAAACTGTGGCTTATAGAAACTTCATAGACAAAGCTATATAAGTGGAAGGCTTGGTGTGTTTGCCAAACCCACTCTTAACCTCTTCATATTGCCCCATGATCAGAGCTAAACTACACCCAGCAGATTTACTGTTCCAGTCACCTCGTTTTCATAACAACAAAATGGATGCCCAGGCTGGTAGAGTGACTGACTCATTTGAGGTTAGACAATAGGTGACCAAGATCATAGTCTGGAATTTTCTCATTTAAGTTCAATGGTCCAGGTACAATAAAATGCTGCTTCCAGAATAATTAGGATTCCATGAAAATAAGGTACTCATTGATCACACGGAGTTTTGACCCAATGAAAACTGACTTGAAATTGTAGTAGAGTATTATATATAGGCAGACACGCAGGAGAGAAAGCAGTGACTGTTTTGTTCCAGTTACTTTTCAGCTTCCTTTCATTCATTGCTATCGTGCTGCATTGGCACCCTTCAGTGATGCCTCTGTCAAGTGCTCTTATTGATTTGCTATCTAACTGTGTGGATGTTTGGGTATGGCTGGGAGAAAGTCCCATTTACTCATCTCGTCTTCTAGGACTTTGCTCTAACGTCAGTCTTCACACCAGTTTAAAAAGTGAGGCCAATAGTCACTAAAATGAATTCTTAAGTTATTTTGCATGCTGCATCTTAATGCTAGTTTTTCTAGGATCTATAAAACATTTTCTCCCTCCAAGCTTCATCACTTCTCCATCTGACTATCTCTCTCTCTCTCTCATCTATCTATCTATCTATCTATCTATCTATCTATCTATCTATCTATCTATCTATCTATCTATTATCTATCTATCTATCTCCTTTTCCCCAACCTCCCTCTATTGTTTCTTTCTCTCCCCTCCTCCCTTCCTACTTTCCTTCCTCTCTCCCTCTACTCCTCCCTCCCTCCCTCCCTCCCTCCTTCTTTCCTTCCTTCCTTCCTTCCTTCCTTCCTTCCTTCCTTCCTTCCTTCCTTCCTTCCTCTCTCTCAATCTCTCTCTCCCTTTCTTTCATTCCCTTTCCTGTCTATACCTATACCTATATCTATATCTATATCTATCATCTATATCTATATCTATATCTATATCTATTTATATCTATTTAATCTATCATCTACTTATCTCCTTCCTCCCAGCCTCCCTCTATTGTTTCTTTTTCCTCTCCCTCCCTCCCTCCCTTCCCCTCCTTCCTTCCTTTCCTTCCTTTCTTCCTTCTTCTCTTTCTCTCAATTTCACCCTCCCTTTCTTTCTTTTATCTATCTATCTATCTATCTATCTATCTATCTATCTACCTATCTGTAATTATATATATATTTATTTCTGTAATGGCCACGATGAGAAAACAGATTCATACACCAAACCAAGTATAGTAAAATAACCGCTTGTCTCATAGAGTTAATAGTTGACTTCTATGCACTCTGATTCAACTATCTTTTTGCTAGGCTTTTGCTAATATATTTCACTGAGTCTGATGCAGAATTTCAAAAACACTTCTAAGGTTGACTGCCAAACCTACAAATTAATAACATTAACAGGGACAGTGACTCCACACAATGATGGCACAAGAGAGGCAATTTCACAAAGTATGCCACAGATTTTTTTGATCAATAGAATTCTTCTAACAGATTGCCTGCTGTAGTTTCAATTTTATTTGCCATGGTATTAATGCATGCTATTTTTCATGGATGAAAGCAAATGATTGTGTTGATGAATAATTTGCCACCTCTTCTAGTTGAGTTTGATAGAATGATTCAAGGCCATGTGATTGATGAATTATTTATAAACTACAGTACTAACATCTGGTAGCAATGCTATTGTTAAGGGTCTATCAGCCTCTCCAATAGATTATGGTCTTCTTTTTCCTCCCTGAGTGTGGATTATTTTTCAATTTAAATCATAACAAGTGTAAACTTGATGATGAGAATGGCATTTTATAACAAAAATTACTAATGGCTCAGTAGAGAGCAAAGAAAAATTTCCTCTCCCCAGCCACATTTAAATCCCCAGGTATACAAAGTTTGGAGGCAAAGGACTTGGAATAAGCATACATTTTTCTCAAAATAAAACCAAGGTGGTTTATTATAAAGAAGAATGATACAATTTTTTTTTATATAAGATTTAAGGTAAGGGGAATATAGAAATAGAATCCTGACAAAGTTCACTCTCACACTACTCTTTCCACATTTATGGGGATTGTTGTTCCCTGTCAGAGCCAGATCTTTCTCCTTAAATTTTCACAGAGCAGAATTTCCTAACCTTCCCCTTTCTGAACACCTGGAACTGCCCATCATTATTAGAATGGGGGAAATATGGTGCTTATGGTTATGACAGACATCACTAATCATCACTTTGCTGTTGAAACTGGCTTGGCCAAAACATAATTAACCTTTTCTAGTCAATGCACTGGTATTCGCTGAGGATGCACTCAACTACTCCCATTTTACAGAAACGGCAAACACACTTTTTTAAGTTACATAACCCTGGAAGCAAGGTCTAAATCCTACTTCAAATCAGTTTCACAACTGTTCCAGTCACTGAGGAGATAATGGAAGAAGAATAAGATATTACCCCAGTGCTCAATTAGCTCACTAGACCATATATATATTCTGCCTTTTTAGAGTAAAGTGCTAGTTCATGACTTTAAAACTACAGATGCTCAGTGAATAATAGGAATGAATATAATTTAGACAGACCAGTCATGCATTGAGATTTTGGCTTTAAAAAGTAGCCACAGTACATTAGAAGTAATTAGGTTTTTCTCATTGCTCCCCTAATCTCACCAAGCCTACCATAATCTAGGCCATCTTCATCTCCTACCTGGAATAACGTGATAGCACCCTAACTCATGGATTCCTGTGCTCACTTTGGCAATACATATACTAACTCATGGATTCTTTTTTTTTTTTTTTTTTGAGGGCAGTGTCACTGGCCCTCATATGTGAGACCGAACCGGGGCCGCTGGCTTCCCAAGCCACTGCTTAACCATCGCGCCACTCGGCCGGCCCTAACTAATGGATTCTTAACCTGAATCCACACATAGAATTTGGGGGCTGGTGGGGGGTGTCCATAAACTTTGCTGGAAATAAAGACATCTTCATTTTTACTAACCTTTATTTGAAATTGAGCATTTCCTTTAATTATGTCTATATGTAGCAAACCACAGTACTATAGGTAGAATCTGTGACATGTTACTAATAAAAAACCATAGAAATTTTCATGTGTTACAGGTTGAAAATATTGAAATAATCTTTGTGTTCATCACATCTTTGAAATTATGGTAGAACACCACCAAATTCAGTTATTTAATGTCTTTATAAAGAGATATATAATTCTCAACAGCAGTTTTCTTTTAATATTTCACTAGTCTCATTTTGTAGAATTGTTTACTTTGTAATCCTATGTATTTTACAAATATTTGAAAACATTTTTCTGAGGTGGGCACAGATGTCAAAGGGACATAAAAAGTTTACACCCTTGTTCTTACTGGTTTACCTTTTTCATCTGCACTCTTTGTAATTTGTTCCCCACGCTGCAATCACAGTGAATATCAAAGGCTAACTATGCCTCTCCCCTGCTTCTACCGTCCACTGACTTCCCAGCACAGAGTGAAATCTAGAATCCTTTCCATGGTCTACACAGGACCCTACATGAGCAACCCTCCATCTTCTCCATCTTCTCAGATCTCATCTGCTGCATCTCTTGTCTCTTGCCCTCACTAATCACTCCCTTTGAGATCTCTACTCTGACCTCTGTTTTTACTTTGCAGTTGTTCTTTTCAGGGTGAAAATTTTGTTCCCTGATTATCCTCATGGCTCCCTCCCTATCCTTCAGGTCAAATGTGTCTTTGCTTAAATGTGTCTTTTTCAAAGGGACATTCCCTGACTGCCTTATTTAAAATAACATCTCCAACTCCACCACTCTCTTTCTTTAAAAATTAAAAACAAAATTTTTTTAACATATGTATTTTTATTTTTCAATTATAGTTGGCATACACCACTTTTCTCATCTTACTTAATTTTCCTCATTTTTTTATCACCACCAACATATTATATCTGTTAGTCTCCTACACTGTACTACAGGGACTGAAGTCAAGTTTGGATCAATATAAGGACCAGGCTAATAATGTAAGAAAAATGAACAGGTAAATAATGTACAGGTAAGACAAAGCAATGGGATGTCCAAGGACCAAGGCAGTGAGACTCACTGTTTCCAGAGTCTCCTTTTCTTAAAGGGAAAACTCAGGGTATTTTCATGGCCAGGTAATTTTACTTTAGTCCTTAGCAAGGGGCATTCTAAGAGGCATGAGCAAAATGAGCATGTGGCATGAGGGAATGAGGCCTAAAATTGTTGATGTGGGGAAAGCTACATACCTCTCAAAGGCCCACAGTTCTTAGCAGCAAAATGGGGATAAAAATGCTACCTGATCCTCAGGGAAATTCAAGAGTAAAATGAGATAAGGTAAATAAGAAGTTTTAGCCCACTGTTTGGCATATGGCAAGTGCTCAGAAAAAGGTTAGTTATTGTCACTTTTATTGTGGTTTTTAATTACAGAAATGCGCCATTTGTCTACTGTGATGTAAACTTTAGACCAAAGCTTCCTCATCTGGAAGCCTGCCAAAGGCTTCAGGGAGTGTTGTATTAATAAATGCCAATTACTTTCAGCATAGAATATGTAGATTTCTCTAGAAAAGAAAGTGTGATGAACTGCTTTCCTCTTCCATCTTATCTTCACCACTTATCAAGGTGAAGATAGAAAGGGACTGTAAGAAATTGCATGGTAAGGAAGACACAAAATTGCTGCCTCAATCATCAGTTTAACTAAAAAACTAGGGGACAATATTTTTCTTAGTTGGACAAAATGTATCATGGAATAGAATGAAATTTAGAAAGAAGACACTAGAGTTCAAAGAATTTCCTACCATGAAGGCTTAGGATGATGCTTCCCTGTTTCCAGAGTGTTAGAGCACCACTCACAGCTGCTAATGGGTGGTGGTGATGGAGCAATTTATAGTGGAAGAGTGGAAGAAGCAACAGTGGTGCTTGCATTTTGCTGTGCATCAAAATTTTCTGCAACGTGCTAATATGCCCAGAGATTATGATTCAGTGGGTGAGAGTTGGGACCCAAGAATCTGCATTTGTAATAAGCACACTAAGGAATTCTGATATGAGTGCCCATTCTAAAATAGATGGGCTGAAAGGGAAGAGGTTAAAAAGCAGGACCCTCAGCATATCTCGGCCCAGCTTATCAGGACCAAAGAGCATAAGGATTTAGTGAAAACTCTGCAGGTATAAATAAAGAGATGCATTTGGGTGGACTATCTTTTGTATCTACAGTTTTGGAAACCTGGGAGGTTAGTTGAGGCTTAGAGATCTGTATCATCTCGTCCTTGGGGACCTAGCTCATATCCATTGCACTTTCTGTGATTCATTCATAGTCCTTTTTATCTGGGAACACATTTTTATTTGGCTAGTAATCATGGGTAAGTGCTGTGTTGTCTCTTGTAATTCTGGACTTAGGGAGATTCTAATTCTGCATTCTAGTGTGCAAATACTACCAAAGCAACAAAGCAAAGTGTGGTAGATAAGATTATCATTTAGCAAAGAATACCTTGCTTTCACTCCTCCCTGGAGATAGCATATTTCCCAGCCCCGTTAATGTTGGGTTTGACCTGGTGACTTGCTTTGGCTAATGTGAGATGGGTAGATATGACAGAGTGTGAAGTTTCAGCCTGTGCTGGAAGATTCTGTGTTTTTACTTATCACTCTACAGTTAGGTTTCTGTGGTTGCTGTAATAAATTACTACAAACTGAGTGGCTTAAGACAAAAGAAATTTTTTCTTTCCCAGCTCTGGAGGCCAGAATTCTGAAATCAAGATGTCAGCAGGCCTGTATTTCCTCTCAAGTCTCTAAGGGAGGGTTCCTCCTGGCCTCTTCTAGCTTCTGATGGTCCAGGCGTTCCCTGGCTGGAAGCTGCATCACTCTAATCTCCCTTCACCTGGCCCCCTCCTCTACATCTCTGTGTTCTCCCCTTTTGTCTTTTGTCAGGACGTTTGGTCTTTGGATTTAAGAACCTCTGGATTACAAATCAGGAAGTCACCTTGACCTCCTTAATTATATCAGCAAAGATCCTTTTTCCAGATAAATTTACATTCATAGGTTCAAGGGGTTAGGACATGGACATGTTATTTTAGGGGCCACATTCAACTTGCTACCTTCTGGGAGCTTCTCACTTCTGCGATGAGAAGAATGTGCCCATTTCTCCAGCCTGGGCCTCAGTAGACTTGAATCCAACCTACATCCTGCATAAGAGCACATCAGCTGATCAACTGAAATTTGAACAGGAGATAATGCTGAATCTTGTGTGCCATTGAGACTATGGCAGCTTGTTATGCAGCAAAAGCTGACTAATGTACAAGGTGGGAAAGACACCCACCTATTTTCCTCTCAGCAAAAGGGAATTGGTAAACTATGTCATAGACACAGCAGCAGTAAAAAGTGATTTTGTGTCATGGAAGTTATTGGGGAGAATTGCTTTTGGCCCTGGTCCCAGATAATTTACTCCCAAATTGGCCTGAGAACATTTATTCTGTGTGGTAACTCATGTATAATGATATAAATACCAATTTGGAGGGGGTGGGGAGAGAGGAAGTGATTTTAGCTCTCCTTACTTACTCGCTTCTCAATAAAGCAACCTATAACAGTGGCAAGGAGTGATAAGGCTCCTTTGGATAATTTGCATTTTTCTTCACAGAGAGAAACTGACTTTTTGAAATCTGATTAAATATATCTTGCTATGGCATACTTTTAGCTGAATATATACCAGCTATGGTTCAGCCATAGGAAAGGAATTATTAGTCACATTACGGAAAGTAATGGATGAGACTTTGAAAAATGTGTTTGCCACCCAGCAAACAGAAGGCAATAATATATAGGAATGGCAGAGGCACTCAGCAGTGGAATAAAATTACAGTCTCACTTACAGCCCATGGTCATTGCCCATGGGCTGAATTAAATAAGACATTTACTCATGTCACAGCAACTTGTACAAATAGCTACTGCAGAGTCTGTGAATTGAAAGAAGGGACCAGAGTTTGGTCAATTTTGTGTCCCCAATATCTGGCCTCAAGCTGATGCTAAGTGTATGTTCACTAAGTGTTAAATGGACACACAGGAGCCAGAGTTAACCTCTTAAAATGTAAGACCTGTTATGTCACTCTTCTGCTTAAAACCTTTCAGTGGCTCCCATCTCACTGGAGATAAATTCAAATTCCATTTGATGATTTTTGAAATCCCTACATGGTCTGCCTTGAATTCCCACTCTAACCTCATCTATCTTCTCTTACTCTACAATTCACTCACTCTGCTCCAGCCACATAGTTCTCCCCCTGTTTCTCAAACTCACCAAGCGTGCTTCTGCCTCAGGACTTTTTTGCATTTCCCAACTCCTCTCCCCTTATTGTTCTTCCCATGGATATCTGCATGGCTTACTCTGCCACTTCCTTGAGGTGTTTATTCAAATATTTCCCTCTTTTTTTGTGGCCACCATATATAAAATTGCAATCTCCTGCCTCACTCCCTAACACTTCTTGCTTCCATTTACTGTTTCATTTATTTAGTTGTTTTTTTTTGCTCTTACCCAATAAAACAATGGATATTGATATATTTACCGCTCTCTCTAGCTAGGCTGTAGGCTCCCCTAGTAAAGAGGTTTTTCTATTTTTTGTTTATTGCTATATCCTAAAACAGTGCCTGACACAAAACATATTTATAAAATGAGTGATAGAGTGATAGTTTGTGCCAGACATTTGGTGATACCATGAATAAAGAAATGCACTTTGGCAATGAATTCTGTTGCCCCAGCTTAGGACCAGGACTCTCTCCACACAACTCACTTGAAATGAATGCTACTCTTAAGATAGGCAAACAGTGTGTAAGAGATAGTTCCTTAAGTTGTTTGTGCTCATCTAACTGACAACTAGAATAATAAACCCACTTGGTGCTAATGTACAGTGTAGAGGTAGCAAGTGTGTTTTAGTTCAATATTGCAAATCAGTCTACAATTTTGTACTGGTCAAGAGGAAAACAGGAAGATGACTTCTGTGATTTATTAAATGTGTCTCCCTACTTAAGATAAAATAGTTGATGCATTAGTATTTTTCCTGTCTGCTGCCTGAGTCTTAAGAAGAAGAAATCCAGTGAGAGATAAGCTACCCCATCCCCAGAGTCTGATGTTTGCCTTAGGGGAGGTACTTGTGAAAGCTTTTTTTTTTTTTTTTCTGGTGAAAAGTAGGGGGAGACACCCTAAAGGTTCTGAACTCTGGAAGAGATTGTGGCTGTATCTTTGACATTCTAACCAGACAGGAGAGCAGTGTTCTAAGAACCAATGTTAGCCTCTCGCTCTTCATAGAAGGAGAAGATGAAGTCCCAGGAAATGAGTCAGAAAGTGCAATTTGCGTAGTATTTTCCATAAGTCAAACCAAACTCTATTGGAAGGAACCCCAGAGCTTTGTCTACCTTCAGTGTCTTCTATCTTGGAATCAAGGTAGGAGAAATGAGGATCAGGCTGAGATGTCAGTTTCATCTTTATTTTTTCCTGTTACACACACATCCATGCATTTCTTGTATAGACTTTCTTAAATATTGGGGTTAAAGAATATTTAAATTTGGTAATCAAAATTGGTGAGCTAAAGAGAATTCACACTGTAAACCAAAGTCATTTTGAAATCATACAAATGATGGTGTATAAAATTATTAGGGATGTATTACATAAAGGGAAAAATTCTGATTTATAAATCCTGGGGCATAGATAGGAGATTTCTCTGGATTCCAGGGCAGTGCAGACACTTACATTTATTGAATATAGACAATGTGTGAGAAAGGTTCATTAGGCACATTATCTAGCATAATTCTCACTACAGCCTCATTACGCAGGTAATATCATCCCAATTTATTGATAAGTATCGGAAGGTTAACATAACTTCACTAAATTATTATAATCTTACTTTTTTTTTAAGATTTTATTGGGGAATTGGGGGAGGGGAACAGCATTGGGGAACCGGGGAAGGGGAACAGACAAGTTGCTGTTCTTTTGTTCTTCAGTCTAGTTGTGGAGGACATTGTTTCGCTGGCCCATGTTGATATTTTCATTGGACTCTTCCTGGTGAGGCAGATCGGTCGCCGGCTATCAGATGGCCACTCACAGTGGCTCACAGCAGCTCACACCCGCTGCCGCCCATTCACTGTAGTTTATGGCAGCCCAGTGCAGCAGGGGCTGCAGACTACGCCATCACCGCTGACTCACAGCAGCCCAGCTCCAGGTTGAGCTGTTGTTCACCATCTTAGCTGTAGAGGGCAGTATCACTGGCCCTCATATGTGGGATCCGAACCAGGGCCCTGCTGCTCAGAGCTGGCGTTCCAAACCAGTTCTTAACCAATATGCCACTCCGCAGGCCCTAATCTTACTTTTTTTTTTTTTTTTTTACCAGTTAGGAAACACTCATAGTGAAGTTAGGTAAGTTGTTCAAAGTGAAAGAGTTGGAAGTGGCAGAGCTAGGTGAATCTGGGTCTTTCTCTTCCCAAGTCCTTGTCACTGTACTCCATTACTTCACTGGCAGCATGAGAGGATTGAATTTATGACACCTAAGAAAAATACAGTGTTACATAGAAAACAGCCCATTGTAAAATTAATTTTCCCAAAATGGCATTACTGGAAATCTCAAAATTTCAAAAAAGTTTCTGGATAAATTAAACTCTTCCCCATATCTTTGACTATGTATTATATTTTATTTAACTATCCAGTTGAATACCATTCCTTACAAGATTTCTCACCTCCATGCCTTTGCATGGACATTGTTCTTTCACACAGTATGCTTCAACCTTCAATTCAAATGCTACATATTTTCCAAAACCTGGATAAAATGCCATTTTTCTTTGAAGCCATCCTATATTTATTCAGGAACTTAGGTACTTATCTTTTTATACACCTCATTGGGAGCCGGGTTTGTTTCTGATTTATTGCTACAATGCACAGCAGACACCCAGAACATTGTTATAAAATGAATGTATAAAAACAGATTACAACCCAGTACTCCACAAGAAATGAGAGCCAGAGCTGCCTTGTGGACATCATCAAGCATCCAAGATCAGTACCTTGGAGAGCAACCAAACCAACTAAGGACCTGGCTGTGTGGGCCACTGGCCTTGTTGCTTTTGGCCACTAGATATGCCTTTCTAAAAACTGTCTCACTTGACTATCTATATATTCAATTACAGTTGGTATACAATATTATACAACCTCAGCTTCAGGTGTACAGTACAGTGATCAAGCCTCTTCTCCATCCATGAAATGGTCTCCATAACAAGACATATGACCATCTGACACCCCACAAAATATTTACAACATTATTAATTATATTCCCCAAACTGTCTTTCATATCCCAGTGGCAATATTGTAGTTGCCTATTTTTAGATAGTCACGGGATGTGGATTATAATGTGGAAAGGAGTCAGAGGAAGTGTAATAGATATATATGATATGGGGGGAAGGAGTGGGGTGGCCAAATGGGGGAGGTGGTGTTGTCACTTTGAGGGGTAAAAAGTATAACTATTGCACTGTGTTGTACACCTGAAGCTAATTAAAAATAAATAAATAAATAAATAAATAAATAAATAAATAAATAAAATAAAAACTGTCTCACTTGGCATTAAGGAGGTACAGGTAAATTATAAAAGAGATAATTTACAAATCTGGAATTTTTTACCCATCGTGGAATATTGCATTCATTCAGCAATGCTTTGACTGTCATGGCTCACATTAACACATGATATGAAATTCAGAGACATGCTCTCCTCCTAAAAAGATGAGGTAACTTTGTACAAGAGAAATAACACCGGTAGGGGAGTGAGGAGATCTGGGTTATAATCTCAGATATGCTACTCTGGGCAATCACTTAACCTCACTAAGCTCAATTTCCTCATGTGTAAGCAAAATTAATAATACTTTTTCTGCTTACTTTGGAAGGTGATTCTGGCAATCATATAACAACATATTATGTCTAATTACTGTATAAGCACAGTTAAAAAATCTTTGCTGTGTTACTAAATCCCATGGATTTTGTTATGGCAATCATTTTTTCTTCTTTTTTAGTTTCAGGTGCACAAAGCATTGTAATAGTTAGACATTTAGACCCTTCACAAAGTGGTACTCACCCTTCCCAATCAACTAGCCCTCTAATGTCGTATATAGCTGTTACTATACCACTGACTATGTTTCCTATGCTGTGTAGATGCCTGTTACAGCAATCTTGATTCCATAAACCCCACATGGACTGAACAACCAGCCCATTAGACAGCTGTGATTATGTGGACAGAGGATATTTAAATCTACCACAAACAAGATTTCTCTTAAGTCACTATTTTCTGAAGTTGCTATGTACTAGTAATACTATGAGGTTAAAAGTTACAAAAGTTCTCTTTTCTTTTTTTAGGGTTTAGATATCTCACAGGTGAATTAAAAGGAAAAACAACTCTATGTTTGATCTGGCTACTCCTTCCCAATTTTCCGAGTCAGCATTTAAGACCCTGTCTTGAAAACCATAATAGAAGTTGAAACTATGCTAATTAGGATAATGGGAATTTATGTGTGTAATATAAGAATCTTGGGGGGAAAGGAGATGCTTCCTGGGGAGCTTCTCATTCAGATGAGTGGAAGAAATACATTGGCAAAGTGGTAAAGGTTTACTACTCAATGAAAATATATAAAGAAGATGCTATTTCCTCCTCTGCTTGGGAAAGATTTAAAGCTGTGATGAGGTCTTTGAAGGCTGTGTCAGGGGTCTGAAATCAATAGACACCTCCTACCCCTCAGTCTCTTGTGTAGTTCTCTCTCTCTCTCTCTCTCTCTCTCTCTCTCTCTCTCTCACACACACACACACACACACACACACACACACATACATACACACTCACATGCACACATCCCTCTGCGATGCCCTTTGGGGCTCACTTGCCCCTTTAAGCCAGCCTGCATGAGGAGAGCCTGCATGTCATACAGAGCTTTTCAGCTCTCTTTATCATCCTTTTTTGTTGCTCCTCCAAAGAATAGGGAATACTCATTTTATTGGTCAGATTCTAGGATACTCTAGGATACTTTAGGACAAATTTACTAATGGATGGAGTCACTGCAAATTAAGAGGTTATACATGTGGTATTGAGGTTTAGTATCAAATTCTTAAGAAAGTTTAATGTTAAAATAGACTTTGAATAAACTAAAGTAGATTCTTAATCTAGAAAATTTTCCCTAATAATTGTTTCATGTCCACAAACTAGAGCCCTTTTAATAGGAAGATTATGGTATACTGAATTTTGTTTTCCTTTCCCTTTTAGATAACTGAGTTTGATTTTCTCCTTCATTCACACTTTCAGTTCTGAGAACCAGTTACACCCCACCATAAATAAGGGTATAGGTATGAAAAGTGAATAAAAGTAAGTTTTCCTGTCTAAGAATTTATATTTTTGAAGTTTTATTCTTGGGATCCAGAAATTTATTCTTGTATCTTTGAAATATTAACTGATAAGCTTTCTTAGGCTTCTTCCTCTCCCCATTGTGTCATAGAGACATGGGCATTTATGGTGTTTGGCTGAAGGAATTAGTGGGAGCAAGTCTGTTACTTGTTATCATTTTAAAGTTTATAAAATCCTTGTGAAAACGTTTCTTTCTGAGTTGACCTGGAATTGAGAATTTACTTGACTGTCATGACATGGGATATGCCACATGGGAAGAGCAAATCTCAAGTTCTGCCCACCTAATGGTCTCTCTCTTCAGGACATTGACTAAAGGGAGAGGGTGGCACAGGCTTTCATTAGATGTAACAGTTGGAAGTAGCTTGCTCTCTGCTTTTCTTTCTCCCTTATTTTACTTCCATGATAATGTGCATATAGTCGTTGGAGGCATCTATTAAAATGTAGATTCAGTAGTTTTGGGGGGAGGATAGAGATTGTGCATTCCCCACAGGCTCTCAGGTGAGACAGATGTTGCTGGTCTGTGGGCCATACACAGGGCAATCCTGTATCAGCACGGCTCGCCAGAGGGCAGTCCTGTATTAGGGCAGCAGGCACACAACCACCAAATGGCCCACTGGTATTTTGCTTTCTTCTGCTTCTATCCCTTCTATGTATGACTCCTTAAGCTTTTTTCTGGAAGTGATGATTGGGAAGGTAGGGAGGGTCTGCTGGCGCAAATACTGCATTGATGACCTAGGATGTCACCACTATTTCTGTATTCCACTATTCCATTTAAAATTCTAGATTTAAAACTGCAGGAGTAAAGTACTTGCTATCCAGAGGATGATGACCAGTGGCCAGAAGGGTGTCGCTGTCCTTTTTATTCTTTTTTTCTTTTTTTCTTTTTTTTTTTTTTTTGAGGGCAGTGTCACTGGCCCTCATATGTGGGACCCAAACCGGGGCCACTGGCCTTCCAAGCCAGCGCTTAACCACCGTGCCACTCGGCCGGCCCTATTCTTTTTTTCTTGATTTATGTTTAATTTTAATTCCTTAAGACATCCAGTCTCCATGGAAGCCATTATCAGTTAGGTTGCTGATATTTTTGGAGACTTTTATGCAGAGGCTGCTAAGAGCTTTCTCAAACTAATAACACCTGAATTAATATTCCCAAACACAGCATTAAGCACAAATGGAAACTCAGCAAAGCTACAGAGGCACATTAGCCTGCTTAATAAGGCTGGCAAGGAGATGGAGAATTATTCCTCTTGGATTGAGAATGTTAGCACCCTACTGAACACCTGTTCTTTGGGATCAGTAATAATACCGAATTCCATTCCTTTATGGGATGGTCCTTCTGTAAGTGTTACTAAACATTTGCTTTGTGTGAGGGACCATAGGAGGTATGTGGGAATAACAAAGATAAATATGACAAGTGCTTATTTTCCAGAGATCTAACACAAGCCAGAACTAACACATTAATGCCATAAGATTTTGAAGGATTTAGTGAGCTTAACAAGCTTCAGTTGAGCTTATTAAATAACCAGTCACACAAATAAATTTGTGATGGCAAATTGATATAAGTGTCATGAAGGGTAGATGGGCTGTCAGGAATTAAAAAGAGGGAACTGGCTGAGAGTGTGCTCCCTCTCTGAGGAAGGGACGTTTCTCCTGTGACTGAAGGATGAGGAGTATGCTAGGTAAGGAGGTGGAAAGATGAGTCCAGGAAGAAAGAATAGTATGTACCGAGGCCCTGAGGCAGGGAAGAACTTGATATATCCCAGAACAAAAAGCAGGCCAATGTGGCCAGATGGCTGTGAGGGAGAGAGAGAACAGTAAAATGGGCCTAGATAAATAGACGGAGTAAACTCAAGTTACAGCAGAGATGTAACTTGTCTGACCTTTGATGGACTCTGCATTTGCTTCTAAATACAGGAGGAAACCTTGTAATCCAATTTGCATTTGAAGAAGATGACAATGCCTGCAGACAGGAGAGCAGCAAAAGGCATAGCTGAGGGACCAGTAGACTTTGTCAACTGGGTCATGTGAATCTTCTTCAAGACATTTCAACACTGACTAAAGTACTTGAAGTCATCTTGGACACAAGTGTGGTCAGAACATTTAATTCCTTAATTTGACAATTATTTACTAGGTATCTCTTATATGCTGGGCACTGAGGAAACAGAAGTGAATAAAACAGACAAAAAATCCAATATTTTCCCTCACTGCATCCCTCCTTATCTCCCTCCCTCCTCCCCTCCCTCCCTAAAATGTTAATTAAGTGGTTTCTCTGTGCCACACACTCTATTAAGAGCTTGTACTTCTTTGCACGGCAGCTCTTTACTACATCGTCCCTTGGTCAAATCCTTTGGTCATTAACATCTAAATTGGGTCATAAGGAGATGGTACTTAGCATAACTTTTATCATTATTTTAATTGTCACCAATGCCCTGCTTTTCTCTATATTCTAATAGCAGGTTTTCTGAGGCAATGTGAGTTGGAGAAAGAACTTTAGAGCATGTCCTCCAGTGAAGAGTGTGGGCTTTACACAATAAATCTCAAGTTATCTTTTTGTGAAAGAGCAACACATTCAGTATTGGAGGACTTGAATTCCCCTTCCCATTCAACTATTTGTAAATTGTAATCTTGGGCAGAATGCTTATTTTTTCATGTACAAAGTAAAAACATTGAATTGTGCAATCTCCACAGCCCCATTCAGCTATAAGTTTCTTCTGTGGAAATTGACCTGGGATTTGGAATCAGGGAACTTTGATATTTCTCATTGGCTTGTGAGCTTGGCAAAGTCACTTGATGTTTCAGAAGCCAGGTTCCTCATCTGAAAACGAAGAGAGAAATTATGCTATCTAGAATTGTAGACCCAGCATTTTAACACAATGCCTGGCACTTAGTAAGAACTAAAAAGCTATTTTTCAATGGATGAATAGAATACTTTCTATATTGTGAAAATTAAATGAGATCAGGCATGTAAAAAGAAGTTGAAACTATATAGCAATGTTTCAATAAGAGTTCATATACTTATTATGAACTCAGTTTATGTGTATTCTGGGCTCACCATAGCTCTTTATCCAGCATTATTTGTTAAAATGAGGGTACATCTCCAAATTCCTCAGCACACATTAAAACAACAGAAGGTAAGGCTGGAAAAGAAAAATGAGTGTGTATGCCATTTAATGAGCTATTAAACTTTCCATCAGAAAGCCAGAAACTCAGAGGGAGTTCAAAATAGCAACTTCTGTATAACCAGCCAAATAATAAGCTCCATTTAAGAGCCAGCAATCCATTCTTAGCATGCCTACAAGATCAACTAAACAGAAAGAAAGCCAGCTTTGGCTCTGACTTCCCTGGAAGGTAACTGTATTTATCATCTTTAACATTTCCAATTTCTAGGCAACACCCTGTTAATATGGACTCCCAGGTTTTATATGAGAATGAGAAGTAGTTTAAAGTCTGGAAATTTGCCTCTGCTACAGAGTCTTTGTCTTAGGTTGGAATTTTTGTCAAGTGATGGTTGAATTTCAACCTGCCAATGTTATTTAAATGCCAGGGAGGTTGTTCACCCTGGTCCTCACCCCCTATCCTACCACTCAAGTTTTTCAACTGTTGCTTCCCTATACTTGAAAGAGTTGTAGGCGGCACCAGCTGTAGTTTGATCTGGCTATGATGATCAGTAGACTTCTCATTTTTCCCATGAATCGTTGCTCTCATTGACAATAGTTTTGAACTTGAGGTAAATTTCCATGTTCTCAAAAGACTAAAGAGAATTCCTTAGGTATGTGATATAAAGAAAGAAATTGCCTTCTTATTTCTGTTTCCATCTAGAAAGCAGGCCAGTGGGAAAGCTGGAACAAAGTCTAAGCTAAATTAACATGCTGGTGCCGGTATTCACTATTTATATATTGTACCAGGAAACCTCCTGGTGGCCTTGTGGAGTGGGCTGGAAAGGAGGGAAGGCAAAGATGGCTGTGTGTAAAAAGGGCATGGTAAGTAAGAACTAATGTTTTCTGGTATGGGCCAGATAGTTTATTAGAAAGAACAGCAGCAAAAATAGAAGCAACACCAATAACAACAAAACAACTACCATTTAACTGAGTACCTTCTATTTGTCAGGTACTCTACAAGGTCCATCATGTCACCAACTTATTCCTTAAAAAAAGCATGTGAGATTTTCACAAATGAGGAATGGAGGTAAAGAGAAGTTAAGTGATTTACTCAAAGTTATGTAACTAGAGTTCAAACCCAGGTCCATCTCAATCTACAGCTCGGGGTATTTCCATTTCATCATGCCAGGAAGGATCAAGAAGGGGCCTCAAGAACTTTTGAATGTGGCCTTATCTTTCTCGATCCCTGATTTCCAGGGCTGATATGAGGGAAGATGGAGTTGACTCAGGCCTGTCAGAGTAACCCTTTTTTGCCTGGAGGATGAAAGCATTTCAATTGTGTGTGTGTGTGTTTTTTTTCTTCTTTAAAGCTAAAACTAGTCTAAATTATGAGGCCTTGGCAAAAGGAAAGAGGAGTGGTAAAAAAGGTAAAGAGCATCCTGGTGATGTTTGCAAACCATCGGCAGGTGTGTAGATCAGTTGCATAGAGGCCCAAAGGGAAACACAGCCCAATAAGGAATGAAAGCAGAGATAGATTATGTCTGGCTGGGTGGAAGGATGACTCCCCAAAGGCTTCCAAAGGCTTCATGCATGAGTTGGTTTTTGAGCTGTGCTTTGAAAGGGAGGCAGAATTCTGGCAGATAGAAATGGGTGTATTCCAAAAAGTCAAATAATGAAAGTCTTTTAGTTGTATCCCAGACAACAATGTGATTTCAGGTAGGAGAAACTCACTCCTTTAATGCAAGCATCTTCTTGGTCAACGAAAAAAGCTGACCCCAGCAGTTTGCTCTAGTGGATACCATTATACTCTAATAGAAAGCGCCTTGAACTTGGAGTAGAAGACCTAGTTTAAAATTCTAATTCTGGCACCGAAGTAGGATTTAATCACTCTGAAACTTATTTCCTTCAGCTGTAAAGCTGTACCTTCCTCTAAGCTTTTAGAAAGGTTCAAATAAGATAAAGTAGATGGAACTGTTGCAAATGTGAGGAATTATCATTTCCTTTGGAAAGTGTGTTTCCCCAGTCCATTCCAGATATTTCTGGGGATAGTGGCTTCCATTGGAAAGTTCCTTCCAGTTTCATTGGCTAAATGACTTGCCATAGGCCATTTAATCATTTAAGTCAAAGCTTTCAAGGTGTTTGAATTTCACAAGCAAGTAACTGATCAAGATAAACTTTGGATACAACTTTCTATACATTAAAGTAGGTCATAAAAAAGTCCATCACATTTGCACACAAAGCACACATAGCACACACACACACACACACACACACACACACACACACTATCATCTGTCCTCACCAGTCCTTTATTAAAGAAAGACATTTGGACACCAAAAAAGTAGGAAGAACATAGCCTCAGTAAAATGTCGGTCCTTTAAATGGGATAAGTGTAGCTCTATGAGAAATTCACTGTGTTGTTGCTCTGTTGGAGAAGGTGGAAGCATCAAGTCACGTGGGGCCCTATTTAAAGCTTCCCAAAAAGTTTGCCAGGAACGCCTTATTTTATTTATTAATTTATTTATTTTGGTGGTCATTCCATATGCTTGAGAATAGATTTCTAGGTATTGTTCTTCTGTAGGTTGAGGCAAAATTTAAGACATGCAAAGTATCTTTTCAATGTGTTTACATTCTTAGCCCTCAGTACAGTACCTGAGATGGAGCACTTACACAATGCAGGTGCATAATGATTATGAAAGCAAATTAATTATTTTATTTATTGTTTGAAGGTGTTTTGTGTTTAGCCTTGCAAACAGGAACTGTGGTGGAGATGTAGCATAGGTGCATTTAATCTACAAGCTGAATTTAGACCTAACCTCTTCCCAAGCCCCATCTGTCCTTCCCATCTAGATTCTACTCTATCATCTCCTCAGATAGGTTAATATTAGATTGTCTTATAGGAAAATGGCTCAAACTCTGAACAAGTAGGGGCATTTTAGAGTTGTTCCACATATCTCATTTACTGCTAAGGATTTTCTAGTTATGTTAAATGCGATAGGGTTTGGATTTCCAAGTATCCACATAAAGACTCGTTCCTTCCTTTCAGGGGTTCTCCAACTGTGATAAACATATAATTACAGAGTCGTGTACACAAACTCATGAACCTGAACTTTGGGGATAATTTGCAAGTTTTTCAAGGGTATTTTTTTCCAAGTTCAAAATTCCATTTTTATTGTAATTCATATTTTTTCCCATTAAATTTCAGCCAACTTTTCTGTTGTATTTAAATTTTTTTTACACATTAAAAAAAATTAGTTTCGGCTCTCTGCTCCTCCTGTTCGACAGACAGCCGCGTCTTCCTGCGCAGTGCCAGCACGACCGTGAGACACGATGGTGAAAGTCGGTGTAAACTGATATGGCCGTATTGGACGCCTGGTCACCAGGGCTGCTTTTAACTCTGGCAAAGTAGATATTGTCGCCATCAATGACCCCTTTATCGACCTCAACTACATGGTCTACATGTTCCAGTATGATTCCACCCATGGCAAATTCAAAGGCACAGTCAAGGCTGAGAATGGGAAGCTTGTCATCAATGGAAAGACCATTACCATCTTCCAGGAGCGAGATCCTGCCAACATCAAATGGGGTGATGCTGGTGCTGAGTGTGTTGTGGAGTCCACTGGTGTCTTCACTACCTTGGAGAAGACAGGGGCTCACTTGAACGGTGACGCCAAGAGGGTCATCATCTCTGCCCCTTCTGCGGATGCCCCCATGTTTGTGATGGGTATGAACCATGAGAGTATGACAAGTCCCTCAAGATTGTCAGTAATGCCTCCTGTACCACCAACTGCTTGGCCCCCCTGGCCAAGGTCATCCATGATAACTTTGGCATCGTGGCGGGACTCATGACCACAGTCCATGCCATCACTGCTACCCAGAAGACCGTGGATGGTCCCTCTGGGAAGCTGTGGCGTGATGGCCAAGGGGCTGCCCAAAACATCATCCCTGCTTCTAATGGTGATGCTAAGGCTGTGGGCAAGGTCATCCCTGAGCTGGATGGGAAGCTCGCTGGCATGGCCTTCCATGTCCCTGCCTCCAATGTATCAGTTGTGGATCTGACCTGCCGCCTGGAGAAGGCTGCCAAATATGATGACATCAAGAAAGTGGTGAAGCAGGCATCAGAGGGACCCCTCAAGGGCATCCTGGGCTATACTGAGGACCAGGTTGTTTCCTGTGACTTTAACAGTGATACCCACTCTTCCACCTTTGATGCTGGGGCTGGCATTGCCCTTAATGACCACTTTGTCAAGCTCATTTCCTGGTATGACAATGAATATGGCTACAGCAACAGGGTGGTGGACCTCATGGTTCACATGGCCTCCAAGGAGTAAGAGCCCCTGGGACCACCAGTCCCAGCAAGAAGAGGCTCTCAGCTAGCTACCGGGGAGTCCTTTTCCCAAATTGATCCCCCCAACACACTGAGAATCTCCTGATTTCGTTTCCATCCCAGACCCCCTGAATAAGGGGAGGGGCTGAGGGAGCCCTACCTTGTCACACACCACCAATAAAGTTCACTGTACCCAGCCAAAAAAAAAAAAATTAGTTTCAGATGTACAAAGCAATGTAATAGTTATACATTTCACCCCTCACAAAGTGATAAACCCCCTCCCCCAATATATTGGCTCTCTGACATCATATCTATCTATTACGATTCCATTGACTCAATTCCCTATACTTATTCCATATCCCATGAATATATATAGTTGACATACAATATTATTCAGCTTAGGAGTACAGTAAAGTGGTCAAGCATCTACACGATTCATGAAGTAGGGTGCCCATCTGAAGACATGTGCCTATCTGACACCCTACAAAGTATTTACAATATTATTGATTATATTTCCCAAATTGTCTCATATCCCTGTGATGATATTGTAGTTACCAATTTATGCTTTCTAATCCCTTCCCTTTCTCCCTCATCCTCACCCCCTTCCCAACTAGCAACCATCAGTTTTTCCTTTATATCTCTGAGACTATTTCTGTTTATTTTGCTCATTTATTCAGTTCTTTAGATTCCACATACAAGTGAGATCACATGGTATTTGTCTTTCTCTGACAGCCGTATTTCACTTAGCTTAATATTCTCTAGGTCCGTCCATATCATTGCAAATGGTAAGATTTCATTCTTCTTTATAGCTAAGCAATGCTCCATTGTATAAATGTACCACAGTTTCTTAATCCAGTCATCTACCGATGGGCATTTCGGTTGTTTCCAAGTCTTGGCTATTGTAAATAGTGTTGCAATGAACATAGGGGTGCATATATTTTTTCAAATTAGCATCCTGGGTTTCTCTGGATAGATACCTAAGAGTGGAATTGCTGGGTCATAAAGAAGCTCCATTTCCAGTTTTTTGAGATACCTCCATACTGATTTCCATAGTGGCTGCACCAATCTGCAATCCCACCAAGAGTACACCAGGATTCCCTTTTCTCCACAACCTCACCAGCATTTGTTGTTTGTTGATTTATTAATGATAGCCACTGTGACCAGAGTTCAGTGGTATCTCATTGTGGTTTTTATTTGCATTTCTCTAATGATTAGTAAGGTTGAACATTTTTTCATATGTCTGTTGGCCATCTGTATGTCCTCTTTAGAGAAATGTCTCTTCATATCCTCTGCCCATTTTTTAATTGAGTTGTTTGTTTTTTGGTGTTGAGTTGCATGAGTGTTTTAAAAAATTTGGATATTAATCCCTTATCAGATATATCATTGGCAAATATCTTCTCCCATTCAGTAGGCTTGTTTTTTATTTTATTGATGATTTCCTTTGCTGTGAAAAAACTTCTAAATTTGATGTAATCCCATATGTTTATTTTTTCTTTTACTTCCCTTGCCCTAGGGGATATATCAGTAAAAATATTACTCAGGGTAATGTCTGCAAATTTACTCTCTATATTTCCCTTAGAAGTTTTATGGTTTCAGGTCTTACATTGAAGTCTTTAATCCATTTTGAATTTATTCTCATATATGGCATAAGGGGGTGATCCATTTTCATTTTTTTGCACATGTCAGTCCAATTTTCCCAGCACCATTTATTAAATAAACTATCTTTATCCCAATATAAATTCTTGCTTTTGTTGTCATAGATTAAAAGACCATATATAGATGGATTCATTTCTGGGCTCTCTATTCTGCCCCACTGATCTATGTGTCTGTTTTTATGCCAGTATCATACTGTTTTGACTACTGTAGCCTTGTACTATGATTTGATGTCAGGTAGTGTGATACCTCCGACTTTGTTCTTATTTCTCAGGATTGCCTTAGCTATTTGGGGTCTTTCATGTTTTCATATACCTTTTGGGATTATATTTTCTATTTCTGTGAAAAATGCCCTTTGTAGTTTGATGGGAATTCCACTGAATCTATATATTGCTTTAGGCAGTATGGGCATTTTAACTATATTAATTCTTTCTATCTCTGACCATGTTATGTGTTTCCATTTATTTGTGTCTTCTTTAATTTCTCTCTTCAATGTCTTATAATTTTCTGAGTACAGGTCTTTACTTCTTTGGTTAAATTTATTCCTAAGTACTTTATAGTTCTTGAAGCAACGTAAATGGGACTGTTTTCTTAGTTTCTCCTGATATTTTGTTATTGATGTTTACAAATGCAAGTGATTTTTGAATATTGATTTTGTATCCTACTACCTTATTGAATTCATTTATCAGTTCCAATAGTTTTTTGATGGAGCCTTTGGGGTTCTCTATGTATAGTATCATGTCATCTGCATATTAGGACACTTTTGCTTCTCCTTGTCAACTTGGATGCCTTTTATTTCTTTTTCTTGTCTGATTGCTGTGGCTAGAACTTCCAGAACTATGTTGAATACAAGTGGAGAAAGTGGACAGCCTTGTCTTGTTCCTGATCCTAAGGGGGATGGTTTTAGCTTTTCCCCATTGAGATGATGCTAGCTGTGGGTTTATCATAAATGGCCTTTATTATGTTGAGATATGATCCCCTATTCCCACTTTGCTAAGAGTTTTTATCATAAATCGTTGCTGGATTTTGTCAAATGCTTTTTCTGCAACTATTGATATGACCATGTGATATTTATTTTTTATTTTGTTGATGTGGTGTATCACCTTAATTGATTTGTGGAATTTTGCATACCAGAGATGACCCCACTTGATTGTAATGTGTGATCTTCCTAATATATTGCTGAATTTTGTTTGCTCATATTTTGTTGGGGATTTTTGTATCTATGTTCATTAGGGATATCGGCCTGTAGTTTTCTTTTCTTGTAATGTCTTTGTCTGATTTTGGGATCAGAGTGATAGTGGCCTCATAAAAAGAGTTTGGGAGCCATCCCTCCTTCTGGATTCTTTGGGATAGTTTGAATAGAATAGGTGATAATTCTTTTTTGAATGTTTGATAAAATTCACTTGTGAAGCCATCTGGTCCAGAGCTTTTGTCTTTCGGGAGCTTGTTTATTACTGATTCAATTTCCTTGGTAGTAATTAGTCTATTCAGATTTTCTGTTTCTTCTTGAGTTAGCCTTGGGAGGTTGTATGCTTCCAGAAAATTGTCAATTTCTTCCAGATTGTCAAATTTGTTGGCATGTAGTTGCTCATAGTATTCTCTTAAATTTGTTTTTGTATTTCTGTGGTGTCTGTTGTCCCTTCTTCTCTTTCATTCCTGATTTTATTAATTTGAGTCTTCTCTCTCTCTCTCTCTCTCTCTCTCTCTCTCTCTCTCTCTCTCTCTTTTGATGAGTCTGGCTAGAGCTTTGTCTATTTTGTTTATCTTCTCAAAAGGCCAGCCCTTGGTTTCATTGATCTTTTATATTGTTTTTCTGGTCTCTGTTTTGTTTATTTCCACTCTGGTCTTTATTGTCTCCTTCCTTGTACTCCCTTTGGGCTTATTTTGCTGTTCTTTTTCCAGATCTCTGAGGTGTGAGGGTAATCTGTTCATCTGAGATTTTTCTTGTTTCTTTAGATAGGCCTGCACTGCTATGAACATCTCTGCTTTTGCTTCATTCCAAAGATTTTGGGTAGTTGTGTTTTCATTTTTATTTGTGTCAACGTATCTTTTGATTTCTTCCTTGATCTCATTTTTGACCCACTTGCTATTTAGTAACATGTTATTCAGCCTCCATATATTTGTGTGCTTTCCAGTTTTTTTTCTTGTAGTTGATTCCTAATTTCATAGCACTGTGATCAGAGAGGATACTTGACATGATTTTAGTTTTCTTAAATTTATTGAGACTTTTTTCCTGGCCTAATATGTGGTCTATATTGGAAAATGTTCCATGTGTCCTTGAGAAAGATGTATTGGGTTGTTGGAAAAGTCAAGACACATTTTTGTAACGAAAAACAGAAGAAATACGTCATGACTTTTTGACAGCCCAATATATTCTGTAGCTTTGGGGTGAAATGCTATGAAAATATCGATTAAATCCAACTGGTCTAATGTGTCATTTAAGGCTGCTGTTTTCATATTGATTTTCTGTCTGGAGAATCTGTCCTTTGTTGTCAGTGGTGTGTTGAAGTCCCCTACTATGATAATGTTACTGTTGATCTCTGTCTTTATGTCTGTCAATGTCTGTTTTATATATTTAGGTGCTCCTGTGTTAGGTGCATAGATGTTTACTAGGGTTATGTCCTCTTGTTGGATCAACCCCTTTATTATTATGTAGTGCCCTTCTTTGTCATTTATTATATTCTTCGACATAAAGTCTGTTTTGTCTGATATAATTATTGCTACTCCAGCTTTTTTCTCAGTTCCATTTGCATGAAATATCTTACTCCATCCCTTTTCTTTCAGTCTGTGTGTCTTTTGATCTGAGGTGAGCCTCTTACATACTGTGTATGTAAGGGTCTTGTTTTCTTATCCACTCAGCCACCCTATGTCTTTTTTTTTTTTAAGATTTTATTGGGCAATTGGGGGAGGGGAACAGCGTTGGGGAATCGGGGAAGGGGAACAGAGATGTTGCTGTCTTTTTGCTCTTCAGTCTAGTTGCAGAGGACGTTGCTTCACTGTTGGTATCGTCATTGTGCTCTTCCCGGATGAGGCAGATTGGTTACCAGCCTCTGGATAGTCACTCACCGGGGCTATTGGCAGCTCGCACTGGGTGCCAGCCGCTCACGCTGGCTGCTGGACACTCACTGTAGCCTTGGCAGCCCCCTGCAGCAGGGGCTGCAGCCTACTACATCACCGGGGCTCGCACAGCCCAGCTCCAGGTGGAGCTGTTGATATTGTAGAGGACAGTGTCACTGGCCCTCATATGGGGGATCCGAACTGGGGCCACTGGCATCCCAAAACCAAGGCGCCACTCGGCTGGCCCCACCCTATATCTTTTGATTGGAGCATTTAATCCATTTACACTTAACTTGATTATTGATAGGTGTGTAGTTTTTGCCATTTTGTTATTTGTTTAACTGGTCTTCATTAATTGGATTGTTTTCCTCTTTCTTCTGCTTAAAGAAGCCCTTTTAATATTTCCTGCAATGATGGCTTGGTGGTAATGAATTCCTTTAGCTTATTCTTTTCTGCGAAGCCCTTTATCTCTCCTTCAATTTTAAATGATAAAGCAATCTATGTTGTAGGCCTTTGTTGTTGTTTTTTAATCACTTTAAATATTCCTGAAAGTCTTATGGGAGCTTTCTTGTAAGTTACTTGCTGCCTGTCTTTTGCGGCTTTCAGGATTCTGTCTTTATCTTTAACCCTTGCCATTTTAACTATAATGTGTCTAGGTGTGGGCTTCTTTGGGTTCATCTTGATTGGACCCCTCTGCATTTTCAAGGGTATTTTTGATCTATCATAATTTCTAATTTAGCACATTGAAGTTAATGATTTGCCTTTTCCTTTGAAGTAAATGATGGATTTGAATCATTGAGCCAAACCACTCAAGGCTTGTAAGTTTACTGGCAGTAGAGTTCTTGTTAATACTGTACTTAGGTGACCCAGCAAGTTAGGAGGAGAATACCAAGACACTCCTTAAGAATTGGAAGGTGAACTGAAAAAGAAACCTATTTTTTGTTTGTGGTGGTATATTAATCAGCTATGACCATAGTGATGCCATGCAATAAATTAGCCCCACGCTCAGTTATTTAAAATAACAACCACTTATTACACTCTTAGGTCCGTGGCTCAGCTATCTAGGCTGTGGTCACTTGGGCAGCTCTGCCTCCAACTGTGAGTCAGCCAGGCTTCGCTTTAGGTTTGGGTTTGGGCTCAGTTTGTTTTGTGGTCCAGTCTTAAAAGGCAGGAGTTACCTAAAGCATGCTCTTTTCATGCAAGAGGGCAAGCCCAACCATGAAAGCACTGTTCAAGTTTATGCTTATGTCAGTGCTAATGACATATTGTAAAAAGAAGTCAAATGGCCAACCACAAAGTCAAGGGCTGGGAAACGCATTGTAACTACTGTGAGTCCATGACAAAGGTGTTCAATACAGAATTCTAAACAGAGAGTTAAAGAACTGTGATCAGTAATTTATACTACCACAGGCAAGGAAGTCCAGATACACTACAGAAGGAGGGGTTTTCTAGGCCAAAAGGACCAAACTCTGCTTGACAAGTTAAGTTCTCCTTCAGACTATTAAGTTAGCACCCTTTCTTTCCCAAGTCAGTGACTTAATTTTTTTCCTATTAGGTTTTACAATAGTTTTGTTGCCAATTCTGGGTTCTGGTTGCCATGCTTGATTTCCCCAGAGCTAACATATGACAAATAGATGAATGTGGAATAAAGTTTCGCCAGTCATACTGGAAAATCCAGTCCTTTTCAGTTTTTGTGATCTATAAATCCCAACTCTCAAATAGATCACTGATAAGCTGAGACAAGTTACTTAACCTTTCTATGCTTCAGTTTCTGTACTGATTAAACAGGTCTAATAATGATATTTACTTCATAGGATTCCTGAGAAGAAATAATAAAATAATACAAGTAAAGCACTTGTTACAATAATTCCTCAATAAATGCTTTTTTTGCTACTAGTATTAGAACAACTTTCAGGGAGTTTATCCTACAGATGGACAAAAGAGCATGACTCAAACATGTTATGTCAAGCTCTCAGGATAACTGGAGAAGGAAGAGTACTTGAGTAGTACTTTTAAATGATATTGTCTGAAAATAGAACAAAAATGGATATCAACATATAGGCCTCAGTTCAACATGGCTGCTGAAAATCAACAGCTTCTCATTTCTCTATTGCACTATTATTTTACATGTTCTTCTCATGGTCAGGAAACATTGTTAAACAGGCTGTCACAGTTTTCACTGGAAGAAAAAGTGACATCTGGAAGCACTGTGCATAGGTTCTTTCAGCCTCATTCTTTACTTTGCCATGCTCCAAGCATTAGAACTTTGGAATGTGTTCATTAGTCCAAATTTGTAGGAAGTATCATTCTGGAAATCTTTTCACAAATCACAAACCTGTCTGGATACAGTGACTTAGGACATAGACAGCTCTCAGGAAATATCAGAGTTTCCTTTGACTTTGTGAGATTTTGATCAAATGCTGGGCTGCAAGTTTTGTGCCCTGACAGTATCACAGCCTCTGTGGCATTGTCCCAGGAGCGATTACTGCTGTTTGAAATAAAAATTAAGAGTCTGGCAACACTCTTTATTGTAGTGGTTCTCAAAGGAGATGTTACAATATTATCAGTGTGCCATGGATCCTTCATGTTTGCCTACAAATTTTGATCAATGTGTACAATTAATTTTTGCCACAACTGCAGATAAATATCATTATAATGATTTCTGTCAGATGTAAGGTTGTGCTGACTGAGACTTAGAGAAAGCCCTGTCAAGTAGAAAAAAACCTGCTGACAGTAAGAAGAGGCTAATCATGGTATCAAGTCAGCATCAAGAAAAAAGCACGGGTTTCTTGTAATACTCAAGAACTTTGCTTTGTTGGTATATTAGGGGCCTTAGTCAGGAAAGTAAACATAAAATAGTCTGCATTGGGTTGAAGAACAATCAACAAAGAGGATAAAACAATAGTTTTTTGGTAGACACTGTGAAGAATTACCCTATTTTAATAGAATTGTGCTGTATTATTTATTGTTACTTTCTATCTCTTAATTGCTTTAATGTGGGGGCCAAATTCTGGTATTTGAAAGGCTGACAATTACTAAGTTAGCCTCACAGAACTTTGTCCTTCAAATGCTATCAGGAGAGAAGCTTAGTACTTACCCATTGGTTGGGACTCTGGGATCGATGTGCTTATGTATGGATTCCAGGAAGGCTTTGGGACATGAAAAAGCACAAAAATACCTGAGGGATGGCAAGTTTGAAACTTCCTCATATTGAAAAGCTGAGGGGAAATCAAAAGCTCTAAAAATAACAAAGAATAAATATACAGTTAATAAAAAGTTGGTACATATAGGATTTTGAAGGGGTACAGTTCCAGTGGTTGAATACATATTTTTTGAATAGACAAAAGAATGAATGAATTAGTCAATAGATAAATAACCCTTAACACATATCGTGGATTTATAATGCATCATACATGTATAGAACTTACTTAAGAAGGCAGGTATTGCTATGCCCATTTTGCCATTAATTGTTTAAAGCAAGAAATTAAATAACTTGTTCAAGGTGAGATAGTAAATAGTAGAGCTGGGATTTAAATTTAGAGTTACTTAATAACAAAAACCTATTCTATCAAGCTACTAATGTTAAGCAAAAAGCTGTAGATCTATTTACTACAGATCATCTCAAATTTAACCTTCAGAAAAGTTAAAACTGGTCGTGTCTTTCTCCTACTAAAGCCCTATGAGGGTTTTCTAATCATTCAGAGAATGAAACATAAACTCCTTACCAAGGCCGAAAAGGTTCCACAGGAATTGGCCCCTGCTCAACTCTGGGTCTTCATCTTTTTTGCATTGGACTCTTCTTGTTTTTCTAACCAACCAAGCTTGTTCCTGCCCCCAGAGGCTTATATTTGCTGACTGGAATATACTTTTTCAAATCTTTCAGATCTCTGCACAAATGCCACCTCTTAGGAAAGCACTCAATGATCACCTTGTCTAATTGTATGTTTTATGAGGTGCGATAAAAAAATACAGTGAATGTTTAAATTAAAAAAATGTATTACAGTAAAAGACACATTGCCCCTCAAAATACTCCTTCTTGCTTCAAACACACTTATCCCATCATTCTTGCCACTTTCTGAAGCAGTTCTGAAAGCCTTCTTTCGTGAGTGTCTTTAGTTGCACTGTCATGGCTGCCTTGATGTCCTGAACTGGTTCAAAATTTTTACCTTTCATAGTCATTTTGATTTTGGGGAACAGCCAGAAGTTGCACAGCGCCAGATCCAGTGAACAAGGTGGATGAGGACACACTATAATGTTTTTATTTGACAGAAATTGCTGTACCAGAAGTGATGTGTGACATGGAACATTATCATGATGGAGGATGAAATACAGACACTCACAATCACACTTCCTATTTCCTTGCCTTATTGTATTATTCACTAAGATGAGGTATTTTGTTTACTTGTGTATTCTCACTCCTACTGGTATGTGAGTGCCAAAGTTCCCTCAGTGTCATCACTGTAGTCCTAGGTCTTAAACAATGGCTGACACATAGTAAGTACTCAACTAATATTTTTTAAATGAATGAATGAATTCACCCTCTGAAGCAAAGGCTGTGTGATGGTTGTAATCATGAAAACATTTCTTTTGTCTGGAAGATAGATTATACCTTGGAGGGTTAGGGAGGTGAAAAATAAAGTCTGGGTAACAGTTGTCATTTTATGAAAGCACAAGATTGATCAAGGAACGTAATACCCCAGCCTGTAAGAATAAGACAGCGAAAAGATGAAGTTGAAACAGAATTGAAAAGGTTGAAAATCTGTGGTTATATTCTCACTGGTCGGGTTAAACTTCATGACCTCAAAACGGTGCAGGTAAATATGAATTTTGGCCAAAGGTAGTTGATGACAAATTTTTCCACAGGGTCACAAGACAGACATAATTTTAATGCAAATAACCTTCCATAGCAAGGGCAGTGTCTTATTTGTGAGTGTGATTCCAATGGAATATTTTAAAGTGTTGCAGTGATTTTGGCCAGACACAGAACTGCAGAATTCAGAATATGTCGTCTGAATGTCAATTTGTAAATGCTTATCTCTAGGAAGTTTTAGAAGATGACAAATCAATTCCCATTCAGCTACTTATCCCAAGGTTAAGGCATCTCTGTGGCACAATCTCTAAGACCCAGATATAGTTTGGAATTTAACAGTTATTGTTTTGGGTTACAAGTGTAATCTAATGAAGTGTGTAGTAATATCATATGGTGAACACCTGGATGTTAATCTGCTTGGAGTAAGGCAGTGGATCTCTTCTGACCTTGTCATTGATATTGAATTTAACACTTCCAGTGGATGCATTTTGAGCAGCCCACCTCAAATGGATGTGATCTATTTCAATTTTCATTCTTCTTCCTAATCATTTAATACAGCTGAGCAACTCCTGGGACTTTGGTTCACATCATCAGTGTTACTCCCTGCTGCCAGTTGTGGGCTGGTTCATGATATAGCTAGAAATCGACCTTCATACAACACCTCTCTATCTCTACCACTGACCCTTATTCCAGAGGTGAGTAAGAAATCCATCTGCTACTTCTCCCTTGAGGGCCTCCCCCCACTAGCCCACAGAGGGCCTTGGTGGGTGTAGGATGTGTGAGAGATGGGAACTAGCAACATCTGTTTCCTTCATAATTAGAGTTAAACTGCTTTCAGAAGTTTTGTGCTGTGGAGTAACATTATGCACTAGTTCCTAGTTTCCATACATGGTAGAGCATAGCATGTAAGGCATAATTCAACCCTGATCAATTCCATTTTCCTAGATGAGCTGGTGGCTGCCAAAGGATATGGCATAACATTTATTTTTTCAGGATATTTGCACGGATTCTACTTGAATAACCTATTGTAGTTTCCATCCAAATCGTGTGAAGAAAACCTTTTTCTACACCAGATTCAAGTCAACATTAGATAATTATTTATCTAGCATTATTGCATAGGCAACTGGAGAATCCAGGTCTCAGGAAAGGTGCTGTCTATGTAAGCTCTTTTGAGAATGAATGTGTCAATCTAGAAAGTGGAATGAGTGACTTTGGGCAAAATATCCTCTTTGGATTCTAAGGATATGATATGATATTCTATTTGTACAAGTCAGATTAAAGTAGATTAATTTTAAAAACACACACACCTCTGTTTCTGTGTAACTGATGCAGGTTACATAGTTTTACTCTCTTATGGAAACAATTACAATTTACTTACTCAAAAACACAGTAAATATGGACCACAATGTCATCCTAGTCATTTATGAAGAGTCTGCTAGGTGCTGGGCCCTGTATTAGATATTATAGCTAAAGCTCATAAAATCAAGTAGTTTTAGAGATGAGATGACTGAGGCTTAGAGAGATTAAGTGATTTTGCTAAAGTCCCACAGCTGGTCAGTGGCAGCACTAGGATCTGAAGCAAAGTTCTTTCTGACTGTCCATTGTTTTTCCAACATCCATTTGCAATCAAATTTTGGGGTCCTATCCACCAGCAATGGGCTGGCTCCCTAAATAGATATGCTATTTCTGAGAGAGGGGCTCTGATGCATCCTTCTGAGATGCTATCACTTGGTGTATTAGGCACCAAAATACTTTGAGTATCATCTCTGTACTTTCTTAGCATCCATGAGAATGGGCACTCATGTCTGTTTTACCCACTGTTTTATTCCTAGCATCTGGTGAGTAGTAGGTGATTAATAAATAATTGGGTATACATGAGTGAATACATGAACAAATAAGCAAATGGCCCATACAAGCAGAGTCTAAAATACTTTCTTAAGTAGGAAGAAGTTAGATGATCAGATTTGAGTACTGTTGGTGGGAATGCAGATTGTTACAGATGCTATGGAAGGCAGTGTGGCTGTTCCTCAAAAAAATTAAGAATACAATTACCATATGACCCAACAATCCCTCTCCTGGATATCTACCCAAAAAAATCTGAAAACATTTATCCGTAAAGATACATATGCTCCAATGTTCATTGCAGCTTTATTTATGGTGGCCAAGATATGAAAACAACCAAAATGTCCTTCCATAGATGATTGGATAAAGAAGATGTGGTATATATACACAATGGAATACTACTCTGCCATAAGAAAAGATGAAATAGTGCCATTTATGACAACATGGATGGATCTTGAGATTATTATGCTAAGCAAAATAAATCAGACAGAAAAAGTCGAGAACCATACGACTTCACTGATATGTGGGTTATAAAACTGAAAGCAACAAAGGGGCAAGACAAACAGATAAAGAGACACAAACTCATAGATACAGAAAATAGTTTAGTGGTTACCAGAGGGTAAGGAGGAGAGGGTGATACATGAGGGTAAAAGGGATCAAATATATGGTGATGGAAGGAGAACTGACTCTGGGTGGTAAACACATAACAGGATATATAGACGATGTATTATAAAATTGTACACTTGAAACCTATGTAATTTTACTAACCATTGTCACCCCAATAAATTTAATTAAAAAAAATCAATTAAAAAAAGTCAAAAGCGAGAAGCAACAGAAATACCCTTAGTTCAAGTTATTGTCTCTGCCTGGACAGTCTACAAAGCTTTCCATATTTGGCTCAATCCCTTTAGAGTTCATCTCCCATGCTACTTCCTCAGAGTTGCTTTACTCAACCCTGTTTAGAGTTTACCTCAAATCTAGACACTTTTTGTCTCTTGATCCTGATTTATTTTATTTATAGAGCTCATGATCTAGACTATCCTGATTAGTCATTCATTTGCTTCGTCCCTTGTGTATTATTGGTTCTCCGCCTTTGGAAAGCTAGTTGGCATCCTGTTTATTTTCACCAGTGTCTCCCGTACGCAGGCACACAGTAGGCACTTAATTATATTTTGAGTTAATGAAGCCAAATCCCGGAAAATGGGCTTAACTCGGGGTTTCAGCAGTCAAGGTCCAGGAGAAGGGTCAAGGTTTCAGAAGCTGAAGATTAATTAAAGCAACAGCACATAGCTGATCTCCTGAAGCCTACATCCCTGTCTCTCTTGGAGTTGGGGACCTACACCTCATCCCAAGTCCTGTCTTAAAGTTCACCTACTCTCCATACCTTTTCCCCACAAAGACTGCTTGGACTGAACTATTTCTATCACTTAACTTTTCAAATTATTTTTCTGTAACTGAACACAGGGTGTAATGAAACAGAATCCATTCTATGACATCACCCTCTCCTGTCTCAGTTCAAAGGAGATAAGGCAGCCAACCAGTCCCTGGATGGAGAGAATTAAGAATCTTTTTGGAGAGACAGCATGTTGTTCTTGCATCTTTGAACTCCAGGAAGGGATCGTTCTTCAGGATTAGTCCATCCAGCATCATCCTTATCTCTCTGACCATTGTTACCATTTTGGTCCTTTTAGTTTTGTTTTATAAAATTCTATCAAACATTCTTCACAATCATCTCCATTGTATAGAGGAAGAAATGGAGGCTCATAGAGGTAGGAGAACCTGGCTCACAATCACCCAGCTGGAAAGTGGCACTGGAGGAATTTGAATCCAAGATAATCTAACTTTAAGGACCATACTTTCCCACATGGACATGTGAAGGAAAAGCCGCAGTTGTCCGATGCTAAACTTCTTATTTTGGCCCCAGTTACAACCCTGGGCTGCGGTGGTGGTAGCCTTCAGCCTGCTTTAGTCTGTGTCCTTTTGAAACTTTAATTGTATGGCTTTCTGCTTCCGAGAAGCACAGGTCATTATATCTAACCATTTTTGAGGCCAGGACGCTGTAAAGGGTTGGGGTGTGTTAGATGCCTAAAATGCCCTAATATTGAAAAGTCAAATAGTAGCTTGGAAATGCTACCCAGGACTGATCAACCTAAATAGGTCCAGCATCAGGGGCTGGCCCTCCTCACTCACTGGAGCCCGCTCTTTTCACTTCCCCTACGCTGGTGCCCCACTCAGACAGATGGCTTCATCTTCCCCTTCTGCCATCCTGTTGCCTTTCTCAGCCCAGGATTCAATCAATGAGTCCAAACAAAGTTAATCTGAGGTGGGCTGGCTAGGCGGACTCAGTATTAGGGCAGGAAATGCGAGTGCCCATCACTGTTGGGCTGTTGCTGAGAAAAGATGCCCGTTCTGGGGACAGTCTGTCATTTTCTAAAGATCACATTCTGTTCTTCATGGCAGGAAGGGAGATTTGTCTAAACTCAGATTGCCCTTGAGATAGTTATTTTCTGAGCCTGACGGGCTGGGAACAAATAGGGATATATCAGTAGCCCATCACTCCTGCCAAGTAAATGGATAGTAATAATCATCATAGTGTTATCACAGCTGATATTTATAAAGTGCTTATTAAATGCCAGTGTACACTCTGCATTACCTCACTTAATCCTCACACCAATCCTCTGAAGTGGATTATAATTATCTCCATTTTCCAGAGGCTCAGAGATGTTAAGGACTTTTCCCAAGTCAACACAGCGAGAAAGTGATAGAAGTAAGACTTGAATCCAAACACTTTACAGTGATTCTTAGCTGGGGATGATTTTGCTTCCCAGGGGACACTTGGCAATATCCAGAGATAGCTTTTTTATTAAATTTATTGGAGTGACATTGGTTAGTAAAATTATACAGGTTTCAAGTACATTATCTGTATATTATATTGTGTGTTCACCACCTGTAGTTAAATTTCCTTCCATCACCATGTATTTGGCCCCTTTTACTGTTTTCTACCTTCTTCTCCCCCCCTTTCCATCTGGTAACCAATATACTGTTGTCTGTGTCTATGAATTTTTCTTTGTCTTGTTCATTTGTTGCCTTCAGTTTTATATCCCACAAGTGAGTGAGATCATATGGTTCTCTACTTTTTCCATCTGATTTATTTTGCTTAGTATGATAATTTCAAGATCCATCTACGTTGCAGACATTTTTTGAAATAAGCTTTTTATTTTAGAATATTTACAGAAAAGCTTTGGGTATAGTAAGAGAGTTCCCACCTATCTTACACCCACTTCGTCCTATGAATAGCATCTCATGTTAATAATTAGTATGGTGCTTTTGTAACAATTAATGAGCCAATGTCAATCCATTGTTGTTATTATTGTTATTCTTATTTTCATTTATAAAATTTTCTTATTAGTTTTTCTATTTAGGTGTACAAAACAGTGCAATAGTTATACTTTTCACCCCTCACAAAATGACAACATCCCTCTCCCAATCCACTGCCCTACTCCCCCCACCCTGACATCATATATATCTATTACAATTCCATTGATGCCACTCCCCACACTATACTCCACATCCCATGACTATATATATATATATATATATATAAAATTATAGTTGACATACAGTATTATTCAACATCAGCTTCAAGTGTACAGTGCAGTGGTCAAGCTCCTACACTGTCCATAAAGTGGTCTCCCTAACAAGACATGTGACCATCTGACACCCTACAAAATATTTACAACATTCACTATATTCCCCAAACTGTCTTTCATATCCCTGTGGCAATATTGTAGTTAACCAATTTATGCTGTCTAATCCCTTCCCTTTATTCTTTATCCCCACCCATCTCCCATCTAGCAACCATCAGTTTCCTCTGTATCTCTGGGAATATTTCTGTTTACTTTGCTCATTTATTCGGTTCTTTAGATTCCACATATAAGTCACATCATATGGTATTGTCTTTCTCCGACAGACTTATTTCACTTAGCATAATGTTCTCTAGGTCCATCCATATTGTGGCAAATGGTAAGATTTCATTCTTCTTTTTTTAAAAACTTTTTATTATTATTATTAGTTACAGATGTACAAAAGAGTGCAATAGTTATCTTTTTCACCCCTCCCTTGTCTCCCTACCCCCCACCCCCGATACCATACATATCTATTACAATTCCATTGAATCCATCCCCACACTATATTCCACATCCCGTGACTATATAGGTGTTAAATTATAGTTGACATATAATATTATTCAGCAGCAGCTTCAGATGTGCAGTGCAGTGGTAAGGCCAATACACCGTCCATGAAGTGGTCTCCCTGACAAGACATGAGTCCGCTGATCCCCTAAGAAAAATATTTACAACCTTATTGATTATATTCCCTAAACTGTCTCTTCTGTCTCTGCAGTAGTATTGTAGTTATCAGTTTGTGTTGCCTCGTCCCTTACCCTTCACCCTCATGCACATCCCCATCTCATCTAGCCCTCATCAGTTTGTTCTTTGTGTCTCTAAGACTATTTCTGATTTCATTCTTCTTTATAGCTGAGCAATAGTCCATTGTATAAATGTACCACAGTTTTTTAATCCAGTCATCTACTTATGGGCATTTCGGTTGTTTCCAATTCTTGGCTATTGTAAATAGTGCTGCAATGAACATAGGGGTGCATATATTTTTTCAAATTAGCGTCCTGGGTTTCTCTGGATAGAAGCCTGAGTGGAATTTCTGGGTCATAAGGTAGTTTCATTTCCAGTTTTTTTAGATACCTCCATACTGGTTTCCATAGTGGCTGCACCAATCTGCAGTCCCACCAACAGTGCACCAGGGTTCCCTTTTCTCCACAGACTTGCCAGCATTTGTTGTTTGTTGATTAATTGATAAAAGCCACTGTGACCAGAGTTCAGTGGTATCTCATTGTGGTTTTTATTTGCATTTCTCTGATTAGTGAAGTTGAACATTTTTTCATATTCCTGTTGGCCCTCTGTATGTCCTCTTTAGAGAAATGTCTCTTCATATCCTTTGCCCATTTTTTAATTGGGTTGTTTGTTTTTTTGGTGTTGAGTTGCATGAGTGTTTTATAAATTTTGTTTATTAACCCCTTGTCAGATATATTGTTGGCAAATATCTTTTCCCATTCAGTAGGCTTCCTTTTTGTTTTATTGATGGTTTCCTTTGTTGTGAAAAAACTTTTAAGTTTGATATAATCCCATATGTTTATTGATTTGTTTTATTTCCCTTGTCTAAGGGGGTATGTCAGTAAAAATATTACTCACAGTAATGTCTACAAATTTATTCCCTATGTTTTCTTCTGGGAGTTTTATAGTTTCAGATCTTACAGTTAAGTCTTTAATCCATTTAGAATTTGTTCTCATATATGACATAAGTAGGTGGTCCAGTTTCATTTTATTCCATGTGTCAGTTCAATTTTCCCAGTACCATTTATTAAATAGACTATCTTTACTCCAATGTAAATTCTTGCTTCCATTGTCATAGATTAAATGACCATATATAGATGGATTTATTTCTGGGCTATCTGTTCTGTTCCATTGATCTTAATACATTATTATTAAATTATATACTTCATTCAGATTTCCTTAGTTTTATCTGACGTTCCTTTTCTGTTCCAGGATCCCATCCAGGATACCAATTAGTCATCTTTGTCCTTAGGTTTCTCTTGGCTGTGACAGTTTCTCACACTTTCCTTGTTTTCCATGACCTTCACAGTTTTGAGGGGTGCTGGTCAGATATTTTGTAGATCATCTTTCAATTTGTATTTGTCTATGTTTTTTCACAATTAGACTGGGGTTATGGGTTTTGGAAGGAAGGCCACAAAAGTAAAGTGTCATTCTTATCATATCATATCAAGGGTACATACTGTCAACATGATATCACTGTTGATGTTGACCTCGATCACCTAGCTGAGTAGTGTTTGTCAAGTTTCTTCACTATAAAGTTACTCTTTTATCCCTTCTTTTCATACTGTACTCCTTGGAACAAGTCATGATGTGTAACCCATACTTACAGAGTGGGAAGTTACACATCACCTCCCTGAGGGCTGAGTAGCTACATGACTTATTGGAGTTCTTCTGCAGAGGTAACTTATTTATCATCCCCATTTGTTTCATTATTCAATCATTTATTTATATAAGTTTGGACTCATTAATATTTATTTTGTACTTTGAATTATAGATTAATACTGCTTTATTCTGTTGCCCAAATTGTTAAAGCTTTGGCCATTGCAACCTCTTAGCTGGCTCCTGGTCCCTTTGATATCCTCCCATCATTGAGAGTTTGTGTGTGTGTGTTTTGATAACTTCCTTTTTCTCTGACACTAAGAGGTGTACTAGGCTCATCTTGTCTATTTCCTCCCCAGTCATAGAATCAGCCATTTCTCTGGAAACATTTTTGATTGACAATCAAAACTGATGCAAGTGGCCTCTAGTAGGTAGAAGCTGGGGATGCTGCTAAACATCTAACAATGAGCAGGACAGCACCTCACAGCAAAGAATTATCTGGTTGAAAATGTTAACAGTGTTAAGGTTGACAAACCTTGATCTAGTTCCAGAAGTTCGAATGTGTCATCTTGACAACTACTGCCTGCTCTTTACCAAACCTTCTGAGTAAAAATGTAGGAAAAGTGGGGACACAAACCATGGGCTGTTCCAACCAAAGTGAAAACATCAGGCTGATACCAAGGTTGTTTTGTATTCGCACAAATTTTCCTTGCCTTTCTAGTAGTATTGAAGGATGAGATATATTTGGAAAAAAGGGAAAAGATTGTTAAAGTAGAACACATAAGACAGAAGGAACAATGAATGAAAACATGAATTTTAGCATCTGCTAAATTAAAAATAAAAATTTGTGTCCCTGGGCAGCTCTATTACTTTTCCCTCTTTCCCTTCTAACAAATTCTGTTTAGTAGTGAGAAGTAAGACTCCTTTCCAATCCTCTGTAGGAGGATATTTTAGCATTCACTCTGGATAAATTATATGTCTAGAAAATACAACACAACACATGATAAGAGGACAGACCCATGGCTTGTTTATGTCCTCTCTTGATTAAGAAGAGTTAGTTTAGAGTGGGCCACAATTACTGCCTGATGTTTGGTTGTCACAACTTCCCAATACTTATTCATGTAAAATTTGTGTCTGTAATTGATTTTCATGCTATGGTACTTTCAGCTAATAAAGCTTGCATATTCTTCCTCATGTGAGCTTCTTTTTAGCATAGGACCATTACTTTATCCATCTTCCTCCTATAAACATGCAGCTACTCCCACCTATAGAACATGCAAATTCTTACAAACAAAAGAATAAAAGAATAAAACTATAAATGAAGACAAAAACCAGAACTTTCAAAGAAGCTTAGAGTTTATGAGATATGCTAGTTCAGTCTCTGGAACACCCAGATGTGTCCTTAGCAGATTGAAACAGATTCAGGGAAAACAAAGGGCCATCCAATGTGACTCATCCTTACCCCTCTTCCTTCCCCTTACCCCAGCACATCAATGATTCCTGACTGAAAGGTGGCTGTGTGCAGGGAAAGGGATTGTTTTTAGGCACATGTCTAGTTTGGGCTCGGTCACTACCTAGCTGGGTAACCCAGGAGCAGCCATTTAACCTTTCTGAGCACTCTGGATACTCACTTGTAAAATTGTGCTAATTTAGCTACCTCACAGAGTTGTAGAATCCAATGAAATGGTAAATATAAAGCATTTTTCATAATACCACATGTCTTAGACAATCCATAAATTTCAGCAATTAGACATACCAGAACACTCACATTATACTGATATGGTGATTAATAGAGGACTGCATTTCTGAGAAAAAGTGAAGCCAAGACAAGTTAGTTCAGCTATTGATCTTGGTTTCTTCATTTATAAATGATAAAGTGGGAAAAGATAATCTTTAAACATTTCATAGTTGCTAAAATCCTAAAATTATTTGATTCTATTAAATATGCATTGAAGTAATGAACATTAACCACTTATGACTGATATGCATACATACATACATACACCTACATACATACATACATACCTCCATATACCATCACCTTGGGGATTAGGATATCAATTAGGATAGGATATCATTAGGATAGGAATATAGGGGGCACAAACATTCAGACCACCAACTCTACTTTGCCAGATGGATATCTAATATAACATCGTCACCTGTCCATAACTAAATTCCTAATCTTTTCTCCAAACCAGCTATTTTCACTATCTTTCCTATCTCAATAGTGGGCAACTTGATCCTTTAAATTACTCAGGACAAAGTTTTAGAGTCCACTTTGCTGTACTCTATCTCCCATACTAATATCACATAATCAGAAAATTCAGTCAGTGTTGCTTTCAAAAACCAATCTGATTATTTCTCAAAATAATCGGAATCTGATTATTTCACACACCTGCATTGCTCCCACCTTTGTCCGAACCATCATTATCTCTTGTCTGGCATATCAAAATAGCCTCAGTGTTGCTTTCACTATGTCTTTCTCAACACATGTACTAGAGTGATATGAGTAATGTGTAAATCAGGTCATGTTATTTCACTGCTCAAAACCCTTCAATAGCTCTCCATACCATGAAAAATCTGATGATTAATTTTACACATCAAATATAATTCTGGGTGTTTCTGTGAGGGTATTTTTGGGGTGGGTTTAACATTAAAATTGGTAGCCTGGTTAAAGCCCATTTTCATCACTGATAGGAATGGGCCTCAACTAAACAGTTGAAGGTCTGCATAGAAAAAAACGGTTGACCTTCCTCTGAACGAAAGAGAATTCCTTCTGCCCCAATACAGTTGAACTTGGTGAGACATCAGGTTTCTTCCTGCCTTCAGACTCAAACTGAAATATTGGCATTTTCTGGGTCTAGAGCCTACTGGTCTTAGATTGGAACTAACCATTAATTCCGCTGGGTCTCCAGCTTGACAATGGCAGGTCTTGGCCCTTGCCAGACTCTATAATCATGTGAGCCAATTTCTTATAATCTCTCTCTCTCTCTCTCTCTCTCTCTCTCTCTCTCTCTCTCTCTCTCCATTTCTCCCCCTTTCTCCCTCTCTCCCTCCCCCCTCAACCTCTCTCTCTCTCTCTCAACACACACACACTCACACACACATTCTATGGGTTCTGTTGGTTCTGTTTCTCTGTAGAACCCTGACTAATATACTTAATAAAATCCACAGTTATTACAATGATGTGTAAGGCCCTATACAACTACCTCTCACTACTACCTACTCATCCCTTTAGGCCAGGGTCAGCAAACAGTGGCCTGTCGTTGGTGGCAGCTTTCATATCACAGTGGCTTTCATTCCACTCAACTCTTTGAGTGGTTGTTATGAAGACTGCATGGCCCTCAAAGCTCTTTTATGATCTGGACCTTTACAGAAAAAGTGTGCTGACCCTTGCTGTGATCTCATATTGGTCTCCTTGTAGCTCTAAGAAAGGTCCAGAACTCCCCTGCCTCAGGACCTTTGCATTTGCTATTCCCTCTGCCTGGAGTGCCCTTCCCTCTGATATCTGCATGACTCTTTCCTCACCTTCTTCAGATATTTGGTCAAAAGTCATCATCTCAAAGAGGTATTCCCCTCCCACTGCTCCCAAGTCCTCTTTCCTGCTGTGTTTTCCCCCATATCACTTATTATTATTTACCTTATTAAGCATTTTATTCATTTTGATTCTCATCTCTCTTTTTCCACTCAATGTAAACTCCATGAGAGTGTGCTTTTTGTTTCATCTTTTCCCCGTTGAATCACTAGTGCCATGGATAGTGGCTGGCACAGAAGATGTCCAGTGGAAATATTGAGTGAGTGAATGGAATCCTCATGTTTCTAGGCTGTTGAACTTTGTCTCCTGGTTAAGACATCAGAGATTGAACCATATGGGTCACAGATTCAATAGGGCTTCACATGTTTATTAGCTCATATATATGGAGATCAGCACAGAATCACACTGAACGAAACTGCAGTCCGAACAAACAAGTATATAGACATATATTCCATTTCCTCAGAGAACACAAAAAAGGAGGACTGGATGCTTTAGGCATTTTAAAACCATTTCTTTAAATAATTTTATTTAATTGACCATTCTCCTGCTCTCATAGCATGTGCCAATCTTTGCTTACTCCCTTAATTCTCTGACTTTCCCTGAAATGACTGCATTTGGTTTTCCTGGTCTTATTATCTTCTGATCCTCATCTATTTGCTCTGACCATCTCAACTCTGATCCTTTAATTCCACTTAGCAAATAAGAATGAAAAGAATGAGAAAGAGAAATAAACCTCAAGCACAGAGATTGTGGACAAAAATTAGTTCATGTAAGGAGTAGACTTATGCTTCTTTTATTAAATGGTTCCTTGAAGTTTGCTGGGAAGTTTACCATTTCTTCTCTCTGTAGAAGCAGATATTCATGGGCTTACATGTTATAGATGGATGGAAGGATTCCAAAGATTTGGTGACCTTTCTCTGAGAACTTTTATTATATTCTTATTTAACTCTTGGCATTCTATTAAAATCCAAAATATTTATGTATTTCTTTCCTGAATGCAGTACCACACCCATTTATATAAACATAGGAAGAGACACAGATGTGATATATATACATATGGTAAATCCTTATCTAATCTAGATAATGTTCAAGGTCTGACAATTAAATTCACCAACTCATCCTAGAAAAAGTGTTACGTACCTCATTGCTGAATATCAATACAGTCTCTTTGAAGTACTCTCTTTGGGAAGCACCGACGCCAGTGCCTAGTCCACCCTTCAAAGCAATTTTGGAATTCTTTCTGGAGTGGCCATCAGAGCTGTCGTCGTATTATCCTTCATGTCCTGAATGTCATCAAAATGTCTTCCTTTCAATATTTCCTTTATCTTCAGGTAAATAAAAAAGTCATTAGAGGTCTGATGGGTGAATAGGGGGGGGTGTTCTAATACAGTTATTTGTTTACTGGCTAAAAACTTCCTCACAGACAGTGCTGTGTGAGCTGGTGCATTGTCGTGATGCAGAAGCCATGAATTGTTGGTGAAGAGTTCAGGTCGTCTAACTTTTTCACACAGCACTCTCAGCACTTCCACATAATAAACTGTATGTCCAAATTCATAATGAGTAATCCCTCTGATATAAAAAAGTGTTAGCAACAGTCATTGCAACCAGTTCCTGAATTTGTCAGACCTCATATATGAATCTATACACCAAAATATTCATATATGAATTCATATATGAATTCTATTACACCAAAATATTAACCAGATTTTGTGATGAATCAATACCAGTAGAAAATAAATTCCAACTTCCCATGTGCTCTATCTAGTCCTGTTGATTCATATGGTAAGAAACTTTACCCCAACTGGTCTGAGCAAAAAGGAAATTTGTTGGCTCACATAACTAAAATGTTCCTGGGATGACTTCAGGCACAATGTGATTCAAAGGTTCAGGCTGAGTCAAATAAGTGCCCCCCACCCCACCCACCCCACACCCCGCAATTTCTTTAGAGCCTTAGTAGGGAGTAACCAAATCCTATAGCTGCAAAAGCTGTAGGTGCCCCATCCATATCCCCCTGAGGTCTTATTTCAGTGCAGCGGGCCCTGATTTCCAAATTTTACATCTGTGCCTCTTTGCCTGAGGTCATCCTTGTGTAGCTGAAGCGTCCACTCTACTAGTGCTCAGGGCAGGCCAGAAGGAGCTGGATGAGCACCCCAGGAGCAGGCGTCCACCAGTGGCTGATGGGGGTGATGTAGACTCCTCTGCTGACACTGAGCTTCTGTTCTATACTCACTCCCAGAGATCCCAGCAGCGGAAGCTCCAGTTCCCCTCAGTTGTAACTTACTTGATCACATCAACCAGTATTTCCTGGGATCACTTCTTAAAAAACTACTCACACTCCAATCTTTGTCTGTGGTTCTGGTTCTGAGAGATTGTTTCTGGTTGTGCACATCATAAAGCTTATCCTTATTGGACAAGATGGAGCCCCTTTCCCATTGCTGCCCCAGATACTGTGGTCAGGGATTGGCATGCCCTGTGGTCAGATTTGAATCACATCCCCTACCCATGGGGCCAGGAGTCCAGCCCAAGCAAAAGCATGTGAACTGAGGTGGGAGAGGTCAGCAAGCCTATGTATGGCCTTTGGGCCAAGTGCAGCTGCTGACTTTTGTGTAAACAAAGTTTTATTGGAACCCAGCCATGCTCCTTTGGTTATATATTGTCTCTGGCTACTTTCGTTTTCAAGTGTTGGGTTGAGTACTTGTACCAAAGATCTTATGACTCACAAAGCCTAAAATATTTACTCTGTGGCCTGCTATAGTCAGAATGCTGTGTACTTCCAAAGTTCATATGTTGAAATCCTAAGACCTTTACAACAAAGGCCTCACAGAGCTCCCTGGCTCCTTCTGCCATGTGAGGATGCAAAGAGAAGCCTGCAAACTGGAAGAGAACCTTCACCATAACCCAATTATGCTGGTACCCTGATGTTGGACTTCCAGCCTCCAAAACTGTGAGAAATGAATTTTATGTTGTTTAAAAGCCACTCAGTCTGTGGTATTTTGTTATAGCAACTCTCATTGACTTAGATATGACCCTTTGCAGGAAAAAATATTGCCAACCCTTGAGATACACAGTAACCATTTTGATTTCTAGAAGTTATCTCCTAGATTCCAAGGAAGCACATGAAGAATTGTTATTCTCAACTCTTCACTCTCCTTTTTTATTCTTTCATAAGTACCTCCACCTGAGGAGTAGCACCTGAACAAATCACAATTAATTTAGTAAATTCAACATGTCATACTCCCTTAAGCAGGAACTGTTAAATCACACACGCCTTCAGCAAATCTCTTCAGTAACTCAATAGTCAGGCTATTGCTAAAGGAATACACTTAGTATAAAATGCAACCTCAGTGCTGCTGAACACAGTTGTCATGAATAGATTAATTCAGTGAAATTGCCCACATTCAACCTGACAGAATGAGTCACTGAAATGCAAATGTTGGTGGGTTGGAAGGAGATAATTTCAGGGGTGCAAAAATTAACTTTATTTATATGAAACTTTTTGATTTTCTGACTCAAGAATCCCCCAGAAAGAAAAGTTAATCTAGTCCTTTTCAGGATTTTATCACTCCAGTCCAGAGATTTTTATTTGTTACTTCTGAGTATTATTCAGATCTCAGACAACCACCTTGAACTTGGTTCCCCCACCCAAGGGCTAAGACAATTGCTACAAGATTCCCTGAAGAACCAATCCCAATTTGGTCTTATTCTATCTGGGTATTTGTTGGAATTTTTTTTCTTTTTTAATTCTTTTATTTTGAAATAAACATTTTTAAAAAACAATTAGTTTCAGGTGTACAACGCAGTGCAATGGTTATACCTTGTACCCCTCTCTCAATTTGCCACCCTCTCTTCCCCCATATCATACATATCTACTATAATTCCCTAGACCCCACCCCACACTATATTCCACATCCCATGACCATATACACATTCAACCACAGTTGGCATACAAAATTATACAACATCAGCCCCAGGTGTACAGTGCAGTGATATGAAGTGGTCACCCCCAACAAGACATGTGACCATTTGCCACCCCACAAAATATTTACAACATTATTAATTATATTCCCCAAACTGTCTTTCATATCCCTGTGGCAATATTGCAGTTACCAATATATACTGTCTTATCCCATCTCCTTCTCCCTCATCCCCATCTCCCTCCCAACTAGCAACCATCAGTTTTTCCTCTATATCTATGAGACCATTTCTGCTTACTTTTCTCATTCATTTAGTTTTTCAGATTTCACATATAAGTGAAATCATATAGTATATTGTCTTTCTCTGACAGACTTATTTCACTTTACATAATAGTCTCTAGGTCCATCCATATCATTGCAAATAATACAATTTCATTCCTCTTCACAGCTGAGTAATACTCCATTCTATAAATGTACCACAGTTTTTTAATCCAATAGCCTACCGATGGGCATTTTGGTTGATTCCTAGTCTTGGCTATTGTAAGTAGTGCTGCAATAAACATAGGTGTGCATATATTTTTTCACATTAGCGTCTTGGATTCCTCTGAGTAGATAGATACCCAAGAGCGGAATTGCTGGGTCATATGAAAGTTCCATTTTCAGTTTTTTGAGTTACCTCCATACTGATTTCTATAATGGCTACACCAATCAATAGTCCCACCAACAGTGTACCAGCGTTCCCTTTTCTCCACACCCTCGCCAGCACTTGCTGTTTGTTGATTTATTGATGATAGCCATTCTGACCTGAGTGAGGTGCTATCTAATTGTGGTTTTTATTTGCATTTCTCTAATGATTAATGAGGTTGAACATTTTTTCATATACCTGTTGGCCATCTGTATGTCCTCTTTAGAGAAATGTCTCTTCATATCCTCTGCACATTTTTAAATTGGGTTGTTTGTTTTTCTGGTGTTGAGTTGCATGAGTATTTTATAAATTTTGAAATCAGATATAACATTGGCCAATATCTTCTCCCATTCAGTGGCTGTCTTTTAGTTTTATCGATGATTTCCTTTGCTGTGAAAAAACATTTAAGTTTGCTGTAATCACATATGTTCATTTTTTCTTTTATTTCCCGTGCCCGAGGGGATATATCAGTAAAAATATTACTCAGGGTAATGTCTGCAAACTTACTCCCTTTGTTTTCTTCTAGGAGTTTTATAGTTTCAGGTCTTACATTTAAGTCTTTAATCATTTTGAGTTTGTTCTCATATATAGTGTAAATAGGTGGTCCATTTTCATTTTTTTTGCATGTATCAGTCCAATTTTCCCAGGACCATTTATTAAATAGACTATATTTACTCCAATGTAAATTCTTGCTTCCATTGTCATAGATTAAATGACTGTATATGGATGGGTTTATTCCTGGGCTCTCTGTTGTGTTCCATTGGTGTATGTGTCTGTTTTTATGCCAGTACCATACTGTTTTGAATACTGTAGTCTTGTAGTATAATTTGATGTCAGGTAGCGTGATACCTCCCACTTTGTTCTTATTTCTCAAGATTGCCGTGGCTATTCAGAGTCTTTTAAGGTTCCAAATAAATTTTAGGATTATATGTTCTATTTCTTAGAAAAATGTTCTTGGTAGTTTGAAAAGAATTGCATTGAATCTATGTATTGCCTTAGGTAGTATTGATATTTTAACTATATTAATTCTTCCTATCCATGAACATGGTATGTATTTCCATTTATTTGTATCTTCCTTGATTTCTCTTTTCAGTGTCTTTTAATTTTCTGAGTACAGGTCTTTTACTTCTTTAGTTAAATTGATTCCTAGATATTTTATTGATTTTGAAGAAATTGTACAAGGAATTGATTTCTTGATTTCTTCTTCTGAGAGTTTATTATTGGTGTATACAAATGCAACTGATTTCTGAATATTAACTTTGTATCCTGCTACCTTACCAAATTCGTTTATCAGCTCTAGCAGTTTTTGGATGGAGTCTTTGGGATTCTCTCTCTATAATATCATGTAATCTGCATATAATAACAATTTTACTTCCTCCTTTCCAATTTGGATGCCTTTTATTTCATTTTCTTGTCTGATTGCTGTGGCTAGAACTTCCAGAACTATGTTGAATAGAAGTGGTAAAAGTGGGCAGCCTTGTCTTGTTTCTGATCTCAAGGGGAAAGTTTTTATTTTAGCCTTTCCCTATTGAGTACGATGTTTGCTGTGGACTTATCATATATGGCCTTTATTATGTTGAGATATGATCTTACTATTCCCACTTGCTAAGGGTTTTTATTTTAAATGGCTGCTGGATATTGTCAAATGCTTTTTCTGCATCTATTGATATGATCATATGATTTTTATTTTTCATTTTTTAATGTGGTGTATTATGTTAATTGATTTGCAAATATTGAACCAACCTTGCATACCAGGAATGAATCCCACTTGATCGTGGTGTATGATCTTTTTAATGTGATGCTGAATTCGGTTTGCTAGTAGTTTGTTGAGGATTTTTGCATTTATGTTCACTAGGGATAGTGGCCTGCAGTTTTCTTTTTTGTAATATGTTTGTCTGATTTTTGGATCAGAGTAATAGTGACCTCATAAAATGTGCTTGAGAGCCTTTCCTTCTTCTTTATTTTTTGGAATAGTTTGAGGAGAATAGGTATTAGTTCGTTTTGAATGTTTTGTAAAATTCACTGTGAAGACACCTGGTCCAGGACTTTTGTTTGTTGGAAGCTTGTTGAGTACTGATTCAATTTCTTTGGTAGTAATCAGTCTGTTCAGAGTTTCTGTTTCTTTTTGGTTCAGACTTGGCAGGTTGTATACTTCTAGAAATTTGTCCATTTCTTCCAGATTGTCAAATTTGTTGGCATATAGTTGCTCGTAGTATTTTCTTTAAATTTTCTGTATTTCTGTGGTATGTGTTGTCACTTATCCTCTTTCATTTCTGATTTTATTAATGTGGGTCGTCTCTCTCTTTTTCGTGCTGATTCTGGCTAAGGGTTTTTCATTATGTTTATCTTTCAAAAAACCAACTCTTGATTTCATTGATGTTTTATATTTTTTTTGGTCTCTATTTTACTTATTTCTGATCTGGTCTTTATTATTTCCTTTCTCTACTCCCTTTGATTTGTTTTGCTGTTCTTTTTACAGTTCCCTTAGGTGTAAAGATAGTCTGTTGATTTGAGATGTTTTTTTCCTTCTTTAGGTAGGCCTGCACTGCAATGAACTTCCCTTTTAGAACTGCTTTTGTTGCATCCCAGAGATTTGGGGTCATGGTGTTTTCATTTTTGTTTTTCTTGAGGTATCTTTTGATTTCCTCCTTGATCTTTTTTATCTACTTGCTATTTAGTAACATGTCATAGAGCTTCCATGTATTTTTGTGCTTTCCAGATTTGTTCCTATAATTGATTTCTGGTTTTATAGCATTGTGATCAGAGAAGACACTTGATATGATTTCCATCTTCTTTAGTTTTTTGAGACTTGTTTTATGACCTAACATGTGGTCTATCTTCGAAAATGTTCCATGTGCACTTGAGAAGAATTTATCGTTGCTTTGGGTTGAAATGCTCTAAAAATATTGATGAAATCCAGCTGGTCGAAAGTATCATTTAAGGTCACTGTGTCTGTGTTGATTTTCTGTCTGGAGGATCTGTCCAGTGGTGACAGTGGGGTGTTGAAGTCCCCTAATACGATAGTGTTACTGTTAATCTCTCTTTATATCTGTCAAAATCTGTTTTATATATTCAGGAGCTCCTATGTTGGGTGCATTGATGCTTAGTAGGGTTATGTCCTCCTGTTGAATCGATGCTTTTATCATTATGTAGTGCCCTTCTTTGTCTTCATTTTAAAGTCTATTTTGTCCTAATAACTATTGCTATTTCAGCTTTTTCCTCATTTCCTATGCATGAAATATCTTATGTCATGCTTTATTGTCAGTCTGGATGTGTCTTTTGATCAGAGAGGAGTCTTTTGTAGACAGCACATGCATGGGTCCTGTTTTCTTATATACTTAGCCACTCTATGTCATTTGATTGGAGCATTTAGCCCATTCATATTTTATTGATAGGTGCATATGTATTGCCATTTTGTTATTTGTATTCCTGGTCTTCCTGGGTTAGCTTGTTTTCCCCCTTTCTTCTGTTTAAAAAAGCCCTTTTAACATTTCCTGCAATGCTGGCTTGGCGGTGATGAATTCCATATGCTTATTCCTTTCTGAGTAGCTCTTTATCTCTCCTCCAATTTTAAATGATAGTCGTGCTGGGTAAAGCAATCTTGGTTGTGGGCCTTCACTTTGTGTCACTGAATATTTCCTGCCACTCCCTTCTGGCCTGCAGAATTTCTGTAGATAAGCCAGCTGTTAGTCTTATAGGAGTCCCTTTGTATGTAACCTGCTGTCTTTCTCTTGCTGCTTTTAGGATTCTGTCTTTGTCTTTAAGCTTTGCCATTTTAACTATGATGTGTCTTGGTGTGAACCTATTTGGGTTCAGCTTGTTTGGAAATCTCTGCACTTCCTGGGCTTGTATGTCGATTTCCTTCACCAGGGTAGAGAAGTGTTCAGACATTATTTCTTCAAATACTTTCTCAATCTCTTGCTTCTTCTCTTCTCCTTCTGGTATTCCTATGGTGTGTAGTTGTTTCACATCATGTTGTCCCACAGGTTTCTTATACTATTTTCATTGATTTTTATTCATTTTTCTTTTTGTTGTTCCAACTGGGTAATTTCTGCTGTTTTCTTCTAAATTGCTGATCCTATCCTCTGTTTCATCTAATCTACTGGTGATTCCTTCAAGTGTGTTCTTCATTTCAGTTCTTATATTTTTTAGTTCTAACTGGTTGTTTTTTATGATTTCCCTATCCTTCTTTATGTCCTCAGTAAGTTCCTTAAACATTCTTGTCATCAGTGTTCTAAACTCTGTCTCTGAAAGGTTGGATCCTTCTGTTTGATTTAGTTCCATTTCTTGAGGTTTCTTTTGATCTTTTACTTGGGACATGTTTCTTTGTTTCTTCATTCTAGCTGTCACTCTATGATTGCTTTGATGTATTAGATAAATCACCTAGCAAAAAGAAAAAAAAAAGGAAAAAATAAGAAAAGATAGAAGAAAAAAGAAAAAAAAGGGAATAAAAATGTGGGTGGCTCTCCACCCTCTTTAATCTGCAGACCACTTGCTCAGCAATTGAGAATCTCTGGGCGACTCAGCACCACCTGTTGGGGGGAAGGGCTCAACATTTCATGCGCTGGCTTCCCTCTCAGGCTTGCAGTGAGTTTCCCCAAATTAGCTGCTGTGTGCTCTGGAACTGTGCTTGCTACCAAAAATCCTCCAGGTTGTTGTGGGTTTTCTGCTGCTGCAAAAAACCCTCTGTGGTCTGTGGTGGTGGGGGCCAGGCACCAGGGGCTCACAGTGCCTCTGGCAACACAGCTCTAGGTGGGCGGGGTAGTCCCCAAAGGTACCATAGTATGTGGTCAATGGCTCCCATCATGTCAGAGAGTATGCATTCCTTCACTGGCAACAAGCCTGCACAAACTCTCCAGGAAAGCCCCAACCAGATTATGCAGGCATATAGCTCGTGCCCCAATGCCCCCAGGAAGTGTCCAAGTCTCAGCCTGTCCTAATTGGCCATTCACAGATCAGGCTGAGCAGTCCAACAGCCAATCGTCTGCCTGTAAACTCTGCACTTGTGGCGTGGAGAGTGGGGACCCAAGGTGGCTTGCACACTCCCACGTCTCAATGAACAGGCTGATTGAGCTGGAGAGCACCAGTCCCTATACACCACATACAGGGCAGAGGGTGGGGATCCAAGGCCGCATGTGCACACACGCACACATGCACTCCTGCACCAGTTTCACCAGACCAATGCAGTCTGGGACCTGACCCTCTGTGGGAGGGCCCAACCATGACAAAATGGCACCATCCTGGATACAACCCTTGCGCAAACTGCACACCAGGGGAACAGCGGTCCCAAAAACCTTCAGCTCCCACGCCAAAGGCACTCAGTTCAGCCCTTCACTTAAGGCTCCTGGGCCCCGCTTACACAGCTACTCCCTCCACCAGGGATCAGGTGAGTGTTCACCAGTGAACAAGTCCATGTGCCAGCTCCACTGGTTCTCTAACCACCCTCAGCCTCACCGAGCTGAGCAATTAGTAAGAGAGCCCTTACTAATTTCTACTGCCAGCTATCGTAGAACTCCTCTCCCAGCAAAGTAACTCTAGGCTGGTGAGTTCAATTTGGGGCTGGAAGGTCTCTCCCACAACCAGTGAAGCCTCCCCACCACTGAGGTGTCCCTCATGGGGTTCACCCTTTCTTGTCTCCACCTCTCCTACCAGACTTGACGTGGCCTTCTCTTTAAGTACTCACTTTAGAGGTTCTGTTCATCTAGTGTTCAGGGGACTTCCGAGGTTGAATGTTGTATGAATTATTTGTAACTTTGGTGTGATCCTGGGAGGCAGTTGGCACAGTGTCTGTCTATTCCACCATCTTAATGGAAGTCTGACTTTTTTAATATGCAAAACTTGCCTTGCCTGTGTTACCCAGCAGCATTGCACCTTCAAAACTCTCTCTTCCTTTTCCCTCTTATCTCCTCTCTCCTTTCTCTCTATGACTCTGCTTCCATAGTCATATCTCCTTCTCTGACTTTGACTTCATAGTTTATTGGTCATTGACTTGTAGCTACTCTGTCCCCTAACATGTTCACAATTTTCCCTTTGCTCTAACCCTGATGACTTCAGGTATTTGTCTGTCCTTCATATCTTTGCCTCAAGGCTCATTCTGGTTTTCCTGCCTAACATAAGTCCTTTGGGATCTCTCCTATAGGTTTGATTGTTGTCCCTCATCTTTTAGAGATCCACAGGAGATGTAGAATTGCCCTTTTGCCTAATACCTTACTCACTTTTTGAGACTACTAATGACCAGAGTGGAGACAGATGAGGCAGGGTGCCAATCCTCTCTATTTCCAGATTCCCAAATGAAAATCAAAGGGCCTGCTTGCCTTCAAGAGTTGACAGTTCATGAACCACAGATATGTAGTCCCCACTTCCATTTCCCCTTGGCCTTACCTTCTTGGAGATTTCCTCAACATATTTTACCAAACTATTTTGTCCTTTAGGCTAAGCTGTATAGATGTGTTTGAACAGAGGAAACAATTTTGAACCTTATGAGAAGAAATGAAACACTACCACATAATTCATCAAACTGTAGATATGAAATGCACACTATGTATGTATGAACATTACATTTCAATAAAAAGTTAAGAATGTTAGCTTGAAAAAAGTGATGTTTCCACATAAAGCATATGCACACATTGTTTTAAAACATTACAATGGGGGTATTTTAATATGGGTAATCAAAGAAGATAGGTTTCTGTTAGAATCAAGAAACATGGTTATAGAGGACACACATATTTTTGTCTCCTCAATTCCACTCCCTTTGGGGTATTATTCATTCCAAGTTTTTACGTGATTTTGTATGTGGCTGTCCCTGCTCTCTGAGCACAAGGAAGAGCACATAACCAGGTTCTGGCCAATGTACCCTCCCTCTGGCTGCAGTGACCTGGGATGGATACTCGACTAAAATAGGCCAACTATAGCTCTATTTAGACATGTCTGCTGGGACTTTGGAGAAGATACATCCTCTTATATTCGAATCACAAATTTAAAAAAAAGATTGCTGTATACATGGGGGTGCCAGCTGCCATCTATCCAATTATATGGCAGGAGAATGAAAATGAGGCCAAGAATATACAATGGAGCAAAGACAGTCTATTTAATAAGTGCTGTTTGGGAAAATGGATACGTTCAAAAAACATTTCAAAAGAAAGAAACTGGACCACCTTCTTATGCCATATATAAGAATAATCTCAAAATGAATTAAAGACATAAATGTATAACCTGAAACCATAAAACTCCATGAAGAAAACAGGTCATAAACTTACTGGCATTGCTCTTAGTAATATTTTCTTTGATCTATTTCCTAAGGCAAGGGAAACAACAGAAAAAATAAACAAATGGGACTCCATTGTATATTCTTGCCTCATTTTTCATAGATTAAATTACCATATAGGCATGGATTTATTTCTGGTTTCACTATTCCATTCCATTGATCTATGTGTCTGCTATACTATAGGCTTGTAATAGTATAGCTTGCTGTCAAGTAGTGTGATACCTCCAGCTTTCTTAAGATTGTCATGGCTATTTGTTCTTTTTTTGTGTTTCCATATAAATTTTAAGATTATTTGTTCTAGCTCTGTGAAATATGCCATTGGTATTTTGATAGGGGTTGCACTGAATCTACACATTGCTTTGGGTACTATGGATATTTTAATTATGTTAATTCTTATCCATGAGTATGGTATATGCTTCCATCTATTTGTATCTTCTTCAATTTCTTTCTTTAATGTCTTATAACTTTCTGAGTATATGTCTTTTACCTCCTTGGTTAAATCTATTTCTATGTATTTTATTTTTTGATGCAATTGTAAATGGGATTGTTTCCTTAATTTCTCCTTATGATAATTCATTATTGGTGTATAAAAATGCAACTAATTCCTGAATAATAATTTTGTATCCTGCTACTTGACTGAATTCATTTATCAGTTCTAACAATTTTGTTGTTGTTGTTGTTGTTGTTGTTGTTGTGTGTGTAATATTTAGGGTTCTCTCTCTATAGTATTATGTCATCTGCAAATAATGAGTTTTATTGAAGGAAGAATGATTTTATATGCTTTAATGTACATGAAGCCCAGATTCCATATCCAAGCATCATTATTGTTTCAAAGGTGGATAAATCCCTTAGAAAGTCACAGAACCTTCTGGATTTCAGATTCCCCCAATGCTGTTGACATTCTTGACTTAGAACTTGTCCCTGAAACTACACCTCTGAAAAGGCATTTCAGTACAGTAGAACTCACCTTGACTTTTCGAGATTTGTAGAGAGAAAGAGGAAAACAACATCCCTTGAGTTGGACAAGCAGAAGAAGGCTGGTGTGTGGTCTCCACTGAGAGCTTAGGAACTCAAGTCCCCTGAGAAGGGGAGACTCCTGAGTGACCAGCAGAGCTGTTGCAATCTGCTGAAAATCAATCCTCAGGGGCTGACCAAGAGCTTGTCATGACCACAGCTGGCTGTGCCCTTAAGATCTGCCCTCACTCACTTTGTACCTTCTGCCCAAAAGCCCTGCTTGCTAGGAACTTCCTTGTTTGGCTTAGACCAAGACTGTATTTTTCTGTTAAAAGCCATACACACATGGTTGGACTCTCTCTTTTAACAGTTTCAAAGAGAAACATTACTTCTTTTTCTCAGTTTGACTGCTTTTACAAGGCCTATAGTTAACTTTTAAGGTGATACTTATGAGGATATGGTATTCATCTTAACATAACCAATAAACCCTTATGTGAAGGGTGTTTACTCCTTAAATAATGTGATCTCAGATATTAAGATTTATTTTCTAGGCTGACCTTGACCTTTCTACGAGATCTGAAGATTCTATTTGTAACATATTTTCATCATTTTGGAACAAGAGGGAGTTACCTATTGATCATTTTGCCATAGTCTCAAAAGTGGCTTTCCCCTCCTCTGGCTTGTCATAGCATCCATTTCTTTATACCTTGCCTTAATCAGTTCAAGCTGCTATAACACATTACCATAGACTGGGTAGCTTAAACAACAAACATGTATTTTTCACAGTTCTGGAGGGTGGCATGTACAAGATTAAGGGGGTGGCAGATCTGGTGCTTAGTGAGGACTTGCTTCCTGGTTTGCAGATTGCTGTTTTCTTTTTTTTTTTTTTTTGAGGGCAGTGTCACTGGCCCTCATATGTGGGACCGAACTGGGGCCGCTAGCTTCCCAAGCCAGCGCTTAACCACCGTGCCACTCGGCCGGCCCCTTGTTTTCTTATTATATCTCACATGATGAAGAAAGAGTGAGAGAGAGAGAGAGAGAGATCCTGTTTCTCATTCTCTTTTTATAAGGACATTAATCCATCACGAGGCACCCATTCTTACGAGCTAATCTAATCCTAATTACCTCCCAAACGCCTTATCTCTGAAAACTATCACATTGGTGGTTAAGATTTCAACATATAAATTTTGAAGTGATTCAAACACTTAGTCCATAACACACCCTGCTGCTACCCCCTCTTCTGAGCCATCATTATGTCACCTGGATTGTAAGCATACCCTCCTAAGTGGTTGAACCGATCCTATTCTTTTACTTCTATCCCTATAGTCTATTTTTAACAAAAGCAAGCAGAGTGATTTTGTTAAAACTAAATCAGTCCCCACTGGTCATCTGCTCAATGCCCTCCAATGGCACCCATCTCACCTGGAGTGAAAACCGAAGTCCTAACTATGATCCACAGGTCCCACATAATACAGGTCCTCATTACCTCTCTAACCTCATTTCTACTGCTCTTTTCCTCATTCACATTGCTTCTGCCATGTCATTCTTCCTTCTATCTTTGATATTCCTCAGATTTATCAAGCATGCATCCACTTCAGGGCCCTTCTACTTGCTATTCTCTCTATTCAGAATAATCCATCACTTCAGATATTCTCATGGCTCAGGAGAGAGAATTTCCTTCTCTCAAGAGTCACTTTCTCATTGAGGCTATCTATGACCACCTGATTTAAATTTCAAGCCCTGTAATCTGACATTTCATATTGTCTGTTCTGGCTTCATATTATATTTCACTTATTGGTTCTGTTTCTCCAACTAGAATATAAGTTCTATGAGGCAAGAATTTTGCTCTTTTTTCACTACTGATTCCTCAGGGGCTGGAAGAGTTCTTGATACACAGTATGTGCCAAAAAATATTTGTAGAATGAATAAATGAGTGGCTGGATATTTAAAATGGAAATTGAGGACACATGGTTGTGAACTAAACTGAGGACTTTTGTGGGAGATTCTTCAGAAAAATTGTTGCTCCAAATTAAAGAGGAGACAATGCATTTATAGAGACAGGAAACAAAATATGTATGAAATGTTATTAGGAGCTAAAGAAGTTGATATAAATATACTGACATAGAACAATCTTCAAGGTATACTATTAAGTAAAAAAAGAAAGCAAGTTGCAGAGCATTGAGAAAATACAACCTATTTCTATAAACAAAAAAAAATATAGATTTCTATTTGTGTATTTATATATGTACATACACAAACACAGATACATACCTAGAAAAAGGTTTAGAAATCTATGCCTGTAGTCAAACATTATTTTTCTGTAAGGGGCCAGACTGTAAATATTTTAGGATTTGCAGGAAATATAAAATATAACTGTTATGTTGTAGCTTCTCAATGTTTTTGCTTTTAAACAACCCTTTCAAAATGTAAAAAAAAAAAAATAGCTCATGGGATGTACAAAAATAAAATTTAGGCTCACATTGTTGACTCCTGATCTAGGGTTTGGTAAGTTATGATGAAGGCAGTGACATTGGAAAGAGTGAAGAGAGACTTTCATTTTTTTTTTTTCTTTATATGCATTCTATTGTTTGAATTATATTTTTCAGGGAATGTACACCTGAAATGTATGGGGGTTGGGGAATGTGTGATAAAATGGGTGAGTGGGAAACACCTTGGTACATAGTCAATATTCAAGAGCTATTTGTTAAATATATTTTAAAATAAAAAATTTAAATGAATGAATAACTAAATGTTCAAATTCATAAATGCATGGATTCATGTGTTCCCAGTCCTTTTGCTATGTTTTTTGTGGAAGCAGAAAAGTGGGCTCTGGAGTCTAGGGCTAACAGAGTATGCCCTAAAAAAAGATCACTTAAGATTCACATCCAACCGTCTAACTTTATATTTTTCATCATTATAGTTTTCATCATATTAGTACTGGAATAGCTGTTAAAAATCAATTCTTTACAATAAAAACCCATTTACCTGCTGCATTCATCTTTGATTTGCATCAGGTTTTCATACAATACACCAAGGGAAAGCTCAAAATAATATTTGGTTACTTCAACATTTTGTTCCAGGCTTAAGTGGGCAATGGGCCATGAATATTTATCATATTAAACCCACTTGTCTAAGTATGAGCTGCTTTGCAAGCTCAATATATCAAAAATTTTGTAGATTAAGCATTTTGAAACAAAGATTTTTGCAAAAATCTATTTATTGTTTAATTATGTCTTTGCAAAGAAGCAAAACAAAACACATACACATCTCTTTCTTTGTGGAGAGAAGAGATTATCTTTAATTTTGCTTTAAAATACAATATATGTATAATAATAATGTAAATTTCAAATCGTCCTTGAGATTAGTGTCTAGATTGCTAATAATTGTTTAAAACACCTCCTTACTATGCTTTAATAACTATTCCATGTGGCTTCAAAAAATAGCGTATTTATCATCATCGATATAAATCTCATTAAAAACACACATTAGGCACCCATCTGTACTGTTCTGGTGCTGTACTGAAGGACTTTGGGAAAAAGAAAACCAGCAATGTAAGTCTGGAAAGCCCTTTAAAAGTCACTATCAAGATTTAATTCTTGCAAGGTTTTTGTCTCTTAAATGCCTAGATTTTCTGCCAGCTATATTGAGATATAATTGGCATATGACATTATGTATAACAAGTTCAAAGCATAATATAATGTAATATTTTGTAATAATTATAAACATAATGATTTGATAATTAAGTGTCTACATTTTCCCCTATGTTGTAGAAAGATTTTACTCTCTACTCAGTTGTTTCCCAATTTTATTTTCAAAAAATTGTTTGACTGAAGTCCACATTTTACTGTTTTGGGCTCAAGTTACCATTGTCACATGAGAGTTTCCCTTGGCTTTAATTGAGGCTATCAAATTTACTGTATTCAATGCCACTAAAACACTAAAACACAGTATTAGCTGTCTGTGATACAAATATGCTACTGTAATATGTTAACTACCCAATATTTCTGTTCATACTAAAAAGCGTGAGTTAAATTATAATATAATGAGAACCTAGCAGTTTACAGTAATTCTAAATGTGGCAAAACTTCACCAGTGCATAAAAGTTTTCAGTGACTGGGAAAAACAGAAGAGCAGTTTGAGCCTTGTAGCCTTCTCCCAACAATCAAAGAGGACCCAAAGCAAGCTAAGCATTTCATCCTGGAAGCAGCTTATTAAATTAATAAGACAAGTCAATTAATGTAATGCTCTGTTGCTTCAGATTAAAACACAAAAATGGAAACTCGTGTAACTGTTTACCATATTGGGATCAAGCAACCAGGAAGACTCTGAACAAAACATCCTCCTTTCTTTAACTCTTAAAGAACCCTATATGGCTTCTGTTATGGATTAAAATGTGTTCCTCCAAAATTCACTTGTTAAAGGACTAAGGCCCAAGGTGACTCCATTGGAAAGAAGGACTGTAAGGGGTAATTAAATTTATATAAAGTCATAAGAGTGAGGTCTTGATTTGACGGGATTTGCATCCTTGTAAGAAGAGACACCAGAGACCTCGCTCTCTCATTTTGCCATCTGAGAAGGTGGCTATCTACAAGCTAGGAGGTGGGCTCTTACCAAGATCCAAATCTGTAGTACCTTTATCTTGGACTTCCAGAGTCCAGAGCTTGAGAAAATAAACTTAAGTTATTTAAGCCAATGAGTCTGTGGTATTTTGTTATGGCAGCCCAAGTTGAATTAATACAGCTTCCATAGGTATTCTGTGCAATGCTCTGGTGGAAACTAGTTGGGGGTTCATCAAGTGGGTCTTTTCTCCTTCCTGGGCACACAGCTGGGCTGAATTTCCCAGGCTTCCTTGCAGTCAGGTGAGTACATAATCAGAGCTTTGTTTAATGGAATGTGGGCTGTTGTATTTTATGTCACGTCCCTTAACACCTCCAGAACAGACCTCTATGCTTGCTTTTTTTTGCCTGTCCGCTGGTGGGAAGCAGAGGTTCAAATGGAAGGTTCCATGGGCTCAGAAATGGCAGAGCCTTTCAAGTACTTTTAGCTTTGAGTCCACGGACCCCTGGAAAATTAAAGGAGTCCATGAGCTTGGTTAGAAAAATTTTACATCTTTGTTTTTATGAAACTCTTACATTTGGCCTTCCCTTCTATTATGAATGTAGGCAAATAACCACAATGATTTAAGCACTACCAATGACTTTGTCACCTAGAGAAGTCACAGATATTTCAAATCACATTACAGTTGTTTTGTATATTTAACACTTTTTTACACTCAACACTGCTTTAAAATTATGATAGTTATTAAACCTGCTGCCAGATTTTGTTATTTAATGTTTTAATAAAGAGGCACATATATTACTATATATCATTTAAAAAATATTTTGATTACTGAATTTTAATTTGCTTTAAATTTCCTTTAAATCCTACATGTTTTCCTTTAAATCCTATGTGTTTTAGTTTATGCATTTTAAAACTATTATCCTGGGGAAGTGCCGACAGATTTCACCAGATTGCCCAAAGGGTCTTAGGTACAGTAAGGTTAAGAATCTCAGCACCACATGAAAGGAGTCTATGACATGAGTGGAAACTAAACATTTGTTCTATTAATTACTGAGACTTTGAAGTTATTTGTTATATTTGGTAGTCTTCACAAATAAAAGGGTCTATGCCCTCCAAGACAGGGGTCAGCAAAGGTTTTCTGTAAAAGGGTCAGGCAGTAAATATTCGTGGCTTTGCAGGCCACACAATTCCTGTTGAAATTCTTCAGTTTTGCCATTATAGTGTGAAAGGAACTGCAGACTACATGTAAGTGAATGAGCATGGCTGGGTTCCACTAAAACTTTATAGACACTAGAATTTGAATTTCTTTCTTTTCTTTTTTTTTAAAAAAAAAACTTTATTTTTTGTTTTATTTTATTTTATTTTATTTTATTTTTTGAGGGCAGTGTCACCGGCCCTCACATGTGGGACCCAAACTAGGGCCGCTGGCTTCCCAAGCCAGTGCTTAACCACCACGCCACTCGGCCGGCCCTAGAATTTGAATTTCTTATAATATTTATATGTCACTAACAATATTCTTTTTAAAAAAAACTTTTATTATTTTTATTGTTATTATTATTATTATATTATTAGTTACAGATGTACAAAACAATGCAATAGTTATCTTTTTCACCCCTTACAAAGTGACTACCCCTCCCCTACGCCCCCACCCACAATATCATATATCTATTACAATTCCATTGACTCCATCCCCACACTATATTCCACATCTCATGACTATATATGTGTTAAATTATAGTTGACATATAATATGATTCAGCAGCAGCTTCAGATGTACAGTGCAGTGGTAAGGCCACTACACCATCCATGAAGTGGTCTCCCTGACAAGACATGAGTCCTGATCCCCTAAGAAAAATATTTACAAACTTATTGATTATATTCCCTAAACTGTCTCTTCTGTCTCTACAGTAGTATTGTAGTTATCAGTTTGTGTTGCCTCGTCCCTTCTCTTTCTCCCTCATGCCCATCCCCATCCCATCTAGCCCTCATCATTTTTTTCTTTGTGTCTCTAAGACTATTTCTGTTTACATTGCTTGTTTATTCAGTTCTTTAGATTTCACATATAAGTGAGATCATATGGTATCTGTCTTTCTCTGACTGACTTGTGTCACTTAACATAATGTTCTCTAGGTCCATGGATATCGCTACAAATGGTACTATTTCTTTCTTCTTTATAGTTGCAGAATACTCCATTGTGTAAATGTACCAGTTTCTTAATCCAGTCGTCTACCACTGGGCATTTCGATTGTTTCCAAACCTTGGCTATTGTAAATAGCGCTGCAATGAACATAGAGGTGCATATATTTTTTCGAATTAGTGTCTAGGATTTTTCAGCATAAATGCTGAGGAGTGGAATTGCTGGGTCAAAAGGTAGTTCCATGTCCAGTTTCTTGAAAAACCGCCGTACTGACTTCCATAGTGGCTGCACCAATCTGCAATCCCACCAACAGTGCAGCAGGGTCCTCTTTTCCCCACAGCCCCGCCAGCACTTGTTTGTTGATTTATTGACGATAGCCATTCTGATTGGAGTGAGGGGGTATCTCATTGTGGTTTTTATTTGCATTTACCTAATGATCAGTGAAGTTGAACGTTTTTTCATCTGTCTGTTGGCCTGTATATGTCCTCTTTAGAAAAATATCTCTTCATTTCATCTGCCCATTTTTTAATTGAGTTGTTTGTTTTTTTGGTGTTGAGTTGCATGAGCATTTTAAAAATTTTAGATATTAACCCCTTATCAGATATATCATTCACAAATACATTCTCCCATTCAGTAGACTTTCTTTTTGTTTTATTGATGGTTTCCTTTGTTGTGAAAAAACTTCTAAGTTTGATATAATCCCATATGTTCATTTTTTTCTTTTACTTCCCTTGCCCATGGGGATGTATCAGTAAACATATTGACGAGGGTAATGTCTGCAAATTTACTCCCTATATTTTCTTCTAGGAGTTTTATGGTTTCAGGTCTTACATTTAAGTCTTTAATCCATTTTGAATTTGTTCCTGTATATGGCATAAAGAGGTGGTCCAGTTTCATATTTTTTGCATGTGTTAGTCCAATTTTCCTAGCACCATTTATTAAATAGACTATCTTTACCCCAATGTAAATTCTTGCTTCCATTGTCATAGATTAACTGTCTGTATATACATGGATTTATCTCTGGGGTCTCTGTTCTGTTCCACTGGTCTATGTGTCTCTTTTTAGGCCAGTACCATACGTTTTGATTACTGTAGCCTTGTAGTATGTTTTGATGTCTGGTAGCGTGATACCCCTGACTTTGTTCTTATTTCTCAGGATTGCCAAGGCTATTTGGGGTCTTTTATGGTTCCATATAAATTTTAGGGTTATATTTTCTATTTCTGTGAAAAATGCCCTTGGTAGTTTGATTGCAATTGCATTGAATCTATATATTGCTTTACTCAGTATGGACATTTTAACTGTATTAATTCTTCCTATCCATGAGCATGGTAGGTATTTCCATTTATTTGTATCTTCTTTTACTTCTTTCTTCAGTGTCTTATAATTTTCTGAGTACAGAACTTTTACTTCTTTGGCTAAATTTATTTCTAGGTATTAAATAGTTCTTAAAGCAACTGTAAATGGACTGTTTTCTTAATTTCTGCTTCTGTTAGTTTATTATTGGTATATGCAAATGCAACTAATTTTTGAACACTGAATTTGTATCCTGCTACTTTACTGAATTGGTCTATCAGTTCCAATAGTTTTTTTGATGGTGTCTTTGGGGTTCTCTTTATATAGTATCGTGTCATCTGCATATAATGACAATTTTACTTCTTTCTTGCCAATTTGGATGCTTCTTATTTCTTTTTCTTGTCTGATTGCTTTGGCTAGAACTTCCAGAACTATGTTGAATAAAAGTGGAGAAAGTGGACAGCCTTGTCTTGTTCCTGATCTTAAGGGGAATGGTTTTAGTTTTTCCCCATTGAATATGATGTTAGCTGTAGGTTTATCATATATGGGCTTTACTATGTTGAGATATGATCCTTGTATTCCCAATTTGCCAACGGTTTGTAACATAAAAATTTTGTTGGATTTTGTCGAACGCTTTTTCTGCCTCTATGGATATAACCATATGATTTTTTTTCTTTTTTTCTTTTCTATTAGTTTCAGGTGTACAACACAATGCAATGGTTATACTCTTTACTCCCCAAAGTGACAACCCCCCTCCCCCAGTTCACCCCCCCATAATATACATATCTATTACAATTCCTTTGATTCACTTCCACAGTATACTCCACATCCTGTGACTATCTATATATTCAGTTACAGTTGGCATAAAATATTATACAACATCAGCTTCAGATGTACAGTGCAGTGATCAAACCCCTACTCCATCCATGAAGTGGACCCCCTAACAAGACATGTGACTATTTGACACGCCACAAAATTTTTACAACATTATTATATTCCCCGAACTATGTTTCATATCTCTGTGGCAATACTGTAGTTGTCTATTTATGCTGTCTAATCATTTCCCCTTCCCCCTTATCTCCACCCCCCTCCCAACTAGCATCCCTCACTTTTTCCTCTATATCTATGAGTCTGTTTTCTTTGCTCGTTCATTCAGTTTCTCAGATTCCACATATAAGTAAGATCATATGGTACTTGTCTTTCTCCGACTGACTTATTTCACTTAAAATAATATCTCTTCACAACATTACCAATTACATTCCCAGAACTGTGCCCCATATCCCGCGGCAACATTTTACTCGCCCACCTACGCTGTCCAAAACCTTCCCCCTGTCCCTCATCCCCACTCCCTCCCAGCCAGCAACCATGAGTTTTTCCTTTATATCTGCTTGATATGACTTCAATCTTGTTAAATTTACTGAGACTTGTTTTGTGGCCTAACGTGGTCTATCTTGGAAAATGTCCCATGTGTACTTGAGAAGACCGTATATTCTGTTTTTTCAGGGTGAAATGCTCTAAAAATGTCAACGAAGTCCAGCTAGTCTAAACTGTCATTTAAGGCCCCTCTTTCTGTGTTGATTTTCTGTCTAAAGGGTCTGTCCATTGGTGACAATCGGGTGTTGAAGTCCCATACTATGATAGTGTTACTGTTGATCTCTGTCTTTATGTCTGTCAAAATCTGTTATATGTAATTAGGAGTTCCTATGTTGGGTGCATAGATGTTTATTAGGGTTATAGTGCCCTTCTTTGTCTTTTATTGTAGTCATTTTAAAGTCTATTTCGTCCAAAATAAGTATTGGTACTCCAGCTTTTTTTTTCTCATTTTCATTTGCATGAAATACCTTATTCCATCTGTAAACAACATATACATGTGTCCTATTTTCTTATCCACTCAGCCACTCTCTGTTTTTTGATTGGAGCATTTAGCACGTTCACATTTAAGATGATTATTGATAGGTGCATATGTATTGCCATTTTGTTATTTGTATTCCTGGTCTTCCTGGGTTAGCTTGTTTACCCCTTTCTTTTGTTTAGAAAAGACCTTTTAGCATTTCTTGTAATGCTGGCTTGGTGGTAATGAATTCCTTAAGCTTATTCTTTTCAGAGAAGCTCTTTATTTCTCCTTCAATTTTAAGTGATAGCCGTGCTGGGTAGAGCAATCTTGGTTGTAGGCCTTTATTTTGTGTCACTTTGAATATCTCCTGCCACTCCTTTCTGGCCTGCAGAGTTTCTGTAGACAAGTCAGCTGTTAGTCTAACAGGAGTTCCTTTGTATGTAACCTGCTGTCTTTCTCTTGCTGCATCTAGGATTCTGTCTCTGTCTTTAACCTTTGCTCTTTTTTTTTTTTTTTTTTTTTTTTTTTTGAGGGCAGTGTCACTGGCCCTCATAAGTGGGACCCGAACCGGGGCCGCTGGCTTCCCAAGCCAGCGCTTAACCGCTGCGCCACTCGGCCGGCCCTAACCTTTGCTCTTTTAACTATGATGTGTCTTGGTGTGGACCTGTTTGAGTTCAGCTTGTTTGGAACCCTCTGCACTTCCTGGGCATGTATGTTGATTTCCTTCACCATAGTAGGGAAGATTTCAGTCATGATTTTTTCAAATACATTCTCTACCCCTTGTTTCTTCTCTTCTCCTTCTGGTATTCCTATGAGTCGCTGGTTCTTGTGCTTCATCTTTTCCCATAGGGCTCTTGAACTATTTTCATTGTTTTGTATTCTTTGGTCTTTTTGCTGTGCCAGCTGGGTGATTTCTGCTATTTTATCTTCCAAATCGCTGATTTGCTCCTCTACTTCATCTATTCTACTGGTGATTCCTTCGAGTGTGTTCTTCATTTCAGTTATTGTATACTTTAGTTCTAACTAGTTGTTTTTTATGGTTTCCCTATCCTTCCTTATGTCCTCACTAAGTTTGTTAAACATTCTTATCATCAGTGTTCTAAACTCTGTCTCTGAAAGGTTGGCTCCCTCTGTTTCATTTAGTTTCATTTGTAGAGGTTTCTTCTGATCTTTTACTTGTGACATGTTTCTTTGTTTCCCCATTCTGGCTGTTGCTCTGGGATTGCTTTGATACATTAGATAGATCACCAGGATAGCCGAGCTGGATCATGCAGGCACACAGCTCATGGCCCAACACTCCCAGGAAACCTCCCAGACTTAGCCTGTCCCAATCATCCGCTCACAGAACAGGCCGAGCAGCCAGACAACCAATCACCAGCCTGGCAACTCTGCAAGCACAGTGTGGAGAGCTGGGATCTGAGGCAGCTCGCACATTCCCTGGTTTCAGTGAGCAACCTGTTGGAGCTGGAGGGCACCTGCCCAGCATTTCCCTGGCAATGAAGTATAAGCCGGGTGGAGGGTGGGGATCCCGGGCCGCATGCATGCGCGCACGCATGCACACATGCACTTCTGTGCCACTTCCAAGAGACCAATTAGGTCCCTCTGTGGGAGGGCCCAACCCTGACAATATGGCGCCCTCCTGTACACCGCTCGTGTACAGGCTCCACACCAGGGGAACAATAGTACAAAAACCTCCAGCCTTTGCACCAAAGGTGCTCAGTTAAGTCCATCCCTGCAGGCTCCTGCGCCCGGTTCACACAGCTACTCCTTTCACCAGGAACCAGGTAAGTGCTCATCGGCGAGCAAGCACGGGCGCCGGCCCCACTGATTCTCTAGCCGCTCTTAGCCTCACCGAGCTGAGCAAAGAGAGTCCTCACTAATTTATTGCCAGCTATCTTGGAACTTCTCTTCCCGGCAAAGGAACTCTGTGCTGGTGAGCTTGGTGTGCGGCTGGAGGGTCTCTCCCCCAACCGGAGAAGCCTCCCCACAGCTGTGGCTTCCCTCACAGGGTTCGCCCTCTCTCATCTCCGCCCGTCCTACCAGACCTGATGTGGCCTCCTCTTTAAGTTCTTCGTTTAATGGTTCTGTTCATCTAGTGTTCTGGGAACCTCCAGGGTGGAATGCTGTACAATTTGTTTGTAATTTTGGTGTGATCCTAGGAGGTAGTTAGCACAGCGTGTGTCTATTCCGCCATTTTACTGGAAATCAACCATATGATTTTTATTTTTCATTTTGTTGATGTGGTGTATCATATTAATTGATTTACAGATGTTGAAGCAGCCTTGTGTACTAGGGATGAAACCCACTTGATTATGATGTATGATCTTCTTAATATATTGCTGAATTCTGTTTGCTAATATTGTATTGAGAATTTTTGCATCTATGTTGTGATATTGGCCTATAGTTTTCCTGTTTTGTGCTGTCTTTATCTGGTTTTGGAATCAGGGTAATTGTGGCTTCATAAAAAGAATTTGCGAGCATTCCCTCTTCTGGATTTTTTGGAATAGTTTGAGAAGAATAGGTGATAGTTCTGTTTTGAATGTTTGATAAAAGTCACTTGTGAAACAATCTGGTACAGGGCTTTTGTTTGTTGGGAGCTTGTCGATTACTAATTTAATTTCTTTGGTAGTAATCAGACTATTTAGATATTCCATTTCTTTTCGAGTTAGTTTTGGAAGGTTATGTGCTTCTAGAAAATTATCCATTTCTTTCAGATTGTCAAATTTGTTGGCATATAATTGCTCATAGTAATTTCTTAGAATTTTTTGTATTTCTGTGATATCTGTAGTCATTTCACCTCTTTCATTCCTGATTTTACCAATTTGAGTCCTCTCTCTTTTTTTTAAGATGAACCTGGCTAGAGGTATGTCAGTTTTGTTTATCTTCTCAAAAAACCAACTCTTGGTTTTGTTGATCTTTTGAATTGTTTTTCTGTTCTCTATATCGTTTATTTCCCCTCTAGTTTTTATTATCTCCTTCCTTGTACTCCCCTTTGGCTTCTTTTGCTGTTCTTTTTCCAGTTCCCTGAGGTGTAAGGATAATCTGTTGATTTGACATTTTTCCTCCTTCTTTAGATAGGCCTGCACTGCTATGAACTTTCCTCTTAGGACTGCTTTTGCTTCATCCCAGAGATTTTGGGTCGTGTTGTTTTCCTTTTTCGTTTGTCTTGAGGTATCTTTCGATTTCCTTCTTGATCTCATTTGTTACCCACTTGCTATTTAGTAGCGTGTTATTTTTTAGCCTCAATTTATTTGTCAGCTTCCTGGATTTCTTCTTATAATAATTTCTAGTTTCATAGCATTGTGGTTAGAGAAGACACTTGAAATGAATTCAATCTTCTTAAATTTATTGAGACTTGTTTTGTGGCCTAACATGTGGTCTATCTTAGAAAATGTTCCATGTGCACTTGAAAAGAATGTATATTCTGTAGCTTTGGGGTGAAATGCTCTGACTATATCAGTTAAATCCAGCTGATCTAATGTGTCATTCAAGGTTGCTGTTTCCATATTGATTTTCTGTCTGGAGGATCTGTCCATTGGTGACAGCAGGGTGTTGATGTCCCCTACTATGATAGTGTTACCGTTGATTTCTGTCTTTATGTCTGACAATATCGGTTTTATATATTTAGGAGCTCCTATGTTAGGTGAGTAGATGTTTACTAGGGTTATGTCTTTTTGTTGGATCGATCCCTTCATTACTATGAAATGTCCTTCTTTGTCCTTTATTATATTCTTCAATTTAAAGTCCATTTTATCTGATGTAAGTATCGCTACTCCAGCTTTTTTCTCAGTTCCATTTGCATGAAATATTTTACTCCATCCCTTTACTTTCAGCCTGTATGTGTCTTTTGATCTGAGGTGCGTCTCTTGTATACAGCATATGCTGGGTCTTGCTTTCTTATCATTTCAGCGACCCTATGTCTTTTGATTGGAGCATTTAATCCATTTACATTTAATGTGATTATCAATAGGTGCGTATTTATTGCCATTTTGTTATTTGTTTTCCTAGTCTTTCTTAGTTAGATTGTTTTTCTCTTCTTTTAAAAGAAGCCCTTTTAACAATTCCTGCAAAGCTGGCTTGGTGGTAATGAATTCCCTTAACTTAATCCTTTCTGGAAATCTCTTTATCTCTCCTTCAATTTGAAATGATAACCTTTCTGGATACAGCAATCTCGGTTGTAGGCCTTTATTTTTCATCCCTTTGAAAACCTCCTGCCACTCCCTTCTGGCCTACAGAGTTTCTGTATAAAAGTCAGCTGATAATCTTATGGGGGTGCCCTTGTAAGTAACTTGCTGCATTTCCCTTGCTGCTTTAAGGATTCTGTCTTTTTCCTTAACCCTTGCCATTTTCACTATAATGTGTATTGGTGTGGGCCTGTTTGGGATCGTCTTGGTTGGAATTCTCTGCACTTCCAGGGCTTGTATTTCACACTAACATTATTCTTTAAATTGTTTTTTCAAACAGTTGAATTTATAAAAAACGATTTTTTTTTTTTTTTGAGGGAAGTGTCATTGGCCTTCATATGTGGGACTGAACCGGGGCCACTGGCTTCCCAAGCCAGCGCTTAACCACTGTGCCACTCGGCCGGCCCTATAAAAAACAATCTTAGCTCAAGGTTTTACAAAGTCAGGCAGCCAGTGGTAGTTTCCTAACATTTGATCCAAGACCTGGGTCATATGGTACTTTTGAAAAGGATTAGGGAGTATAGTTGTGTTAATTGCTGAACTTGCTGGATGACTGAATTCAACATCGTATACCTTCCTGGAGACATCACTGAATAGCAGTGTGAAACAATTCTGCATTGTCTACTTTCCATAAGTCTAAATACCATCTTAACAACACATATGTCTTTAATATTTTCATTAGTGGTTCTCCACCCTGGCTGTGCTTTAGAATCACATGGGATGTATTAAAGAAGAAAAAAAATCGAGGCCTGTGCCTCAGACTGGACCCATCAAACGAGAATCTCTGGTTTCTGAGACTGCGCACTGGCATTTTTACAAAACTTCGTAATGATCTCATGTACTGCATGGGAGAGAATGCCACTATGCAAGCGCTGTCACTGGTGCTGACCCTGAACATTGCAGGGGGTCCCACAATGTGGGCCATGAGCAAAAGTCGAGATTTCTGCTTCCAAGGTCTTGGTCTTCACTTTATTTATTTCATTTCTTCGTTTGAAAATAGTACATGCCATTTTAGGTAAATAAATGCAAAACATTTCCTCTCATTCTAGCAAACAGCATGCCATCAGGCCAGTACTGGTGCCAAATTTTAACGACGGTGATGGAACCTCTTGCCCAGTTTGAAAACTGGTGGTTTAAGGAATGGCTTGGCTATTTTCTCTTTGTAATTTTTCTGCCTTTCCCTCTCCCCCCCCTCAGCCTTTCTGCCTCCATCTCCTCTGCTCATTTCCTTTCCTATTCCCATCCAGTATATATTAATTAAGAATCTACTATGTGCCTACTAATACTTTTCTGGATGTCCAGAAGTTTGTTTTGCTTTGCCTGTGTATTTTCTTAAAATTTTTCAACTATTTTCTAATGTTTATAAAGAGGCAGAGACTTCCAGTAAGATGGCGGAATACACAGATGCTGTGCCATTTGCCTCCGAGGATCACAACAAAATTACAAATAACTTATACAACATTTAACCTCAGAAGTCCCCTGAACAATAGATGAACAGAACCTCTAAAGGAAGGTCCTAAAGAGGAGGCCACGTCAAGTCTGGTAAGAGGGATGCAGGTGAGAGAGGGCGAGCCCCACGAGGGATGTCCCAGCAGTGGGGAGGCTACTCTGGCTGGAGGAGAGACCCTACGGCCCCACACTGAGCCCACTAGCCCAGAGTTGCTTTTCCAGGAAGAGGAGTTCTATGATAGCTGGCACTAGAAATTAGTGAGGACTCTCTTTACTCAGCTCAGAGAGACTGAGGGCTCCTGGAGAACCAGTGGGGCTGGGGCACGGGCTCACTTGCCTGTGAGCACTCACCCGGTTCCTGGTGGAGGGAGTAGCTGTGTGAGCTGGGCCCAGGAGCCTGCGGGGATGGACTGAACTAAGTGCATTTGGTGCAGAAGCTGGAGGTTTTGAGACCATTGTTCCCCTGGTGTGAAGCTTGCACACAAGTAGTGTACAGGAGGGCGCCATTTTGTCAGGGTTGGGCCTTCCCAAATAGGGTCAGATCTGGGACTGCATAGGTCTGCTGAAATTTGCGCAGGAGTATGTGTGTACAGGCGCTTGCATGTGGCCTTGGATTCCTACCCTCTGCCCTGCTTGTGCTGTGTTGCCAGGGAAACACCAGGCGGGTGCACTCCAGCTCCAACAGGCTGCTCACTGAGACACAGGAGTGCGTGGGCCACCTTGGGTCCCCACTCTCTGCACTGTTTATGCAGAGTTGCCAGGCTGGGGATTGGCTGTTGGGCTGCTCAGCATGATCTGAGAGCCACTGATTGGGACAGGCTGAGACTCGGAGTTTTTCTGAGAGAGTTGGGCCGGGAGCTGTGTGCCTGCGTGCTCTGGTCAGGGCTTTCCTGGTGAGTTTGTGTGGGTCGGTTGCTAGTGCAAAGTGCATGTTGCTCTGACTTGGTGGGCATTACTGATCACATCCAGTGGCGCCTTGGGGTCCACCCACATAGAGCTGTGTGGCCAGAGGCACCCTGAGCCCCTGGTGCCTGGCCCACACCTCCACAGGCCACAAAGGGTTTTTTGCAGCAGCAGACAACCCACAACAACCTGTGAAGAATTTGATAGTGAGCATGGTTCCAGAGCACACAGCAGCTAATTGTGGAAAGCTCACTACAAGCCTGAGAGGGAGGCTGGTGCATAACACTTTAAGTCCTTCCCCCCAACAGCTGGTGCTGAGTCACCCAGAGACTCTCATTGCTAAGCAAGTGGTCTGTAGATTAAAAAGGATGGAGAGCCCCACACCCCCACCTTTTTTTTTTTTCCTTTTTCGGTTGTTTTTTCTTCCTCTTTTTTTTTCTCTCTTATTTCTAGGTGATCTATCTAATACATCAAAGCAATCACAAAACAACAGCCAGAATGAAGAAACAAAGAAACATGTCCCAAGTAAAAGATCAGAAGGAACCTCTAGAAATGGAACTATATGAAACAGAGGGATCCAACCTTTCAGAGACAGAGTTTAGAAAACTGATGATAAGAATGTTTAAGGAACTTAGGGAGGACATAAAGAAAGATAGGGAAACCATAAAAGAGAACCATTTAGAACTAAAGAATACAATAACTGAAATAAGGATCACACTCGAAGGAATGACCAGTAGATTAGATGAAGCAGAGGATCGAATCAGCGATCTAGAAGAAAAATTAGCAGAAATCACCCATTTGGAACAACAAAAAGAGAAAAGACTAAAAAAGAATGAAAATAGTTAAGAGACTTGTGGGACAACATGAAACACAACTACAAACGAATCATAGGAACACCTGAAGGAGAAGACAAGAAGCAAGGGATTGAGAATGTATTTGAAGAAATAATGACTGAAACTTCCCAACCCTGCTGTGAAAATCATCATACAAGTCCAGGAAGTGCAGAGAGTTCCAAACAAGTGGAACCCAAACAGGCCCACACCAAGACACATAGTTAAAATGGCAAAGCTTAAAGACAAAGACAGAATCCTAAAAGCAGCAAGAGAAAGACAGCAGGTTACATACAAAGGAACTCCTATAAGACTAACAGCTGACTTGTCTACAGAAACTCAGCAGGCCAGAAGAGAGTGGCAGGAAATATTCAAAGTAATGCAAAATAAAGGCCTACAACCAAGATTTCTCTACCCAGCAAGGCTATCACTTAAAATTGAAGGAGATATAAAGAGCTTCTCAGAAAAGAATAAACTTAAGGAGTTCATCACCTCCAAGCCAGCATTGCAGGAAATGTTAAAAGGGCTTTTTAAAACGGAAGAAAGGGGAAAACAAGCTAATCCAGGAAGATCAGGAATACAAATAACAAAATGGCAATACATATGCACCTATCAATAATCATTTTAAATGTGAATGGGCTAAATGCTCCAATCAAAAGACAGAGAGTGGCTGAGTGGATAAGAAAACAGGACCCATGCATGTGCTGTCTACAAGAGACTCATCTCAGATCAAAAGACACACCCAGACTGAAAGTAAAGGCATGGAATAAGATATTTCACACAAATGTAAATGAGAAAAAAACTGGAGTAGCAATAGTTATACGGACAAAATAGATTTAAAATGAGGACTACAATAAAAGACAAAGAAGGGCACTACATAATTATAAAGGGATCGATTCAACAAGAGGACATAACCTTATTAAATTTCAATGCACCCATAGGAACTCCTGAATATATCAAACAGATTTTGACAGACATAAAGGGAGATCAACAGTAACACTATCGTAGTAGCGGGACTTCAACACCCCGCTGTGAATAGTGGACAGATCCTCTAGACAGAAAATCAACACAGACACAGTGGCCTTAAATCACACTTTAGACCAGCTGGATTTAACTGATATATTCAGAGCATTTCACCTCAAAGCAACAGAATATACATTCTCTTCAAGTGCACATGGAACATTTTCCAAGATAGACCACATGTTAGGCCACAAAACAAGTTTTAACAAATTAAAGAAGATTGAACGCATATTAAGTGTCTTCTCTGACCACAATGCTAATAAACTAGAAATCAATTACAAGAAGAAATCTGGAAAACACACAAATACATGGAGGCTGAATAACATGCTACTAAATAGCGAATGGGTCAAAAATGAGATCAAGATGGAAATCAAAAGATACCTCAAGACAAACAAAAATGAAAACACCATGACCGAAAATCTCTGGGATGCAGCAAAAGCAGTCCTAAGGGTGAAGTTCATAGCAGTGCAGGCCTGTCTAAAGAAGGAAGAAAAATCTCAAATCCACAGACTATCTTTACACTAAGGGAACTGGAAAAATTACAGCAAAACAAGCCCAAAGGGAGTACAAGGAAGGAAATAATAAAGACGAGAAATAAATGAAATAGAGACCAAAAAAAAACAATACAAAATATCAATGAAACCAAGAGTTGGTTTTTTGATAAGATAAACAAAATCGACAAACCCTTAGCCAGTCTCACAAAGAAAAAGGAAGAGAGAACCCAAATTAATAAAATCAGGAATGCAAGAGGAGAAGTGACAATAGATACCACAGAAATACAGAAAATTTAAAGAAAATACTATGAGCAACTATATGCCAACAAATTCAACAATCTGGAAGAAATTTATAATTTTCTAGAAGCATACAATCTGCCAAATCTGAACTAAAAGGAAACAGAAACTCTGAACAGACTGATTACTACCAAAGAAATTGAATCAGTAATCAACAAGCTTCCAACAAACAAACGTCCTAGATCAGATGGCTTCACAGGTGAATTTTACAAAACATTCAAAAAGAATTAATCCCTATTCTTTTCAAACTATTCCAAAAAATACAGAAAGAGGGAAAGCTCCCAAATTCTTTCTATGAAGTCACTATCACCCTGATTCCAAAGTCAAACAAAGATATTACAAAAAAGAAAAACTACTGGCCTTCATACCTAATGCACATAGATGCAAAAATCCTCAACAAACTACTAGCACCGAATTCAGCATCACATTAAAAAGATCTACACCACAATCATGTGGGATTCATTCCTGGTATGCAAGGTTGGTTCAATATCTGCAAATCAATTAATGTAATACATCACATTAACAAAATGAAAAATAAAAATATATGATCATATCCATAGATGCAGAAAAAGCATTTAACAAAGTACAGTAGCCATTTATGATTAAAAACACTTAGCAAAGTGAGAATAGTGGAATCATATCTAAACATAATAAAGGCCATATATCATAAGCCCACAACAAACATCGTACTTAATGGGGAAAGGCTAAAAGCTTTCCCCTTAAGATCAGGAACAAGACAAGGCTGCCCACTTTCACCACTTCTATTTATCATCATCTGAAGTTCTAGCCATAGCAATCAGACAAGAAAATGAAATAAAAGGCATCCAAATTGGAAAGGAGGAAGTAAAATTGTCATTATATGCAGATGACATGATTTTATATAGCGAGAATCCCAAAGACTCCACCCAAAAACTGTTAGAACTGATAAACAAATTTGGTAAGTTAACAGGATACAAAATTAATATTCAGAAATCAGTTGCATTTGTATACACCAATAATAAACTATCAGAAGAAGAAATCAGAAAATCAATTCTTTTTACAGTTGCTTCCAAAATAATAAAATATCCAGCAATAAATTTAACCAAAGAAGTAAAAGACCTGTACTCAGAAAATTGTGAGACACTGAAGAGAGAAATCAAAGAGGATACAAATAAATGGAAATACATACCATGCTCATGGATAGGAAGAATTAATATAGTTAAAATGTGAATGCTACCTAAGGTAATAAATAGATTCAATGCAATTGCAATTAAACTACCAAAAGACATTTTACTCAGAAACAGAACAGAACATATAATCCTAAAATTTATATGGAACCATAAAAGACCCCGAATAGCCATGGCAATCTTGAGCAATAAGAACGAAGTGGGAGGCATCACACTACCTGACAAAAAAATACACTAAAAGGCTACAGTAATCAAAATAGTATGGTACTGGCATAAAAACAGACACATAGATCAATGGAACAGATTAGAGAGCCCAGTAATAAACCCACCCATATACAGTCACTTTACCTATGATAATGGAGGCATGAATTTACATTGGAGTAAAGATAGTCTATTTAATAAATGGTGCTGGGAAAATTGGACTGACACATGCAAAAAATTAAACTGGACCACCTACTTACACCATATATGAGAACAAACTCAAAATGGATTAAAGACTTAAATGTAAGACGTGAAACCATAAAACTCCTAGAAGAAAACATAGGGAGTAAATTTTTAGACATTACCCTGAGTAATATTTTTAGTGATATATCCCCTTGGGCAAGGGGAATAAAAGAAAAAAATGAACATATGGGATTACATCAAACTTACAATTATTTTCACAGCAACGGAAATCATCAATAAAACTAAAAGACAGCCTACTGAATGGGAGAAGATATTTGCCAACGATATATCTGATAAGGGGTTAATATCCAAAATTTATAAAACACTCATGAAATTCAACACCAAAAAAACAAACAACCCAATTAAAAAATGTGCAGAAGATATGAAGAGACATTTCTCTAAAGAAGATATACAGATGGCCAATAGGCATATGAAAAAATGTTCAACCTCACTAATCATCAGAGAAATGCAAATAAAAACCACAATGAGATACCACCTCATTCTGGTCAGAATGGTTATACAAACAATTGCTGATGAGGTTGTGGAGAAAAGGGAATCTTGGTGCACTCTTGGTGGGCCTGCAGATTGGTGCAGCCATTATGGAAATCAGTATGGAGGTATCTCAAAAAACTGGAGATGGAACTACTGTATGACCCAGCAATTCCACTCTTGGGTATCTACCCATAGGAATCCAAGATGGTAATTCAAAAAAATATATGCACCCCTATGTTTATTGCAGTGCTATTTACAATAGCCAAGACTTGGAAACAACTGAAATGCCCATCGGTAGATGACTGGATTAAGAAACTGTGGTACATTTATACAATGGAGTATTACACTGCTATAAATAAAAATTAAATCGTACCATTTGCAACAATATGCATGGACCTAGAGACTATTATGTTAAGTGAAATCAGTTGGAGAAAGGCACATATCATATGATCTCATTTATATGTGGAATCTGAAAAACTGATTGAATGAACGAATCTGAATGAATGAGCAAAGTAAAAGGAAACAGTCTCATAGATATAGAGGAAAAACTGATGGTTGGTAATTGGGAGGGGTGTGGGAATGTGGGAGAAGGGGAAGGGACTAGACAGCCTAAATAGGTAACTACAATATTGCCACAGGGATGTGAAAGACAGTTTGAGGAATATAATAATGTTGTAAATATTTTGTGGGGTGTCAGATGGTCACATGTCTTGTTAGGGAGACCACTTCATGGATGGAGTAGAGGTTTGACCACTGCACTGTACACCTGAAACTGATGTTGTATAATATTGTATGCCAGTTGTAATTGAATATATAGATAATCACAGGATGTGGAGTATACTTTGAAAGGGAGTCAAAGGAATTGTAATAGATATGTGTTATATGGGGGGTAGTGGGGTGGTGAATTGGGGGAGAGGGTTGTCACTTTGATCGTAAAAATAATGACTATTGCACTGTGTTGTACACTTGAAACTTTTTTTTTAAATGTTTATTTCACAATGAAAGAATTAAAAAAAAAAAAAAAGAGGGAGACTTCACTGAACCATTAGCGGAGAGGGAGTGACTGGACATTTCCACATGGTGAAAATCAGGCACAACTGAGTAACAGGGTCCCTCATTGAGATAGCAAGTTCTCTCTGCTTAGCAACAACACCTCACCACTTCCAAACATCTTATGCACATTCACATCTCTCATGTGAGTGAAAGCTTTCATTCTATTGAAATTTGAACTGGGACCTCCTACAGAGCCACTTTTTAAAGAAAAATAATGTATAATCTGCACCTTTCCTCTTACACATGAAAGCAAGATAGTCTGTCATTTGTATGAGAGGTCAGCAAACTATGGCTCACACACCAAATCTGGTGTATTGCTTCTTTTTGTAAATATATTGTAAGTAAATTATATTGGAACACATAGCCCTGTCCATTTGTTAATGTATTGCCTATGCCTTCTTTCATGTTGTGATGGAAAAGTTTAGTAGTTGCTGCAAAGTTTAAAAAAAATGCTTCTGGCCCTTTACAGAAAAAAAAAAGTTCGCTAACCCATGATCTACCTATTTGGTTCAAGAAACTTGTGTATCTAGACATCAGTTAAAACCTGGCTGATTTCACCTTTAGTTTTTCATTCATGTGGTTTTAATTGTGGTATCAATTTTTATTGATAGCCCATTAGCAGCACATAGCCCATTAGCAGCACAGAGGTCCCTGCCTTTCTATTAGGAGACAGCAGGTGCAATAACAGGGAACAATATGGAGGCATTACTAGTATCTGTTGCCATTCTTTTACTGAAATACCTTTGCCTTAATATTAATTGGAGTCACAATTATTTTTTTCAGTTTCTTTAAAGAGTCATTAAGAGAAACACTTTATTTAATTTTATTATGTAAATGTTGTTACCTTGTATAAAGAATAAAATCATTGCTTGGCTTTTCAGCAAATTCCCTCTTATTCCAAAGCTCATTGAACCATAGTGTGTAATAGGAACTGTGATGGATGAAAACAGCTAATGGCTGAAGAGTATTAGACCATTTTAAACACTATGATTACAGCTAATTTACTTGAAACATGCTTAAGATATGCTTGTTTTATGTCTCCATTCAGCAGGAAAAAGGTCCAGTTTGTTAGGTTAGAGCACAATGCTTGAGACACTTATCATGGGGTCTAATCCTCTCCCAGGAAAAGCTAGTCTGACTTGAAAATTTTATTTTTTAAAGTCTCCTCTTTTATCTCCACCTTCTCCCTACCTCTGCTTAACTAAAAAGGTCTTGTTAAAATAAGATTTGTTGTCTATAAAATGTTTACTCTGAAACACCTTCACAATCTTCCTCCATCCTCGGGAACAGACTTTTTGGTGAACTTCGTGAATAAGAGAAAATAAAACATGCCATAATCCACCATGTTGCTCATGAAAAGTTCTATGGGAAGGAGTAACAGTGTTGATTCAATCCCACATTTGTGTTTTCAAGTACACAGAAAGGGCTTAAGATTGTTCTGAAGACTGTGATTGGAATAATAATAATAATAATAATAATAATAATAATACAGCTTAGCTTTATAAGATATGGCATTAAGAACCCTGAAATCCAAAGACCTGATTGATACCTCATCACAGCTCTGCCATCAAGAAGCCTTGGTGATTCTGGCAGAGTTGCTTCATTTATCTCGGCTGTGTGCCCTCCGTGTACTGTCTGAGCACTCACTTCCAACATTACTGTGACTTTGGATGAGTCCAAATGAGATGAAAGAGTGTTAACACTCCCTAAAGCACTCCACAAAGGAAAGGAATTTTTAATCTGCTGCTCAGGAGGGAAGCCCTTGGAATTCCTACTGAAATTCCTTTCTGCTTTACCTTTAAAAGTCCCTGGCAAGGTGACTTTTTCATTAACTTTTCAATAACTTTCATTTGGCTAAGGAAGGGGCAATTGGATCTTAAGTCAGGATAATACATGCAAAGAGTTAAAACACATCAAATATGTTTCCTTCCATGAAGTTATAATTATACTAAAAAGTTCATTGGTTACTTTGGATGATGGTTAAATACCTCAGTATCATGAAAGCTGGTAGACTAAAAGAATGAAGCATTTATCATGCCTTCTTATAAAAATCTCTTCCATTACATAATAATGAGGAAAATAGCTCTTTAGATAAGTATTTCAGCTAATAAACAAAGAAGAAATGATAGAATTAAAAATATAACTATTTGTAACTGCTAAGAAATTAATGGACCTGAGCAGTGATCATCAATGAGTGCAAATCAATCATTGATGATCAATGACTTATAAAAAGAGACAAGCAGACATATGTCTCCTGATGGCAAAATGCAACATAAATTCGTCAACTTCTTGATCTAACTACTAATTTACAGGAAATTCAAGAGACAGAGGAACATTTTAAATAATACCATGGAGATGTAATCCACAAAATGAAGACTTTAAGAAAATTCTAAAGGATGGAGACATCCACTGCTTCAAAAACTTTTTCAAGGAATGTAAGCAAGACAGAAGGAAAAGCTATAAATTAAAAGAGACTTAGGAGACATATCAATAAACTTATTTGTATCTTGACTCAAGCAATTTATTGAGAATTTATAAGACGATTAGAAAAGCACAAATATCGCCAACTTGATATTTGATATCAATGAATTATTATTAGTAACTTTGATAATCATATTGTGATTATGTTTTTAAAAGGATTCCTTATCATTTACAGTCTGATATATTTACAGATGAGGTGATACAATTTTTTTCAAAATAATCTGGGGTGGGGGTCTTTGTGGGATTGTGGACAAAACAAGACGGGTCATGTAATACTATTTATTAAAGCTGGGTGATGGGTAAACAAGGTCTCATTACACTATTCTATCTACTTTTATTTATGCTTGAAATTTTTTATGAAAAAATAAAAGAGCAGAAAAGAGCTTCAGCATGGAACAAGTAATGGACCTAGAAATCCTTACGCATGTTCAGGGGCTTTGGCCTCAGAGCTGGCAGCTCCGAGAGCAGATAGGGCAGTGGGAAGGCCTAAAATAGTTACTTTCTTATCACGTGCTTATATTAGGTTTTGAGAAGCCAACTCTGAAATCCATATAACTTCAAAGTTCCTGTCTGTAAAAATCCATATGTCTCACATGCACAACACACGTGTGAAATGTCACTACAATCTTAAATACCTCAGAAGTTATAAAACCAACATAATGACCATTATTTTCTTGTTGAAAGACTCTTCCCAATGGACTTTTAGCCTATCTTGAGATTCCCCAATAGTGTGTTTGATCTGATCCAAATTTATTATTCGTTTTAGATGTAGTCTTGACCAAATGCGAAATGCTGAGTGGTCAATTTGAAAGCTAGATTTCACTTTATTCAAAGAGATAATTAACTATATGTTCACATTAAAATATTTCACAAAAGAATTTTTATTTCCACTTGTAGGATTTGCAGTGCTTATGTTAGGAGGCTAAATGGAATGATTATTTTTTAAAAAATACAAGATAGGTCTCTAATCCTATAACGGGATTTAAAAATCCTCTATGGTGTTTTGGAAGAGAATGACATTTTTTAAATAAAATACTTACTTTTTTCCTTGCTTTGGGACTATAGTCAATATTTAAACTAAATAATTGTTTCATCAAATCCCATTCCACAGGTGGAAGTCATTCATAGGAAGAAGGCTGCAGGAAGCATTCTCACAGTGACATCAGCTAGGGATCAGGGGGCTGGAATATTACTTTTCAGAAAGCCTGGGTTGCATCGCCCACCTCTTGTAAGTTTCTCTGTAGGCATACTTTATTTTGAAAAAAGTTGCAAATAAAAATGAAGTATTTTGAGAATTTTAGACTCTTTGAAACCGTTAGAGACATCCTGACTTAGTTCCTGGTTTTAAGCTGTCAGAACTTGGAAGGGGCCAAATCATGAAAAGGAAAACTGAAAAGATTCTTTGCTATTTCTAGTGGCACCAGCAGCCTATGGTGCTTTTTCAACTCTGCAAGCAGTTAGCCTTTCCCATGTCTTGAGGCTCCTTTAACTGCTGTTTTTAATGAAAAAAAGAAAAAGTAAGAATAAAAAAATATTTGAGAAACAGAAAACATCCTAAATATCTTGGAAGTTTTTTGTTTGTTTGCTTTTCACCCTCTACGTCCAAATATCATTGCACTATAAAGTTGTTGAACTTGAGAAACACACCATTATTGAACCTTAAGGGATGCTGCAAATTCTGAGAAATACTGCACATCTTAATGGTATTTATTTAGAACAAAACCTAAACAGAATCCTGCAGACATTTTATGGCTCACCGGACAAGAGAACATTCTGCACTGCTTACTGTCTTAAAAGTCAAATGTAATGGGAGGGAGAGGCAGCTGAAAGCACCAACTGATAGAGTTTAAATAGTCCTTGAGGTGGCCTCTAAGTGGTGGTAAGTTGTGGCTAATTGTCAGTTTGGAAATCCAGAAATTTGTAGTGCAAAGTATTTATACATTTTGATTATTTTTGCATGATATTATGACTATAGTTCTCCACAAGGGCAGTACCTTACTCTCAAGGTCTGTGTGAAAATTTGTGCGGCGATTCCTTGGTTATTACAGGGGTTGTGACTGCTCCTACTAGGTGAGGGGGCAGGGAGAAATGCTTTATGTCCTGAAGTGCATGAGATATTTTTGCTCAAGGGATAATTATTGTCCCAATGAATTATTTATGAAGTACTGAATGTTAATGTAAGGTACAAACCTGTTTACAGTTATCTGAGCCAAGAACTGAATACAGATAGATACAAAAAGTAATTTTTTGTATTTTTTTAAAATTGAGGCATAGTTAACATTCCATAAAATCCGCCCTTTTAAAGCAGCATACAAATCAATGGATTTTAGCATAGTCACAGGGTTGTGCAACCATCATCACTACCTAATTCCAGGCCATTTTCATCAACCCCAAACAATTAGCCATTGTCCTTTCTCTCTAGCCTCTGGAAACTAAGTTACTTTCTATCTCTGCAGATTTGTCTATTCTGGACATTTCCTATAAATAGAATCATACAATATGCAACCTTTCCTGTCTGGTTTCTTTCACTCAGCATAATGTTTTCAAAGTTCATTCATGTTGTAGCACATATCAACTCTTAATTCCTTTTTACGGTTGAATAATATTCTATTCTATGAATAAGCCACATTTGTCTCATCCATTCATCAACTGATGGACATTTGTGCTAGCATGATTTTGATATATACTAAAATTACTCAGTAGTGTAACTACGGTATAAATGGGAGAAAGATTTTTCTGTTTTGTTTTGAATTTTATTAGGAACTAGTCATCATTTTTAAAAAATCACATTACCAATAGGAACATGATTGTGGATTTGAGTCAACAATTAATCTATGTGTTTCAGTTTTTATTTATAGGTGTTGCATGTTTGGTTTGATATACACACACTTTTTGTTTTACCTTGTCTGCATTTTAAAATATAATTTGTCAATAGTATATGGGTAAATTTTATTTTCCTTAATTTTAACCTTAGTCATTATAAGTATGTTGAATCCTTTATGTGTTTTGTTGTCTTCTGACATCACGTGCCAGAATATTTACAAATTAAAATAAATATTATTTTATTATAAATTGATTTTATTTCATTTCTCTTTTATATTATATTTGTGACTTATACTAATTTTTTGGACTTACATGTATAGAGAGGTTATATTATCCATGAAATTTGTTTCAGAAAGGTAAGGTGATATCCAAAGCGGGTATTGGATCTTGTAAGGCTAACACACTGGCTAAAATACCCAGTGCCTTGCTCAGCTTCACATTCCTGAATGGATTCCTGCCTTCAACGCTTTTGTTTTTGATCTATTTATTTGTGATCTGCTTCCCTGTTATCAAACTTCCCGCTGGTTCATTCTTGCAGTTGTAGTTACCCTCACTGAACTTCCCTGAAGTTTTTAAGCCATTCTCCATAACAAAGGACTGGTGTTTATTATAAAGCCCCTGAGACTCCAAGTCATTCCCATCACCACTCCAGTATTGCTGCAACTGACTGATTAGCCATGGAGCTGGCTTGCTCCTGTGTGGCCACCTTACTTTGAAGAAACAGATGCTGCCCAATTTGGGAAGGAAGACCTGTGTTTGGTGGTGAGCAATGCTGCTGGGGCAGTTAGAGGACATCTGCACATCTGCACCAAGCAATCTGGACATGGGCAGTTTGAATTTCTCTTTAGAATTTAAGAATTTGTTATGTCAAAAGAATCTGACATTACAGAGTATCTCTAATTCTATTTTCACTATACTGGTAAGCAATCAGTCTCAGCTAATCACAGATTCTAAGAAGGAAAGATTGCTTAGGAATGAATCCTTCTACAGCTCTGCTAAGAGTTCTTCTGGTCTATGTTTGAACATCATTCATAACAAGAAGCTCACAAACTACTTATAAAAGTCTAATGGGTAAATTGTTCTTATATTAAACTGAAGTATGTTTAATTATGAATTGCACACATTCTTTAGAAACTAATTTAGTTCCTCTTCTAAATGACAGACCTTCAAATATTTAAATGAAGTCTCTCATTCTTGATTGGATTATTCTTCTTCCATGAATCTAAATATTATATCCTTCAACTGTTTCTATCACAACTACTTTCCTCCGCCTATTTGCTTGAACTTGATTTAACCATGCTTCGTAGTTGATGACAATTTTGATTGTAGATTATCTGCAGAATTGATCTGCATGCCATGTCAATACCCTCTTTCAGATCGTTGATAAAGAAATAATGTATAGGATAGGGCCAGGACAGACCCAGGGTTCTGCTACTAGAAACCTTTCTCCAGGATACAATTGTTCTATGAATTAGAACATTAGAATATGGCTAATCATTATGGCTATGAGCCCAAATAATGCACACAACTTTTTACTAAAACCCAGCTTTCTCCATAATAGAGCAGGGGTCAGAAAAATTTATAAAAAGCAAAGAATAAATATTTCAGGCTTTCTGAGCCACAGGATTTCTGTGCTGCTGCTCAGCTGCTGTTGTGCAAAAGCAGCTACAGTCAATAAATAAACAAGTGGTTGAGTTACAATAAAACTTTACTTAGAGAAACAAACCACAGCTTAGATTTACTGTAAGGGCCATAGTTTGGCAATCCTTGGCTTGGACTCATATGTTGCTAAGATATAGATAGACACGTTATATCCATCAATTTTTAAAAACCCTTTAGACTAGTCAAAAACATCAGTGAGGCTACTGGAAAAGTTGTCTGGCATTTTTTTTTTCTCAGTGAACCCAAGTTGGTTCCTGCTGTTTCCTTACATATTCACAAAAATTTCTTAAACAGCCTACTCTGGAGCTCACCTCAGGATCATTGATCTACAGTTTTCAGGATCTATTTTGTCTTTTTAACAGTTGGAACTATACTTAGCCAGTACTAGACTACTGGTGCCTCTACCAGATGCCTCAAAATTCCCTGGAATTAATTTGGGAAATTTTTGATAGTTTTTTCAGTACTGGGAATGTGATTTTTCTCATGCATGTAGTGATATGTGGGAGCTGGCTTGGGAGAGCCATGTCTTCCCAACTTCATGTACATCTTTTCCCAACTTCTCATTGGTAGCTTGAATTCAGCCATCATGGGAGTATTTATGCCACAAAAATCAACAGATGATATATATCAGGGCTTCCCTTCTTCCCCATCACTGCTTCCAGGGTACTTGAGTCATTGAGGAGAGCCAGATGTTGTTGTACAAATCTTTTTCCCTATCTTGAGCTTGGTTTCCTCTTAACGATATTCCTTCCAGACATTCTAGGCAGAAGATAATTTTTATTGACATAGGAAAGAGAAAACAGAAACAACATAAATAACTGTTTGAAAATAACCTGAATTCTCTATCATCTATAAGTTATTGATTTTATGTAGTAGGTTTGTCCTACTTGCTTTAAACATAGCTACAAGAAGTTTTTTAGATGTACCTTAGTATTTCTGGAAGTCAATTTAAGTCATAAGTCAATTTAATCTTCCTAACTATATTCTTCAAGTTCTCTGTCACTCTTACAGTCCTTTCCTGATTATTTGCCATTGCCCAATCTTTTGCCTGTGCCCTTTGAAATTCTAAACTGCTTTTTCCCCATTGTTATGATTTGCTGCTGCCTGCACAGAATGCCATTTCTAAGGACCATGTTAAGAAGTTTAAGTGATCCCCTAAGTTAGGACTAGAGATCAGAGTTTTTTTTATTGTTGTTTGTTTTTTTCCCCAATTCATTTTTTAGGATGCAGTGCTTGCTTTACCATTTGGTAAAATAAAATGCTAGAAATAGACAGATTTGAAATTTTTCTCATTAATAATTCAATTTAAACTTTGTTCATTGACAATGTGTCTAGATCTCTAGGAGTGGGCTGAATCAGAAGGGACTAAAGCTTTCTTACTATGACTTACACCTAAGAGAAGCAGCACAGCCTTACTCTTGTTTCATCAAAATGGCCTTGGATAACTGAATCTATGAAATGGCAGTGGACTGATATGGCTGAGACCTGAATCTAAGCTGTTAACTCTTCCATAAAAGGAAAAGCATGATTCATTCCCCTGTCCTTAGGCTCTGATGAGACAGTGCTCATCAGAGGTGTGATAAAAAAAATATGGTGAACATTTAAATTAAAAAAAATTCATTACAGTAAAAGACACATTGCTATTAATTTTCCTCAAAATAATCCCCCTTGCATCAAACACACTTATCACATCATCCTTGCCACTTTCTGAAGCAGGTCTGGAAGACCCCTTTTGTGACTGTCTAGTTGTGCTGTTGTGGCTGCCTCGTTGTACCAAATCATTTTGACTTTGGGGAAAGGCCAGAAGTTGCTCAGTACCAGATCAAGTGAATAAGGTGGATGAGGACACACTGTAATGTCTTTATTTGACAGAAATTGCCATATACCAGAAGTGATGTGTAACACGGAGCATTGTCATGATGGAGGATGAAGTAAAGACATTCATGAAAGAGGACTTCGAAAACTGCTTCAGAGAGTGGTAAGAATGCTGGGAAAAGTGTGTTTGAAGTCAGAGGGAGTATTTTTGAGGGGGATTAATGGCACTGTGTCTTTTACTGTAATAAGTTTTTTAAATTTAAACACTCATCTTACTGTTTGATCACACCTAGTATATTTACTAAATACTTTGAAACTTCCTTACTGGTCCCCTCAGTGTCACTTTTGTGCCCTGGCCATCTTTCTCTATTTTGGAAAAAAACAGTCATCTTACAACATTGCTTTAGGTGCTCCACTGAGAAGGCCCTGAGATGGGGATTTCAATGCAAGTAGTTTATTTGAGAAGTGAATCCAGGCAGTACTGGCAAAGAAGTGAGGAACTGAGAGAGGAAATGAAAGGAAGCCAATAAAAGCTGTGTTTATAAGCAAGTTATTACTTTGGGCAACTGAGACACAGTCTTACTTGGCTTCTCTTGAAGACTGAATAGAACTCTGCTGTCTAATAATGTAGCTACTAGCCATATGTGTCTGTCTATTAAGTTATTTGAATTAAATAAAAGTAAAAATCACTTCCCATGTCATAGTTGACACTTTTCAAGTGTGCCATATCTACATGTAGCTAGTGGTTACCATATTGGACAGCTCAGATATAGAACATTTTCACATTGCAGAAAGTTCTACGACAGCCATGGTAGTTGTCTCACATGAAAACATGGAAGCTGGGGACTGATACATTAAGTCCTATCTGTCAATGATGGATGGTTGCTCTCCTAATTTTCTGGTAATATGGTCTACTCTGCATGGGTATGGAACCAAGGAGAGGATATGGATGGATACCACCTGTCTCTGCTACAAGCATAAATCAGATTGTGTCACTCCTTGCTTAAAAACCTTATTTAATAGCTTCCTGCTACAATTTACATAAAACTCAAATTCTTTATCATGGTCTACATGGCCCCATGATCTGAGTCCAAGGTTACTTTCCCAACCTCATGCCACTTTGATGCTAACTGAAAGAGACTTTCTCTCAGTTTCACAAACCCATTGAAGTCTTCCTTGGCTAGGGCTTTGACACTATTAATCTGTCTACTTGCAACACCCCCAGTTCCTCACTCCCACTCCCCCTCATCTCTCTGTATGGCTGTTTCCTGCTATTCTCTAGTACTCAGATTGAATGCTACCTCCTCCAAGAGATGGTCCCTGACTATTGTACCTAAAGAACATGTTTCCTTCCCATTACGTACTTCTTTGGCTCCCTTTACATTTATCATCATTTATAATTATTTGTTCACTTTTGTGTTTCTTTGTTTTCCCTGGAATAATGTAAAATCTGAAGTTATTCCCAGTATCTACTACTGTGCCTAACACATATTAAATGCTCAACAGATATTTGGTTATTGAATGAATGCATGAATGAATGAATGAATGAATGAAAGCAGTCTTTATCAGTGCGTTGGGTGTACGACTAGGCATGAAAGATTATAACTGCAGTAACATGTGAATCTGCTTGGACAATGAGCCTGAATGACAAGAAGGCTGAGTATGGCGAAAGAGTGGTTTGGTGATGCCATTGCGTGTAGTTGCTGAAAATTGCCTTACACATCAGATGGCTCAGGCTACTAGCAATTTAGGTTCTAGATAGACATTCTGGAAGCCAGCAAATGACTACACCTGCATGCAATGACTTGCTTGTGCTAGCAGTGTTGCTCAAGTCTGGTTTATATTGGCATTTTCCAGTGGCTTAAAAAAATTAGCACTGCTCATGGCAAATGGGGAATTCTATAAAGTTGAGCAAGAATATCTCTAGTCTTTGAGCTCTCTAGAAATAGATTGTAAAATAACATGTTGGATTTCTTTCTCTAAGTTTATTTTTTTGTTTGCCTTGAGTGGGGCTAGCATTGACATGGAGCTTTTAGGTGACACACAATAAAAGTAATCTGAGAATAATAATAATAATCATAATAATAATAGCAGCTTACCTACTGCTTCACATTTATAAAACATTTCCATTTTCTCTATTTCTCTAGTCCTGTCATAACCTTTAAACTTTGCACAATGATCTCCATTTCACAGACATGAAAGCTCAGAGAAGAGTTTACAAGCTTTTCTAGGTTGTAAGTGGAGGGCAAAGACTTGAATCTTTTGGGGGTTCTTTTGGCTTATAATTGTAGGGCTGTTTCAATATATGCAGGACTTTTTAGTCCTGAAATGTTAAAGGAAGAAGAGGAAATGTAACAGTGGTGAGGTGAATAGCAGGGGTAAAGGGGTGAGACCTCCAGCAGGTCTCAATCTGGCCTTTTTGAGGAAGATCCATGTGAAGGGACAAAGAAATCGAGAATTCACACATGTGGAAGGGCATGTGGGAGGTGGAAGGAGAGAGAGGAGGCCATTTTGATTGGGCAGCCAGAACTTAGCATTTTTTTAACTAAATGTACAAGCTTGTCGAGTCTTTTAGCACCTGCTGTGGGATCTGCTGACATTATACTGCTTCCTTCCAGACCCTTAATTTTGATTCACACTAGTTTGGTGACCCGAAAGTTGGAATCTATGGATGTTTAATCCATTTACTCTATTCTAATGCAGTGGTTGGCTTTTTTTGCAACTTTAGCATGCCTCCAATCGAGGATAACTGATGTCTATTGCTGTACCCACAGTATTCTCAGTGGCAAAAGTAACATGGCCTGCAAGTTATGTGTAATGAACTGCAAACTAGCTCTGTCTGTGCCATTTTTTCTACTATCAGAGGAAGCATGCAAGAATGAAATCCATGAGAATCATGTGAATTTAGGCCAGATTTGCAAACTGGTGTCTCATAAACAGAATAGAGTTTTCAACCATATCTTTTTTTAAAAAGTTCAATGGGTTACAAATGTGTAAAATTTGGAGATTTCATATAAACATCTGAGTTTCTGGATTTTTCATATAAAAGAAAACCCAGAAGAATTGGACTACACTGGCTCCCTAATGCTGCATGGCAACAATAGGTTGGGCCCAAATGCTGGCAGCTGGAACCCTCAGGGAGCTAGGTCTACTCAGCACTGAATGCTTCGACATGAGCAGGTGACCCTGGTTAACTGCCTTATGTTACCTAACTACTTCCTGCAGGCACATATGCCTTTTAGGCTCTGTATAAGAACTACCCATAACCAATTATACTTCCTTCCAAAATGTATTTGCAGAGTTTATTAATAGTAAGAAGCCACTTCCAGCCCACTTCAGGATGTGTGGCTACATATCCATGTGCCATGGCCTAATGGCTGAGAACAACTATCTTAGGGAAAGTCTGACTTCAGGTTTTTCTCAAAGCATGCATGTTACTCTATTTTTGGGTTATAATCTCTCTAAGCCGGTAGAAATTAGGGCTGGGTAAATATTGCCTTGTCCATAAATACAGTCAGTTATGGTTGAGGTCCTCACTTTCATATTTGGTGATCAGTTTTGTTTTTAAAAATAATGTAGCTAGCTGCCAAAGTAAATAAATGAGAACTTAATGTTTTTTTGAAAAACAAAAACTACCTAAATAAATAAAATAAATAAATGAGAGCCACTGGTGGACCAATGATGTGAGAAAGCCACAGCATCCAATGATATGCCCCTGAGATCTTTTACAAGGAAAAAAATTTCCTGGCCTATTCAGCCTAAAATCTCTAAATGATTAATAGGAGAGAATTTTAACGCGCGCATGTGTGTGTGTGCATGCAACTAATGGCTTCCTCTTTAATTTACTTTGAAACGTGAACATGATTCTATTTTGTTGCTTTTGTCTTGTGCCTGCAGGTGCTAGGAAATATGATTCTGTCACTTCTGCCTCTAGTCTCGAGTCTCCACATTCCTTAGTAGTGCTTTTAATATTGTTCTCTTATATTTATAAACTAGATGGAGGTGGCTTGAGCCCTAGAATTTGCCAGACACTAAATCTTTTGTTTAGAAGGTAGACAGCTCAGGAAAGGAGCTTTGTCAAACAAACCCTAGTAGATTTTGAAATGGAACTGTCAAACTTAATTAAAAGAGAAACTTGAATTAGGACATGACATTTGACCTTCCAGGGAGGAGTGAATATCCCATACAGATGGGGGATGTGTGAATCTCTTCATACAAACATTTTCATACACTCCATAACTCATTATATCAGTGACAATGGCAGTGTGGTATAATATACTACACAATAAAATCACTGTATTGCTTTGTGAAAGTTACACTGGATTTGATCAGAAAAAGATGCTGAATTGTGTTTTGGTGAAAACATTCTTCATCATTCTATAATGGAAAAAAGCCAGGTAGTAAAACTCAACATGCTTGCCAAGCCTATTAACACATAAATTTAATCACACAAAAAAGGAAGCAAATAAGCTTTATCTTACTCAAATGTTTTTGTCTTATGAAATAAGCCATATTTTCCTGTTTACCAATAGAAGGCTTCTGGATGAAACCCTTTGAGTTTGCTCTAATTTTGTTACAATGTTATTCATTGTACTTGATGTACAAGCTCAAAATCAATATGAGTCATACCACACAGAATTCTTTATTACCAGAAATACATGGTATAAGTTTTGAAACCATAAATGCTCTTCAGAGTCAATAGGCAGATGGTAGCTATTGAATTCCCCAAACTGGTGCAAGTTAAATTTAAACATAAATTGGTGGTTCACACATTTGTGTAAGGGACCTGGATAAATCTAAATTGAATTTGACCACATTTACAAATATTTGAATTGTTTTATTGGATCGATGCCTGATTCTGATACGGTCTTTTTTTCCACTTCTCTCTTCTTCCAGGTCTTTCCAAGTGGGGATGGGTGGGTGGGAGGTGTTGCACTAAATGACCAACAGGCCTGGACCTCTAGACTTGCTCATTCATTGACTTACAGGCTCTGGTTATAAAATAGGAAAAGCTGTGAGCTCCATGTATTGTAAATTATGATAAAGATCTGTATGTGTGAGGCCAGAGAAAAGAAAATATCCTTTTTCCTTCTTATTGGATTTTCATTCATGACCAACACTTTAAAAGGGTATTTCAGGAAACACTAATCTTATAGAAAAGGCCACATGATCAGGGAATTTGGGCCAATAATAATGCTTGCAGAGTTTTTTCATGGAAATAATCTCATTTTAGTTAATCTTATTTAAGAATGTTAGGAGATTTTATGTAAAAATCCATATTTCTGACTCTCTTGAAAAACTAAAGATATGACAATGCAGTGAATATATCCTCACACAGAAATAATTTTTGTAGCTTCTCAGGCAGGAAATGAGCTCTCCATTAGTCAAGTGACCACTCATCATGGCTGGATTCTGGAAGTTTTTTACTTGGCTCCTCTGTTCTAATTTTTCTTGAAGATACATAGTATCTTTTTGTGTAGAGTCTCTGAAAACTCTCCCAGTAAATATTTCTATTTTATTTTGCTCAAAAGTGTTCCCAAATATATTTGATTATGGAACTTATTTCTTTCACATTTGGGGATGTACCATTCTAGATAATTCTTTGAATTTTTTATTTAAGTTTTTACACCAAAAATTACAGATGAAAGTCAATTTCTAATATTTGGTACAATTACTTGGTACATGGATATGGACCAGGAGATCAAGAAATTCTTATTTTCTGATATGAATTTTATGCTGTCTCCTGACAAATATTTGTGAAAGTATTTGGGAAACCTAAATTTTGCAATGAGTATTCTATTTCCATTTCTGGGTGCTTTTATAAGAATTCAAAATGTAAAATCAATCTATCTGGTTAGAATGTTTATGCATTCAGTCAGACTTCAAGCTATATGGTAGAGATGAAGGAGCTCCTGGATTTTACCTGAGGTTTAACATTGAAAAGTCCAGGGGACCTACTGTGCTGCTGATTTAATAAGAGGCTCTAACAACAATATATTCCAGAGAAAAGGCTTTGGAGGAAAAACTAATCCACTTGCAATACGATAAGTAATAGAAACATGTAGCACTATTATGCTCTTCCCGGGTTAACTAGAAAAGTAGATATTTCCTTCATATACGAGTAAGTATCAGCTGAGTAACTCTCAAAAAGAGAAAATGGGCAATAATATCTTTTTTTGGATGTGAGCCCTATATGTATCATCCAAGTGCTTGCTATGAAAGCCCAATAATGAGACTTGACTTTTCATCTCACTGGTGGAGGACACCGGTTATGACAATGGGTTTCTGGTTTTCCAAATATTAGGGTTGAAAATAGTGGTTGTTATGGCAGCAAAGACTTCATGGACTGACTACGAGCCTCTAAGCTGGGTGTTCTCTGGATTTGGCTAAAACTGACTCTGGAAAAATAAATGGCAAATAAAGAGGACAAGGGCCGGCCGAATAGCACGGCGGTTAAGAGCTGGCTTGGGATGCCAGTGGCCCTGGTTCAGATCCCACATATGAGGGCCAGTGACACTGCCCTCAAAAAAATAAAAAATAAAATAAAATAAATAAAATAAAGAGGACAAGAAGGTTTAGAAAGAAGTTATTTACCACTTTAATAGGGCTGTCCAACATTTGGTCGAATAGATTATTCTGAAACCTAATTGCTTTGATGGTTTTCCTGTCTCATCAGAAGAGATCTGAATGCTCTTGGAAAAAGCAAATCAAACACAGAAAAAGGTGCCATGATAAGACTTGTTGCTGCAGCACTATGTACTTAATGATGCCAGACTTTGGATTTCATCAGAGGACATTTCTGCAGTCTAAAACAGCTATACAAAGCCTTAAGACATTGTATTTACAGGAATTATTAATACAGGGATCCATATTCTACCATAAACCTGCCAGAGTCTTACTAGCATGGTGGAGCAGCTCCCGCCAGAATCCTCACTTTGTTATATGTGTAAAAGCTTGTAGTTCTAAAAATATTTTCCTGGAAGAGGTTAAAAAGGTTATTATATATCAATTGAATATAAAGTATGGTTATGTAAGCCAAGCTTGCATGCTATTATTGCACAGGGCACAAAGCAATAAAACAGGACACTGTGCTTCCTCCAGCCATCTGGCAGAAACAGAATGAAGCACTTGATTCAGGATTATGATGCCTCAGATTCCAGGAGTCCACCTGTGGCTGGCTTTTCAGTGTGAGTGCCATGTTGAACTCTCAAAAGGGCTCACGTCTTCTTTGCCGATAGAAAAAGAAATGAAAACAAAAAGAAAAAAAACAAAACATCCAAAGCTCAAAGAGATACACCAGCTGCCTCAAACTGTGATACTGTTCATTTCTTGAGGAGAATATATAATATTTCAAAATATTATATATACATATATTTCCAATGGTACAAAGTAACTATAGATCCAAATCAGAAGAGAGTTGATCATTCTTCATAATCCCCCAAATTTTCATTGAGAAAACTCTATATTTAAAATACACTTTTCATGGTGTTGGCCAAAGACTCTGGGTCTTTCTGCTTCATAACACATAGTAAAAGCACTGTGATTATCTGGTAACCAGTCAAAGTGCAAATAAGAAATCCATTTGGCTTGTAATGTGTTAGATCTTTTAAATTCTTAAAATGTATTTTCCGCAGAGTTGGTTTTCCTTTATTACTACAACAAATGCTTCTGTTAGGTTCTTGGGTGAATCTGAAACCAAAGAAAGAAAGAAATTTCAGAAAGAAAAGAACCAAATGAAGGGACAAAGAAAGGTGATTAGGCAGAAAACGAGTACATCTTGAATTTTTAGGATGTTGCTTCTTTCAAGCGATCTGAAGTAAAAACTATTAATGTCTACAGCTGTAGTTTTCAAATGGTAATCAAAGTACACTGCAGGCCTCCATATTTTTATCAATTTATTAAATTTACTTTGCCACAACTCAGAGATAGACTCTTGGAATTATGTCTAACCAGAACTGGCTCCATGGGCATGAGATTTATGCAGTTGCACAGAGCCCTGTGCTGGAAAGGGTCCCACACTTGGTTTAATGACGTTGCTGCCATCTTGAAATTACTAGTAATTTTTGAACAAGGGGCCCCATGTTTTCATTTTGGACTGGGCTCTGCAAATTATGGAGTCAATCCTGTGTCTGATGAGAATTTGAACTGAATAGGTCATTCCAAAGTGTCATCATGTTGACCTCTTGTAATATGTAAAGGGATGGCATAAGGTGAAGTCATTGCCAAGGTTAGACCACATTTGTTTAGAAACATGGAAGACTTTGAGGAACTGTTCCTCAAACAATGACATAATGCTGAAATGCAATCAAGGGTATACTCCTGTAACTATTTATGCCATTTAATCCATTTGAATATGAGCCCCAGAACTCTAATATTCAAAGCATGCATTCACAGAGAATCACTGGTTTAGAGAATAAATGATGATTCTAATAGGGTTGAAGCTTCTGCTTTAGAGTTCTAGGACATAAGACATTTTTCTTCATCATTTCTTAATTCTTTATAGCCTTAGAAATTGAGTATCTAAGTCTAAACATGGGAGTCCATTTGAAGCTTTGGGGATTAGTAGGAATAATAATAAAGTGTGCATTCAGTAGTTGGTTAGTCCAAGGGTAGAATGTCTGAGAAATCTTCACACATTTATTTTTTTTTTATCCTCCCCATATAAATAACAGATCCTTTCAAACCTTGGTTTCCTACATTCCAGTGGCATTCATCACCTTCTGTTTAACTGTCTTCTTTTTTACCAAAAGGAAAGAGAAAGTGACTATTTGCAGAAACTGCCTTTCTTTTATTTCTATCAACCCACACACTCACCCCCCTCCACCCCCCACATACCCGCCTTGACTCAAACTTAAGCCCTAACCTCCATGGAAGACCAGGGGCTCTGTCATGTCCACCATCACATTCTCAAGACCTTTATACACTAACTTTAGTTAGTAAAATTATATAAAGACTTAAATATATTTATTGGCTAAAGAAATGCATGAGTTCACTTGGACCCAGGCACAACTGTGATATTGTGATAGCAGTTGTTTCATTCTTCTTTCTTGAAATCTCCAAATATCCATCTCTCTCTCTCTCTCTCTCTCTCTCTCACTTTCTCCCTCTATCTCTCTCTTTCTCTTGCTCTCTCTCCTCCCCTTCTTCTCCTTTCCCCTCCTCCCAATTTTAAAGACATCTTATGCAAAATAGAATGGAGATCAAGATTGTAAAGGCTCTCAGAACACTTCAGACCTGTTAGAATTTTGAATGAAGATGCTGAAATAAGTCATAGTACTTTCCCCTTTCAGCACACAAATCACTGTGGAGATACACAAAGTCAGAGCTGCCATTAGGAGGATGGGCCCAGGAGGGAATGGACAAATGGTTGTGGTGGGTTTGTGGTGGGCCAATCACCTAAAACGCCGATTTGACCAGATGGTTGGTGTGATTAGGTGTGCAGTCTGAGGTTCATTTACTTGACATTTTTGGGAATGAAACTTGATTCTACATTGTGCACTAACTGTTGATTTTCTCACTTGTTTGAAAGACATTAACATATTGAGTTGTAAGAAATCCAAAATGGCTTGATACTTCCCAGGTATTATACCACAGTATATTCTGCTATTTTAATCTGCTTGTTTTTCTTTCCAAGTGATTTTGACTTTCTCATTTCATTTTCTTCCTCTTCCTATCCCCAAAAAACCAATGTTCACTTTTACCTGTGAATTATTACAGCATTGCCAAACAACTCATTTCCTCTACGGGGAGGTCTGTCTTTCTAAATTACGCCCTTGTGTTGGTGGTATAGTGGCGAGCATAGCTGCCTTCTAAATTATGCCCTTGTTCCTGAACACACAGGCTGTAGATTTGTTCCTGAATGCATGAGCTATTGCCTTTCCAAATTACGTTTTTCAAAGATAAGTTTAAAGAAAATAAATAAACCAATAGATATCCAAAAACCACACACAAAAAAATCTCTATTCAATATTTAAGTTGTTTAGTCTTGCTATAAACTACCAACAAAGCAATTTTAATAAAACAATTGAAGCAATGATCAAGCAGGAACAGGGTTAAAATACTCATGAAATGTCACCCAGATGTACCAGGCTTCCCTCCAGGAAGGTGTGTGTCACCAGCTTTATTCTACTCCAGGCTGGGTTTGGAAAACCATGTAAGGTGACTACATACTCTTTATAGGTGGCATTCACTCAGGACATGTCCTTTTTCTCTAAGATTTATTATTTCAAATTTCCTGAAAGGAAAGGCTTTGCCTAATTTTACTCATTTTTCTTCTGTGTGGTATATTGTCACCCAGATCCAATTTCACCAAGGTTTTCTTTTAGACTGTGGCCGGTTATCCTGGCTTCTCCGCAGTCTGGGGGTGTCTGGGTGTTTAAATGAAACACTGAATTTCTACTCTCTACCATCTGTAAAACAGGAAAACCATAAAATTCTAAATTAAATTACACTTTGAAACATCTTCTGTTTATCTACATTTCAAAAACTACTGAGAATTCTGGCTTACGATGATTATTTTGGAAGTAACCTCTGTAATAGGAAGGTTTTGAAAAAAACCCATATAGGGAAAAACAATGATGTATTATGAATCATTCTTGCAAACATCTTTATGTTTGAGTTCCTTTTCAAAATAACACATGAAGTAAACTCTCAGTTGTCACTAACAATCTGGGTATGTTTCTTTAGTTTTGTGTTTTTGTTTTTCCCCTAAGAGCCACTGTCTTTCATTCAATCTTACAAATAAAAACAAAAAAGATGACTTTCTTTATTTTTACTTTCACTTTGATAAGAACTTGAAGAATTTATTTTTATCCCGAAAATTACCTCTTAATTAAGAACAGAAAAATGAAAACATGTGATTCAAATGAAAGTATATCTGTACATTAAGCTCTTTTAAAAGTTAAATTACTACAGTCAATATTTCAAGTGTGTAGGCATATTCATTCTCTAATGGGGAAAATAAATACTAAAAAAAATATAAAGCCTGTTTTCAGAGCATATAATCTAAGGACTGTTGTTTGCACACCATTTAGACAGAATGGAAAGCCCCTGGATGTGGCATCTGGACTTGGTTCTTTTGTGTTGAAAAGTACTCGTTTCACTGTGAATTTCTTTGTTAGGAAGGGGGAAGAAATGTAAGTCACGAGTAGTGTCAGAGCCCTCTCAAGGTTTAAAAAGTACATTTTTTCTAGTGTCTTCTTTTTCCTTTTCTAAAGACAGACTTGAGAATTCTGTTGACTCACATGGCTCATGAGCAGGCTCTCATCAGAATAGGTACAGCCTCTGCTTTCAAATGCACTGCAAGGGCGATTTATTTCTCTCATACACTCAACTGTCTGGTTTGCATTCAACCCACCCAGGGAGGCAGCAAACCTGGTGTGCCGCAGCCTCTGTTACCCTGATCAGCTTCTGAGCTGTGCTCCTATGAGGCTGGAAAATATCTAGGGTGTAATTACAACATGCCTGATGCTTTAAAAATATTCTCTACAGAAGCTGAAGAACAGAAAGTTAGATAGGTCACAAAAAGTCATGTAACAATGTCTGTGTATTATTTGTTTATATTTTAGCATTTAAAAAGTTTCGGAGTTGGTACTCTTGGATTTTCACCTATTTAACTCCTGGCATAATTTGACTTGCATTATTGCTCTTTACCAAGTTTCAAATCCAGAGGTACCATGAGAGCAGGGCTTACCTTGAGTACGTGGTGATCAATTACCATTTGAAAGAGAATGGAAATTTGGCAGAAACTATATCAGCAATGTTTTCAAAATAATGATGATCAAATTCATGATTCTGGAATTACACTGGCAATAATAGTTTAGAGTAGCTTAACAGCAACTCATGAGGGTATCTTCAAATTATTTTATAAAATCATTTTCAGGCAAAATGTAACTGAAGGGAAGCTTAAAACCCATACTCCATTGGATAATGAAAATGGTTTCTGTGGGTAATTGACACAACCAGGCTTATTTCTGTAGGTATTTCTTATATAGGTATTTCATTGAAACAAAATACAATAATCCATGTTGAACTTCTTGGCTACTTGAAAATGCAGGTAAATAAGCTAGGATGGTTCAGAAATCTCTCCTGCCTGCAAGCCAGGGAGGTGTGGCCATATACTAGCTAATGTGATCAATACAGGCAGTTAAATTTGACTCGTAAAGCATCTCCACCTATTGTATATAAAATAAGTGTTTTTATGACACTATGCAGCATTACTTGCTTTTTCTGCATCACAAAGCTTCAAGAATCAATTTTATCTTTTGAAAAAATAATGCTGAGAAGAAAATCAAGTTAAAATTCTTAATACAGAGATGCCCTTTAAAATTTAAATCACCCTTTTGGAAAGCTACAAGTTCAACATATTGAGGTTTGTAACTGGTGGAGCTTGCCTTAAAAAATACCTAATGCACTATAATACATACATACAGCAGGGTTGATATTCACATGGTACACATATATACAACTACACCTATACACACACACATAAGGGGTGCTAAAAAATGTATACACATTTTAAGAAAGAAAAACTGTATTCAAGTTGTAATACTCAATATATACCTATAACAAGAGATGAATACAAGTCACGTTTGACTTCTGCAATTGCAAAAGGTGCTCAAAGTGGTTACCATCAGCGTCCAGACACTTCTGATTATGGCAAACCACTGCTTGAGCAACGCTGACCAAAGTGTCTACTTGTATACATTTTTTTTGGCACCCTCGGGTTGTGTGTGTGTGTGTGTGTGTGTGTGTGTGTGTGTGTGTATGGCTGGTTGTTAAAATAGTAACATAATTTTGTATTAGTACATAGTTACTGCCTTAAGTGTCTTGAGCAACCCACCCTCCCCACCACTTCTTCTAGGACTCCCAGACGTTCTTATGGTCCAGTATCTACAGGGGCAATGGTGGCCTAATTGGGCCTCTACATCCTGCTCCAGCATCATGACACCAATTCTGATGCGTTGGGTAGGCTCACCATACAGGTTGTCATATATTTTGAAGATAACTCCAAATTTAACCAGAGAAATCGAGGAACGATTATTTACATCACAAAAACCTTTCACTTTCTTATAAGTTCATCAAAGATTTCGTTTAAAGAACCTTTAAAAAATGGCTGTACTTAAATATAGATCCTTTCAACAAACCATCTGGATGAATGAGGCAAAGCCCTTATTTTATAATCTATTCTGAGCACCGTAGATGTTGGATGAATTATCCAAATAATTGCCTCACTGGTCCTCTTTCCTTTGGCTGTTGCAACCTAGTTTTATTTATGAGCCAGTAACAGAAGTGTGAAACCGTTCAGTATGGAGAAGTTAAGTTCAACCTCTAACTTCTTGTTGATAGATGGACTACTGATTTGAATAGTTAAGAATGGTTTCTGTCAGGGAAAAGGCTTTCTTCTCTCTTGTTCAAAGCTTCCTGGGTGGCATTCATACAACACAGAGGTAAATAGTACAGTTCATAACATGCATGGGACATTTGAAATAAATGGACTTACTCTTGTGGTCTTAATTTTATTGCCTGTAGCGCACATCCATCCGGAATTATCAGGGAGTGTCTTACATTCTTCTCCCTCTAGACAAGGCTCCATCTCACACCACCATTTCCCAATCACTATGGAGGCTGTGCAAAAACAGGAAACAAGTGTATTTGCAATTCATCCAAACAACGTGGGCAGTGGTGCTGTGTCCCTCAGCAGATGTTAACGCTCTTTGAAACAACTAGGTCTCTTTTAACCATCCATAAATGGCTAAGAATACTTTATTAAGAAGAACAAATTTCATTTATAAATTTTACAATGCAAATATAATTATGCTGTCTGGGTTCATCAAGTAACATTTTGTCAAAAAGCTCCTGTACAATGAAAACATATGGATCAAGAAGTCTTACTTTTTGGAAGAACTTGCATGTTGTTAGGTTTTGTAAATCAAAATCATGTACTATTTCTTTTCAGTGAAGGAGACAAAGTGCTAAATGCTCTTCAGAATGACTGATTTATTTTCAGAAGGGCCAGTTTATCCAGCCAGCTTAGGACCTCTGAGAATTTCAAAGGCCTACCAAAAGAAAAAATGAATTGACCAAAAGTACAAAAGGAAATCTAAAAAATTCATGAGTACAGTCTCTACCACCATATTGATTATGTTCCCCAAACTGTTTTACATATCCCTGTGGCAATATTTTGACTATCAATTTGTGCTTCCTAATATATACAATGGCAGAGTGGTATTAGGTTGGGGGAGGGGAGTTATCACTTTGTGAGGGGTGTAAATGTCTATTACATTGTTTTGTACACCTGAAACTAATAAAATAAAACATAAAACCAAAAAACCAAAAAAAATTAAAGAGTAATAATAAATGAAAATATTTGTTTACAGTAAAAAGTATATTTGACAAAGGCTGTGGTTTCTTATTAATATATTTGATATGATGTAGGTAGAACTTTGAAAAGTTGAGCCCCTGATAAAACAGCCCTACTTTTCAGGGTGATGTCAAGTTTGACCACAATGGAAGCTGGCAATGAATTTAGTGGATGTATTCACAGCACACTTTTCTTTTTTTGATAACGAGATTTTATAGAACTAGTGGCTAGATTCACTGAATACAAATCAAGAAGCTCCCCACTTTTCTTAATGCCCTGAGTGAAAAATTATTTCTGTAGGACCATCAAAATGTCTGCCGGTGTTTCTATTGGGATACTTCTTGATAGGCTGTTTTCACTGGACTGGAAATCTAGTCTTTACATCATCACCTCTCAACTCCTAGCAACTCAAAGTTGAGTCTACATCATGATGCTAAATTCTCACAACAACAAAGCAACCAAATGACATCTGTTAATGGCACAGAGGATTAATTTGAAAATGAAATGGAGTAAACCCTGAAGCAAAGCAGAAGCACATTCAAATTCTCCAGTCTACGTTTGTTAAAGGGATTAGATTGAGAATTTAAAAACAGAATGGTTTAAACACCCAGGCATCTCTCTGCATTCAGGATTTCCTCCTCCTACACTTTTCTTACTTCAACCTTTCCTTCCCTTAGAATCCAGTTTTCCTCAATCTGTGAGTAAAAATTACTATGCGGGATTATATATGCAAAATCATGTCTTCTCTGTTATAAGGTCAATTTAAGGATTTTTTTTTCAAGGGTAATTTTGTCTAAGTTTAATTTATGTCCTAGGTGTAGACCAAACTGAACCATGTAAAACGCATCAGGACATGGAGTAGAGAAAATTCTAGTCATGGATAAAAGAGTATTTATTTATGTGAAATAAGAGGTGACAATATTAAATAAAAGAAGCATATATTTTGGCAACAAGAAAAACATATGTAGTGTTGGAAGGAAACAATAGATTGCAAAGCTTCTGGTGATGCAAGATAAAAGTCAGTGTTGAAGGCCTATAATCTGAAGCTACCTTCGGCTAGGGCTCAGTCAGAAGCAGGCTTATAGCGTTTGTTCTCCTTGTTCACTTAAAGCCCATCGAATATTTCAATATGACTGATTTGAATCTTTACCATCTAAGATGGAAACACTCTGATTTTAGCTCTGAGGGGAAACTACCTTTCCCAACAGTCTTCGATTTAGCATTTTGTCACTCTTTTCTCACAGAGTCACAGGAATAATGAACAGCTGCCCGGGAGGTCAGCCTCTAGTATCTTGGCCTGCTTGCAAAGGACCCTGTTCCTTCTTTTTGTTTTCAGGCTGCTCTCTGCCCTCTCAGAGCTGACCTACTTTGTTGCAAGCTAAGAGAACAGTTTCTGTTTCTCTCAAGCATTAATATCTCCTAAATGAAAATGTAGGCAATAGGAAAAAGAATACATCTCAAAACCCACGTATCACCTTTAATCAAGGTTGTAAAGATCCACTGGCTCATAAGGGAAAAGAAAAGGCTTTCTAAGAATAAAAATGTCCCCAGACCTGCCTATAAACCCTAAAAATTCATTTTATACTTGCCTCTCCTAGATAGAGTTTGATGATTTGGTGCTAGCTTCTGGCTTATTGCAATCTAGTTCATTCTTCCAGTGTTGTTTTTCTAAAAATGCCATTAGACTGATGTTGTTTCTGATTTGTACATTACATAGTCATCTTAATATATATCACTTCATGTTCTAGGTCAAACTTTAGTCTTCAATCCTTTTTTTTCATAAACTAGCATTTCATCCAATATCTTTAAAAAATTCACAAGGAGAGGATTTAAAAATTGTCTCTTCTTGGGTCGGCCGAGTGGTGCAGTGGTTAAGAGCTGGCTTGGGATGCCAGAGGTCCCAGTTCGGGTCCCACATATGAGGGCCAGTGACACTGCCCTCAAAAAAAAAAAAAAAAAAAAAAAAAAATTCGCCTCTTCTTCCAAACTAAAAGCTACCTAAAATCTTCCGATAAAGGGCCGGCCCAGTGGCGCATTGGTTAAGAGCTGGTTTTGGGATGCCAGCGGCCCCGGTTCAGATCCCACATGTGAGGGCCAGTGACAGTACCCTCTACAGCTAACAACAGCTCCACATGGAGCTGGGCTGTGCGAGCCCTGGCGTTGGTGTGGGCTGCAGCCCCTGCTGCAGTGGGCTGCCATAGGTTACAGTGAGTGGCAGGCAGCCAGAGTGAGCGGCCAATAGCTGCGGTGAGCGACCATCCAGAGGCCGGCAACCGATCTGCCTCATCCGGGAAGAGAGCAATGATGATACTAACATGGGCCAGTGAAGCAAGGTCCTCCGCAACTAGACTGAAGAGCAAAGGGACAGCAACATTGTCTGTTCCCCTTTCCCGATTCACCGACGCTGTCCCCCTCCCCCAATTCCCCAATAAAATCTTTAAAAAAATGAAATCTTCAGATAAATTATTATAAGAGAAATGATCAATAGGTTTAGTAAAAGGAGCTAATATTAAGGCTATGTAACTATTTTTATAATTTTTATGGATATGTTTATAATAACCAAAAGTAAATATTAAAATTTTTTAATGAATTATAATGGTCAGTGCAATAATAAAAATGATAACTGATATTTTTGAATGCTTCCTAAGTGTTTCTGTGTTAAGTATAATATGTTAAAAGTATTATCTCAATTTTCATAACAACCCTATAAAAAGGGCATTATTATTAACCCATTTTATAGATGAAAAACTGAAATACAGAGAAGTAGAATAAATTTTCCAAGCTTACACAGGTAAGAAGTACAGGAATTAACACTAGAATCCAGGACTACTTAACCACAAAATCCATGCTTTTCATCCTTGTTGTGCTAACTCATCTAGTTTTGTGTTCAGGATTCATGAAACTCTAATAGAACATTTAATGACTGCTGAATGAATAAATGAATTCTCTCTGCTGTATTATTATTGAAAATAAATCATGTCAGCACAAACACTTGTGGAAAACCAATATATTTGGTTTTTGTAAAGTTGTTAACTTAAAATAAATGATCTGGGCAAAAGGCAGTTCATATCATACTTAGTACTTCCTAGTCTGAGCTACACATGGCTTGATTTCATTAGTTATAGCATTTTAATAGAAATTCCCACTAGTGAACAATTTTTGAAGCCATGAGAAACCTGTGAGGTAGGTGCTAATGCTATGAGGACTTTTCTCCCCTAGAAGAACTGAGTTAATTAAATATTAGCTGCAAAACCAACTCTCTCTTATCTGGTGATTATTAAAGAGGGTCTTAAAAGTCCCTTTTAACCCTGGGGTTCTGGGATTTGCTCAATGTTCCACTTTCAGGAAAATATCTGATCTTCAAATTTTTAAAAAATGTTCATCTTCCCTTGAGAGGTTCTTAAAATCAATAAAGCCACTTTAAAGATGAGTCTGATTTTGCCTTTGTATCAGGTCATATTGGTGTAGAGACAAATGAGAGACTGTAAAAGGAAAACCAATCCATCTTCCAGGGATAAATCTTAAACAGGGCAGATATCCTTTTTATTGTTGTTATTGTTGTCCACTTGGATGCATTTTCCCATGGAAATAGAACAAGGTACTAATAAGCGATGGGCCTAATAAATACTGCAAATGCACACTTTAGAACTGCAGTCCATTTCTATAACTTCAATAGACGTTGTCTGGGTTTCAGTTGAACTCTTTCTGTACTCAAAGCGCTACCTGATGTATTGAGAAGGCAAAATAATGAACATGGCATAGCGCTGGCCCTCAAATCTTACAGTTTAGCTCAGGATTTCTCAGGATGGGTGCAACAGGCGTTTTGACATAAGTTATGGTAAGGAGGCATAAGCGAGCTAAACCGTTATTGTGTCGGAAGAGCAGGCTCACAGCGGAGAGTTGGAAGAGGAAACCTTAATAAGATCATGGAGGTTCTTGAAAGCAAGGACCATGGACTCTTAAAGTATATACTTTTTTTTTTTTTTAAAGGAGCGGTGGGTCACTACGGGTTCTATAAGCGCTGAGCAAAGGGAAGATATGATGACAGGGGCGGTTGAGGAGGGTGAATTGGCAGTGGTGCTTTAGATGGGAGAAGAAAGAAGCTTGCACTTGAAATGCCAGTCAAACGCCCCTTGGTTTTGGATACCTGCTTGCAGCTATGCAAAGGGCAGAGCGGCAACCGAGGAAGCACTGTGGCCAGTAACCATAGTAACTGTACCCGAAATACATTGGACTCTAATAGCGCATATGCCTGCCGACTCACTAGCAGTGACCTCCTTGAGGGCAGGTAGGGATCATACTGCATACATCTTTAAATGGAACAGAGTAACTCAAGACAGGTGTGTACATTTATGAATGAATACATGAATAAAAAATGAAACAAAAAGAGATAGGAAAAAAGGAGCCTGCATCAATAGAGTCTATAGCAAAGGATTGTGAGAATTACATGAAAAAATGCATTTAAAGCACTGAGCTGAGTGTCTGGCATTAGTAAATGTGCATTAAATATTAGCTATTATCATCATTGGCAGCATAGTCATGTTTATTCCTCTAAAGAAATTCACTTCAAAACAGAAAAGGCAATTCTTCATAAAGCTAGAGAGTAAACCTTTGTTCTTCGATATTATACCAAACTCTTAGCTCACTTCTATGACTTAGGAGACTTTGAGCATAAATTAAATGGTTGAACATACCATTTCTTTCATGTTCCCAGGAGTAGGTTGTAAATACACCAATCAAGACAAATATCCAGACTCATTTTTGTGTAAACTTTCATGCAATTTAAAGCAATGGCTGGAACTCCCTTAGAGGACTGGGAGAGCTCTCTAGCCTCCCTTTTTGCACAGGTAGTTGGAACAGGTATTACAATGCTGAAAACGTGAAATAACTCACACAGAAAAAGTCGAGAACCATATGACTTCACTGATATGTGGGATATAAAACTGAAAGCAACAATGGAACAAGACAAGCAAAGAAAGAAACAAAAACTCATAGACACAGACAATAGTTTAGTGGTTACCAGAGGGTAAGGGGGGAGAGAGGTGGTAGATGAGGGTAAAAGGGATCAAATATATAGCGATGGAAGGAGAACTGACTCTGTGTGGTAAGCACACAATGTGATATATAGATGATATATTACAAAATTGGTTACCTGAAACTTCACTAACCATTGTCACCCCAATAAATTTAATTAAAAAGAAAAGACCTGCAGTGTCCTGTGTGTGATTGTCTTCACCAAAACAAACAGAAAATTAAAAGCATCGAATACCCTTGTCTGTAGTCATTCCAAACTCCCTCTTTCCCGAAAGCCCACATTTATTATTATTTATTTATTTATTTATTTATATTTTTAATTAGTTTCAGGTGTACAACACAGTGCAATAGTTATACATTTTACCCCTCAAAGTGACAACCCCCCACCCCCAATTCGCCACCCCACTACCCCCCCATATCATATATATCTATTACTCTTCCTCTGACTCTCTTCCACAGTATAATCCACATCCCGTGACTATCTATATATATTCAATTACAGTAGGTATACAACCTCCGCTTTAGTTATACAGTGCAGTGATCAGACCTCTACTCCATCCATGAAATGGTCTCCCTAACAAGACCTATGACCATCTGACATTCCACAGAATATTTACAACATTATTAATTATACTCCCCAAACTGTTTTTCATATCCCAGCGGCAATATTGTAGTTGCCTATTTTTGCTGTCTAATCCCTTCCTCTTCTCCCTCATCCCCATCCCCCTCCCAATTAGCAACCCTGATTTTTCCTCTATATCTATGAGACAGTTTCTGTTTACTTTGCTCATTCATACAGTTTTTCAGATTCCACATATGAGTGAGATCATATGGTATTTGTCTTTCTCTGACTGACTTATTTCACTTAACATAATAGTCTCTAGGTCCATCCATATCATTGCAAATGGTACGATTTCATTCTTCTTTATAGCAGAGTAATAGCTCCATTGTGTAAATGTACCACAGTTTCTTAATCCAGTCATCTACCGATGGGCATTTTGGTTGTTTCCAAGTCTTAGCTATTGTAAATGGTGCTGCTATGAACATAGGGGTGCATAACTTTTTTTGAATAAGTGTCTTGGTTTTTTCAGGATAAATACCTAGGAGTGGAATTGCTGGCTCAAACGGTAGCTCTATTTCCAGTTCTTTGAGATACCTCCATACTGACTTCCATAGTGGCTGCACCAATCTGCAATCCCACCAACAGTGCAGCAGGGACCCCTTTTCCCCACAGCCCCACCAGCACTTGTTGTTTGTTGATTTATTGATGATAGCCATTCTGATTGGAGTGAGGTGGTATCTCATGGTGGTTTTTATTTGCATTTCCCTAATGACCAGTGAGGTTGAACATTTTTTCATATGCTTGTTGGCCATCTATATGTCCTCTTTAGAGAAATGTCTCTTCATATCTTCTGCCCATTTTTTAATTGGGTTGTTTGTTTTTTTGTGTTGAGTTTCATGAGTGTTTTATAAATTTTGGATATTAACCCCTTATCAGATATATCGTTGGCAAATATATTCTCCCATTCAGTAGGCTTCCTTTTTGTTTTATTGATGGTTTCCTTTGTTGTGAAAAAACTTTTAAATCTGATATAATCCCATATGTTCATTTTTTCTTTTACTTCCCTTGCCCATAGGGATGTATCAGTAAAAATATTGCTCTGGGTAATGTCTGCAAATGTACTCCCTATATTTTCTTTTAGGAGTTTTATGGTTTCAAGTCTTACATTTAAGTCTTTAATCCATTTTGAATTTTTTCTTGTATATCGTGTAAGGAGGTGGTCCAGTTTCATTTTTTTGCATGTGTCAGTCCAATTTTCCCAGCACCATTTATTGAATAGACTATCTTTACTCCAGTGTAAATTCTTGCTTCCCTTGTCATAGATTAACTGTCCCTAAATGCCTGGATTTATTTCTGGGCTCTCTGTTCTGTTCCACTGATCGATGTGCCTGTTTTTATGCCAATACCAAACTGTCTTGATTACTGTAGCCTTGTAGTAGGTTTTGATGTCTGGTAGCGTGATCCCCCGACTTTGTTCTTATTTCTCAGGATTGCCGAGGCTATTTGGGGTCTTTTATGGTTCCATATAAATTTTAGGATTATATTTTCTATTTATGTGAAAAATGCCATTGGTAGTTTGATAGGAATTACATTGAATCTATATATTGCTTTAGGCAATATGGACATTTTAACTATATTAATTCTTCCTATCCATGAGCATGGTAGGTGTTTCCATTTATTTGTATCTTCTATGATTTCTTTCTTCAGTGTCTTATAATTTTCTGAGTACAGATCTTTCACTTCTTTGGTTAAATTTATTCCTAGGTATTTTATAGTTCTTGATGCAATTGTAAATGGGACAGTTTTCTTAATTTCTCTTTCCGTTAGTTTATTATTGGTATATGCAAATGCCACTGATTTCTGAACATTGATTTTATATCCTGCCACTTTACTGAATTCGTCTATCAGTTCCAATAGTTTTTTGATGGAGTCTTTGGGGTTCTCTATATACAGTATCATGTCATCTGCATATAATGACAATTTTACTTCTTCCTTGCCAATTTGGATGCCTTTTATTTCTTTTTGTTGTCTGATTGCTGTGGCTAGAACTTCCAGCACTATGTTGAATAAAAGAGGAGAAAGTGGACAGCCTTGTCTTGTTCCTGATCTTAAGGGGAATGGTTTTAGCTTTCCCCCATTGAGCATGATGTTAGCTGTAGGTTTATCATATATGGCTTTGATTATGTTGAGATATGATCCCTGTATTCCCACTTTGCTAAGGGTTTTTAACATAAATGGCTGTTGGATTTTGTCAAATGCTTTTTCTGCATCTATTGAAATGACCATGTGATCTTTATCCTTCATTTTGTTGATGTGGTGTATCACATTAATTGATTTACGGATGTTGACCAGCCTTGTGCACTAGGGATGAATCCCACTTGATCATGATGTATGATCTTCTGAATATATTGCTGAATTCTGTTTGCTAATATTTTATTGAGAATTTTTGCATCTATATTCATCAGGGAGATTGGCCTGTAGTTTTCCTTTTTTGTGATGTCTTTATCTGGTTTTAGAATCAGGGTGATAGTGGCTTCATAAAAGGAGTTTGGGAGCCTTTCCTCCTTCTGGATTTTTTGGAATAGTTTGAGAAGAATAGGTGATAGTTCTTTTTTGAATGTTTGATAAAATTCACTTGTGAAGCCGTCTGGTCCAGGGCTTTTGTTTTTTGGGAGCTTGTCAATTACTGATTCAATTTCCTTGGTAGTAATCAGGGTATTTAGATTTTCTGTTTCTTCTTGCGTTAGCTTTGGAAGGTTGTATGCTTCTAGAAAATTATCCATTTCTTCCAGATTGTCAAATTTGTTGGCATATAGTTGCTCATAGTAATTTCTTAGAATTTTTTGTATTTCTGTGATGTCTGTAGTCATTTCCCCTCTTTCATTCCTGATTTTGCTAATTTGAGTCCTCTCTCTTTTTTTGTTTGATGAGCCTGGCTAGAGGTTTGTCAATTTTGTTTATCTTCTCAAGAAACCAGCTCTTGGTTTCATTGACCTTTTGAATTGTTTTTCTGTTCTCTATATTGTTTATTTCCACTCTGGTCTTTATTATCTCCTTTCTTGTACTCCCCTTGGGCCAATTTCGCTGTTCTTTTTCCAGTTCCCTTAGGTGTAAGGATAACCTGTTGATTTGAGATTTTTCTTCCTTCTTTAGGTAGGCCTGCACTGCTATAAACTTCCCTGTTAGGACTGCTTTCATAGCATCCCTGAGATTTTGGGTCATGGTGTTTTCATTTTCGTTTGTCTCGAGGTATCTTTTGATTTCCTACTTGATCTCATTTGTGACCCACTCACTATTTAGAAGCATGTTATTCAGCCTCCACTTATTTGACAGCTTTCCGGGGTTCTTCTTATAATTGATTTCTAGTTTCATAGCATTGTGGTCAGAGAAGACAATTGAAATGATTTCAATCTTCTTAAATTTATTGAGACTTGTTTTGTGGCCTAACCTGTGGTCTATCTTAGAAAATGGTCCATGTGCGCTTGAGAAGACTGTATATTCTGTAGATTTGGGGTGAAATGCTCTGAAAATATCTGTTAAATCCAGCTGGTCTAAAGTGTCATTTAAGGTCACTGTTTCCGCATTGATTTTCTGTCTGGAGGATCTGTCCATTGGTGACAGTGGGGTGTTGAAGTCCCCTACTATGATAGTGTTACTGTTGATCTCCATTTTTATGTCTGATAATATCTGTTTTATATATTTAGGAGCTCCTATGTTAGGTGCATAGATGTTTACTAGAGTTATGTCCTCTTGTTGGATCGATCCCTTTATTAGTATGAAGTGTCCTTCTTTGTCCTTTATTATATTCTTCAATTTAAAGTCCATTTTTTTCTGATATAAGTATCGCTACCCCAGCTTTTTTCTTCGTTCCATTTGCATGAAATACTTTACTCCATTCCTATACTTTCAGCCTGTATGTGTCTTTTGATCTGAGGTGTGTCTCTTGTATACAGCATATGCTGGGGTCTTGCTTTCTTATCCATTCAGCCACCTTATGTCTTTTTATTGGAGCATTTAATCCATTTACATTTAACGTTATTATTGATAGGTGTGTATTTATTGCCATTTTGTTATTTGTGTTCCTAGTCTTTCTTAGGTTGTTTTTCTCTTCTGCTTAAAGCCCTTAAAGCTGGCTTGGTGGTAATGAATTCCCTTAATTTGTTCTTTTCTGGGAAGCTCTTTATCTCTCCTTCAATTTTAAATGATAGCCTTGCTGGATACAGCAATCTGGGTTGTAGGCCTTTATTTTTCATCACTTTGAAAACTTCCTGCCACTTCCTTCTGGCCTGCAAAGTATCTGTAGAAAAGTCGGCTGATAATCTTATGGGGGTGCCCTTGTAAGTAACTTGCTGCCTTTCCCTTGCTGCTTTAAGGATTCTGTCTTTTTCCTTAACCCTTGCCATTTTCACTATAATGTGTCTTGGTGTGGGCCTGTTTGGGATCACCCTGGTTGGAACTCTCTGCACTTCCTGGGCTTGTATTTCAATGTCCTTTGCCAGGTTAGGGAAGTTTTCAGACATTATTACTTCAAATATGTTCTCAATCCCTTGCTCCTTCTCTTCTCCTTCTGGTACTCTGAAGATCCGGAGGTTATTGCATTTGATGTTGTCCCCCAGCTCTCTTAAACTATTTTCAATGTTTTTCATTCTTTTTTCCTTTTGTTTTTCTGCCTGGGTGATCTCTGCTATCTTGTCTTCTACGTCACTGATTCGATTTTCTGCTTCGTCCAATCTGCTCTTCATTCCATCGAATTTGTTATTTAATTCAGTAATTGCATTCTTAAGTTCTAGCTGGTTGCTTTTCATGATTTCTCTATCCTTCTTTATATTTTCATTAATTTCCTAGAACATTCTAATAATCAGTGTTCTGAACTCTGTCTCTGATAGGTTGTTTACCTCTATTTCCTCTAGTTCCACTGATTCAGGAGGTTTCTTCTGTTCTTTTATTTGGATTGTATTTCTTTGTCTCCCCATTCTGGTTTACTCTTTGTGCTTGCTTCGATATAACAGATAGATCCCCTAGATCTCTCAGTCTTTTCTGGATAAACTGATACAGTGTGTGTCCTTTATATTTGAATTATTCAATCTCCCTATTCTCTTGTGCATGTATATCGGAGGTGTTCCTTGTGTTGTGTATCTTCACCTGTTGGAGTTTAGCTTTGATTACTTTTGGCTTTTCAGTAGGTGGGATTGACTTCCAGGCTGATCAGCTGTGAGGAGCAGCAGAGTCTGCAGTTTATGAGTTGCTGTGTGAGGCTTGGACCCTTTGGCCCTTGCACCTGTAGGAACTTCCTTTTGGGTGTGACTCCTGTATATCAAACCCAAAAATGCTCTGCTTTTATCTAAAGTTGGCCTGTGGGTATGATGATTCTTGTGTCTCCAGTGCCAGGCTAAAGTCCACCAAGCTCTCTTGAGTTTGTCCTCTGCTGTACAAATATTCCTCTGGGTCTTGTGTGAACAAAGACGGCCACCTGACGCCTAGTGTGATCCTGGCACGGCAGGTTTGGCGTACATGAGTATGGTTGTGACGTGTGATTGGTAGTTTTTACAAAGTCACTGCCGTTTCTGCTTTTGCCTGCCCCAAGGCAGGCTGTGTGCCCTACAGGCTGGATGAGTGTCTTTGGGCACCCTTTGCATTGAAAGCCCAATGCGGAGAATGAAAGATCTTTTCACTGCCAAAAGCCCTCTGCTAAGAGTCTGTTAATTAGTTCCTTAGCAGCTGAAACAGCCCTGCCTCCCAAGCCTTGCAGGAAAGGGGGGAGGGCAGGGTAGGTATCTCACTCTGTAGCCTCTTCTAGGGCTGAAATTCTCAACCCCCTACGGGTAAGGAACGCCTTTGTAGTCTGCCCCTACTGCCCCATTTCAGGGTCAGTTTAAGACTCTGGTGTGGCAGGGGCCAGGGTTTCTCGGGGACGGTGGGGGTGGGTTTTATTTTCTGTTGTTTTTGTTTTTCTTTGGGTTTCTTTTTTTTTTTTCTTTCTGTCAAAGAGAGGAGGAAAAACAAACAAACGAGCAAAACATACAAACAAACAAACAAAATAATACAACAAAAAAAAAAACTTCACAGACCCAACACTGTTTTGAGCTAAGGCCTTTGCCTCATGGGCTCCAGAGGAGTTCCTGCTGCTCTCCCAAAGAGAGTGCCGAGGTTTAGGGGGCTGCGTGCACCCTGCAGTGGCTCAAATCTCCGGTCTGTTTCCCAGGGACCTGCGTCTCTGCTTGGGCTCGCTGCGTCTCCCCCTACGGAGTATTCTTTCTTCCCCTGCTCGTCTGGTTTCACGCTTCTGCCTCGGAGCCTGTGCGAGCCGCGGTATTCCTGCTGCTCTCACGGAGGGACTGCCTGGGTTTAGGAGACTGCGCGCACCCTGCCGTGGCTCAGATCCCCGCTCCGTCTCGCAGGGCCCTGCGTCTCCACCCGGCGCACTGCATCTCCCCATCCCCGCGAGTACTCTTTCTTCCCTTGATTGCCCGGTTTCAGGCTTCTGCCTCAACGTCTGCGCGCTGAGGTGCTCTTGCTGCGCTCGGTGGGACCCGGTGGGCACAGAGACTGATCCCTGAACCGGGTGGGTGCAGGAATTAATCTTTCCCTGTCACTGCTGGGCTCTGTACCCTGCTTTCTGGGGACCTGGGGAGCTGTGGGTGTGGGTGCACATCTCCTCTCTCTCCTCCCCCTCTCGCCTGGCCTGAGGCTTCTTCCTCAGGCTGCAGATCTTTGTGCTTTTGCTGTACTCTAGATGGGCCGTGGGTCGCAGGGAGCGAGCAGTGGGAACACTCACCATCTGTTCTCTGGAGTTTGGTCCCTCTGCAGCCGTGGGTGCGGGCTGCACCTTGAGGGTATTGCCCGCTTTCTTGCCCACTTGTCCGGTCTGTGCACCTTCCAGCAATTGTTGTTGAGTGAGAGTCTTAGTTGCTCTGTGTGATGAGTAGACGTCCCTTTGAAGAGTTACAGAAGTTCAAATTGTGGATATTTCCAGAGAAGAACTCAGGGAGCTCTCCTCACAGCAGCCATCTTTGCCCTCTCCTTATTCTAGTGCTTTTTAAACTGAGGTTATTTTATCTTGGTGAGGCTGGAGGTAAGGGTGTGGATTGCGATATGTACAGTATTAAGAGCCAGAGATAAGTATGGTACAATTTCCTTGAATGATACTTTTTCTTGAGGGTATTTGAAGACAAAAGTTATTTTTTATTCATTCAAAAACTATTTGGTAACAACTGTGCTGGACATAAAATAAACACAGTTCCTACTATAAAGTGGCTACAGTCTCCTATGGGAGAGAAACACTAAATGTAATGATGCAAAAATATATACTGACAAATTGTGAGACCAAAAAAAAATGTGCTATAAGGGAAACTAAAAATGGATATGATTTAGATTGTCAGGGTGATGGTGGTAAGAGAAGTCCTCACTGATGAAGTAATTTAAAAACTAAGTAATCAACAGAATCATTTTCATATTAAAGCAAATAAATATATATGAGGTGTGATCAAACAAAATGGTGATGGTTTAAATTAAAATAAATTTATTACAGTAAAAGACACATTGCCCTTAATCCCCCTAAGAATACTCCCCCTTGCTTCAAATACACTTATCTGATCATTCTTGCCACTTTCTGAAGCAGTTCAGAAGTCCTCTTTTGTGAGTGTCTTTAGTTGCACTGTTATGGCTGCATCGATGTCCTGAATCATTTTGACTTTGGGGAAGAGCCAGAAGACTCCTGGTGCCAGATTTGGTAAAGAAGGTGGGTGAGGAAACACCATAATGTTTTTATTTGACAGAAATTGTCATATACCAGAAGAAAGGTGTGACACGGAGTGCTGCCATAATGGAGGATTATTTACGGCACACCTTGAAACACACCTTCTCTCAACCCTAGCTCACACCTGACTGCACCAAACAAGCTGAAACTTGTCACACCCTGTTACTAAGGATCAGTGAGTCACTTCCCATATTGAAGATCACTACCTTTCTGGTGGATGGCACTCAGCAGCAGCATTCATTCGTATTTTGTGATCACAATTGCACATACATCTTTGCAAATGTATTTAATTATTTCCCCAGAATGAATTCCAAGAATGCAATGTTTAAGTTAAAGAGTGAAAGGGATTTAGTACTTGTGATATATAGCTCATCAAATTGTCCTTAGGAAAAATTGTTCTGCTATTTGCCACAATAAGTACCCACGTCTCTGCCCAACTTCACCAACACTGGATTCTTTTTTTAAATTGTAATACATTTATTTTCATGCGATTCTTAATGAAACACTTTCAAAACATTCTGTACATTTCAAGCCACTCAGAACTGCATTACATTCTATAAATGTGATCTGCTGGGATGAGTTGCCAAGGTATCGCTGTACAAAGATGTACAATATGTACAGTCTCTATAAGTGCAAGCTGTGCAAAGCAGACTAGAACACTCATTCATGCCAAGGCTTAGAAAACATCTCAACACGTATGACTAAAGCTTGAAATGGCATTTTTTTTTTCCTGGGCAAATGGTTACTTTATAAACAAATGTATGTATATGTCATATAGAAAGAATGGTTTGACTCCCTACTCAGTCATCACCATGCAGCTGACCAGACACATTACAGGGCTGCTCTCCTAGGCCTTTCCCTTCAGGGTGCCATTTGGCCACACTCATGGTCATCTCATCACTGAGCTGCTGCCACTGCCTTTGACTGAACCACAGGAACACTAGATTTAAATTTGGGGAGATAAAGGCCAAACGTGTTTTCAATGCCAGCAAAAGTGGCTATGGCGAGCCTGTATCCACCGATGTGATCAGGATTGTAAGGAGGAAGGTCTGCGATGAGTGATTTAGGCCACCAACACTGGATTCTTCTTTCATTTTATTTTATTATTATTTTTTTTTTTGAGGGCAGTGTCACTGTCACAGGCCCTCATATGTGGGACCCAAACCAGGGCCGCTGGCTTCCCACCATGCCACTTGGCTGGCCCTGGATTCTTAATTATGTTAGTGAGGCATAGACTTTGCTCGTCTTTTGGGGTACAGAAACATGTTGCTTAGCCTGCTGGAGAACCCAGCTAGCTGCCAGCCTTCATATTCCAGTCAGCTATCTATACAGTAGACCTAATATTACAATAAAACCTCCATTTCTTTGTGAATAATTTATCCTCAAAGAAATCCAACCAAGAGGGCTATCCAAGGATGAAGAGAGAATAAAGAGGTGAAGCACAGTGAAGGCTCTAAGCCCAAACAAACAAACAAACAAACAAACAAACACCATATTTGATGCCTTAGTGTAAACGGGTATTTCTTGGTGGCCCCTAAAAAATGGCAAGTACCTACTGCACATATATGTCTCAGGTTTAGCCAACTCAGTGTGGAGAACCTCGCTATTTCAGAGCAGAAAAGGCATTTATGCTTATCCCACTGGAAATCCATATCCTTCTCATTGTCACTTCTATTTAATCTATTTATATCCATGGCAACAAAATGAGGAGGGGGTACCCTGAATGTGGATAAGGAGATGAATTCCAAAATGGCTCTGTATTTTAAATCAAAGGGAAGATCATATTTTAAAAAAAATGATATTATAGGCAACTTTAAAGCCACATGTACATCTGTATATCTTTCGGTGCTAAGCTCTCTGTGTTCTTACCACTTTAGAACTTAGAGTTCTATAGTTGGGCTCTTTGATTTGTACAAGTATTTTCTCAATTTGAAAAAGTGTTTTATGAGGTTATTATTATATTATGTAATATATATATATATATATATATGAGAGAGAGAGAGAGAGAGAGAGAGAGAGAGAGAGAGAGAGAGAGAATTGCTACAAATTTACCATAATCAAATGTCAGTTAAGTACACTTTCCTCTTTACACATGTAATCACTTTTATAGTTATCAATATGATAAAATATCACTTTCAGTTGATCCTACTTTGCAACTGATCCCAAATTAAATTATTTCCAGAAAATTCTTGGCATCAAGTCCCATTGCAAAACTAATGCTTCCAATTTTGGCAGTAATGGGAAAGCTGTACACTGATTGTAAGGTCTTTCTTTTTAATCTTGCTCCCACCAGAGAAGATTGATATAAATAAAATTTAAAGAGAAAACACATATCAGATGCCAGCAGTGAAAAAGCTTTTGTCAGTCTAATGAAAAGGAATCAATTTTCTCTACTTTATTCAATAAATTGTGTCATTTTCTAAGTGGATTAGATTAAAGGAAAATTCAGACCCCCTGTGAGATGCGCTTGGCACTGATGGAGACTTCAGACAAGGGAGAAAGAACAGGGAAAATGACACTTCTTAGGCCTCTTCAGATCTATAAAAATAGATACCCAGTGGGAGAGAAGTGTCTCTAACCCTGAACTCACCTATTGCCTTCGAAGCCAAATCCTCTTGGGGAACTGAACAAGATACATTGTTTCTCTTGTTTTATTAGGATATTGGTGGTTGAGTGAATTACAACCTGGAAATCTTGGGAGGGGTGAGGCCTGGATGGAAATACTGTGGCTCTCAGTGCTTTACATGTCTCTCTCACAGATGTGTGATTAAGTAAGAAAACAACTTGCTCTAAAGCCATTATGCTCATGCAGTCTCTGGGAGACTTTGTTCCTCCAGGCATATTATAATCACCAAACCTCAGAAAACACAACCTTTCATGTGAGGATGAAATGTGTAAATCTTGATCATAGAGCACTCTTGGATCTAATTTTATTTGTGTGTATGTGTTTGAAATGGCAAAATGTTTTGATAATTGGTTATTTTTGTAATTTTGCAAGAACGCCCAATATCTCTTTGGTATATGCCTTCACCTACCAAGCCCTTGAGAAGTGGAGAATAACAACCACTACTTCCTTTATTTTTCCCTACAAAGTGCATTCAACTAGCCTAGTTATTTCTGTGGAATTGTCTAGATGGTTTAGAAGAGCTTAGCTTTACTTAACAGAAAATATTTGTAGACTATTTGCTCTATGCTTAGCACCACTTAACATAGGCAGTCTGAGCTAAATAAAAGCATGCCAGAGCTTCACATATGAATTTCAAAGTAGATGATGAAATGAGAAATAATATAAAGTCCTTATTTTTCAATATTTAATTTCAATAGTGTCAAACACTTTATTTAAAAAAAGGATGAGCGTTTAGAAACTGCCAACATACACAGGAAAAGAAAACTTACATATTGGCATTTTGAAACTTATTTTGTTCATGTCAAAGGTGCTATCAGGGAAGCTACAAAATCAAAGGAGATCAAGAGTATGAATGCAGCAATGTTTCAGATGTATCAATTTGCAGAAAGTTCAGAATCATAACTCTGCCACGCCAAGCCACATACCCCCTACTTTTCCAGCTGAATTGGGAAGCTGTAGGTTTAGGTAAATTGGAAGCAGAGTGCAATGAATCCCCAAAGCTCAACAGCAAAACCTAGAAATCTAGAACAGTACTTTCCAATCTGAGGGCTAATAATCTCTGAATGGGTGAGGAGTGTTGTGGTGGTTTGAAAAGCTTACTGTAAGGTGATTCAAGGTGGAGGAGTAGATAAATGCTGTGCTTACCTTGTCCCATGACCACATTAAAATTACAACTAAATTCTAGAACAATCAACCTGGAGAACATCTGAAGTCTAGCTGAACAAAAGTTTTATAACTAAGGATATGAAGAAGAAGGCAGTTGGAGACTGGTAAGAGGGGTAGAGGTGCAAGGTGGGCTGGGTCCACACTTGGATGTGGCAGTTGAGAATCAGGAAGGATATCTCGGCAGTGGAGTTCCCTCCTGGAGGATCAAGGAATCCGAGCCTCACACCAGGCACCCCAGCCTAGAGAACCAGTGCCAGGAAGAGGAGTCCTCACATTTAGCTGTGAAAAACAGTAGTGATTCCAGTCGCTGGGGTGGGACAGAAGGCTGCGGGTAACCCAGATGTCCCTTTAAAGGGCTCATGCAGATTCACTTACTCGCAGGCACTTTCACCACTTTAGTTCAACACAGTATTGCATGTCCTAGCCACAGTAATCAAGCAAGAAAAAGAAATAAAAGGCATCCAATGGGAAAGGAAGAAGTAAAACTGTCATTCTTTGAAGATGACATGATACTATATATAGAGAACACAAAAGACCACACCAAAAAACTATTAGAACTGATAAATGAATTCAGTAAAGTAGCAGGATAAAAAACTAATATTCAGAAATTGGTAGCATTTTATACATCAATTATGAACTGTCAGAAGGAGAAATTAAGAAAACAATCTCATTTACAACTGCATAAAAAAAATACATAGGGATAAATTTAACCAAGGAAGTAAAAGACATACACTCAGAAAGTTATAAGACATTGAAGAGAGAAATTGAAGAAGATACAAATAAATGAAAGCCTATACTATGCATATGGAAAGAAGAATTAACATTGTTAAAATATCCATACTACTCAAAGCAATGAGCAGATTCAATGCAATCCCTATCAAAATACCAATGGCATATTTCACAGAACAGAAATAAGTAATCTAGAAATTTATATGGAGCCATAAAAGATCCCGAATAGCCATGGCAATCTTGAGGAAGAAGAACAAAATTGGAGGTATCAAGCTACCTGATATCAAATAATACTACAAGGCTACAGTAATCAAGATAGCATGTTACTGGCATATAAACAGACACACAGCTCAATGGAACATAATAGAAAGCCCAGAAATAAACCCACGTCTATATCATCATTTTTACCTATTACAAAGGAGGCAGGAACATATAATGTGGTAAAGACAGCCTATTCAATAAATGGTGTTGAGAAAACTGGACAGATACATGCAAAAAAAAAAAAAAAGAAAGAAAAAGAAAAAGACAGAAAGAAAAGAAACTGGACCACTTTCTTGTATAACATATAAAAATAAACTCAAAATGGATTAAAGACTTACATGTAAGCCCCCAAACCATTAAAATCCCAGAAGAAAACATAAGCAGTAAACTCTCTGACATCGTCCTTAATGACATTTTTTTTCTGATCTATTTCCGTAGGCAAGGTAAACAGAAGGGAAAAAACAAAAACAAAAACAAATAACACTATATCAAATTAAATAGTTTTTGCACAATAAAGGAAATCATCAACAAAATGAAAAGACAATCTACTGAATTGGATATTTGCCAATGATACATCTGATAAGTAGTTAATATTGAAAATTTATTAAAAAGTCATACAACTCAACATCAAAAAAATAATCTAGATAAAAAATGGGCAGATGAACTGAATAGACATTTCTCCAAAGAGGATAGACACATGGCCAATAGACATTTGAAAAGGTGCTCAATACACTAGTTACCAGGGAAATGCAAATTAAAACCACAATGAGATACCTCTGCACACCTGTCAGGATGACTATCATCAATAAAACAAGAAACAAAAAGTATTGGTGAAGATGTGGATAAAAGGGAATCCTGGTGCACTGTTTGTGGGAATGCAAATTGGTGCAGCCACTGTGGGAAAAGTTTTGGAGGGTCCTCCAAAAAATTAAAAATAGAACTACCTCATGACCCAGCAATTCCACTTCTGAGTATTTATCTGAAGAAATCCAAATACTAATTTGAAAAGATTATGCACCCCTATGTTCATTGCAGCACTACTTAAAATAGCCAATATATAGAAACAATACGAGTGTTCTTTAATAGACGATTGGATAAAGAAGAGGTGGTACATATATACAATGGACTATTATTCAGTCATAAAAAAATGAAATCTTACCATTTGCAGCAACATGGGTGGAACTAGAGGATATTATGCTAAGGAAATAAGTGAGACTGAGAAAGACAAATACCGTATGATCTCACTTATATGTAGAATCTAAAGAATAAAATAAACAAACAAAACAGAAACAGGTTCTTAGATACAAATAACGAACTGATGGTTGCCAGAGAGATAGCAGGGTGGGGAGCTGGGTGAAAAACGTAAAGGGATAAAGAAATACAAACTGGTAGTTACAAAATAGTCACAGGAATGTAAAAGTACAGCCTAGAGAATATAGTCAACAATGTTGCAACAACTATATATAGTGCCAGGTGGGTAGTAGGGGGATCACTGCATAAATCATATAAATGTCTAACCACTATGCTGTACACCTGAAACTAATATAAAATAATACTGAATGTCAACTGTAATTTTAAAAATAAATAATTTAAAAAACCAATTATCTTTAAAAAAAGAAAAGGCTTTTCCATTTGGACTGTGGAGGTTTTGGTGGGGGTTCTTCAAGATATTATAAAATGGGCAGAAGACTGTAGCAAATAAACTCATATTTTCTAAAAAAACAAAAAAAAAGGAAAAGGTTACTGTTATAGCAATAGTGATTTAGTAATGTTGATTTATTTTTATTTTCTGTATTTGCTTTCTCTTTATGCCAGGTGACACTAATTTTCCATTTTCCGATTTTAGAAATAGCCACAAATTCTTCCTCCATGAGGAAGAGGAGTCTCTTTTCCCTTCCCTTTTATCTAGGCTTGGCCTTGTGATTTGTTTGGCAAGTTAGACATTGGCAAATCTGTGCTTGGGGCATGCCGCTTTTTTAAACCCTGAGCTGACCCTGAGGGAAGGTCATACTGAGCCAACAGCAGGTATCCACTCTGAGCCTCTCCTGGACTAGTTCTAATGAGCCTGCAAACCATCCGACATGTACCTGGGGCCACACTAGGCTTCACTTTCACAGTCACCACTGGCCTGATTCTCAGTCCTCTCACTTCCTGCCTTAAACACTTATATGACAGCTGCACCTTCAGTGGCTTGCATAAAGGAACACTCAGCAAAATTGCTGCAATGCTGGCACTTGTATCATTGAGTCAATGTCAACAACCAATACCTCTGTACTTCTTATATCCAAGGAAAATCAATTTCTATTTAAGCAACTTCCATTGGGTATTCTTGCCCAACTTGCCCCCGAACATAAGCCTAAGTAATACCAAAGGTACTCATTAAATATTTGTGGATTAACTGAATGAATGGATGAATGAATGAATGAATGAATCCAGATGTTTGACTGTACCAAGGCCAGATCACTTTCATTTCTATCCACTTAATATAAATATTCACAATGACTAAAGAATGATTTTCTTTTTTACATTCAAGTTCAGAAATTCAGATGGCCTATAGACTATCCTGAGAGTTGCTTTCTATCTCCTCTGTGTCTCTCTACTTTGCATGCACAATCGTGCCATCTTTCACAACACACCAGATGCAGAAGACACAAACTGGCATAGCTGTATGTAAATTAGGCATTCCCTGAAGCACTTCAGTGTCACTGGTAATGTTGAGTTTTCTTAATTACAATCCAGATATGCTCACAATGGAGTAATACTAACTGTTATGGTCTAGAGAAGCTAAATTCAATTTTACTAAACTATTAAGATTTATTTGGATGTTTTATACTATTTGGGCAAGAAGAGGAGAGCATACAATAATTGCTATCATGGTGAAGTGTTTTCTGAGGCTTGGTGTAGCACAAGAAAGAAATTGGGAGAGGACTGGAAATCAGCCATCAAAAGAAAAAGGAAAAAACAGCAAATAAAAAAATCACTTTTAATATTTATTTATTATTGATTTAATATTATTTTCTGTCCTACATGTGGAGCGCTAAAATCTATTTCTACCTGAGTATGAGCCTTGGGGAAAGAGTCTGAAAATATTTTTTTTTTTTTAAGACTTTTTATTGGAGAATTGGGGAAGGGGAACAGTGTTGGGGAAGTGAGGAGGAGGAACAGCCAAGTTGTAGTCCTTCAATCTTAGCTGTGGAGGGTGCACCTCGCTCAGCTCCAAGTCCAGTTGCCATCCGGCCGCCGATGCTCACTGCCATTCAGTTCAAGGTGCCATGTTCAATCTTAGTTGTGGGTGGGTGTAGCCCACCATCCCATGTGGGAGTTAAACCGGCAACCTGGTTGTTAGGAGTTCTCACCAGTTGAGCCATCCTGCCACGTGTTGGCAGCTCAGTGGCAGCTCATTGGCTCATATGGGAATCTAACCAGTGTCCCTGTTGCTCAGAGCTCTCACTCTTAACCAACTGAGCCACTCGGCCGGCCCCTGAAAATCTTTTTGAATTGATAATGTTTAGGGAGAAGACAGGCCTGAAGAAATATTTTTTCCTTATATTCTGAGTTTTAAGTTGACTCTAGCCCAAGTACCAAGTTCAAAATCCATTTTCATTTCACTTTCTGAGATGACAACTTATCTGAAAGAAAAACAATTACTAGTACAGCATGACTTAACCTGAAATTCTGAGTAAAGCCATACTGTTTTTTTTCTTGAATTGTATCTTTATTTTTAAATTTTTATTTATTATTATTAGTTACAGATGTACAAAACAATGCAATAGTTATCCTTTTCACCCCTTACAAAGTGACTCCTCCTCTTCCCCCATCTACCATCCCCACACCCCAATATCATATATATCTATTACAATTCCATTGACTCCATTCCCCACACTGTACTCCACATCCCATGACTATATGTGTTAAATTATAGTTTACTCTAATATTATTCAGCGGCAGCTTCAGATGTACAGTGCAGTGGTCAGGCCTCTACACAGTCCATGAAGTGGTCTCCCTAACAAGAAATGAGTCCATCTGATCCCCTAAAAAATATTTACAACATTATTGATTATATTCCCCAAACTGTTTCTTCTAGCCTTGCAGCAACATTGTAGTTACCAGTTTATATTGCCTCGTCCCATCCCCTTCACCCTCATCCCCACTCCTGTCCCATCTAGCAATCATCAGTTTTTCCTCTGTCTCTAAGATTATTTCTGTTTACATTGTTTGTTTATTCAGTTCTTTAGATTCCACATATAAGTGAGATCATATGGTATATGGTATTTGTCTTTCTCTGGCTGACTTATTTCATATAGCATAATGTTCTCTAGGTCCATCCATATTGTAGCAAATTTCTTTTCTTTATAGCTGCCTAATACTCCATTGTGTAAATCTACCACAGTTTCTTAAGCCATTCGTCTACCTCTGAGCATTTTGATTGTTTCCAAGTCTTGGCTATTTTAAATAGCACTGCAATGAACATAGAGGTGCGTATATTTTTTGGAATTAGTGTCTTGGGTTTTTCAGGATAAATACCTAGGAGTGGAATTGCTGGGTCATAGGTAGTTCTGTTTCCAGTTTTTTGAGGTACCTCCATACTGACTTCCATAGTGGCAGCACCAATCTGCAATCCCACCAACAGTTCACCAGGGTTCCCTTTTCCCCACAGCCTCACCAGCACTTGTTGTTTGTTGATTTATTGATGATAGCCATTCTGACTGGAGTGAGGTGGTATCTCATTGTGTTTTTTATCTGCATTTCCCTAATGCTCAGTGAGGTTGAATATTTTTTTTTTCATATGCCTATTGGCCATCTGACTGTCCTCTTTAGAGAAATGTCTCTTCATATCCTCTGCCCATTTTTTAATTGGGTTGTTTGTTTTTTTTGGTGGTGAGTTGCCTGAGTGTTTTATAAATTTTGGATATTAACCCCTCATCAGATATATTGTTGACAAATATATTTTCCCATTCAGCAAGCTTCCTCTTTGTTTTATTGATGGTATCCTTTGCTGTGAAAAAACTTTTAAGTTTGATATAATCACATACATTCATTTTTTTCTTTTACTTCCCTTGCCTATGGGGATGTATCAGTAAAAATATTGCTCAGGGTAATGTCTGAAAATTTATTCCCTTTATTTTCTTCTAGGAAGTTTATGGTTTCAGGCCTTACATTTAAGTCTTTAATCCAATTTGAACTTGTTCTTGTATATGGCCTAAGGAGGTGGTCCAGTTCCATTATTTTTTTTTGCATGTGTCAGTCCAATTCTCCCAGCACCATTTATTAGATAAACTATCTTTACCCCAGTGTAAATTCTTGCTTCCATTGTCATAGATTAACTGTCTGTATAGCCATGGATTTATTTCTGTTCCATTGATCTATGTGTCTGTTTTTATGCCAGTACCATACTGTTTTTGATTATTGTAGTCTTCTAGTATGTTTTGATGTCTGGTAGCATGATACCCCCGACTTTGCTCTTATTTCTCAGGATTGCCATGCCTATTCGATGTTTTAATTGTTCTATATAAATTTTAGGATTACATTTTCAATTTCTGTGAAAAATGCTCTTGGTAGTTTGATTGGAATTCCATTGAATCTATATATTGCTTTAGGCAGTATGGACAATTTAACTATATTAATTCTTCCTATCCATGAGCATGGTAGGTGTTTCTATTTATTTGTATCTTCTTTAATTTCTCTCTTCAGTGTCTTAAAATATTCTGAGTACAGATCTCTTATTTATTTGGTTAAATTTATTCCTAGGTATTGTATAGTTCTTGAAGCAATTGTCAATAAGACTGTTTTCTTAATTTCTCCTTCTGATAATTTATTATTGATATATGCAAATATAACTGATTTATGAATATTGATGTTGTATCCTGTTCTCTTACTGAATTCGTCTATCAGTTCCAACAGTTTTTTGATGGAATCTTTGGGGTTCTCTTATATAGTATCATGTCATCTGCATATAATGACAATTTTACTTCTTTCTTGCCTATTTGGATGCCTTTTATTTCTTTTTCTTTTCAGATTGCTTTGGCTAGAACTTCCAGAACTATGTTGAATAAAAGTGGAGAAAGTGGACAGCCTTGTCTTGTTCTTGATTTTAACGGGAATGGTTTTATCTTTTCCCCATTGAGTATGATGTTAGCTGTGGGTTTATCATAGAATGCCTTTATTATGTTGAGATATGATCCCTCTATTCCCACTTTGCTAAGGGTTTTTATCATAAATGGCTGCTGGATTTTGTCAAATACTTTTTCTGCACATATTGATATGACCATAGGATTTTTATTTTTCATTTTGTTGATGTGGTGTGTCACATTGATTGATTTACGGATGTTAAACCAACCTTGCATGCCAGGAATGAATCCCACTTGATCGTAGTGTATGATCTTGGATGGAACTCTCTGCACTTCCTGGACTTGTATTTCAATGTCCTTTGTCAGGTTAGGGAAGTTTTCAGACATTATTACTTCAAATATGTTTCAGACATTTTTACTTGAATCCCTTGGTCCCTCTCTTCTCCTCTGGTATTCCTATGAGTCCAATGTTGTTTTCTTTGATGTTGTCGCCCAGCTCTCTTAAATGGTTTTCAATGATTTTCATTCTTTTTTCTTTTTGTTGTTCTGCTTGGATGATCTCTGCTATCTTGTCTTCTAAGTCACTGATTCGATACCTCTGCTTCAACCAATCTGCTAGTAATTCCATTGAGTTTGTTATTTAATTCAGTAATTGTGTTCTTTAGTTCTAGCTGGTTGCTTTTCATGATTTCTCTATCCTTATTTATATTCTCATTCAGTTACTTGAACATTCTAATAATCAGTGTTCTGAACTTTGTCTCCGATAGGTTGTTTACCTCTATTTCCTCTAGTTCCACTGATTCAGGAGGTTTCTTCTGTTCTTTTATTTGGGATGTGTTTCTTTGTTTCCCCATTCTGGCTTACTCTTTGTGCTTGCTTCGATGGAATAGGTAGATTCCCTAGGTCTCTCAGTCTTTTCTGGCTGGATTTATACTGTGTGTGTCCTTCATATTTGAATTACTCAGTCTCCCTATTCTCTTGTGCTTGTATACCTGAGGGGTTCCTTGTTTTATGTGCTTCTCCTGTTGAAGTTGAGCTTTGATTACTTTTGGCTTGTCAGTAGGTGGGATTGACTCCCAGGCTGATTAGTTGCGAGAATTAGCAGTGTACACAATTTATGAGCTGCTGTGTGAGGGTTGACCCCCACACACACACCCCACAATGAGGCTTGGCCCCATTGTGCTCTTGTGCCTGTATCAATTTTCCTTTGGGTGTGACTCTTTTAGGACAAACCTGGATATGCTCTGGTTTTAACTAAAGTTGACCTCTTGGCATGATGATTCTTGTGTCTCTTTGGCTGGGCCCTGCTGCAGAACGATTTTAGAACAAAACAGATCAACAAGTACAACTACCACAACCAACAAAGGAAACCAGATGCTCTCACATGTAAGAAAAAACAACCAACAACCTATAGTCAACTTGTATATCAAACATAAATATCAAACATAAAAAAGAATAAAACAAACAAAAACAATACAACAGCCACAAGAAAAAAAGAACATAAGACAAAACAAAATATAATAAAATAAACAAGAGAAACAAAATAGCAATACCAAAAAAAGAAAAAATAATTTTTCAGAAAAAAGGAAAAGGAGGAAAAGTAGAGCAGTGTAAAGAATGAAGGAAAGAAGGGAGAAAGTGAGGGTGGAAAAGAAAGAAGGAAAGAGAAAGAAAAGAAAGAAAGAAAGAAAGAAAAAATATATATATATACACACCCATATATATGGACATACATATTCACATATATACACCCATATATTTGCTTATATTAAAAGCTAAAAAATGATAAGAATGCAATTGAAAAAAAAAAAAACCAATCCAAAACAACCAAAACAAGCAACCAATAAAAAGGAAAAAAAAGAAAAAACCAATGCAGGTCTTGGCTAAAGTCCACCAATTTCTCTCCAGGTTGTTCTCTGCTGTACAGAAGTTCCTCTGTGTCTTGTGGGGGCAGAGTCGGCCACCTGGTGCCTAGAGTGATCCTGGCAATGCAGTTCTATTGTAGATGAGTGGGGTTATAAGGTATAATTGGTAGGTTTTACAAAGTCACTCCCATTTCTGCTTTCGCCTGTCCCAAGACATGCTGCACAACCAGAATGCTCGATATGCATATTTGGGCACTCTTTACATTGAAGGCTGTGGGGGTTGTGAGAGTTCATTGCTGCAACAAGCCACCTGCCAGGGATCTGCTAGTGCCTTAGCAGCTGATCCTGCCCTGCCTCCCAAGCCTTGCAGGAAAGACGGGGGCAGGGTAGGTAGGCTCACTCTTTGCAGCCTTTTCTCTTGTGGAAATTCTTGACCCCCTGCAGGTAGGAATACCTCTGTACTCTGACCCTACTCTTCCATTCAGGGGTCAGCTTAAGACTCTGGCATGGTAGGGGCTAAAGTTTCTCAGGGATGGTGGGGGTGGATTCTTATTTCTCTGGTTGGTTTTTGCTTTCTGTCTGAAAGAGGAAAACACACACACACACACACACACACACACACACACACACACACACACAAAACAGTCCCATCACTGTTTTGAGCTAAGGCTTCTGCCTCAGACGCTCCAGCAGAGCTTCTACTGCACTCCCAGAGGAACTGCGGGGGCTTAGGGGACTGTGCCCACCCTGCAATTGCTCTGCTCTGCCTCCTGCGGTCCTATGTCTCTGCAGCTGCCAGTGCTCGCTGTGTCTCCATGCAACACGTTTCTTTCTTCCTCTGCTCGCCTGGTTTCAGGCTTCTGCTTCAGAGCCTTCACTTTGTGGTGCTCCTGCTGCACTCCCAGTGGGACTGGGTGTGCTCAGGGACTGACCCCTAGACCGGGTGCATGCAGGGATTGACCTTGCCCTGTCACTGCCACGCTCTGCACTCTGTCTCCTGGGTACCCGGGGTTCCACAGCCGGGGTGCAGATTGTACCTCTGCATGCTTATCTCCTCTCTCTCCGCCCCCACTCACCAGCTTGAGGCTTATTCCTCAGACTGTAGACCATGGCACTCTTGGTGTACTCGAGGTGGGCTGGGCGCAGGGACCAAACAGTGGGAACACTCACCGATCTGCTCTCTGAAACCTCGTGTCTCAGCAGCCGTAGTTGTGGGCTGCACCTCCACGCATCTCGCCTACTTCTTCCCCACCCGCCCTGTCTGCCCACCTGAGGCATACTGTTCTGTATTATAGGATTTTGTTGGGTCATAAGAACCCCTTTCTACAAAAAAGGAATATATCAAAATGACTTTCTTTCAATTATGAATATTATTATGCAACTTTTCTTGAAAAATGTCCCCCTAGGATCAGAGAGGTAAATCATATATATTATGTAAGTACATGATACACACACACCCTAATATCAATTCATTTCTGAGGTATCACGCTCTGCAAAATAGTTGGTACAAAACTATGAGCTAATCATCAGTCATCTTCTGATGAGCCCCTTCCTATAACTGTAGTTTAGACCAAGAAGATCCACTTCAGGAAATATATAGAGACACATGTATCAACTCATTATTTGGGAGTGGAAGAATTGATATTAAAAAATTAAATTTAATCTTATCATTGATATTAATTGCTAACATTGTTGCCATGTAAAGATCCAAGAACTAGGCTTTATGGACAAATAAAAATTAATCTGAAACCAGTATTGTTCTCATCTGTATTTTGTCCTCCCCAATGATAATTCCACATTTTACCCCTTATAGTGATGATTGGGTTTACCTTTTGGGAAACAACCTTCTTTCAATTCATGTTGTCATGTGACCTAGTCCCTACTTCTTTGCATATCTGTACCCCTTTGCCTCAGTGATTGGATCAGGTGTGAATAAAACTAGCCAATGAGTTTGTTTTAGGACTTTGATTGGCTCTTTTGATAAAAGGAAGCATTCTTTCCTATGAGATTGCTAAACTGATAAATAATAAATGTGAAGTGTCCAGGACTCCCACATACAGTGGTTGGTCCCATTTGTGAATAAAGAGCACAGGAAATCACAGACAAGAGATGGTGACCAAGAAACCAAGTCTTGATCTCTGCTTGATAGCCCCAGTCCAGGTATAATTGAAGCTAACTTGATACTTTTCAGTAGGAAGCCCCTAAATTTCCTATTTTGCTTAAGGCAGTTTGAATGGCATCTCTATAACTCAAAAATGGAAATAATCCAGATTAATATAATTAATACATGGTTTTGATGCAGATAGAGGTATCATTGTGAGCTTTGTTTAAAAGCTTATTATCTGAAATAAATTGACAACAATCTATCACACATACCCACATAGACATATACTTATTATATGAATTCCTTGAGTAGCAAATCATTAAAGTGCTGTTAAGAGTGAAATCTCTGGAGTCAGATTCCCTTGCTTCAAATTCTGGATTTTCTGTATGATCTTGGGAAAAGCATTAACTACTTTCTAGCTCAGTTTTCCAATCTCTAAGATGGGCCTAATAATAGGATCTAGCTTAAAGGATTGTATAATTGAAGGGATTAATACACACAAATCCCCAAACCAATGTTTGGTACAAAGGAAGTGCCCTAAACCTTAATTCTTGTTATGATTATACAAGGAAACATCAGCTGCCCTCCCCGAATGCAATTCCATAAAGCATAAACGTATTTCTCTCCCGGTACTATGTTGGGGCTAAAGACAACTGAATGAATTTCAGTCCATGCCCTTAAAGAGTTCTTAGGTTAATTAAATATAGTATAATTTAATTGCAATCGTGTGGTCAGTGCAATGATACAATGAATACTTTGAAATCATAACATTTACGGAGTACTTACTATGGGCCAGGATCTGTGCTCAATAAATGGCATTGATTCTGAAATTTAATCCTTATAATGGCCCTAGGATGTAAGCACTATTGTCATGCCATTTTAGAGAGGAGGAAATTAAAGCAAAGGAAGGCTATATAGCTTGCTCATGCTCACACACCTAGTAAGGGGCAAACTTGTGAATCAGTCAAAGCAAACCGTCTCCAGAGCTGATTAGAGGATGGAAAAATTATGTCTAAGGTAAGTGCTGAAGGATGAGCAGTCATTTGCAAAGTAGGCAAAGTAGAGAGGGGTAATCTCAGTGGAGGTAAAGCTGTGTAAACAACCCAGAGGTGTGAGCTAGAATGCTGTGCGCCGGGAACTATTAGTGCTCAGCACTTCTGGAGCAAAAGTGCTTGTGAGTGAGTGAGGGCAGGTGAGGCTGGGTGTGTTTTAGGTACTGTGGAATTTGATCACCATCTTCTTAGTTAACTAGGCTTTACACAAATGCAGTTGTTGTGCCAAATCAAAGATGCTATGAGGATGATGGAAACGATGACTTTTGATCCAAAGCAAGTTCTCTTTCAAATCAGGTGATACTGTATCTCTGTCAGATGAATTTCCCCTCAGTCAGATGAATCCCTGCCATGATTCTGCATTTGGAAAGTGCAAGTTAGTAGATGGTGCTGGGGATGAATTAATTCAATTGGCAGAAGCAAGAAGTTTGTTCTCACCAAGTATTTCCTTCAGTTCAGATCTCCATCAGAGGCAGCCTGAGGGATGCTTGCTCAGTGTTTGTGTCACTTCTCCAATTTCAGGCCACTTGGCTATTAAGTCTGTGCAGCTTTCCCTGCACCCAGTCTGTAAACCCAGTTGGGGATTCCTGTTTATACACAAGGAGCCAGGGCAAAAGAAACTGCAAAAGGCCACGATCCAAGTAAAGAGCTCCTTAGAGTGTCACTTATAAGAATTGTTTCTCTTACATAAATGAAATTATATGAAAAGGAAACTTTATTTTCTTGCTATAAATGGAAAACTTCCATCAATTGCTTTAAGGAAAATATAAAAATAAATACAACAACAACAAAACAAGTTTACTTAATCTAGTTATATACTATCATCTTCTAAAGGTGAAGTCATCTGTTTTAAAAAATGGCTGATGAACAAATTTTAGAGAGGTGTTAAAAACATAATAGTACCAAACTGAGCATCCTCCTTAAATATCTCAGACCAACTGAAGAACATTGAAAGAGAGGCAATTATTTACTCTGTACTTCATCGCTATTTAATGCTGTGTCTTTTATTTATCATTAGTGGTGTAACCCCTACACACTGAACACAATGAAATAATCTCTCTCTTTTACTATCTTTTCTAGTAGCAGGAGGGAAAAAGAACTGTTGCTTTTCTTGGATATTAAAGCCACTTTTATTTAGGTCAAATAACTAAACACTTTTATAAATAAATTAAACTGTAAAATATGGATGAGCTGCAATATAAGTAGCTTAAGTTTTTCAGCTGGCATTCACATTTTTTTAAAAAATATATAAACCAAGGCTAACATTTCTTGAAGGACAGCTCGACTCAGTTTCAGCCATGTCTCCATGATGAAAAGCACCAGGATGAGAAGTCACCTTTCTGGTATTTTAAGACACACTGAAATTGGAAGACAGCTTCCAGTCCCTGAATGTCTGGGAAAAAAAATATTAAGCATTCAAGTTTTATCAGTGATGACCAATAAAAGAGGATAGCTAAATTCAGCTCTAAATTTAATTAAGATGGGTTAAATGACCTCCAACATTCTTTAAAAGGCTGATGGCCTTGAATGCTTAGGATTCTGAAATAACTGAATTATGAAATAGTACATCACTGTAAAGATGCACATGAACAGAGACCACACTGTATCTGTTTTTATTGATCAAAATGAATAATACGAATTGCATTTTGAAAACTGGACAGTATAGCCTATAAATAATGCTTGATTTCAGATTTCAACACATCTGAAACTCCCTCACCTACTATAATACATTCCACACTACTCTCAAAGGGGGTGCTTATTTCAAGAGTAGCTCATGTCTACAGTTTAAGAGGTTTCATAAGGAAAAATAATAAATAAAAGAGAAGGGAATGATATCTGTCGAGCCAATCTTAATGCTTCATTTAATGCTTGCAGCCACCCTGGGAAGGTTATTATTATCCACATTTTATAGATAAGGAAGGTAAGGTTCGGATTTTACATAGTTAGCCCAACCAAGTTAATGAATGGCAGAGTAAGGATAAAAATTCAGGCTTTTTTAAGCCCCAAATTTTGATGTATTTCTTATTCCACAATGTCTATTGGAATCCAAGGTTTGGTGACACCAGTATCAATTTGTAACATAGCTATTGTTTCTACAAACCTAGCATCTACTTCCCTGTCTTCTGGCAAAAATGCTTTAATTTTCCTTTGGGGAACCAGGGGTTACACAATGTTAGTCAGATGCTTCAGTGGAGCTGACCCCAGCCCTTGGAAACAGATGGCACATGACCAGGCTTGTCCAATCAAATTCCTCCATCTTCACGTAGATTAAAGATTGCTGCAAAAAAATTAGCTACTCCTCTCCTTGAGTAGTAAAGTATCATTTCCCTCATGCTGAACCTGGGATGGCCTTAGTAACTTGCTTGACCAACAGGATGCAGCAGAAGTGACATTCTAGGATTTCTTAGGGTAGGCCCTAAAAAGTCTGCAGTTCCCACCCAAGCCCCTTGGAGCCCTCTCTCTGGGAGTCCTAAGCCATCTTGTCAGAAGACCACCACATTGCCTTCATACTGATTGTCAATCAGTATGAAGATGATTGCAGGAGTGTGTCTGTACTTCTGCTAGTGGGCAAAGAAAACTGCAGAGAGCTAATGATACTTGTATCTAATTTTTTTAGAGGACATTTGCTTAAGCTGGCTACCTATTCTTCATGTTGATAAAGTAGTCTCTACTTTTAAAAGTTTGCAAACGATGTTTTTTAAAGAATAAGTTTTTTGGAAGTGCCTCAGTTCTATGCTGTGGTAAATAAATCTAAGTCCACTAAATGCTGGAAGAAACAGAATGAAGTCTATAAGCAACCGACAGGCCTGGTGCTGAGGCACTGCTCTGTGGCAGCTGATAAAGAGTTGAGAACTTTAACTGTGAAGTTAAATGTGGAATTGGTGAGGCCTAGGTTTATGTAACTTTAAGTTATGCAGCTTCTGTAAACCTGGTGTCCTCTTTCATCAAGTGGGGATAATTATAGTGTTCCCATCTTAGAGTTACTGAGATTATATATTAACAGTTAATATAGAAGGAACTTGGGAGAAGGCCCATCACATAAATGCCATGTATATTATTGATATGCTCACCATCATCATTTTTATTGCTTAGAACTACTCCAGGTACATAACAAGTGCTCAATTAAATATTGGATATCACTTTATTGTCCACTGTAATTCTAAAATGATGTATTTGGTTTTAATTTGAATGAGTAAACTATATTGAGAATGTGATAAAGACAGACAAGTGATTTCAGTATATTATTTATGATAATTAAGGCTACAGGAAAAAGTTAAAAGATTATAAGTCTGGTGCATATTAATCTGTGTTTAACTAGTAGTCTATGTTTGACAAGTACCATTCCTCTAAAATTTAAAAATATATATTTATTTTAAACTAAATTATTCTTAATATTTAGAGCAAGAGATTCCTTAGGCTCATTTTTCAGCATGAAAGCCTCATGATATTTACCTAGCTCACACCTTATTGACTCTTAAATTAATTTAGGTTTTATTGTTTCTATAAGAGAAATAGTTACTTTTTCTAGTGTATTTTTAACCAAGCTCTAGAAGAAATACATTATTTTAACTTGTCTGCTAGTAGAAATATATGATTAGAAATCTACTGAAGCTATGAAGATAATTACATTAATAACATGTATGGCAACTGCATTTGCTAATACTATTATTAGCACATTTGTTTTCATACCTCTTACTTCATGTTTGAATTCATCATATCAAGAGACTGAGCCTTATTTCCATACTTATTGCTATTCAGATATTTATATTATATATTTATTTAAAAAATAACAATGGATGCAATCTTGAATGTGCAAAGCAACTGAAATATGATTGCAAAAGATCTAATGAGAATTTTTTCCCCTTTCAGGGGCAAGGAAATAGCTAGCAGAATGGAGAGATATTTGCATTTGATTCTTCTTAATATACCCTCTGAAAAATCAATACAGTAAACACTTTATCTTCCTCTTGTTCTTCTGAATAAGCAAGAACAGACTGAAATAAAAAGGTATAAAATATTAAGGACTGTAATGAGGTGGTTTATATCACAGTGCAAACTTCTAACTTATATTTACCTGATAACCAAAGAAGAATAGTAACTTTCCTATTTCTTCCTGTTACTCTTTGGTAGAGCCCAATAAATCGGTCTGTCACCTTGCATTTTAATTTTTCTTTTATTCATTTTCCCCCTTTGCTTTGCAAAGTGATACAGTAAAAAGAGTATTGAATTGGGAATCAAAATTCCCCAGTGTAAATCTGCACTGTGTTGTTAATTAGCTATGTCACCTGCTTTGACTTACTCAACTTTTTTGAGTCTCAGTTTCTTTATCCTAAGAAGCATGTGAACTCTAATTTTAGATGCAATATAAAATTTGGTAATGTTTTATGAAAAATTAGGAGCATAGATAGCTGAGCCTTATGCCCTGTGACATGCAACTGGGAATGTTATGCTGTACACGGTCAATCATTGGTGGCTCTCTGGGTTAGCAAAAATGCAAACAGCTTCTCAGGAGACAGGCGGGTTTAGCTGTGCTTCCTAAAGCCTGGGATGGTATTACTGGGCCTGAATTCTCACTTCAGAAAACTCCACTTTCTAAGTGGAAGGAAAAACATCAAAGAGGGCTATGTGTGTGTGTGTGTGTGTGTGCGTATGTGTGTGTGTGTGTGTGTGTGTGTGCGTGCGTGTGTGCTCGCACGTGTAGACTCATACATACAGGCACTCAATCACTTCATCACCAGAAAACCTACCAGGGAAAGTGCTAAGAATTGGGGTTACAAGGATGCCCAAAGCACTGTCTGTTCTCTTTTCTTGAGTTGCTCACAGACTCATGGGAATAACAATCTAGTTAATGAATAATTCTGGTTTAGTGTAATAAGTCCTATTGCAAAGTAATCAATGGATACTAAAGCAGCACAAGTGAGAGGCACCATACTCTGTTTTGGAGGTTGATTTAGGAAGATTTGTGTTAGGAGATAGTAAAACAAAGCAGGATAGGAAAGAGCACTGGTGGCAGGGGGACCAATCTTGGGAAATGCCTGAACATGACAGGAAGCATGGCACAGGGATATGGGGACAGATCATTAAGAGTCATGTAAGCCACAATAATGCCATTGGATTTTATTCTGAGATAATGGGGACTCAAAGTTACATATGATATGGGTCTTTCCCACCTTGAGTCCAGAAAGGTCATAAACTAGTTGTACTAGCCCTCTGGAGCCAGCTGCTTCAGCAGAATGGGTCCAATTCCTTCTAACTCCATTTTATTCTTTCTTTCAATATCCTATTTCTCTCTGTGGAAGATCCTCTGCTTCCCAGTTGGGGTCCACATCTGGGGACCTTCCTATGTGTTTCCTTGTGTAGATATACTTAGTACATAGAAATGAACAGAAGGGCAGTCAAAATGAGAAGAATATATCCAAAATGAAAGAACAGGAGAAAGCTCCAGAAAAAAGCATTAAACGGAATGGAGGCAAGCAACCTACCAGATACAGAGTTCAAAAAAATGGTTATAAGGAGGCATAAAGAACTTACTGAGAACTTCAACAAAGATAGCAAGCATAAAATAGGACATAGAGGAGGCCAAGTGGCTCAGTTGTTTAAGAGTTAGCTTAAGAGTGCAAGCTCTGGGCCGGCCAAGTGGCGCATTCCTTAAGAGCTGGTTTTGGGATGTCAGCAGCCCAGGTTCAGATCCCACATATGAGGGCCAGTGACACTGTCCTCTACCGCTAACTACACAGCTCCACCTGGAGCTGGGCTGTGTGAACCCTGACGACGGTGTAGGCTGCAGCCCTTGCTTCAGTGGGCTGCCATAGGCTGCAATGAGTGGCCGGCAGCCAGCGTGAGCTGCCAATAGCCACGGTGAGCGACCATCCAGAGGCCTACGACCGATCTGCCTCATCCAGGAAAAGCGCAATGATGATAGCAACATGGGCCAGTGAAGCAACGTCCTCCGTAACTAGACTGAAGAACAAAAAGATAGCAACTTGTCTATTCCCCTTCCCTGATTCCCCAACACTGTTCCCCTCCCCCAATTCCCCAATAAAATCTTAAAAGAAAAAAAAAAAAAGAAGTGTGAGCTCTGAGCAACAGGGCCCCCAGTTCAATTCCCACATGGGCCAGTCACACTGCGCCCAAGCTGAGCTGCTAATGAGTGGCAGATGGCTCAGCTGGTGAAAGCATGTGCTCCTAACAATAAGACTGCCTGTTCAATAGTGGGATACGCCTGCCCACAACTAAGAGAGAACTCAGCACCTTGAGCTGAACTGCCACCTGGATGGCTTAGCGGATAGAGTATGTGCTCTTAACAATGAGGCTGCTGGTTTGACTCCTGCATGGGATGGTGGCTATGCCCACCCACAACTAAGATTGTAACACAGCACCTTAAGCTCAGAGGTCATGAGCTACCACCGGGCAACCAGGTGGTGATTGGTGCCCTCCATAACTAAGATTGAAGAACAACAACTTGGCTGGTCCCCCTCTCCAATTCCCCAACTGCTCCCCTTCCCCAATTAAAAAAAAAAAGGACATAGAAACCATAAAAAGAACCAGTCAGAAGTGAAGACTACAATAACTGAAATGAAGAATGCACTAGAAGGAATCACCAGCAGCAGACTAAATGAAGCAGAGGATCAAATCAGTGATTTAGAAGATAAGGTAGCAGAAAACATTCAATTGGAACACCAAAAATTAAAAGAAATCCAAAAAGAGATGAAAAAAAAAACAAAAATGAGGAGAGTTTAGGATTCCTCTGGAACAACATAAAACATAAGAACATTCGCTCATAGAGGTAGCAGCAGAAGAAGAGAGAAAGCAAAAGATTGAGAGAACCTATTTGTTTGTTTTGGGCTTTTTTTTTTGAGGGCAGTGTCACTGGCCCTCATATATGGGACCTGAACCGGGGCTGCTGGCGTCCCAAGCCAGCTTTTAACCACTGCGCCACTCGGCCGGCCCGATTGAGAACCTATCTGAAGAAATAATGACTGAAAACTTTCCTAACCTGGCAAAGGAAATAGACATACAAATCCAGTCAGCACAGAGTCCCAAACAGGGTGGACTCAAACAGGCCCACATTAGACACATAATAAAGTAAAATGACAAAGGTTAAGACAAAGAGAGAATCCTAAAAGCAGCAAGAGAAAGGCAACTACTAACTTATAAGGGAACTACCATAAGATTGTCAGCTTATTTTTCAACAGAAACTTTGAAGGCCAGAAGGGATTGGCACAACATATTCAACATGATGAAAAGCAAGGACCTAAAACCAAGGTTACTCTACCCAGCAAGGCTATCATTTAGAATCGAAGGACAGATAAAGAGCTTCCCAGACAAGAAAAAGCTAGAAGAGTTTATCACCACCAAACCAGTATTATAAGGAATGTTAGAGGGAATTCTTTAAGATGAAAAATAAAATAAAAATTATGAACAATAAAATGGCAATAGTTACATATTTATCAACAATTATACTCAATGTAAATAGATTAAATGCTCCAATCAAAAGACATAGGGGGGCTGCATAGATAAGAAAACAAGACTTTTATATATGCTTCCTACAAGAGTCACTTCAGATTGAAAGACACACAGAGATTCAAAGCAAAGGGATGGGAAAAGATATTTCATGAAAATGGAAACAAACAAATACCACCCCCTCCTCAGAAGTTGGGGTAGCAATATTTATACCAGATAAAATAAACTTTAAAACAAAGGCTATAACAAGAAACAAAGAAGGACCCAATGATTCCACTTTAGGGTACTTAGCCAAAGAAACCCAAATTCTACTTTGAGGGGACATGTGCATCCTTATGTTCATTGAAGCATTGTTTACAATGGCCAAGATGTGGAGGCAGCCTGGGTGACTGTTGATGGAAGAATGGATAAAGAGGAGGTGGTACATATATACAATGGAATATTGCTCAGCCATGGATGGGACTGGGTTCTCACCATCTGTGGCAGCATGGATAGACCTGTAGGGTATTTTGTTGAGTGGAGTATCAGAGAAACAGATACAATATGATTTTGCCTATGTGTGGAATCTAACGAACAAAACAAACAAACAAAACAGAAAATCATAGATATAGAGAACATACTGAGGACGGCTATAACCTTATAATCACGTTATTCAATTCAGAGATCATATTTTAAATTCCTCTTCCTCACCTTATATTATTTTCTATTTCTGTGTAACAAATTACACAAATATAGCAATTTAACACACATTTATTAATGCAAAGTTTCTGTATCAGGAGTTCAGGCATGATTTTTCTGGGGCCTCTGCTCAGTGTCTTTCCATGCAGCAAAGTGCCAGCTGGGCTGTGTTCTCATCTGGAGATGTAGATGGGGGACATTTTAAAATGTATTAGTTTGAATGTTAAGGAGTTGGATGGTAAGTTTTCAGTAAAAGGATAAAAAAATGGTTGATAACCACAATTCAGATTTTAGAGGATTTCCTTTTCCTTTTAGAGACCTAATCAGGTGTGAAGGTACTTGACATATGGTGACATGACAGGGACAGTTGCAGGTCTCTCGTGACTCTGCTCTTGTGTGGACCAGGTGAAACTAATCAAGTCAGCTGAAAGCCCCAGGAGCATCACTCCAGGAATGATGTGGCTGTCATGCCTGGGTCCTGGTTCAAATCCTAGTTAAGATGCTCCAAGAGTGCACTCTGAGCCCGGGGATGTCTCTCACCATGCCACTGCAGGCCAAATGCATACCACCTGCTCTGAGAGAAATTTATGCTGAGAGCAACTCAGGTTAGGGTGGCAGTGAAGGAGCCCTGCTGGTGTCAAAACAAAGGCCTAGCTAGCAGTTCAGTTCTCTGTAGCTCAAAGTGTGGTTGTATAGGAAAGAGCCTTATAGAAAAAATGCCTATGGCAGACTAAGGGGATATGCAAATTCCATGGCTGGAAAGGCTTACCCTTTGCTTTTTATTTGGTTGTATATAAATGAGGCTAAAATGTGGTTATTCATCTTTTCCTCATCCCTCCACCATATCTCATATATATATATATATATATATATATATATATATATATATATATATCTCCTTATATATCCCTCCACCATATCTCCTTATATATCCCTCCACCATATCTCCTTATATATCCCTCCACCATATCTCCTTATATATCCCTCCACCATATCTCCTTATATATCCCTCCACCATATCTCCTTATATATCCCTCCACCATATCTCCTTATATATCCCTCCACCATATCTCCTTATATATCCCTCCACCATATCTCCTTATATATCCCTCCACCATATCTCCTTATATATCCCTTATATATCCCTCCACCTTATATATCCCTCCTTATATATCCCTCCACCATATCATATATATATATATATATATATATATATATATATATATATATATTCTTCAAAATGCAGTCAATTAAGTATGCACTAAAATTCTGTTTGCTATACATTGGATTCATTTTTTCCTGTGATTATCGAATTTACCCAGGCTATATGATGCTGATAGCATAAGGATACTGATGGTGAGCATGGCTGTCATTGTCATGAAGGTCATTATTGACATCATCATCAACTTATTTAATCATTCTAGCAGCATTGAGCATTTAGTCCAAATACAAAAATAAAGCCATCAGTGCTTTTTCACGACTTTCTTTCCAAAAATATGTATTGTTAGAAAAATGATACTTCTTTCTGGAGAAATGGACACACATTAGCTTTTTGCCAGAAAATCCTCCCTACCAGGAATAATTGTTGGAATGATTTTTTAAAAAGTATTAAGGTAAAATTCACATTATTAAAACACACCATATTAGCCATTTTAAAGTATATAATTTAGTGGATTTTAAAGCATTCACAATGTATTTTTATCACTGCTATCTAGTTCCAGAACATTTTCATGATCTCAAAAGTAAACTCTGTACCAATTAAGCTTCACTTTTCATTTCCCTTTTGCTATAGCCCCTGACAACCACTAGGCTTCTTTCTGTCTTGAAGGATTTGCCTGTTCTAGACATTTCATATAAATGGAAGAACGTAATATGTGGCCTTTCACATTTGGCTCTTTCACATAGCATAATGTTTTCCAAGTCAGCACGTATCAGTACTTCATTCTTTTTTATGACTGAATAATATTCTATTGCATAGATATATCACATTTTGTTTATCTCTTCACCATTGATGGACATTTGGGTTAGTTCTATATTTTGGTTATTATAAACATTTGCATATGAGTTTGAATATATGTCTTCAAAGCTTTGGGATCTTGGAATGATTTGAAGGCTTGATTTTGAGTTTTTGGACTTGGTCAAGATCAGTTTTGACAGCACCAAAGCTTTTTGCATTATATTTCTAAGGGTTTTAAGATGGAGTTGTTTGATTTGGAAGGATGAAGGTGACTGTGGTAGATGAAAGTGGAGGAGTCAGGGAGAAAGGGTCATCTCTGAGGTAAATATAATTTCTCATCTTCTGGCCTGTTGGTAGTTTCTGAGATTGTATCTACTTCCTATGATTATTAGTCTGTCTATATTCATCTGTGTTTCAGGAATATATTCTGTTTCTATCCAGTTACTCAATGTTTAATAATATATTTAAATATTAAACATTAATATTTAATGTTTAGCAATCCATCAATTGTCTGAAATGATTAGACCTAATGATCACAAATCAGGATATTTGGGTACTGTACCCCAGGTTCCATTAACAACTATTGGGTTATAGGAAAAGTCATGGCGCATTTCTGCAATAAAAAACATAGAAAGAATACATCATTACTTCTCTGACAACCCAATATTTTGTGTTTGATGACGATTTTTGTTTCTGGGCATTCTAAAGCATAAGAAGATCCAAATGTATTTTTTCTAGTGCATAGCAAAAAGAATCATTATAATCCTTATCTGTAAAATGGAGTTAATAATGGTGTTACTGTGAGGATTAATGACTTAATATGTTTAAATTGCTTAGAACGTTGCCCTAAATATTAGTCAATCATTATTATTACTCATTCAATGCACAGTAGCAAAAGTGATATTTTAAAAAGTAAATCAAACCATGTCATCCTCTTCAATGCATTTCCACTGACTCAGTAAGGAATTTGCACGTACTAAGGCTCTGCCTGAATGATTTGGCTTCTAATCCCTCAGAGGTTTTTGGACTATTTTTCTTCTTGCTTACTCTGTTCCAGCCATACTGGTTTCCTTTTCTAGAACAAGTCAAGATATCCCTGCCACACAGAGTTGGAACCTGCTGTCCCTCTGCTGGGAGTGTTTGTACTCTACACTTCCCTTGGCAAGCTGCTCCTCTTATGGAGCTTTGCTTCAATGTAACTTTCTTGTAAATGCCTTGCTTGCTAAAGGAGATCTTCCATTATTAATTTCTATTTCTACTCCATTTTGCTATAGGCAAATGATAGCCTAATTATAACCTGCAGTTTCTATATGTAATTACCTACTGACTAGTTTTGTTTGTCCTTCCAAGTCTCTTGAAAGGTCTAATATTTAGCATTGTTTAGATATTCATGGTATATATTTACTAGTTTCTAAATAAATATAAGCTCCAAATAATTTTCATTCCACTTCTGGAAAGTAGATTTAAATAAGTATTTTAAAAGTATGATTGTATGCTATCATGTTTTACATACTTTCATGGTAGGCATCATCAACTCCTATTATAATGACATTTTAAAATTATCTATGTATTCTTTTGCATATTTCATTCCTCTTTATTCTTCAAAGGATTTGAAATAATTCTATCTAATCTTGGTTATGGCCTGAATCACTTAAGGCATGTTTTGACTTTGCAGTGTTAATTTTATATACTAATTCAATTTTAAGTATAGTCAAGTTTTCTTTTGAGGAAATTAAGTATAGAAAGATCTAAATTCTGTACTACATACCTGAAGATTCTTAGCTTCATAAAACAATTTCCCTTTTTTGTTTTTGTTTTTGGTACCTGAATCTCAGTTTCCTTTGGAGAATGATTCAATTCCTACTTTACATCCATAGTGGGCATGTGACTTTTTCTTCCACAATCATAAATCAGAGTCTTCGGGTCACAGATTGCTGAAAGTAGGAATTGTTCAACTTTTATCTGTAAAGGGCCAGGTAGCAAATATTTTGACCTTGTAGGCTACGTCATCTCTGTCCAGTTACTCAGCTCTGTCATTGTATCATGGAAGCAGCCTGGATAATATGGACACAGATGAGCATGGCTGTGTTCCAACACAGCTTCACCAATAACTAGTGCTGGGCCAGACTTGGTCTGTGAGTGGCAGTTTGCTGATCTCTGACTGACAGCACTGCTCCCGAGGTGTGATTCTTACTGGTCTGCAGCAAGATAAGTACAGAAATTGGGAGTCATTGTTGAGAAACTTTTACACCAATTTCACAGAGTAATTTTGTGTTTGTGAAGTCTGATAATAATTCAGGCTTGTATTATGTAAGTCAGTTTTGTTTCCTTTCATTTTGTTGCCAATTCATTTTAAAGTTGTATTTTACAAAATAATTGGTCTATGACAGCTTGGTTATTTTAAAAAATAATAATAATAATAAGATCTTTTGTGAAGGAGAGTTTGAGAAGCACTGATTTAGAAAATAAGATGGCAAGCTAAATTCATCAGCCCAAACAAAGCTGATACCAAGAATTATATGAAGAGATTCATTTTCCCCATAAGACTGAAATCCAGAAAAATGTGAGCCGAGAGCTCTCCAGGCCCACCTCAAAGAGCCCAGGAAGGAAGGAATCATATTGGAAGGTACAACCAAAAGGTGGATAAAAATAGAGCACAATAACATCATTGGAGACCATGCCTTGATAAAACCTGCAGTTTACTTATTACTGGTTGTTTGTGTTTTATCTGTTTTCCCAACCAAATTGTACCACTGGACCTTACTTGTATATAAGCCAACAATTACCTCCTACCTCTTAAAAAAATAAAAGCCAATTTGAATTGGGCTTTCTGTCACTTGTAAGCAAGAGAATCCTGACAATTACAAATTTTCTTACCTTTTGTTTCCATTAATTAACTGTGAGATATTGGGAAATTAACATCCCTTATTAATATATTCATTTCCTCAATATAAATATAGTTGGATTTTACCAAACAGTACCTTTATTCTATTAGAGTTTTAAAATGTATTATTATACTTACATTTTTTATGGTTAAACAGAAGGCATTTATGTTCTAAATTTAAAATACGAATTCAAAAATTTTAGTTTGTAGTGTGTATTCTAAGAAAAGAAGAAAGGAAAAGAAAGAAAGAAGAAAGAAAGAAAGAAAGAAAGAAAGAAAGAAAGAAAGAAAGAAAGAAAGAAAGAAAGAAAGAAAGAAAGAAAGAAATAGTGAGAGAAAGAAAGAACCCCCAAATAATAAAGAAAAACAAAGAGCAAAAATATACTCCTTCCTGAGAGTTCAAGATTTGGTTAAGTCATGTCACTGCCAAAATATATTAAGGGTGATATTAATGCTTCAATAAACTGTTTCTTTATTTTTAAATTAACATATAAAGAGTTTCCATGGAAAATACTGCCCCAGATATTTGTTATTCCTATCGGTTTGGCCCTGACAATAAAAATGAGTTGCTTAGTATAAATGAAAATTCTTCATGGATCTCAAAAGATATATTAATACCCAGGCTGCTTTATGAGAGTTGGAAGAAAATGTATCCCTTGCATGATTCCACAGTTTCCATTTTAATAACATGAAGTTGACTATTTTTGTTTCTACCAGGATAAAGGGAAAAAATTCTTGCAAAAGCAAGAGAGAGAAAATTTACTTCCAGGCTCCAGCCAATACATGTCAAAACTCCTGTTTGCTGGAGACAGGCTTTAAAGGCTCTGTTTTCCAGTAAGTGTTAAAAAAGAAATCTCCTGTACTCATGAAAACCCCTAAAGACAATTTCAAAGTCAATCACCCTGGCAATTGACCCTCCAGACACAGGCAATGCTTCAAATGTTCCTTCTACATGGTGGCTACTAGAATAGTTTCCTGGCTCTCTCTCTCTCAAGAAGAAGAAGAAAAAACAAATGCCACAGAATAAATTTGGAGGCATTTTTATGATCCAAAGTAGACTTTTAAAATTTTCCACTTGAATCAGTTTTTGAAGACAAAATATCTTGTGTTCTCAAGCTGTCTTGCATTTCCAGTGATATCTTGGGCCCTGTAACTATCATGTGTTCAGATAGGCTTTTTTATTTTTTTCCTAATTTTTTTTATTTTATTTTTTACAACAGTGCAGTAGTTATACTTTTTACCCCTCAAAGTGACAACCTCCCTTCCCCAATCCACCACCCTACTCCCCTCCATATCACACATATCTATTACAGCTCCCCTGACCCACTATCACACTGTGCTCCTCATCCCATGACTATATATATATATATATATATTCCACCACAGTTAACATTAAATATTATACAAAATCAGCTTCAGGTGTACAGTGCAGTTATCAAGCCACTAGCCCATCCCAAAAGCAGTCTATCCAACAAGACACATGACCATCTGACACCCAACAAAGCATTCACAACATTATCAATTACATTCCCAGAACTACTCCCCATATCCCTGTGGCAACATTGTAGTTACCCACCTACACTGTCCAAAACATTCCCCCTCTCCCTCATCCCCACCCCCTCCCAGCCAGCAATCATCAGTTTTTCCTTTATATCTGCTTAATATGATTTCAATCTTCTTAAATTAACTGACACTTGTTTTGTGGCGTAAAATGTGGTCTATCTTGGGAAATCTTCCATGTGCACTTGAGAAGAATGTATATCCTGCTGTTTCGGGGTGAAATGCTCTCAAAATATTGATGAAATCCAGCTGGTCTAAAGTGTCATTTAAGGTCACTCGTTCTGTGTTGATTTTCTGTCTGGAGGATCGGTCCATTGTTGACAATGGAGTGTTGAAGTCCCCTACTACAATAGTGTTACTGTTGATCTCTGTCTTTATGTCTGTCAAAATCTGTTTAAAATAATTAGGAGCTCCTATGTTGGGTGCATAGATGTTTATTAGTGTTAAAGTGCCCTTCTTTGTCTTTTATTGTAGTCTTCATTTTAAAGTCTATTTTGTCCAAAACAAATACTGCTCCTCCAGCCTTTTTTCTCATTTCCATTTGCGTGAAATATCTTATTCCATCCCTTTACTTTCAATCTGTGTGTGTCTTTTGCTCTGAGATGAGCCTCTTGTAAACAGCATATACACAGGTCCTATTTTCTTATCCACTCAGCCACTCTCTTTTGATTGGAGCATTTAGCTCATTCACATTTAAAATGATTATTGATAGGTGCATATGTATTGCCATTTTGTTATTTGTATTCCTGGTCTTCCTGGGTTAGCCTGTTTACCCCTTTCTTCTATTTAAAAAAGCCCTTTTAACATTTGCTTCAATGCTGGCTTGGTGGTAATGAATTCCTTAAGCTTATTCTTTTCTGAGAAGCTCTTTGTTTCTCCTTCAATTTTATGTGATAGCCATGCTGGGTAGAACAATCTTGGTTGTAGGCCTTTGTTTTGCATCACTTTGAATATCTCCTACCACTCCCATCTGGCCTGCAGAGTTTCCGTAGACAAGTCAGCTATTGGTCTATAGGAGTTCCTTTGTATGTAACCTGCTGTCTTTCTCTTGCTGCTTTTAAAATTCTGTCTTTGTCTTTAACCTTTGCCATTTAAACTATAATGTGTCTTGGTGTGAACCTGTTTGGGTTCAGCTTGTATGGAACTCTCTGCACATCCTGGGCATGTATGTCAATTTCCTTCACCAGGGTAGGGAAGTTTTCAGTCATAGTTTTTCAAATACATTCTCCACCCCTTGCTTCTTCTCTTCACATTCTGGTATTCCTATGCTGTGATATATTGTTATGCTTCATGTTATCCCATAGGGCTCTTAAATTGTTTTCACTGTGTTTTACTCTTTTGTCTTTTTGTTGTTTCAACTGGGTGATTTCTGCTCTTTTGTCTTCCAAATCACTGATCTGAGCCTTTGCTTCATCTAATCTACTGGTGATTCCTTTGAGTGTGTTCTTCATTTCATTTATTGTATTCTTTAGTTCTAACTGGTTGGTTTTTTATGATTTCTCTATCCTTTCTTATGTCCTCACTAAGTTCCTAAAACATTCTTATCATCAGTGTTCTAAACTCTGTCTTTGAAAGGTTGGATCCCTGTGCTTCATTTAGTTCCATTTCTACAGTTTTCTTCTGATCTTTTACTTGGGACATGTTTCTTTGTTTCCTCATTCTGGCTCTGGGATTACTTTATGTGTTAAATAGATCACTAGGAAAGCCCCAGCTGGATCACGCAGGCACACAGCTCGCAACCCAACACTCCCAGGAAAACTGCCAGTCTCAGCCTGTCCCAATCAGCCACTCGCAAATTAGGCCAAGCAGCCCAATGACCAATCACCAGCCTGGCAACTCTGCAAATGCAGTGCAGAGAATGGGGACCAAATACAGCTCTCACACTCCCGTGTCTCAGTGAACAGCCTGATGGAGCTGGAGCGCACCTGCCTGGCATTTCCCTGGCTATGCAGCCTTTTTCTAATTTTTAAATTAAAATAATAAACTCTGCCTTTGAGAGATGCAGCTACTTGAACCCCTTAGCCACACTGTGCTTTTCCTAATTTAGTGTTGGTGGTTTGCACAGCTACAGAATGGTTCTTGGTCCCCAGAACTTATTAACGTTTATCCCTGTGATTTATAATCCAAAACTTGTAGATCATGAGTATCATCAAGAGTGGGGACATTAACTAATTTACCTTTGCATCCCAGTGCCTGGCTCAATATATATATGAGGAATGAATCATTATAAATTATATGAATTCTTATTGAAAATTCTCTCCATCCCATACTGTTACAAGTATTTTCCATGCTTCTAATCCTCACTGCCATTCCATGAGGTAGAAGTTATTCTTATGCCCACTTTACAAATAAGAAAACAGATACAGAGAAGTGATTTTTCCATGGTCATACGACAACCAGTAATTGTTGAGCCAAGATCCAAATTCTGACTCAGACTCTCTATGTTATTTCACAATAGTGAGGACTGAACCTCCAGCCACTGTTAGTGAAAAGTATACTTACTAATAAGTAAGGGATTGGTATAATAATTGGAATCACTGTTAGGTGATACTGTTTAGAATAGCATCAGATCCAAGTAAATCTTTTGGAAAAAGTCAATTAGTTGGTTACCAATCAAGGATCATTATCCAATTGCGGGTAATGGCTCCTGAATATTTCTCTTCAGCCATGCCATCACTCCTAATCCAAGCTATTATACTCCTCCTCTTGGGCTAGAGATATTTCCTCTCATACACATATCCCTCCTCCTTCTGTACACATCTATCAGAGCCATCTAAACAAAGAAACAAATACACCATTGTATGTCACTCCCCTACTTTAAAACCTTCACCGTATTCTATATACCCTTAGGAAAGAGTCAAAATCCTCATTTGAATGTGGAAGTTCTTTGTGAGTGGCCCTGCTAACTATTCCATGCTCCTCTCACGGCTTCTTTCCATATATTCAGCCACACTGCTTCTACTTTCATTTCCTGGAGGATCGATGTTTTTCCCTAGCTCAGGACATTTGCTCAAGCTGAGTCTTCTGTGAGGCATGCTACCAACCCAACTCTGTCACTTTGACATGTAAGCACATTTCTACTCATCCTTCCTTTTTGTCTCAGCTTGGCCAGAAAGGAATTTCTGGATACATCCCAATCTCAGGTCATAATAAATTCTTTTAATTTATACAATATAACCTTGTCTTGCCTTTCTCTTTTATAAACCCTCTTGTACCCTTGTAATTACTTGTTGAATATCTGCCTGTCTTCCTTGCCATATCCCCAGTATCTATCAGAAGTTTGTCATATTGTTGACGTGCCATAGTTATTGAATGAATTAATGGACATATGTTAAATAATTAAAATTGTGTATATGGGCTGGCCGAGTGGTGCGGTGGTTGGGAGCTTGCTTGGGATGCCAGCGGCCCCAGTTCAGATCCCACATGTGAGGGCCAGTGACACTGCCCTCTAAAAAAAAAAAAAAATTGTGTGACTTAGGAATCCCTATCTTAGAGATAATAAAGGGTCTAAAACATATCTTGAAAATTTGAATAGTTGATAGGGCACTGGAATAGTGTACCCAAGAACATCGACAATCAGAAAAAAGTGGTATTATAATAATAACTACTATATGCCAAGCATATACTATGTAAAAGGCATTATTTTAACTGTGCAAAGTGGTCCTTTTTGTTTTTGGTTTTCATTGGCCTTTTCCTGTGATCAAGTCAGAGACCTTTTTCCTCCTAAAAGCTGGTAAGAAACAACAACAATATCAAAAGTAGTGGTAGTGTTGGTGGTGGTGATAGTAAAGATGATGATCATGATCATGATCATGGTGATCATGATGATGACAGTGGTAGGTTACTATATGTTGTGCTCTTTATATGAATCATAATTATATGTGGTCCTGGGACCACCTCATGAGATAGTTAATATTATTACCCACACCACAGAGATGAAGAATCTGTGGCACATAAGGGTTAAAAGTAACTGCTTGCATTTACATAGATAAGAAGGGCACAGTCAGGATTCACATCAATCCACTCAGAAAATTTTTATTTTCAATTATAGCTGACATTCAATATTATATTAGTTTCAGGTGTAAAGCATAGTAGTTAGACACTTATGTAACTTTCGAAGTGATTCCCTAGGTAAGTCTAGAATCCATGTGACACCATCACATTGATTTCTCTTGACATTTAGAGTCCACACTCTAAACAAATGAAGATATTTGTTCCAGTTTTCTATTGTTCAAATAGCTGGAAACAATAACATGGTATCTCAATTTTATGAGTTGACTAGGCTCAGCTGTGAGGCTCTCACTTGGGGTCTCTCATGAGACTGCAGTCAGTTGGGGTCTCTAGTTATCTATAGCTTCAGCTGGTCTGGATATCCAAGATGGCTCACTTCCAGGGCTGGCAGCTGACACTACTGTAGTCTGGGAGCTCTTTGAGATTGTTGACTGGAAGACCTACACAGGATGTCTCCATGTGACTTGGGCTTCTCAAAGCACTGAAGTTGGATTTGATATCTATCATCCCAACAGGAACATTCCATGATACTAGTGGAAGCTGCAGGGCTTTTAATGACTTGACCTTGGAAGTTTAGTATGTGATTCTCTCACATTCCATTGGTCAAGCAAACACTAAGGATATCTCAGATTGAAGTGGAGAGGAATTAAACTCAGCCATTCAACATGGGGATTAGCATATGTGTGCACAGAGGGAAGACATTGATGAAGGCCATTTTGGCAACTATCTACCTCAGCATGCTATCTTTTTTCCTAATTTATTCACACTTGGTCACTTGGTACTGATAAGCATTCATTTTTTTTTTCTTCATACCCTGGCTATTTGGGACTTGTAGGTCCCTCACCTACAGCATTTATGTCACCCAGGAGCTTGTTAGAAATGCAGATTCTCAGGACCAGCCTAGACCTACTTAATGCAAATCTGCATTTTAATCAGATTCTGAGGTGATTTACATTAGAGCCTTAGAAGTATTGCTATATAATATAACTGACAGGTTAGATAGCATTTAAGAAACAGTACTGACATACAATGGAATATTACTTGGCCATAAGAAAAAGTGAAATACTGGTTTTAAGACAACATGGATGGATTTTGACATTATCATGCTAAGTGAAATGTCAGAAAAAGTAGAGAACTATATGACTTCATTCATATGTGGGATATAAAACTGAAAGCAGCAAACGAACAAGACAAACTAATAAACAAAAACTCACAGACACAGACAACAGTTTAGTGGTTACCAGAGGGTAAGTGGTGAGGGGGAGGTAGAAGAGGGTAAACAGGGTCAACGTATGGTGATGGAAGGAGAACTGATTGGGTGGTGAGCACACAATGCAATATATAGATGATGCATTACAGAAACATACACTTTAAATCTATATAATTTTACTAACCAATGTCAGCCCAATAAATTTAATAAAGATTAATAATAATAAAAAAAGAAACAATGCTGGAGTGATTTTGCAGATTTAGAGAGCAAGGCTGCATGGTATGTTTCAAGTAAATTCAATGATTTCTTGCTATTAAATGCCTATAGAGATGTTTTTCTGTCTTTATTTGCCACATTTATTTATTTTTTATTTATATTATTTTTAAAAAAATAATTTTTAAAAAATGTATTGGGGTAACACTGGTTAATAAAATTATATAGGTTTTGAGTGTACCATTCTATAATATATCATCTGTATATTTCATTGTGTGCTCACCACCCAAAGTCAAGTCTCTTCTGTCACTGTATATTTGACCCCCTTTAGATACTGATAACCTTTAATACTTATCATTCCAAGTAAGAAGGCAGGCCTTGCTATCCTTTTTGCAGGTCTCAAAGGAGAACAACTTTAGGCATCTTTAGACAAACCATAGACAGAGTGATATTTGATTTGAGATCTATTCTATTTTTATTTTTAAACTTTTTTTTGCTTGAGGGAAAGACGGTTTATCCTCATTCTATTTCAAGGGGCAAGTGGGAAAATCCAGCAGAACAAACAGGAGCACTTCAAAGGATGCCTATTAAATCACTGTCCACAGAGATCACTTTTGCTTTTAAGCCTGTGAAGAAAATTTGGCGTTGCCTAACTTGTTTTGATGTAAATCCTTACCTCAGTTTCCTTTCTTTCTTGATCCACATAGGATCTGTTTTCTGGCAGCAAATGTTATAAGGGAGGAAGGTTCTTTGAGAGAGTTATCTAAGATCAGAAAATTTATGTTGCAAAGGCCACGCTTCTGTGATAGAGGTTAGTGTATATTTTTGAGCTGTGTAATTTGATGCTCAGCATAAAATCTGGGTTCTCCTACAAAAGAAGAATAGGATGGATATTGGGCATCATCCACCAGACTAGAACCCAGATAGTTTTTATTCTGTTTTAAGAGGAGGGAACTGGGGCTTATCAAGTGTAAGATCTTGATCACCAGACTAGTGACAGGTCTGAAATTTAGACCAAGTGTGGTGTTATATTTAACTCTTACCACCAAACTTGCGAGGTCGATAACATCAGCCCTAATTTTCAGGAAACTCAAGGTTATGGATTTTAAGCCCACAAACAATTACATCGCAAGTAAGATCAGAGTCTGAAATGGAATCCTGGTTTATCAGATCCCAAAGTGGGAGCTCCAAACCATTATACATACTGACTCCATTGGGTGCTTTTGGGAAGAGTTGACACAAATTCTACATACTGCCTCATCCCTCTGTTCATGAAGCCCCCAGGGATTGTTGCTTAGTGCTGGAAAATATTATGCTTTTATAATATGCATTTAGCAATATGGTTCATTACCCTTAAATCTGTTTTCAAACATTTTAATCACTAAGTATCCAAACTTGCCTCATCATAAAAATCACCTAAAGTATTTGTCAAAAAAATTAATTCCCAGTTCTTTCAGACTAACGATTACAGTTAGTAGATCTGGGATAGAGCAAAGACATCTATATTCAATAACTTCCCCAGCTCATTCTTTTGATCAGGCTAACATGGGAAATATTTTTACATGGTTTAATCAAATGCTTTCTCCTTTAGTGCTGAGTTCACAGGGAACTTGAAGGTGTTTTTTTTTTTTTTTTTTTTGCTTTCCTTCCAACAACAACAACACACAACAAAATGTTGCTTATTTTTGATCTTCTGATTTCTCTGCAAAATAAATATGGAAACATCACAGGCAACCTATCATTCAAATTCAAGCTCACTTAACTTGAAACTTCAGGATTAAAAAGTTATCCATGAATAAAGTCAAGAATGAAAGCCTACTGTGAAACAACAGGGAATTTGAAAAAACACTCCTTTCTGATTCATTCATTGGTTTCTTCTTTCATTCATAGAGAGATCAGATGAACTCAGGGTAAAAATGAGGAGAGGCAGACTATTAGAGAAACAGCTCACTCAGAAATTCTATCTGTAGTTCTGTCTTCCCTGGGTCCTATAGCCTTAACTTTTATGAAAGATACTCTCTGACATAGAAGCCTGCTTGGAAAAGTCTTGCTGGGGAAAAAAAAACAAACAAAACAAAACCAGAAAACGAATGAAAGAAAGGAAAAAGGCACTAGTTGAGATTAAAGAAGGCCAGAAAGAGGAAATCTTTCTTAATTTATCAAGGCTCAAAGCGAGTTTTTACAAAGCCTTTTGATGGAGCAATACAATTATAACTGGAGACCCACAGAGACCAGTCTCTACATAGAAGTGCAATATATAGAACAGAAAACATAACATCCTCTAATTTTTTTGTGCAGGTTCCATTTTTATTCCTAACATTTATAAACTATTTGTAAAGAAGTATAGACTAAAATATATAGACTAATATAAAATAAGCAAATAAATAATTGTATATAAATTGAGGGTGTGTTCTCAAAATTTTATTTTTTACTCAAGGTAGGTGATCAACAGTTTGATATAGAATAATGCTTTAACTTTGATGAGCTTCAGAATCACGTGCAAGGCTTGTTTAAATGCAGACTTCTGGGAGCCACATCCAGGGATTCTGATTTGGTAGGTTTAGGGTGAGGTCCACAAAACTACTGTTTTAGCAGTTTCCCAGGTGGTTCTGACACTGCTCATCCATAAACAGCACTTTGAATAGCACTATACTGGAACAGTGGTTATCATAAATTTTGGTTTCAGGATTCTTTTATACTCTTAAAATTGGTTGAGGATCCCAAATAACTTTATCTATTGAGATCTCTCAACACTTACTGAATTAGAAATTGAAACTGAGGAATTTAAAAATATATTAATTCATTTAACATAATAATAATAAACTCCACATGTTAACATAACTAGTGTATTTCAAAGAAAAATAATATTTTCCAAAACAAAATAATTATCAAGAAAAATGGCTTCTAGGATTTTGAAGTCAAGATGGCAGAATAGGTAAATGCTGTGCTTGTCTCCTCTCTCAACTACATCAAAATTACAACTAAGCTACATTGAGAAGTGCCAGAAATCTAGCTGAACAGAAGTCTTATAATGAAGGATATAAAGAAGAGGCCACTTGGGGACAGGTAGGAGGGACAGAGACATGGAACAGGCTGGTCTCAGACCTGCATGTGACCATTAAAAATAAGGAGGTATAGCTCATGTATGGAGATCCCCCCAGGAAAGTGAAAGGTCCAAACTCCACACCAGGCTGCCCAGCCCAGGTTTCCAGCATTGTAGAGAGAAGTGCCCATAATTTCTGGCTGTGAAAACAAGTGGAGGTTGTGGCTGAGTGAAAAACAAGGGCAGCTACATTCCCAGGCACTTCTCTTAAAGAGCCTGGACATACTTACTGATGGACTTGTTCTGAGCTCCAGTGCTGGGGCAGCAGCCCAAAAGGCACCAAGGGCATAGTGGGAGGAAATGAATTGTCTGGCTTCAGGGTGAAGGATAGAGGGGCAGCTTTCTTTCAGACAAAATGCTGGGAGAATCCATTGTTTCTTTGGTGAGCCCTCCCCCATCCTGGCATGCAGACACAGGTGGCCTCCATCAATGTAGTTAGCACCTTTCCTCCACCCCACCATGGTGATTCCCTGAGACCTGTCCCACTCAAGCTGCATCCAGTGGCTTTCCCATAGAAGTGGCTTGTCTTGGCTCAGGCTGTAGACTTTCCTAGAATCTCTCAAAGGTTCACAAAACCCAAACAAGTAGCATCTAGCTTTGGTATGTCTCATACCTCTTACCAAGCAGCCCTAAACTTGTCACTAGCGAAAGTCAGCCTTGGTTTGCAACTTGGCCTCTTGAGTCACCTCCAAGCCCAAAGTGGGTGGCAGCCATCTGTGTATTGCTTTGTGGCTCATATCAGCTAGCCATGGGCATGGCACAGGCTGAAGCAGAACTTGGCCTGCAGTGGGACCCCTCCCAGGAGGCCCTAGGTCTAGCTTGCCAGATGGCCAGCTTGGACTGAGCTGGAGCTCACCCAACTGCCTCCAAAATTAACACTCACTAAGAGCAGACTAGGTAGGCACCAGAACCCTGCTAAAGTGAATCCTGCTCTGTAGGCTCAGCACCTGCACAGCAGCTCCTCCACTGTAGTCATGGCCAGTCCTCACAACCAAACAGCCTGAGGTTGAATCCCTCCAAATGACATGCAAACAGCAACCAAAGCTCAACTACAATAGAAGGGCACACACGAACCAAACAAAGGACACCCTTAGAGCATCCAGCTCAGGTGACTGGGGAGACTGCACCACTGCACCCCCTCTCTCCATGACACCTACTGCATAAGGCCATTTTACTAAGACCAGGAGACATGGCAGCCCTACCTAATATATAGAAAGAAACACAGGAAAGCAGCCAAAAATGAGGTGACAAAGAAATATCCCAAATATAAGAACAGAACAAAGCTCCAGAAAAACTACACAAAATAGAGACAAGCAGTCTACTAGATGTGGAGTTCAAAACACTATTATAAGGATGCTTAATGATGTCAGGGAAAACTTCCATAAACAGATAGGAGACATATAAATGGAGATAGAAAACATAAAAAACAAACAAACAGTAAAAAAATAAAGAATGCAATAACTGAAATGAAGAATACATTAGAGGGAATCAATAGCAGACTAATGAAGCAGGGGATCAAGTCAATGATTTGGAAGATAAGGTAGCAGAAAACATCAAATCAGAATAGCAAAAAGAAAAAAAATAAATAAAAAGAAAATGAGGATTGCTTAAAGAGCTTCTGGAACAACAACATCAACGGTACCAACATTCGCATGATAGGGGTACCAGAAAGAGAAGAGAGAGAATAAGGAATTGAAAACCTATTTGAAGAAATAATGACAGAAGCCTGCACTAATCTGGCAAGGAAATACACAAACAGGCCTAGGAAGTACAAGTTCCCAAACAAGATAAACCCAGAGGGACCCAGACCAAAACACATCACAATTAAACTGCCAAATGTAAAAGACAAAAAGAGAATCTTAAAAACACCAAGAGGAAATCAGTTATTTACCTTTAAGGAAGGTCCAATAAGACTGTGAGCTGATTTCTCAACAGAAACTTTGTAGGCCAGAAGGGGTTGGCAAGAAATATTCAAAGTGATATAAAGCAAGGACTTACAACCAAGATTACTCTACCCAGCAAGGCTATCATTTAAAATTAAAGGACAAATACAGATCTTCCCAGACAAGAAAAAGCTAGAGTAGTTCATCACCACCAAATCAGTATTACAAAGAATGTTAGAGGGACTCCTTTAAAATGAAAAAAATTGTTAATAATATGAATAAAATGACAATAATTGCATATTTATCAATAATACTTTAAATGTAAATAGATTAAATGCTTCCATTGAAAGATAAGGTGGATGAATGGATAAGAAAGCAAAATTCTAACAAGCTGCCTATAAGAGACTTACTCCAGAACAAAAGACACACAGAGATGGAAAGAGATATTTCATGAAAATGGAAACAAACAAACAAACAAAAAACCTGGGGTAGCAATACTTGTACCAGACAAAGTAGACTTTAAAACAGTCTATAACAAAAGACAAAGAAGGACCCAGTAATTCCATTTCTGGGTATTTATCCAAAGAAACCCAAAACCCTACTTCAAAGAGACGTGTGCATCCATATGTTCATTGCAGCATTGTTTACAATGGCCAAGATATGGAGGCAGCATGGGTTTCTGTAGATGGATGAATGGATAAAGAGATGGTGATACATATATACAATGGGATATTGCTTAGTCATGGAAGGGAATGGGTTTTTGCCATCTGAGGCCTCATGCACTGACCTAAAATGTGTTGTACTGTCAGACAGAGAAAGACAGATGCAATGTGATTTTGCTTATACTGGGAATGCCAAAAAATATATATACAAATGGACACTTTGGTGAACATTGCTAAAGCAATAGTTCACTGTAATCAGAAGTGTCTGGACACTGATGATAAGCACCTTGAGAAACTCTTGTAATTGTAGAAGTCAAACGTGATTTGTGTTCATCTTTTGTTATTAGTATATATTATTACAATTTTTAATACAGTTTTCCTGTCTTAAAATGTATATACTTTTTTTGGCACTCTCTGTATATGGAATTTAAAGAACAAAATTAACAAATAAATAAAAGAAAAACAAACTCATAGATACAGAGAACAATTTGATGGTTGTCAGATTGGAGGGGGATTATAGGGCAGGGTAAAAGAGGGGAAGAGTTTAAGAAGTACAAATTGGTAATTACAAAATAGTCATGGGGATGTGAAATAAAGCACAGGGAATATAGTCAATAATATGGTAATAACTATGTATAGTGTCAGGTGGGTACTAGTCTGGTCAAGGGGAACACTTCTTAAGTTATATAAATTAATATAATATTGTATATCAACTCTAATTGAAAAATAAAAAAAATAGGGGAAAGGTGCAGGGGAATAAGTGGTTCAGATTTTCAGGTATAAAACAAATAAATCATGAGGACGTAATGTACAGCATAAGGAATATAGTCAATCATATTGTGATAGCATGGTATGGTGTCAGATGGTTGCTGGACTTATCATGGTGATCATTTCTTTAGGTATATAAGTGTTGAATAACTATGGTGTACCCATGAAACTAATATAATATTGTATGTTAACTATATTTTAATAAAAATCTTTAAAAAAAAAGAAGAGACTTCTTTTATAGTTTGTAAATCTCTGTAATAACAAGCTCGATAGAAGAAGCTTGTGTTTCATATTTGCTTCTATAGTCAGTCTGTTGTGATATGAAAATCTGTCTTTCCATAGATATGTGGTTGGTAAAAGAGGGAATATCATATTATATGATAATATTATAGTATCATAAGAGCTTTTTAAGATAATTGTGGGGCCGGCCGAGTGGCGCGGTGGTTAAGCGCTGGCTTGGGAAGCCAGCGGCCCCGGTTCAGGTCCCACATATGAGGGCCAGTGACACTGCCCTCAAAATAAATAAATAAATAAATAAATAAATAAATAAATAAATAAATAAGATAATTACGGATATTCTGTCATACTCAAAACTCAAAAACTAGTGGTTTCTTGAAGTTTAATTGTACGATAGTTCTGAAACCATATTAATGAACTTTTCACATTCAGTTGCATGAGATTTCATTGGTCTGTGTCTCCCTTGGTTCACTGAGTTAAGCAGATTTTCCCAGTGTTGGCATATGAGTATATCATTATACTATTAAAAAATCACAATTGTTAATATAACTACCAGTTACACCAGAAAAAGTATTTTAGATATTGGAAATCTGTCAAACTTAAGTTTTCCAAAATTTTTATAATTTTTCACTTGAAACTTGACCTTTATCATTGCAATTTGTATTACCAGTTGTTTTCTTAGGCTCACTTTTTTTGGAGGAGTGGAGTGGGGGGAGAAATGTCTGCCAAATACCAAATCTGAATAACCATAGTTTGTCACCTTTTTCTTTAACTTAAATTAGTGTTCCATAAAAAGGTGCTACTTTAGCTTGCCATTTAATCAACTTTAATCCTTCTCCTAGAGAAAAATACATAAACTTACCTTTTTTATCACATGGACTATTTAGAAAATGTGTGCTCAAAGGTTTGGATTGAATAAATGAATTTTTTTCTTTATTAATGGTACATTCAGTAAAACTGGCATTATTTTATTTTACTGTGAGCATGTGGAAGTGAATACAACAATGGCAACTGATATATTTTAGGCACACTGCTTTAATTCATGCTAAGGGCACAGCAATTTTACCCAACATTGCTTTTGTGCCATTAGTGCAAATGTAAAAACAATAGAAAGAAATATTTTATTGTTATTGTGAATAATGTTTGAACATGCAGTCACCATGAAAGAGTCTTAGGGGAATGTGAGGAGTCTACAGATCATACTTTGAGAACCACTATTCTGGAGAATAATATAGAGTTGACATTGCAAATTGAACTTGGTCTTCAGGTATATTTGCTTTGGCCATCAGAGTTTTAAAAATAAACTGAATTAACTATAAACATTTAATAATCAGGAGATTTCATATCAAAATCTGGGTTCCAGACTTTTCTTGATAGTCACACACCTGAAACACTGAATCCTCATTCCTCCATGGTAATAATGAGGTTGGCTACCCCTTTACATGAGGCAGGCTCTTCTCTGTTATCACAGCTCCCACTCAGTTTATTTCATTCTTTCATTATACTTATCTCCCCAGGTACAAAGCAATCTGAGTCTGTAATTCCTGGTTTTATGATAAAATGGTAAAAAGCAAAGGCTGTGAAGTTGGATATGCAAGATTTAAAATCCTAATTTTTTATGTACTAGCTATGTGATTTGTGAAGTTAGCTCAATCTTTCTTAGTATCAGTTTTCTTACCTTCCAAGTGGAGATTATAATACTAGGAAAGTTGTGAGAGTTAAATGAGAATTGTAAAGTAAAGAATTTTGCTCAGAATCTTTCAAATTCATAAGTGCATAATACAGTTCTGTTGCTAATGCCAATTTTAACAGAGCCATGTACTCAGTCTTTACTGAGTACACCTATGAAGTATGTGATCTCATTTTAGAGATGAAGAAAATGAGGCAGAGAAAGGAAATCAATAAACAACAACAATTCTAATGCCACCTCTAACAACGAGACAACGAATGCCACATACTGAACATAATTATCTTCCATCCATCATCTCACCTAATCTTTACAAAACCTGTGATAGAGGTATTTTATTGCTATTAGACAGATGGGAAAATGAGGATCAGGGAATTTAAGAAATATGTTCAATGAATAGTAGTGCCTGGATTTGAAACCAGACAGGGCTCCTCAAGAGCCCCAAATACAGCCTTCCATACACAGTACTAAAAAGTACTAAAATGTGCTTATATCCATCTCCACTGGTCACCAAGTATCAATGGGTGGGCGTGTCTACAGGGAGGGAATCTGTTCTATTTATTGCAGGCTTATGGATGTCAAATCACAGAGCTGCTTCTTTCTTTGGAAAGTCTCCAACACACACCAATGAAAAGAACAAGCAGAAACATCTGCAAGGCTCTAAATGTTCCAATAAAATTAATTCATAATTGATCACATCACCTTTTTAGTAGAGAGGGAGCACAGTTGGACACTGACAAAAATTTCAACATATATAGGAAAGCATATACACTTCCACCTGCACAAATATGCCACAATCTGTGAATCATTAATAATGAAGCATAATTAACTGGCTGCAAACAATTAAAACCATAGACCGGGTTATTTTTCTTTTGTTAAATCTAGAGCTTTTAAATAATAAAAGAAATTAACAATATGTTATAGAAAAAAAACCTTGCTGGTTTCCGATGGTAATTGGAATCACCTGAACTTTGCTGTAGAGTACTACTGGTTTTCCCAAACCTTTCCTGACATTATAATATTTTGGATTTAGGTCACATTTCCAGGCAATTGATATTCTCTCTTATGTGCAATTAAATGCTGAAATTTTCAAACTCTTTCTGAGTCGTAATAACATTTCCATCTTTTCAGAAGTTTAAGAATGACCTTACTTGGGTTAATTGGGTCCCAAAGGGATGTGATTTCTAGTTTAGTGTCAACACATACTGGAAATAAAGCATCATAATAAACTCATATTTAGCTTTAAACGGTTTCAGAAATAAGCATACCAACAGCACATAGGGTAATGCCAAACTGCCTCTGAAAAGCTGTAAAACACTGGTTATGATGACAAAATGGCAAGTAGTCAGAAGAGACATAGCTAATTCAGTTGTCCAAATGTTTAGATGTCAAAACACCTGGATAATTAACTCAATGCTTATCCTTTATGAGGATTATTGCTACGTTGACCACATAAAATCAGGGTTCATTTTTGAGATTTCAGAGGTTGTCATTGTTAAATGCTTTGTTATGTGCCACATATTGGGCAAATACAATGTATTGTCTCTTACAACAACTACTGTAAAATACCCTATAAAAAGGTGAGTTATTATCCTCATTTGATAGGTGAGAAAACTGAGGCTTAAATAGATTAAGAAAGTTTCTGGAAATTACTGAGCTAGTAAATGGCAAGGTTGAGATCTGAGTCCATGTCTGTTTGGTTTCAAATCCCAGGCTTCGCTTATGGTGGAGGCAGTGTGTGGCTCAGGGCTGCAAATGGAACTGCTCCCAGGGGCCAGGCAGATGGCTTGAACTTGTAAGCAGGGTCCTATTTTAAACCACAGGGAGTGGCCAGACCTGTAAGAAACTGGAGATGGCATGCTTCACCTGATAACTTTCAAATCCAAAATTCTATAAAGTACTATGCAGGCAAGACAAAACATAACCACCTGTTCTTCCCAGTTCTTTACTTTGCTACTCTGATGTAGACAAAAATAAAGCAAAAGCAACCCCATTTAGCAACTAGTTGTTTAGGCAGCTGAAATCTGTTTTGAAAAGAGCTTAGTAAGAAAGGAAAGGTTTCCATGTTACTGAATTTGAATGAAATATAGCTTAAACTTTTAGAGCAGTGCCTGGAGTAGAGTCAGTAATTCTGAGCGCTCCTCTTAAATTTTTACACTAGTTTTCTACTGTAGCAAAATGTGCATTTCAGTATTAAAAGTTTCCTAGAAAAAAAAAAGTTTCCTAGAAATTATAGTCCAAGTCACTAATCAGTGGGGAACTGCCCTCATGCAAGTGGCCAATGAGGGGGCCTGAATCATCGAATGAATGAACAACCAGGCATTAAAGTTTAATGGAGTTGATATAGAATTCTATATCAGATAGACACAAAAGCCTTCTATAATAACTATAATTTGCCTACATTTATTGGAGTGTCAAAAGCAGAAAAGAATGAAAATATCTTAAATGTTAACTGGTAAATGTGATGACTATACACTGGATTTCAATATTGCACCAAGAATGGTTCAGTAAATTTCCAACAGGTACACGAATTTTATTATTTAAATCCTGACTTTGTCAGGAGGGGAAAAATGGGTTGATTGACTTTCCCTAATTCTCTAAGGAAGTCAGTGGCAAAGTAGAAAAAATATTCAGATTTCTTTAGGCCACTGTTACATAGGCAGTGTGGTTTGGTGTAGAGCAACTTAATTCAAACAAGTGGTTATTTGGAAAACAACTTGTTGAAATCAAGTTAAACATCTGGTAAAGCCAACTGGTGGGTTGACAACATTTGCCTTCTCCCCCAACTGGCTTGTGTGTGATAAGATATTGGAGTTGACTACCAAGAGGGATTTTTGCAGCCTGTAGCTGTAGAAATGTTAAGAAGAGAAAAGACAGTTATTTGTTCTGGGTGGATTAGAGGCCCTAGAGGCTGGAGATTGCAACCAAGGAGCTCCTTCATGGCTTCAGCAGTGTGTAGATGCAGCCACTTCTGCCTCCTGTAAAATTCAATAGCCCTCCTACCTTTGCAAGGGATGGGTTAAAATAGCCCTGCTTATAATTCTTGCCTTGACATTAAACCCAGCAAACAAATTATTTCCTTTTTCCCTGAGAAGATTTTACATCCAATTTGTTTGAAGTTTCTATTTAAATTGAAAATACTTTAGCATCTCATGTAAAGTAAAACCAATCTCTTTAGAAATAGGAGGAGGAGAAGGGAGGAGGGGAAAATGTGGGACAAGTATATGTAGATTAAAACTTGCCTTTTCAAAGATTTTGAAGTATGAGGCACTATCTCTACCTATAAGATTAATGATGGCTCCTTGGGACAGAACCACTGTATTTAACTGCTTTTCTGGATGCCTAATAGGTGTCTTGAATTTAATACATTTAAAACCAAGTTCCTCATTCTGCTTCTTTCCAGCTTCATTCTCTCCTAGGCTTTTTGCTCACCCAGAAAACGAAACCAACAACCTAGCTGTTTATACCAAATGCTGGAAATCATCTTTGATACCTCTCTTCACCTTACTCTCCAAGTCCAATTCGTTAGACCTTATCTCCACAACACATCCCAAAATAACTTCTCTCTGCTATCACCCTGGACCATACCTATTAGCTAGACCACTGCATCAGCATCCAAACTGATCCCCTTACTTCCACTCTGCTCTTGAGAACCCATTCCCTCTACAGCAGTCAGAGTGCTCTCTCTAAAACTGCACTGTCCAATATGGCAGCCAGTAAACATAGTGGTTATCAAGCTGTGGAAATGTGGCAACTTCCAAATGAGGTAAACCTTGTTAAGAGCATGCACTCTAATGAACTGAGTTATCCAGCTGCCCCAAAGACAATATATTGTATTGTTAAAGCTAATCTCATCCTTTCTTTTGACTTTTTGCTATGATGACTAGAAAACTGAAAATCACATGTGTGACACATGTATTTCTACTGAACAGCACTATTATAAAATATGTCATATATTGTTTCTTTAAAATTCTTTAATGGCTTCCCATGGCATAAAATCCAAGCTGCATATCATGACCTATAGTGCCCTAAATGACCTGGCCTCTGACCTCCTGTTTGCCTCTATAACCTCTAGGCTCCAGTCATACTGGCCTTTTGACTTTTTTTTTTTTTTTTTTAAATATGCCAAAGACATTCTGTTCTTACAACCTTTGCTCTTGCTGTTCCTTCTTCTCAGAGTGCTTCTCTCCCAGGCATTCACCTGTCTCGGCCCCAAAGAACTTCTTTTCAGGGAGGTATTTCCCAACCCATCCCAGCTCCAGTTATCCTCTGACTCCTTCCATCACATCATTCTGCTTGGCCTTCTTCATAATAATCAGCATTGTCTCAAATTATCTTGTTGGTTTTTTGTTTTATGTCTTCTTCCCCCACCCACCCTACCCAACTTCTACTTGGACAAAAAACAAGGCAGCGTGCTAAATGTAGCTTCACATCTAGAGAATAAAATATCCCCTGTTGTACAGCAAGTGATCACCAAATACTCATTCATTAGATGAATGGCCAGTCTGTTAAAAGTGCTTTGTGCCCCTTGAAGCATTATAAGATCAGGTGTTGGCAAGCTGGTCCACAGGCCAACCCTGTCCCCAAGTCTCCACATCCCCCCATTGTGTATGCCTCCCACACATACTCATTTGTTTACACATAGTTTATTGACTGCTTCTATGGGACAAAGGTGGAGTTGAATACTTATGACAGAGAGCATATGTGGCCTCTTGACCCACGAAGCTGAAAATATTTACTATCTGTCTCTTTACAGAAAAAGTTTGCTGACTCTTTATACATATATTTTAAAAAGCTATACAAGATCCTTTATGAGCTGGGCCTTGTCTGTCTCACCATTATCTTCTCCAGTCATTTCCTCTATCCTATTTTATGCTGCAGCCCATGCAGACCACGTGGCGAGGACTGCATGCACCATCTTCTCTGGGGCATACCTTTGTACTTGTTTTTTTGGCTGGAGATGCTTTTCCTCCCTACATTTGACAAAGTTCTATGTTGATTGTGACAGACAACAGAAATGACTCCAACTAGTTTAAGAAAGAAGTTGAATTCAGTGGTTCCATTGACTAAACAGTCTGCAGGAGGATTAGGCAACACCAGGGCCAGGGGATTAATCTATGCCAATGAGACCTGGTTTCTTTCTCTCCCTTGCTGTGTTCTTCCTCTGTGTTGACCAAGCTCAGGCAGATTTTGACTTGGGTTGCAAAAAGGCTTCCAAGAGCCCCCAAAGCTCTGAGCTTCCAGAAGTCCCAGGGAGACTTATTGAATTGGTTCCAGTTGGACCACATGCCCATGCCTGAACCTATCTTCTTGGCCAAAGAATGTATTATTTTAATTGGCTTGGAACTAGGTTAAATATCAGCTCTCTGAGTGTGGTATGCAGACAGTTCTACCAGGAGGCAGATGGTAGGGAATGTAATTTTCCTGAGGAAAATCAGGATTCTGTAACCAGGAGAAACAAGATATAAAGGCTGTGTGGCAAAAATTGTGGCTGTCTGCTACCTTGTCTTTTAAGTCTCAGTGGAAATGTCACCATCTGCTTTTGGGATTCTCCAGTGATCCTTTCACTGTTCTAGATGAGTTCTAGACCCATTCTGGCCTCCCAAGGCCCTGGGCTTTCCTCTATGTCAGCACTACTCAACTACATGGAAATAATTGGTTAACTTGCTTCTCTCCTGCAGAAGCTTCCAGCTTCTTTAAACAGGACTTTGTTCTTTGCATCCACAATATACAAACACAGTGCCTGGTATAAAGGAAGAGTCCAACTCATGTTGAACAAATATTTGCAAATATACACTTTATCCACTATTTTCTTGAGTAAGTAATAACTGTACGAAGGCAGTATTTTAGGAGAATTACTCTGGTAGTGACTTGTAGGGTAATTTTGGGAAGACTGTAACTAGAAGATTGCACCATTACTATGCTCTGGAGTGAAATGAAGAGGTGATGAGAAGAGGGGCTGGGTCATGGCAGTAGGAAAGAGATGAAAAAACTTGATGTCTAAAAATTTTTTCTCTGCATCACTGATCTAGAAAAAATTTCTAAATTATTGATCAAAGGCTTAGTGCAATTTCCAGCAGCCCTGGCTCGGGTCCCACATATGAGGGCCAGTGACACTGCCCTAAAAAAAAAAAAAAAAAAAAAAAAAAAGCTAGTGCAATTTAAAAAGCTACTGTTTATCGATACTTGTCTATGTGTTAGTCATTGTTATCTGCTTTATATAAATCAACAAATTAAAGTCTCTTAATACCCCTTGAGGTAAGTAATATTGTAATTTTAGAGATAAGGAAAGACACTCATAAAGAGGACTTCCAGAACTGCTTGAGAAAGTGGCAAGAATGATGGGATAAGTGTGTTTGAAGTGAGGGGGAGTATTTTGAGGGGGATTAGGATTAATGGCAATGTGTCTTTGATTATAATAATTTTTCTATTTAAACATTCATGTATTTATTTATCACCTAAATATACACTTAAAACATAAGGATATATGTATGTAATACATTATCATTTGTAGGGTATAGCAACATATATAGTCTTTTTAAAATTATTTTATATTTTTTTAAAATTTTAAAATTTTATTATTAGTTACAGATGTACAAAACAATGCAATAGTTATTTTTTTCACCCCTTACAAAGTGACTCCCCCTTCCCCCTTCCTCTGCCCCCCATCTCCGATATCATACATATCTATTACAATTCCATTGACTCCATCCCCCCGTATATGCCATATCCCATGACTATATATATGTGTTAAATTATAGTTAATATCTAATATTATTCAGCAGCAGCTTCAGATGTACATTGCAGTGGTCAGGCCTCTACACCGTCCATGAAGTGGTCTCCCTAACAAGACATGAGTCCATCTGGTCCCCTAAAAAAATGTTTACAACATTATTGATTATATTCCCTAAACGGTCTCTTCTATTCCTGTGGTAATGTTGTAGTTACCAGTTTATGTTGCCTCATCCCTTCCCCTTCTCCCTCATGCCCACCCCCATCCCATCTAGCCCTCATCAGTTTTTCCTTTGTGTCTCTATTTCTGTTTACATTGCTCGTTTATTCAGTTCTTTGCACTCCACATACAAGTGAGATCATATGGTATTTGTCTCTCTCTGACTGACTTATTTCACTTAGCATAATGTTCTCTAGGTCCATCCATATCATTGCAAATGATACAATTTCTTTCTTCTTTATAGCTACGTAATACTCCATTGTGTAAATATACCATAGTTTCTTAATCCAGTCGTCTACCACTGGGCATTTCGATTGTGTCCATATCTGGCTATTGTAAATAGTGCTGCAATGAACATAAGGGTACATATATTTTTTTGAATTAGTGTCTTGGGTTTTTCAGGATAAATACCTAGGAGTGGAATTGCTGGGTCAAAAGGTAGTTCCATTTCCAGGGTTTAGAGATACCTTCATACTGACTTCCATAGTGGCTGCACCAATCTGCAATCCCACCAACAGTGCAGCAGGGTTCCCTTTTCCTCACAGCCTCGCCAGCACTTGTTTGTTGATTTATTGACGATAGCCATTCTGACCTGAGTGAGGCGGTATCTCATTGTGGTTTTTATTGGCATTTCCCTAATGCTCAGTGAGGTTGAACAATTTCTCATATGCCTGTTGACCAGCTGTATGTCCTCTTTAGAGAAATGTCTCTTCATATCCTCTGCCCATTTTTTAATTGGGTTGTTTGTTTTTTTGTGTGTTGAGTTGCATGAATGCTTTATAAATTTTGGATATTAACCCCTTATCAGATATATCATTGACAAATATATTCTCTTTTTCAGTAAGCTTCATTTTTGTTTTATTCATGGTTTCCTTTGTTGTGAAAAAACTTTTAAGTTTGATATAATCCCAGATATTCATTTTATTTTATACTTCCCTTGCCCTCGGGGATGTAACAGTAAAAATATTGTTCAGGGTAATGTATGCAAATTTACTCCCTTTATTTTTATCTAGAAGTTTTATGTTTGCAGGTCGTCCATTTAAGTCTTTAATTGATTTTGAATTTGTTTTTGTATATGGCATAAGGAGGTGGTCCAGTTTCATTTTTTTGCATGTGTCATTTCAATTTTCCAGCACCATTTATTAAATAGGTTATCTTCACCCCAGTGTAAATTCTTGCTTCTATTGTCAGAGATGAACTGTCCACAATGCATGGATTTATTTCTGGGCTCTCTATTCTGTTCCATTGATCTATGTGCCTGTTTTTATGCCAGTACCATACTGTTTTGATCACTGTAGCCTTGTAGTATTTTTTGATGTCTGGTAGCATGATACCCCGACTTTGCACTTATTTCTCAGGATTGCAGAGACTATTTGGGGTCTTTTATGGTTCCATATAAATTTTAGGATTATATTTTCCATTTCTGTGAAAAATGCCCAACTTTCTGTGAAAGTTTGATAGGAATTCCATTGAATCTATATATTGATTTAGGCAGTACGAACATTTTAACTATCTTCCTATCAATGAGCATGGTAGGTGTTTCCATTTATTTGTCTTCTTTAATTTCTTTCTTCAGTGTCTTATAATATTCTGAGTACAGATCTTTTACTTCTTTGGTTAAATTTATTCCTGGATATTTTATAGTTTTTGAAGCAATTGTAAATGGGACTGTTCTCTTAATTTCTCATTCCAATAGTTTATTATTGGTATATACAAATGCAACTGATTTCTGAATATTGATTTTGTATCCTGCTATCTTACTGAATTTGTCTCAGTTCCAATAGCTTTTTGATGGAGTCTTTGGGATTCTCTTTGTATAGTATCATGTCATCTGCATATAATGACAATTTTACTTCTTTCTTGCCAATTTGGATGCTTTTCTTGTCTGATTGCTGTGGCTAGAACTTCCAGAACTATGTTGAATAAAAGTGGAGAAAGTGGACAGCCTCGTCTTGTTCCTGATCTTAAGGGGAATGGTTTTAGCTTTTCCCCATTGAGTATGATGTTACCTGTGGGTTTATCATATATGGCGTTTATTATGTTGAGATATGATCCCTCTATTCCCACTTTGCTAGGGGTTTTTATCATCAATTGCTGCTGGATTTTGTGAAATGCTTTTCTCCATCTATTGATATGACCGTGTGATTTTTGTTCTTCATTTTGTTGATGTGTTGTATCATTAATTGATTTGTGGATGTTGAACCAGCCTTGCCTACTAGGGATGAAACCCACTTGATCATGATGTATGATCTTAACATATTGCTGAATTCTGTTTGCTAATATTTTATTGAATTTTTGCATCTATATTGGCCTGTAGTTTTCCTTTTTTGTGCTGTCTTTATCTGGTTTTGGAATTAGGGTGATAGTGGCTTCATTTAAAGAGTTTGGGGGCCTTTGCTCCTTCTGGATTTTTTGGACTAGTTTAAGAAAAATAGCTGATAGTTCTTTTTGGAGTGTTTGGTAAAATTCACTTCTGAAGCTCTCTGGTACAGGGCTTCTATTTTTGGGGAGCTTGTCGATTACTGATTCAATTTCCTTGGTAGTAATCAGTCTAATTAGGTTTTCATTTTCTTCTCAAGTTATGTTGGAAGGTTATATGCTTCTAGAAAATATCCATTTCTTCCAGATTGTTAAATTTGTTGGCATATAGTTGCTCTTAGTAAATTCTTACAATTTTTGGTATTTCTCTGGTGTCTGTAGTCACTTCACGTCTTTCATTCCTGATTTTGCTAATTTGAGTCCTCTCTCTTTTGTTTTTGATGAGCCTGGCTAGAGGTTTGTGAATTTTGTTTTATCTTCTCAAAAAATCTGCTCTTGGTTTTGTTGACCTTTTATATTGTTTTTCTGTTTTCTATATAGTTTATTTCTGCTCTGGTCTTTATTATCTCCTTGCTTGTTTGGGCTTATCTTTTTCCAGTTTTCTGAGGTGTGAGGATAATCTGTCAATTTGAGATTTTTCTTCCTTCTTAGGTAGGCCTGCACTGCTATGAACTTCCCTCTTAGGACTGCTTTTGCTTCATCCCAGAGATTTTGCGTCATGCTGTTTTCATTTTTGTTTGTCTTGACGTAGCTTTTGATTTCCTCCTTGATCTCATTTGTGACCCATTCGCTAATTAGTAGCATGTTATTTAGCCTCCATGTATTTGTCAGCTTTCCGGATTTCTTATAATTAATTTCTAGTTTCATAGCATTGTGGTCATAGGAGATGCTTGAAATGATTTCAATCTTCTTAAATTAACTGAGACTTTTTTCGTGGCCTAACATGTGGTCTATCTTGGAAAATGTTCTATGTACAATTGAGAAGAATGTATATTCTGTAGCTTTGGGGTGAAATACTCTGAAGATATCAGTTAAATCCAGTTGGTCTAATGTGTCATTTAAGGTCGCTGTTTCCGCATTGATTTTTGTCCAGAGGATCTGTCCATTGGTCACAGCGTGGTGTTGAATCCCCTACTATGATAGTGTTACTATTGATATCTGCCTTTATGTCTGTCAATATCTGTTTTTATATATTTAAGAGCTCCTGAATTAGGTGCACAGATGTTTACTAGGCTTTGTCATCTTGTTGCATTGATCCCTTTATCATTATGAAGTACTCTTCTTGGTCCTTTATTATATTCTTCAATTTATAGTCCATTTTATCTGATATAAGTATGGCTACTCTAGCTTTTTCTCAGTTCCATTTGCATGAAAGATTTTACTCCATCCCTTTACTTTCAACCTGTATGTGTCTCTTGATCTCAGGTGAGTCTCTTGTAAATACCATATGCAAGGGGCTTGCTTTCTTATCCATTCAGCCACCCTATGTCTTTTTTTTTTTTTTTTGAGGGCTGTGTCACTGGCCCTCATATGTGGGACCGAACCAGGGCCATTGGCTTTCCAAGCCAATGCTTAACCACCGTGCCACTTGGCCAGCCCTCACTCTATGTCCTTGATTGGAGCATTTAATCCATTTATATTTAATGTGATTATCGATAGGTGTGTAGTTATTGCCATCTTGTGATTTGTGTTCCTAATCTTCCTTATTTAGATTGTTTTTCTCTGCTGCTTAAAGAAGCCCTTTAACATTTCCTGCAATGTTGGCTTGGTGGTAATGAATTCTCTTAGCTTATTCTTTTCTGGGAAGCTCTTTTTCTCTCCTTCAATTTAAAATGATAACCCTGCTGGATAAAGCAGTCTAGTTTGCAGGGCTTTGTTTTTCAACACTTTGAAAACCTCCTGCTACTCCCTTCTGGCCTGCAAAGTTTCTGAAGAAAATTGGCTGAATATCTTATGGGGGATGCCCTTGTAAGTAACTTGCTGCCTTTCACTTGCTGCTTTTAGGATTCTGTCTTTGTTCTTAACACTTGCCATTTTCACTATCATGTATCTAGGTGTGGGCCTGTTTGGGATCATCTTGGATGGAACTCTCTGCACTTTCTGGGCTTGTATTTCAATGTCCTTTGCCAGGTGCGGGGTTTTCAGTCATTATTACATCAAATATGTTCTCAATCCCTTGCTCCTTGTATTCTCCTTCTGATATTCCAATGATACTAATATTGTTGTTTTTGATGTTGTTGTCCAGCTCTCTTAAACTATTTTCAGTGTTTTTCATTCTTTTTCTCTTTGTTGTTCCGCTAGGATGAACTGTGCTATCTTGTCTTCTAAGAGACTGATTTGATCCTCTGCTTCATCCAATCTGCTAGTAATTCCATCGATCTTGTTATTTAATTCAGTAATGGTATTCTTTAGTTCTAGCTGGTTACGTTTCATGATTCCTCTATCCTTCTTTATATTCTCATTCATTTCCTTGAACATTCTAATAATCAGTGTTTGAACTCTGTCTCCAATAGGTTGTTTACCTCTATTTCCTCTAGGTCCACTGATTCAGGAGGTTTCTTCTGTTCTTTTATTTAGATTGTGTTTCTTTGTTTTCCCATTCTCATTTATTCTTTGTGCTTGCTTCGATGGAATAGATAGATCCCCTAGGTCTCTCAGCCTTTTTTTGCGTGGACTTATATGGTTTGTGTCCTTTATATTTGAATTACTCAGTCTCCCTATTCTCTTGTGCATGTATAACTGAAGGGTTCCTTGTGTTGTGTCTTCTCCTGTTGAAGTTGAGCTTTGATTACTTTTGGCTTGTCAGTAGGTGGGATTGACTCCCAGGCTGACTAGTTGTGAGGATTAGCAGTGTCCACAGTTTATGAGCTGTTGTGTGAGGGCTGACCCCTCTGATGAGGCTTGGCCCCTTTGGGCTCTTGTGCCTGTAGCGACTTTCTTTTGTGTGTGACTCTTGTAGGGCAAACCTGGAAATGCTCTGGTTTATCTGAAGTTGTCCTCTGGATGTGTTGATTCTTGTGTCTCTTTGGGTCAGACAAGCTGCAGAGCTATTTTAGAGCAAAACTGATCAACAAGCATAACCACCTCAGCCTCCAAAGGAAACCAGATGCTCTTACATGTAAAAAAAGAACTATAATGTACAGTCAACTTGTTAAGAAATATCAAACATAAAAAAGAATAAAACAAACAAAAACAAAACAACGAACACAAAAAAAGAACAAAAAATAAAGCAAAACATAATATAATAAAAAAAACAATAAATATGAGAAACCAAATAGCAATACCAAAAACAGAAAAAAAAAAATTTACAGAAAAAGGAGAGGAAGAAAAGTAGAGCAGTAAAAAGAATGAAGAAAAGAAAGGAGAGCGTGAGGGTGGGAAAGAAAGAAAAAAACATAAATATACATCTATATCTACACCCATATATATGAACATATATTCAGTTATTTACACCCATATGTATGCTTATATTAAAAGCTAGAAAATGATAATAATGAAATAGAAATAAAACCCAAAAACAACCAAAACAAGCAACCAATAAAGGGGAAAAAAAAAGAAAAGAAAAAACCAATGCCAGTCTTGGCTAAAGTCCACCAAGCTCTCTCCAGGTTGCCCTCTGCTGTACAAAAATTCCTCTGGTCCTGTGGGAACAGAGTCGGTCACCTGATGCCTAGAGTGATCCTGGCACTGCAGGTCTATTGTAGATGAGTGGGATTATGATGTGTGATTGGTAGTTTTTACAAAGTTATTGCTGTTTTTGCTTTCGCTTGTCCCAAGGCAGGCTGCGCACCCAGAAGTCTCAATGAGTATATTTGGGCACTCTTTCCACTGACGGCTGTGGAGGGTGTCAGAGTTCAGTGCTGCCACAAGCCTGCTGCCAGGGTCTGTGTGTTAATGCCTTAGCAGCTGAACCTGCCCTGCCTCCCAAGCCTTGCAGTAAAGGTGGGGGTGGGGTAGGTAGTCTCACTCTTTGCAGCCTCTTCTGGGACAGAAATTCTGGACCCCCTGTGCGTAGGAATACCTTTGAAATCTGACCCTACTGCTCCATTCAGGGGTCAGTTTAAGACTCTGGCTTGGCGGAGGCCAAGGTTTCTGAGGGCGGGTGGGATGGGTTCTTATTTCTGCAGTTGTTTTTTTGCTTTCTGTCCAAGAGGGGTAAAAAATTAAAAAAAATAAAAAAGCACACACACACACACACACATACACACACACACACACACAAAAGAAAACAGTCCCACTGCTGTTTTGAGCTAAGGTCTTTGTCTTAGACGCTCCAGCGGAGCTCCTGCTGCTCTCACAGAAGGACTGCCAGGGTTTAGGGGACTGTGCATCATGCAGGTACTCAGATCTCGTCTCTCTTTCCGGGGGTCCTGCATCTCCGCCTGGTGCACACCGTGTCTCCCTGCGCCACTGCCCCTACTCGCCCTGTTTCAGGCTTCTGCTTCAGAGCCTGCGTGCCGCGGTGTTCCTGCTATGCTCCCGGCGGGACCAGGTGGGCACAGGGAATGATCCCTGGACTGGGAGGGTGCAGGGATTGACCTTGCCCTGTCGCTGCCACGCTCTGCACCGTGTTTTCTGAGGACCCGGGGTTCCACAGCTGTGGATGTAGCTTGTACCTCTGCACGCTCATCTCCTCTCTCTCGTTCCCAGCCTGAGGCTTCTTCCTCAGACTGCAGATTGTTGTGCTCTTGCTATACTCTATCTAGGTGGCCCATGGGGCACAGGGAGCAAGCAGTGGGAACACTCAGCGATCTGCTCTCTGAAGCCCCATTCCTCAGCATCCACAGGTGCGGGCTGCACCACCATGCATCTTGCCTCCTTCTTCCAACACTCGCCCAGTCTGCCCACCTTCCAGCAATTGCTGTGTGAGACTCTCAGTTGCTCTGTGTGATGAGCAGACATCCCTTTTAAGAGTTACAGAAGTTCAAATTGTGAATATTTCCAGCGGAGAACTCAGGGAGCCCTCCTTACAACTACCATCTTTCAAACTTCTCTCCTGTCCATACATAGTTTTATATATATTTATATATGTATATACACATGCACACACAAGATGTTAATGTATATGTGATTACTCTGAAGTAATGTATATTTAAATATTTCATTAAATTAATTTCCTTTTTGTAATATCTTTTACAGAAGTACAGAGTTCAGTGTTTGCATACATGACATTTGTATGCAGTTTTCAGGTAACATTCACTCATTTAAACAATAATTTTTAACTACTATATTTACATGCTGTAATTCAGGTTGTTCTTATGATAAAAAAAATGTGCTGGTTGCTTCAAAATGGAACAGAAGTTGAGGACCACTTGTAATAGTATCTTAGAATCGATAGGTTCAATCTACATAAATATAGTTACTCATCATTTCTCATAGCTTATAAACTACTATGGCACAGAGATGATTCTAGAAGTTGAGGGAAGAATGATTTTTTTTCTGCTTTTAGTATGTTATAGGAGGTAAATAAAGATTTTTTGAGAAAGAATTTCATATTTTTCAGACTTTAAGCCTTAGTGAAAATATTTTTTACTTCTCTTCCTTCTTACTTCTCTTTCATGTCATAGAGTTGTTAGATACCTCCCTCACCCCCCATATTGCTGAAAGTCTTACAGATATCTCATATTTAGGAAGAAACTGCTGACTTTCTTGTTGAGGAGCATGAGCATACCAAAAAATTATGTACAGGTGTCCTGAACACATCTTATAATCATTGCTGAGAATTTGCCTCAATTTTGTCAACTTGCCACACCATGTTCTGATTCGTTAAACAAAGAAAGCAGCCAAGTTGGGATTATTTAATGAGACAGGAAATGCTGCTGCTGTCATCTATGAGAATTCAAGAATCACAGTGACTCTGTCTGCTCACATCTCCAAAGACCAACTTCAGTCCTGATCTCTAAGAGCCCTTCCCCCTCCCCCATTTCTGGTGAATAAAGCATAAGAGCCAAATCTCTTATGAATTGAAAAATGATCCCAAGCCATTCATGGAACTCCGTATTCTAAAGTCAAATTCTAAAACACAAATTAAAATGACAATGAGATATCATTATACAATAGTATGATTTTTTAAAAATCTGCAAACCTGATAATACCAAGTATGTATTGACAAATATGTGGAGCAATTCAAACTCTATATTGTTGGTAGGAGTATAAGTTGGTAGAAACTGTTTGGAAAATTGTGCAGTATCTTCTAAAGTTAAAAATATGCATATACTTTTACCCAGAAATTTCACTCTTAGGTATATATCCAACAGAAATACTCACATATGTTTGCCAAAAGATGTGGATAAGCATGTCTATAAATGTAATATTTGTAAAGTCCCAAACTAGAAGGTTCTTCAATGCCCATCAAAATTATAATAAATCAATAAAATATTGTATGTTCATTCTGTGGAATGTTATACAGCAATGAGAATGAAGAACAACTATTACATGACAATAGGAATGGATCTCACAAACAAATTAAGTTAAAAAAACAGACATAAAATGTATATAGGATATAATTCCATTGATATAAGATTCACAAAAGAGTTAAAACTAATATATGGCATTAGAAGTCAGCATAGTAAATACCCTTGGGGAAGTAGAAGTTGAAAGGAGACATCAGAGGGATTCTGGGATAATGATGATGTTCTCTTTCTTCATCTGATTTACATGGGTGTGTTCGCTTAGTGTAAATTCCAGCAGCTTTTTAGTATGTATGTTATACATTGACAACAATGACGGAAACAACAAAGCAATAATAAACAATAGCTATTGTGATGGAATTTACTAATTTCATCATATTACCAATGTTGAAAATCCTAAAAACTGTAACTATTCTAATACCTATAACTACCATTTTTCAGGGTAAAAATGTGTTTTCTATCTTTTTTAAAAAATATTTGATCCTGGCCAAAAAAAATCCAATGAATTTGAAAGGATGAATGTTAGAAAAGAATCCACTAAATTTAATTTGGGTGGGGTCCCGGGTTATACCATATATTGTAATCTAAACTGTTGAATAAGCAACAGCTATCTAGGTATGAAGCTATCCTAAGCCAATACAGAAAAATTATATTTATTGGGTTTCATTAATCATGTGAAAATATTCATTCTTCCTCCACACTTTAAGATATGTAGTGACTGGGGAATAGATGTAAAAATTAAAACAGTGAAACTTAGGGCCGGCCGAGTGGCTCAGTTGGTTAAGAGCTCGCCCAAGAGTGCGAGCTGGGCTCTAAGCAACAACAGTTCAATGCCCAGTCCGAGCTGAGCTGCTGCTGAGCTGCCAACAGGTGGCAGGATGGCTCAGCTAAAAAAAAAAAGGGGAAAAAAAAACACAAAAAAACAGTGAAACTTGACTTCTTCACATGTTTGCATATCATTTCGAACACTCCAGTTCCTGGTCTCTGTATTTTTAAAGATAAGCTGAATTCCATACTTACCTTTCATAAACTTTGTGCCAAACAGGGCAAGTTCTGATCACTTTCTCACTGTGTTGAATGGCTGCTGGTTTCTGAAGACTATCACTATTTCAAATTTAATAGTTTAAGGCCAACTCCTTGAAAATGAGAACCCAACATTTAAAAAGTTGCTGTAGAGGGTGGGGCCAGAATCTTTCCACATCTGACTAAGAGGGATTTTCATTTCCAACATCAATGGTAAAATAAAGGAAAAGAGCCTCTTTGATAATAAAGTAGGATCGTTAGCTAATTGGTTCAGCAGATCTCATTCTAGCTGTGAGAAACTCTCCACATTTCTAATATTTAAAATGAAAAATACCATAATACTGAAAAAACAAGCAAGAACTTCGTCCCAAGAGTCAAAGGTATCTTTTCCACTTTCATTGCTTCCCTTTCTTGCACCAGTTTTTCCCCTCTGCTGGAGACCATATCTTAGTGATGATTTATTTGTCTCCCTCTATGTTAATTTCTTGTATGCCTTTCTGTGTATGACCCCTATCTAAATTGTCTTTGCATGGAAATTACTGGAAATATAGTTAGGGAAATACTTTTCAAGGATTTATGAAACCAAGATGCTGAAGTTGCAATATGTCTACTAAATAAACAATTCTCTTGACAACCCCTGCTCTCCAGAAGGAAGCTGCATTTAACTGTCTCGTCACTAGAGACCAAGTCTGTACAGAGAGTCCACAACTTATTGGTGGCTTCTACCAAACAACTTCTAAAGTTTCTGACAGCTGTTGGGCCGGCCGAATGGCGATTTGGTTAACAGCTGGGTTGGGATGCAAGTGGCCCCAGTTCGGATCCCACATATGAGGGCCAGTGACACCGCTCTTTGCAACTAACAACAGCTCCACCTGGAGCTGGGCTGCGTGAGTCCTGGCGACGGTGTAGGCTGCAGCCCCTGCTGCAGTGGGCTGCCATAGGCTACAGTGAGCAGCTGGCAGCCAGCGTGAGCTGCCAATAGCCACGGTGAGCGACCATCCAGAGGCTGGCGACCGATCTGCCTCATCCGGGAAGAGTGTAATGACTATATCAAATGGGCCAATGAAGCAACATCCTCTGCAACTAGGCTGAAGAACAAAAAGACAGCAACTTCCCCAACTCCCCAATGCTGTTCCCCTCCCCCAATTCCCCAATAAAATCTTTAAAAAAAAAAAGTTTCCGACAGCTGAATAGCTCTGGCTTGATCCTATGGATGGTACAGCAAAAGCACCATAATTTTTAGGAATGAGTCACAGGTGTGGAAATCAACACTAAGGCAAAGCTTCAGATTCTCAAATAAATGAGTGTACAAGTGCTTCATTCCTATTGCAACCCCTGCTCCTAGCCCTACAGAGAAGTGAAGCAGCCTGGAATAGTAATGAAAATACAGGTTCTAGAAACATATAGACTTATACCCTAAGTAATTTTAGTAACCTTGGTTTGGTCACTTAATCTCTCCAAACCTTGTTTTGTTGTCCATATGTAGGATTAATAATACCCACATAATAGTATTATTATATTAGAAAACACCTATGTAAAATACCTAGGAAATGGTATAACACTTAAATTGCAGTCAAGACTTATAATAAGTGGGCATTTTATTTGTTTAGGGTGATAGATTTTCTTGAGAACGCACCATTTCATATTAGGCTATAAGCCAATTCACTTGTACATGATGACCTTCCCATGAAGACTTTCCTCATTCAACAAATATTTATTCCACACCTTCCATGTATCAGGTGCTTTTACACAGTGGAAATTTAGGGTAGAACAAGTTAGAAAAGGTTATAAATTTTGGGGAGATTACATACTAGTGGAGAAGAGATAAAGAATAAAGAAGTACACAAGTAAATAAATAAAATGATTACAGATTGTGATAAACCAAAGGAAGGAAAAAAACCAACAGCAATAACAAACTATTTGATAGAGTAACTGGGGTTGGAGAACGAGTGCTAACTTATGCAGGGAAGATCTCTCTAGAGTCCTTCCTGTGTAGCAAACTAGAAGCCAAGTGAGCAAGACTTAGAACATTTTCTTTGCCTGGGGCTACTTGCTCACCTAGCCTACTAAGGCAGACAGGTTACATACCTGAGGCTCCTTATCTCAAGTAACCTTCTACCTTTGGTCACTTCCATTAGAGAAAGAGACAAATCAAACAGGTGAGGCTGACACTATCTGGTGGCAAGTTTCATTATGGAAACAAGATCACCCACTAATAAGATCACTACATCTTTAGTGTCTGGTGATAAATGATAAACATAAAAATAGGTGGGAAAGTTAAGAAAAAATCATTTAGCAATTTATGCAACCAGAGACATGACTGAAAATTGTTCATTTTCTATCTGTCCTGGATTTTCTGTCATTGAATCACATCAGTCATCATCATCGTCATCATCAATCATCATCATCCCATTCCATATTTCTTCTTTGTCAGTGGGAAGAAGCTTAGGAATGTATTTCCTGGAATACCATTCCCCATGTTTCCTGATTAAATACAGTCAATGAGAAGCATTTGAGTGAGTTTTGGAAAGTGGAAGAGAAATAAAGGTCAATATTCTCTAGTGAAAGTTTCAGGCAGGCAATTCAGACCAACAGCTTTCCCAGGCTATTGAGGATTCCCAGACAGCTGAGATAATGGACTGTGTTTTGTTTTAATGTCTGTGGGTTCTTCCGAAAATCAACAAATTTGATCCTGAAAGCAGAAAGGAGCTGGGATCATTGGCTCTGATTTGTTTGCAATTATTTCAAGATTTCCTGAAAGTGCTCTCCTAACCTATTCCTCACTCTTCCAATCTTAGACCTCTTATCAGTTGTGAAAGCCTGTAATTCCTGTATTAAATGTCTAGCTAATCAAAATATCTAGTGGCTTCTATTTTTATGTTCAAAGCTTGACTGATATACCATTTCTCATGTTTTATGTTGTTGAGTTCCATAAAATAAGCAAATTTTATTAGTAAAAGTAATTTATTAGATAAGTAGACAGTTTAAAGTAGCTATCATTCATTGGGGACATATGATGTCCCAGGTATTGAGCTAATTGCTTTATATCAAGATAATTATATATTTACATGCAGTTGTAAAAGATAATATAGAGAGATCCCATGTGCCTTTTACCCAGTGTCATCCAATAGTAACATTTTATCAAACTGTAGTGCAATATTATGAGGATATTGATATTGATCTTATTCATATTCCCCACCTTTACTTGTGTGTGTGTGTGTGTGTATGTGTGTGTGTGTGTGTGTGTGTGTAAGTTTTGTTCTAGACCACTTAAGCGCATATTATAGGCTCATGCATCCACCACAACAGTCAGGATATTGAACTGTTAGTTCCTTCACAAGAATGTTATATGTACTGTTAAAGTTTGATCCTTACAGGGTAAATATAGGGCTATTATTGTCTGTTTTCCAAGTAAGAAAAATGAGGCTTAGACAGAATAAGTCAATGGTCCAAGGTCATGTACCTAACAAGTATGAGAACCAGAATTTGAACCCAGTTGTGTAACATCTAACCCAGTATGATAGTGGAACTGCTCCTGTAAGATAGCCAGTGAAGCTTCCAATATCTCACTGAATATCTCTCTTACTTTTCAAAAGAGAAAACAGAACTAGCCTTGAAAGCAGCAATAAATGATGGATGAATTATGCTTTTCCATGGTTAACCTACTTTCTTTCCATTTGGAGAGCAATTAGGTATCCTGACTTACTTCTCAAATTTCTTATTTCAACATCCTATAATATTAAAACAAAACAAACCATAAAACTATTCCAAATGCGTACTCTGACTTCTCTGCATACATCAAATGCATACTTTGCTAGCTCTGACCTTAACAAGTGCTTGGAAGAGAGCTTAAATTTGAGCTATTGTGGCATGGCACTCATTTCTTTCCTTCTTCTTTTCCTTCTCCTTCTCCTTTTTTGTCTTCTTTTATTAGGTGACTTTCCAATGAACCAAACAGTTTGACAAGGAATAATTTGACACCTTGTAGAATTTGTTACTTACTAAAAATGATGTAGCTATTGATGAGTTGGCAGTTTTTAAAGTCAAGCAGGCAGCAAACATAGGTCTTTCTTAGAAACCCGATGTGAGGATAATAAAGAAAGTGCTGTTATGTTGGCCCCATGCTGGGTGTAGCTAACCAGTGAAGAAGCATCATAAATTTAAAAAATATTGCCAATTCTCAACTATTGATGGTAATAGGGGTCTAACAGAGCACAAATACTGTAATTGAAATCCACTGATAATCTAAAAGCTTCATTTTATCCAATAGTTTCAGCATCCTCTTGGGCCAAACTCTTGACAAGAATGGATAACAAGTAGTTGATGTGACTGATTTGAATTGCATCTCCTTCTTCCTGTCTTGCTCAGCACAGCCAAGCAATAGAGGTGCTCAGCCCTGGAAAAGGCAAAATGCAGGAGGCAAAGCCTGTCCTTGAAAGGATGGGAGTGTAATTTGGCTCATGTCTCATAAATATAAAGAACTTCAATTTAGACTTATGAAAACATCACCAAATTAGGTTTTGTACACATAATCACAGAGGTACAGTGTAGGATTGAGAGAAAAATATGTAATTCGTACATATGTAAACTTCTAGATCACCACTTCCCTAGTCTAGGTACCATGAATTAATATATTTTTATATTTCATATTATTATGAGGTGAATAACACGATTATACTATATCTCTTTCATTTTGCATTAAAGGCTAAAATTTGCTAAATATAGGTCTTTAAACTATTGCACAATTTTTGTTTTTTTGTGTTGTTTTTGTTTTAGCTGAGCCATCCTGCTACCTGTCGGTAGTTAAGCGGCAGCTCAGCTCGGGCTGGGCATCGAACTGCTGTTTCTCAGAGCTCAGCTCGCACTCTTGAGCGAGCTCTTAACCAACTGAGCCACTCGGCTGGCCCAGTTATACAATTTTTGAAACTCTGTTTTAGTATCTTCTTGACTTTTTTATGTTTCAGCGCCATCAAAAAGTGGAAGTGACCCATGGCACTGGAAGGAAATTGAAGAGAACTCTTGAGGGACTGGATAGTCACTTCTGACATCACACTATGATATATAGTTATCTTTACTTTTCAAAAGACAGAGATTACCCATTAAATCTTTACTATAATGTATATAAGTTTTATGAACATGTCTAATTTTGGGAATACTTACCCACTTACAACCATGGCCTTAGGATGACTTTTTTATGGTCAATGAGCTAGTGTTAAAATAAAAATACTAAAATCAAAGGATGTGAGGGTCCAGGAGGATGAAAAATATAAATATAGAATGTTCAACAGCATTTATCAGTAGGAGAATAATTAGTTCAGCATTTTGGATTGAAGTGTGGAGGACTGGAAAGACTGAAGTTCTCACACCCAAATAGGATCCAGTTTTTGAAGGGGGATGGTCTTGGACATGTCGTCTACCTTCTCTGACCATATGAAAAATAGGGATGATAATATTTACATTTCAAGTTTGTTATAATTTAAGAGGATATACAAGTATTGTATCAGTCCAGATCCCTGAGTTACCACATGAGAACAAATAACCTCTAAACCTCAGTGGCTTAAAACAAAGGAGTATTTTCTTTCTCATGTGTTGTGCAGGATGGCTCCATCTCATTGTCATTCATACTCTGGGAATCAGAGCAACAGAGCAGCCACTGCCTGGAACAGTGCCAGTTGCTGTGGCAGAGGAGAAACTCTTGTATAGTTTCACATCAGTAAATAATGCTTTATTAAGAAGTGAAGTCTGTTACTTCACTCATACCATTCCCAAACTCAGAAGTGCCAGAAAGTGCATATATCTACCATGTACCCAGAAGTAGAGGGAGAAGTGGAATATTTGGGAGCCAGTTTAAGCAGAGAGCTTGACACACTGAAGTGTTAGCTATTGTCATAGCAATACATAATACAATCAGTTCTCAATACACTTGTCTATATAGTTGCTTGTCTTTTGATACAGCTGTCTGTGCAAGAGAAACTGCCTGCTAGTTTCCCCTTCCCCCAATAGGTTACCTTCTTCTTTCTTTGGTAACTGATTCTCCAAACTTTAACTGGCTACGTGGTTTCCAAGCCAAAAGACATTTTCTAACTTCCTTCACAGCCTGGAGTATTCATGAGACTCAGGGCAAATGTAATGTAGTTGGAAATTGTTGTCCTTATAAGGAAAGATCATTTCCTCCTCTGTCATCCCTACTTCCTGCTGGTTGGACTGTGGACCTCGTGGCTGCAGCTAAAGCTGCTCCCTTGTCCCACAATAGAATTCACCTAGAGGTGTCTAGAGGTCCATGCCAGAGGTTCCACAGTTTTGATGCTCCATTGATTCAGGATCTTTTTTTTTGATCTGTAATACTTAGCATTTTGGATTTGGTTAGAAGATGGCTGCTGCAATGCTAGTTATCCCTAATAGTACTCAACGCATAAGGCAGAGGTAGGCCCCTTGTCACCTCTATTTTTGTTAGGAAGCCACACCCTTTACAGAAGATTATCACTGCTTTCTGCTCCTATTCGTTCCCAGCTCTCACCTCACTGCATGAGGAATCCTCTTCAGTATTGAAAGTAAAGCCACATGACATCCTCTAAACCAGTCATTAGCAAAGGCCAATGGATTTACTATGGCTAAGACATCATGACTCATTCCCCTATGCCTGGGAATGGGCTGCCTTTCCCTGAGCAGACAGCTGCCCAAATAAAATCAGGCTTCTACAGATTAAAGAAGAAGGGAAAACTATCTGCCTTAGCAGTTAATTAATCTCTTTGATTTCTCCTTTACTTTTACACTTAGCAAGTTACATGCCTCCACGTTATTCTAAATGCAGTAAGTACTTATTCAACATCATCAATATGTTCTTGGAACTCCAGGAAAACAATGCATAACAAAACCAATTTTGAAATAAATGAGAGTTAAGTTCCTAACATCTCATCAACATCATAACAAAAGGACTTTGAACAAAATTGTTATTTGAGGACCTGATGTATATAGAATTATGGTATAAGAGGGTACAGAGAAAGGATACTTCAAAACAGCTCTGCCAGGATGTTTTCCATTTTCTTTGCCTACATAGCTCCAGCAAATATACCAGTACCTGGTACATGGTGGTTGCTCAACAAATGAACAAAAAATTGGGTGATGATGGTAGTATTCACAGATCATCCTTACCTGGCTACAGGAAATGGCATGAAATCAAATATCCTTTGCCTATGAAAATGAAATGACATCTTACCTCATCAAGAGTGTGCTAAAATCTATAAAGGGTAATGCAAAATTGTTATTTTTGAAATAAAGTAAAGAAAAACATAAGCTTATCCATTCACTTAATGAATAACGCTGTTTTTAAGCCATGTAGTTCATTGCATTTGTCTTAAGCTCAATGTTCTCTCTCTCTTTTTTTTTTTTTTTTTTTTTTTTGGTAACAATATGTATGTTATTCATGATAGCCATTCCAGAGGCTATGAAATTGCTTGTTAAGCTATGGTCTTAATTTAGCAGACATGACCCAAGGAAAATGAAACTGAATGTCAATCTCACAAATTAAAAAAAAAATCTTCAGAGTTTTGCTTCACCCAATATGATACCCAAAATCAACTGACAAAGCTTTCTCTTGGCTATGTGGGCACACTCAGTGTTTTATATTAAGCTGTTCCTTCTATGTAAATCAGGAGCACAGGACACAGGTTCAAATGGGGAGACAGAGAGTTTACACGTGAAAAAGATGGCGAAGATAAGCAATACTTCAATAGGCAAGAGTAGCTGGGGGCAGATCTAGGAAGAAAACCAAATTGATTATACAACTAAAATTCCCATTTGCTTGGCAAGAAAAAGTGCTAATCAAAAAAACAACTAAAATAAAATCTTTTGATAAAAACCTTGTAAATGAGTGCATTTGAAATGCAGTTGTTCACATCAACTCTTAGATGAAACAGTGGTTTTTCCATTATGTGCCAGGAAATAGATGCTTGCTAAATAAGTCCTTTAACTTTTTCTGGCACCTATTGATTATATCCATAGAAATTAAGAGGAGAAGGCAATTAAGTTTAAAATTGAATGGTGTTCTGCTGCTGTTAATTTACTGACTCAATCAATATGTCACCCCGGTTAGAAATCTATGCTCCCCTTCCATGCACCAGAAAACTTTACAATGCCCCTTCAGCTCAAATTATAATAATCACTAGAAACCAAAGAACGAGGGATCAGGTACCATACAAAGAGGTGAAAGAATGACTACCGTTGCTTGCAACAGTTTATAGTTTAGAAGAGGCCACTTGAATTGAAAACAAACCTTTGAGTTGTTTTGTTTATCTTAGTACTTGCCAATTTTGGAATTCACTAAATGGTACATAAGCCATACTCACAACAAAAGGTACATTTTTCCTACCAATGAGAGTTAAAATGTTTATGTGCCATAGAACTTCAGTTTGCTTGTCAGGCACTGAACAGAAATTCTGAGTATACATCATTATTTATTCTGAAAAATGCATGGTTCCTCTGAAGGAGTTTAATCCATTTACCATAAGATATTAGCATATAGATAAGCCCAAATGTTAAATAGTTCACTCTATGACAATGAACTATCCTCATGATTCAATTTAAGACAAAACTAATGGTAATTAGATATAATTACAATAAGTAACTAGAATATCTTACTTTTCACAAAATATCTCTGGAAATTGTTATCTATTAGGTTTACCTGACTTCTATTTTCTTTTTAATTATATTTTTATTAAAAAGTGTTTATGTACATATGTATATGTGTTATACTCAAAACACAAAAAAATATAAAGAACAAAGCAAAAATCTTCTATTCTTCCAAGTTCTCCTTTTTAACTACCATTGTATTGAGTGTTTTCCCAAAGTCTTCAAAAATGTACCTTTTAAAAATCAAAATGTATTCTTATTAATGCTATACAATCATTTGCTTTCTTCCAGCTACATAGTGTGATTTCCCCATTTCTGCTATCATGAACTTCCTTGTTGCAGCCCAGGAAACATCTCTAGGAGTGATTATTTCTTTTCTCTAAAGGTATTAACCCATTATGCATTAACAGCCATAAGTGTCCCATGAAATCTGGCTGTCACAAGAAGAGTAACCAGAAAACAAGCAGAAATGGATGCATCTACTGTTCTGCCTGAGTCACATGACAATGCCCCTGGAATTACCCATGATGATTTCAGTAGAAGGCAAATGGGACCACAAGGGCAACTGTCTCCTGCTTGAGAACAGATGAATATAATAACTGAGAGAGGTTTGCATTCTTAATGACATTATAATGACATGCTATGGTAGGATTGTGCTCTGTCTAGTGCTAGAGTTTCCACAAAAATCATAGAGACCATTGTTATGGAAAGGGTGTAGAAATAAATTGAGGAAAGAATAGGGTTCAGACAGACCTTCAATCCCTCTTCAAGCTATCACCCCTGCCTAAGACTCAGGAGTCAATGGGAATAGCCAGGGAAACAGAATAGGCTGAATGCTGATAGAAAACAAAGCTGGGGCCACATAGCCAGGTTCAACTAGTTGCAAATATTTCCACGTATGTACTTATGTGCAGCATAATTAGTATGGACCTCTTCAGGACATCCTGCCCAGGTTGCTTGTACTCTTTCTCTTCCCTGTCTCAGGCCCTGGGAGCAACTTCATTGGTTTTATATCTTGGGGTTTGGAGAAAAATTTCATTTTAAGACATCTTCCTCTTTTTAAATATATATTTTAATATTTTGGAAAGTTTCTAGTACAGTGGTTCTCAATGTGTAGTCCCCAGACCAGTAGCCTCAGAGTCACCTGAGAACTTGATGGAAATTCAAATTTGGGGAGTCCTGCCCAGCTTTATGGAATCCAAAACTGCCAGTGGGGCTCAGCAACATGTTTGCTCACAAGCCACTCTAAGTCCTGCCTCTCTTGTCCCTGGAATCTCTGTGGGTGACTATTTGTTCTATGTGTTTCTGGGGTCTAGTCCTGGGAAACGTCAGGGGATGATTTGAACCTAGAATGTAAAGAAGAAGAAGACATTGTTACAGAGATCTTGCTTCTGAATGCTATATCTAAAAATATAGGTCGACTTCCTTTATTGGGATGGTTACACTCTTGCTGGCATCTACCCTGTACCTTATTATGCTAGAAGTCTGTCTCTTTCTGGGACCTGAATGACAGTATTGGGGGGAAATATCCTTTATTTATAGAAGAACCAGGCCCCATCAAGTAAGTGGTGAGGGGAAAAATAGAATATATTCTGCCATCCTTATAGTGACCTTTTTTCCATGAGGTAAGAAGGGAGAACCTCAATGTATCAGATGGGCTATGATGGGACAGGATGTTCTAATATTACCTTCCAAATCTAAAATTCTGAGATTTGAAAATATGTATTTATCTCTTCCCTTTTTTAACTTCACTGATGCCACCTGTAACCAATTTTAGCTCAATTTTTTGCTGTAGGAAGAGGAGGCATCAAAACAAAACAAACAAAACAAAACCTCCTTCTCTCTGTCCTTCTGAGACCTGAAAAAGTTATTTCTTAAACCCACTTGGATATTGGGGAATGACCCTAAAGTGAGCTTTTCAGAAATGATGAAGCAATTGTATATCTCTGAAGCCTAATAAAGGGCTCTAAGTGCATTCATTAATACTTAAATAGCAAAGCAGTGGTTAATTATTATGTGAATCTCGACAAACTAATATTGGAAACACAGCCCATATTTAAAGATAATGAATGCAACATAGCTTCATTATTTTTCCCAGAGCCTCAGGTACCTCTGATTACACATGAGAAGTTAACCTTTATTTATCATTTTCTTTTATTTCACTGGGGATAATATTACTTCATGAAAATTTGACAGGGGCATCTTAAAATGAAAGTCTCATATGGACAAATAGGGAATTAGGGAAAGAGCAACAATGAGATTTTTCTGTATTGATCATATCACTCATTTCTAAGATGAGATAGTACTTTCTATCAACTGCAAACATTTTCATTTAGCTCCCATAAAACTAGTATTAGTTCCATTTATTTTGTCCTCAGAATGAGGATCTAGTTATATTTATTCAATTCTTAGAACTTGTATTTTCCAAACATGAACAGTCAAGGCTGAATCATTACTTACTTCTCCTAAGTGCATTAAAGATAAGGAGAACAAAAAGTCATGTCTTTGAAAAGAGTGCCTGTTTAAAATTTTAAATTTCTCTCTCTATAATATAAATTCTGAACCCAAGATCAAAGTATAACAATACATGAATTTTTCAATAATATCAAGTGCTCATAATATTCTAAAACCCATTATTTTTATTTTTAAGTGTGGCTTTTGCTTATTGTCCCAAAGGGTGAAAATGTATTTTTTGTAGTAAATAATGTAATGTGCTACCCAGATCCTCTCAGGACCAAGATGGTCATTCTCCCAGCTTCTGAGATGGCCAATGGCTCACTGGGAATTCACTGAAATTGCCCTCAGCCAAAGGGAGCTTTCTTGCCCAAAGTAATACCTCCTCTCAGGGGCACCCTACATTCAATGTCTGGCAAAGGTGAGGATGGAAGGACCTGGTTCCTTGCCAAATGGAACACAAATTTGAAGAGATACCCCTGTGTATGTCTGAAGTTTTGTTCTTTCTGCATCACAGCCCAGCTCCTCCCTCTGCCAGCTATTTCCTTGTTCCACCTCTCCCACAGGTGTTGACCCTTAGAACATCACCCAATATATTTCTGAAAACAAATCAGCTTTAGAGTGTGTTTCCCAGAGAACCCACCCAAGATGTTACTAAACATAAACATGAATTACCTTTTTCTGTAGGAGTAGTGATGCAGGTTTTAAAAAGTAGAAAACATACTTTAAAAATGTCTCTACTCCAACCACATAATATTCTCACCCAGGCAGCACAAAGTGACCTGTGTATGGAGGATTGGCACATAAGACATCTGGAAATGTTATAATAGTAGTTGTCTTCAAGTTGTTTATTCCTAGTTCAAAATCTATACAGCCTCTTAGGAAGAGTGGGGTGAATGATAAACTTGGCATCAAAATCCTGAGTGTTAATGTTGGCTTCTGAGTTGATGGTCTTGGACAGACCACTTAACTTTCCTGAATCCTCTTGGTAATGATAAAACAGTGAACAGGTAAATGAAACCTTATGAAAACAAAGCTGTAACTCTGGCTTACCAAATATCCATCTACTAGTTCATACAATATTCTGCTGTCTTGGAATAAGATCAGATGATTAAATACTTCATGGATTCATCTCCTTACCCAAAAGTGATAGGGTAAACTATTTTAAAGCATGGTCCATGGGAAAACTTGATCAAAATCAATCAACATCTTTAGTGGAAAATGCTGATTCTTGGACTCCACCCTCAGCCTATTGTAGCAGAATCTCTTGGAGCTGGAATTAGAGATGCAGCATGTTAAGTGAACATTCTTGGTAATTCTTATGCAACCTGTACTGAAGAGCTGCAGAACACGGTTGGGTCTTAGGGATCCAGGAGGGTAAAGAAGGTCTCAACCAGCAGCTGTTATATAACAAAGATTTGCCACTAAGAGTTCAAGCGGGGATGGATTAAATGGTTTTACATAGCATAGAAATAGCCCAAGATTTCCAGTACCACTTAGAAGCTCAGGAATGGGCTTGAAGTTTAACAAATTTCTCTATTAATTTAGAGCTGGGGATGTATCAAATAGGATACTGTGAAGAAATATAGACATGGACTACCAAGTTCACAGTTACTGTGCAAGGCTGTTTGAAACAGCTAACACTGTGATCTAAGACTGGAGAGGAAGCACACTGAGACCAATTGGAAGCTGATGGACTGGGGAAATAGGGAGGGACCAAAGTCATCACAAGAGTGGTAAAATTAAGGTCAATAGAAGTGACAAAGTAGATGAAAGGAATAAAAGTTTAAAGACAGACAAGAACATTTAAGAGATGAAATATATATGGCAGCCTTATTTTTTGCAAAGATAATGCCAGAAGCCTGGCTTATTGCCTATTGCAATTCCTGGCTCAAATATAGTAAATCTCATATTTTGAAGTTGTGGAATATTCATTTAACAACACAATTGCAATCACTGCTATAAATTTACAAGTTGCTATAGGTGCCCATTGGTACCTAACATCTGTAAACCTGCTTTCACTTCCATGGGATGTGCAAAGAATTAATTTTTCATTTCAGTCCTTCTCCTTAAGCTTCATTTACTCAGATATTCCCAAGAGTGAAGTTCATATTTCCAGCAGACTGCCAAGGTGAGAAACTGTAGAAGTTACTGCACCTTTATCAATAAAGAATAAGCACGCAGAGGATTATGGAGAATGTGAATGCCTTGATTGCAACATAAACCTGTAGCTAACTGTCATTTAAATCATGGGGTTGATGAATAACATCCCAGGAATAATGAATGTTAAGCTTGACAAATAGTTCTTTTGAAATTATGTAACACAATTTTGGAATATCGCCATTTGTCAAATTATTCTTACGCCAGATGCTTACACAAAATCTGTTGCTCATAGCCACATAGCCTAGCTGGGCATTTTCTCATTGGATAATGTTGATAGTCTATGCAGAGAATGAATCAGATATAATTGAGGACAAAGAGATCTGTATTAGTGTGCTGCACCTACAATGCCTGTTGCCACTCTACATCTTCACCCACTTGCTTGATTAAGCCAGCCTATGCATACCCCATCCTCTCATTTTGAGCATCCACAATACACTAGTCACTGAGTGTAGAACAACAGCTTGCATTTTGAGCAGAATGGGAATGAAGAATGTTTTGAAGAAGGGTTGCGTTTATACAATGTGCACCATTTCTGTCATTTTTTTAACATGCCGTATTTTCTGATTGGAGGCATTTTCACATCCTAATATAGGACCTGTCACTCTCCAGCAAATTACATGAGGGTGAGAGGAGTCTGCAACAGCCCTCTTGTCAAGACAGATGGTTTTGGGCACCACCTCTGACCCACTCAAACCCTATCATTTGTAAAAAGAATTGGAAAATCTTGAGTTGGGTAACTGTCAAGGTTAGCAAGTGCTTAAGTGTCTACAGATTAACCCAGTTTGTTAATCTTAGTGAAATAAAGCAATGCCATAGCAGTAAGGAAGGGGGAAAAAATGAGTATCTGGCTACATGTAGTGTTTCAAATGAATTTACATTATCATTCAAAGAGGCAAGTAGATGAGTCCATGATTGACAACTAAAGAATGCAACATTTACAATTCCTTTTTCAGGGATATTCAGAATCGATTGAAAAACAATGCAATGTTTAGGAGTTACTCAGGGGTACTTTCAATAAAATGTTTTAAATAATGATTGTCCAAAGATTGCTAGACACTTTGCAAATGTCAGAAACACGTTAAATATGTTAAATGCGCATGTTCAATATCTAGAAAACAACCCAAGTGATTTACAATCAATTTCACACATGCCCATGAAATGTCTCCCTGATGGAAGACTCCCAAGTCTTAATTTTGGTACAATATTTAAATTCACAACACATCGTGCTCAAAACACAATGTAAGGTATCTATAGAGTAAGATACATGCTTTGGAGCTGAATAAAAGTTCAGTGTTGAGTACACTTTCTATGGCTGAGTAAAGGTACTAGTAGATACATTCCACTAAAAATGGGGTGAAAGAGAAAGTAACTTGGCTCCTTGAAGTTAAATTCCTGTTTTCTAACCACAGCCTCTGGTCTTTCTGACTTTCTCATGCTCTTTCTCTCACATCCCTACTCTTCACCATCATCCAGGCACTCAGGCACTTACTTGGTCCCTTTATTTTCTCCCATCCCATCATCCCCTCCCCTGGCTTCTCATTATTTCTCTGGTGACCATTTGAACTCTCTCATAAGCCATCTGGATTCCTTCAGTTCTATTTTGCCTTCACAAGGCCAGAGAAACCTTGATGCAGAAACAGCATCTTTTCACCATGAAATGTCTGGTCTCTGACCTCAGAGACCAGTAAAGGCCATCAGAACTATCCCTTACTCCTTACCTTTGTTATCAGCCTGTCTCATTTTGGAGTGCTAATTGACTATTCCATACTTCCATCTCTCTCCCTAAGCCCTCACAACACTCTTGACAGATGGCTGTCTGAGGAAGAGTGTAATTCATCAGCATGGTCTTTCTCAACTTTCCATTCAGTGTCTTTATACATGTGCACATCCACTCCTCAGGTTCTCCTGTTTTATTTTATTTATTATTATTATTTTATTTTTTTAAAGATTTTATTGGAGGAGGAAAACAGTGTTGGGGAATTGGGGAAGGGGATCGGCCAAATTGTTGTTCTTCAATCTTTGTTGTGGAGGGCTCCAGTTGCCATCTGGCTTCCTGTCAGCAGCTTGTGGCCTCTAAGTTAAGGTGCTGTGTTCAATCATAGTTGCGGGATGGGTGTAGCCATCATCCCATGGGAGAGTTGAACCAGCAGCCTTATTGTTAAGAGCGCATGCCCTATCCTCTGAGTCATCTGGGAGGCAGCTCAGCTCAAGGTGCCAAGTTCAGTCTTAGTTGTGAGTGGTCGTAGCCCACCATCGAACAGGCAATCTTGTTGTTATACCAGCTGAGTCTTCCTGCCACCTGTTGGCATCTCAGTGACAGCTCAGCTCAGGCGCAGCATTCACTGGTCAATGTGGGAATCAAACCGGCAGCCCTGTTGCTCAGAGCTTGCACTTTAAGCCAACTCTTAACCAACTGAGCCACTCGGCCAGCCCCAGGTTCTCCTATTTTAGAGGTTGAGTTTTTCTCTTCTTTTTCAAAGCCCACTATTCTGTACTTAGAACACTGTAAGTGCTAAATAAATAATTTGTTTAATGTACAAATGGAGAGAGGAAATAACAGGAATATGAGTTTAGGGGTAACTGTCTCCTAACTCTTGTTTTCTTTGTGATACAGGAGTGCCTTCAACGCCATCTCTTTTCCCTTCTTTTGAGAAATCACTGAATTGGTAATTTACTTTCTCCTGTATTCCTTCAAGTTTTTCCTCCATTGACAACTTCCTTTAAGTCTTATTAATATGTTCAAGTTTTTACCATTCTAGGTATCCGTCAATTTCTCTTCTCCCCTCTAACTATCATTTAATGAATATTTCTTGGAGAGTTTATCAACTGAGATACTGTGGCTTAAAGAATTATCTAGTTTCACAATATTTATTTTCTGACTGTCCATTCACTGCATGAGTGGAATGATCAGATATAATTTATATTTCAATCTGGCAAGGAATAGTTTCTAGGAGAGGATATTGGGATGACAAGCACACACTGGGTCATCCTACTTATTACCCACTGAAATATGGAATGACGGTGTGATTGTAATGAAATCAAGAGCCTGAGCTCTGCAGCTAGACTGCCTGAGCTTTAAACTTTGGCTCCATCACTTCCTGTGTTTCCTTGGGAAAATTATGTAACCTCTCTGTCCCTTAGTTTCCTCGCTGTAATATAGGGATAACCATAGTACCTACTTCTAAGGTTATTGCTTTAAATGAATTAAATGAAATAAGGCACATGAAACTCTGCCTGTCATGTAGTAAGTGCTGTGTAATTATTATTGTTACCTGGCATTATCCCTGTAGCTACTGATACTGCTTTCATTAAGATGAGCAATGAACTCCAAATCCTCAAAATGAATGGACTGTCTTCACTTCTTATTGCATTTGATACTTCTTAAAAAGTCAACTCCTTTGGCCTCCACAATATCCTCATTTCTGAGTTCTTTCCATTCATATCTGATTGTTTTATTTTTTTCTGGGTCCATTTTGTGGAATCTGCTCTTTAAATGTGCCATTCACTGGGCATTTGTTCATGAGCAATTTTTAAATCTCAGGCTCTCCGTGAGTGATGGAATTCACTCTCATGGCTTCACCTACAAACCATCTGCTGCTGACTCATTAAATCCTGGCATTTAACTCAGATCCCTCAACTGATTTTATGCTTTCATACCCAAATTTCTGCTCAATAATGATATTGGTGTGTCCCAACTTTTCCTCCAACTCAACAAGTCTAAAACTGATCACATCATTACCCTAAATATGCCAACTCAACAAGTCTAAAACTGATCATATCATTACCCTAAATATGCCTTTTCTTTCTTATTCCTGTAGTTGACTGAACCACAAGCAGCCCCTAAGTACAAAGTAGAAACCAGGGAAATTATCCTCCTACTCTCAAAGACAATGAGTCATGGACCCTGTGATTATATCACCTATTGATTGTGTGAACCCAGAGTTTTAATTCTCACTCTAATCATTCCTTGCTTGGATCATAGTAATCACTCAACTGTTCTTTCTTCATGTTTGTTCCAAGGAATCTGTCTTTTTATGAGTCCATCAGTCCATGGCAAGTGGGTCTACAAACTCAAATGTCAAGCTTTGGGCAGGTATGTAAGTGAGTGAAGCAGACTAGAATAAGAAATGAAATATGGTTTCTCTCATTTTTGTTGAAATATGTGGTACTATTGGTCTATCTTTCACTTCCCCACTTTGACACAGACATGAGATAGAGAAATATTTTTTTATTATAAGAAAAATGTGCTGTAAGCCTGATGCTAACTGGGCACACTCTTACTCATTGAGCATTGTCAAGGAAACAGAGTAATGTGACAAAGGACATGTCCAGTCTAAATGGGACAGTCAGCTATGGTCCATAGATGCCTTATGGAATATGAACTCTGAGATGTTGGATCGTTCAATGTTTTTGAGGGAAGGTAGTCACCAGTTTTTAAAATATAGGAAGAATTTGAAAAATGCAATATACTGGCCAAATACATATGTAGATTTTTCCAGAGGGTCACACATTTGCAACCTTTTTCTAAAACATAAATTTGACCACATAAATGATCTACTCAGAAGATATTTGGGTCTCCCATCTTCTACAGAATCTGGCCCAAGATCCTTAGCACAGCAGGTAAGAACTTCCATGGTCTGGTCCCGACTTCTCCCCACTTATCTCTCAAAAATCTCTCTCCTCTCTAGTACTTTGTGCTCTGGCAATAGCAAAATGAACCTCATTTACTGCATACATAAGCCCATATCTTACTTCTGTGACACTTGTGTTTACCTTTTAGTGGAACATCAGTACCTCTTTCTTTGCCTGATTAACTTCTTTTCAACCCTTTAAGCCTGGTATGTCCCCTCCTGCAGGAAACCTTCCTGGACTCTCCTCTGTACATTTCCCTTTCATTCTACTTCTCTCACGATTTGTGATGTGTTTGTCTTTCCCAGAGTAGACTTCAACCTTCTTGAAGATAGGGGCCTATCTCATTCATATTTGTACCTTAGTATGGAACCTATCCCAGTGTAGACACAGAATAGACAGTCAATAAAAGGTTGTGTGTTTTTTAACAGTGACTAACATGCTACTCAAATTTTATACTACCTTATAGCAGCTTCTTGAATAATAATCGAGTTCTCTTAGAATTAATAAAGGGTTTTACACCTTACAGTCATTTCCAATTGCTATTTTTTCTTCTTTACATGATTCCTATAAGAGGCTTATTTCCAGTGAGAAAATTAAAACTTAGAGAGGTTAGGAGATTTACTCAGGTTACACAATTACAAATACATTATTAAATTCTACTTCTGTTTCTTTTCATATCCAGTTTTCCTTTAGAATACCTTAAGAGCTACTCTTAATGTAATTCAAAGTTTCAGAAGATAGAATGCAGAGGGTCTATGACCTTAAGTGGGAAACACATTATGTCGTTACTTTCATTAACCTTTAACTAAAATTTAGAATATCCTTCAATTAAGTAAGAAGACAAAAACCACACCAGAATCAGCAGTACCTGCAGTACCTGGGACTATCACACATGGAGATCACAAAGATTTTCATGTCACAGTGAAGTTGGTGCAGATATTTAAAATATTATTTATGCTTTTTATTATTTCAAAACTATGACTGCTATTAGACTCACTGATGAATCTTATTACTTAATTAATAAAGGAGTGTGAATATTACTCTTTTACAAGTTTACTACTAATATATTTTAAGAACTGGATATCAGTGTATTTGACTCTCTTAGTTACCCATGTGTGATTTACAGCATTATACTGAGAAGGGGTCTGTGAGTGTTACAGGACTGTTAAGGGCTCTGTGGCACAAAACAGATTCAGAAGCCCGGAGACTTCCATGTGATGTTGCCCATTTAGTGGGAGATTATCCAGCAGGCAAAGATCTCTCACACATGGCCTGCTCTCTCTAGCTAGAATGGGCACACCCTCCACAGACTGTGCAGCACACTTCTTGGGCTCACATTCCAGCTCTGTCACCTAAAAATACTGAAAAAGTGTGGACTGGCAAACCATTTAACCCTGTTGTTTTAGTTCCCTCATATGTACCTGTCTTACAGGATTGCTGCAGGATTAGCCAAGATAATATATGTAATGTGTTCAGGTCTGTACCTGGGAAGTTGTGCTATATGTGTTGATTCTTCTGATTACTATTTGTAATATTCTTTCCTTCTGGGGCAGAACATTACTTCAGAATCCTTCTCAACACGGCCTGGCAGCAGCCACTAGCAATTGATTAGAGGTGACTGAAAAGGAGGAAATTAGTTGTTAGCCTTTGAATTACTGTTTATGGACCTGGGCTCACTTCACCATGTTTCGAGTTAACTTCTATGCAAATATATACTTTTTAATTTAACTGCTGTCCATACTCATCTACCTATTGTCTATATCTTAGAAATGAGTTTATGGCTTGCTAATGCTCAGATCAGAGACTAGAGATTTCAATGGCAATGGGCATAGGTACCTGGGGCAGTGGTGTTTTTCTGTGGAGTAGACAAGAGGTTCACTAGGGGAATAAGAGGAACCAGAGCAAGTGACACATTATGGCTGAATAGAATGATCAAATCCAGAAAATCTGGAGGAGGGACTTTGCAGTGGGCACAGCAGAGCAGCTGGTAGTTTGATTGTTAGTCCACGGTTCAGTCCTGGCTCTGGTATTCACTAGTGGGTGAACTTGAGCAAGTCATTTTAGCTTTCTAAGATCAATTTTCTTATTTATAGAATCAAATAATGCTACTGTTACTATCACAAAAGTGCTATGATGTGTGTTTGAGCTGATAAGCATAAATATAAGAACAGAGCATTGAACATTCAGAGATACTCCACAAATACTTGATTCCTTTTGTTTACCTCACTTTTAAAGTATGGGACATCATTCCAACATCACATAAATCCTTTTAAAATTTATTATCCAAATGATGACAGCAAATGACACAATGCCACTAAAGAGAATCTAGTTCCTTACCCTTTACTGTTGGACAAACTCAGAAAAATGCAACAGATTGACATTTGATGCCCTTAAGTGAAGTGCAGTGATCAAAGCCAAGAAGTCACCAGAATGACACAGCTCTCTCCCTCCCGATTACTTCACTCCACTGTGGAGGACCTCAACAAGTAGTGATTGTATTCAGATATTTGGTTCTGTCTGATGGACACTTTGTTTCCCTTCCCATGTGTCAGCTGCAGAGGAGTGTGTGAGTCTGATTAACTAGACATCACATTGATGGAACAAGTGTCTTTCCCTAACCACGGTGTCTTTTCTAGGAGCAAAAGATTTTAGAGGAAAGCTGACTTTGTGATTCTTTTTATATTTAAGTCCTCTATCCGTCTAGTATAAATTGGGTACTGAAGTGTGTAATTCAATTTCCTTTAATTTTGCTTTTTAATGACAAACTTATTTAAATGATTTGTCCTTATAATAGACTATGCTGTTGGTGATCTCATAGCTAATCCCTAACTCAAGGCAATAAAAGGAACCTATAGGAGGTATGATGGAAGGGAAAGGGCCAGGTCTCTTGCTCTCCTCTTCCAGACTCACTTTCCTATTCTTTAGCCAGGTGATTAGCAAACTTTCTGTAAAGGAACAGATATTAAATATTTTCAGCTTAGCAGGCCATATGGTCTCTGTTGAGATGATTCATCTCTATCACTGTGGTGCAAAAGCAGCCATGGACAATGAATAAACAAATGAGCATGGCTGTGTTCCAATAAAACTTTATTTACAAAAACAAATGGTAGGTCAAACAAGGGCTGCAAGATATAGTTTGCTAACCTCTGCTTTAGACTAGTGGTGCTCAGAGTGGGACGTCAAGAGCAGCAGTAACAGCATCACTTGGAGACTTGGAGACATGCACATTCCTGAGCATAGATGAACAGAGTTGGAAACCTTAAAGAGGAGGCCCAGCAATGTGTGCTCTAAGAAGCCCTCTAGATGATTCTGATGCGTGAGAACCGGTGGTTCAACCTCAGGAACCATATGCCTGATCCAAATAGACTTCCCCCTATCCAGTTTACAGCTATAACTCATCAAAATGTTTTGATGCTCAGTGCTAATTTTAGTATATGTGCTGCCGAAGCGAGCACTGCTCAGTGCTAATTTTAATGTCTGCAAATGCATCAGTATTTATATAGTGGTTTAATATAAATTAGCCATGGCTATTTTCCTCAGAGAAAATTAGTTTGCCCATACTTCATTGCATAGACCATTTTTCCATTTGTTGATGAATTAAAATAATAATCTTGTAAAGCAGATAATCCTTCAAATGGATTGGAGTGGTTTTAATGCAAAATTAAAAATGGCAGAAATAGACCTGTATTACACATAATTTGCTAAGCAGGTGTCTTAGTAAATGAGCTAGCATTGCAGTAAAGGAAACATAATGCACAAATGCAAAGTTCATAGCATAAGCAGCCTTACATGTCAGCATGTCCAAGTCTTGTCTAATTATCACTGGATTACTACAAAAATTAGACACAAATAGTGAGCCTCACTATTTGTGGAGCCCCAAGGAGGGTACGTTGCCTGATGCACCCTTCAGTTCTCAAGATAACTTTTCACACTCATTTTAAATACTGGGCAGTTATTGGCTGATAAATATATTATTTAAATATACCATTTAAAAAAACAACCTTGTAAAATAGATGGTGCTATCAATATCGTATGCATAACAAATTTTGATATTGAGAAAGGGTGATGCTTGAGACTATAGGGATTGGAAATGGTAAAGGAAGAAATTGAACCCATTTTATAATACATGTCCATAGCAAAATATTCATATCTCTGCAAATATTCTCAGGGAGATAGAGTTCAATGGCCAGCTCTTCACTGAAGATTGGTATTCCCTTCCATGGTGTAGCATTGTTACTGGAAAGCTCAAACAAGGATTACATTTCCCAGGATCCCTTTATTTATAGGGTCATGCGAGCTCTCCTTGTGTCCTGGTGTATAGCATGTAAGTGGAAATAATGAGATGAGAGCAAAGAAATAATGTAGAGTTGAGAATAGTTTCAAGGAAATAACACTGGAAGTAATCACTGGTGAGTAGGCATTATGGAGAAAAGATAGATCAGGAGCTATTTGAGTGTTTGAGGAAAGTGTGCTGTCCCAACAAAAGCAATCTCAGGTTAAAAAAAGAAAATGTATTTCACTGTATGAGCTTAAAACAACTATATGAGCCCTTGGGCTCCCAAATTAGTATGAATAAGAAGTATGTTGTGATCAACAGGTTATCCTTACACCTCAGGGAGTTAGAAAAAGAACAGAAAAATAAGCCCAAAGGGAGTACAAGAAAGGAAATTTAAAAGACCAGAATGAAATAAACAAAATAGAGACCAGAAAACCATACAAAAGATCAACGAAACCAAGAGCTGGTTTTTTGAGAAGATAAAACAAAATTCACAAACCTCTAGCCAGACACATCAAATAAAACAAAAAGGGAGGGAACAAAAAGAGGTGAAGTGAAAACAGACACCACAGAAATACAAAAAATTTTTAAAAATTACTATGAGCAACTATATGCCAACAAATTTGACAATCTGGAAGAAATGGATAATTTTCCAGAAGCATACAACTTCACAAGCTAACTCGAGAAGAAACGGAAAATCTGAATAGACTGATTACAACCAAGGAAATTGAATCAGTAATCAACAAGTTCCCAACAAACAAATGTCCTGGACCAGATGGCTTCACAAGTGAATTTTACCAAACATTCAGAAAAGAATTATCACTGCTCTTCTCAAACTATTCCAAAAAATGCAGAAGGAAGGAAGTCTCCCAAATTTTTTCTATGAGGCCACTATCACCCTGATTCCAAAACCAGATAAAGACAGCACAAAAAAGGAAAACTACATGGCCAATATTCCTGATGAACATAGATGCAAAAATCCTCAACAAAATATTAGCAAACAGAATTCAGCAATACATTAAGAAGATCATACATCAAGGGGGTTTCATCCCTAGTACGCAAGGTTGGTTCAACATCCGTAAATAAATTAATGTGACACACAACATCAACAAAATGAAAAATAAATATCATATGGTCGTATCAATAGATTCAGAAAAAGCATTTGACAAAATCTAGCAGCCATTTATGATAGAAACTCTTAGCAAAGTAGGAACAGAGGGATCATATCTCAACATAATAAATGCCATATATGATAAATCCACAGCTAATATCATACTCAATGGGAAAAAGCTAAAACAATTCCCCTTATGATCAGGAACAAGACAAGGCTGTCCACTTTTCCACTTTTATTCAACATAGTTCTGGGAGGTTTAGCCACAACAATCAGACAAGAAAAAGAAAAGAAGGATCCAAATTGGCAAGGAGGAAGTAAAATTGTCATTATATGCAGATGACATGATACTATACATAGAGAATACCAAAGGCTCCATCAAAAAACTATTGGAATGGGCCAGCTGAGTGGTGCGGTGGTTGGGCACTGGCTTGGGAGGCCAGCGGCCCCAGTTTGGGTCCCGCATGTGAGGGCCAGAGACACTGCCCTCAAAAACAAACAAACAAACAAACAAACAAACAAACAAAAAAACTATTGGAACTGATAGACGAATTCAGTAAGGTAGCAGGATACAAAATTAGTATTCAGAAATCAGTTGCATTTGCATACACCAATAACAAACTATCAGAAGGAGAAATTAAGAAAACAGTCGCATTTGCAATTGCTTCAAGAATGATAAAATATCTAGGAATAAATTTAACCAAAAAAGTAAAAGACCCGTACTCAGAAAATTATAAGACACTGAAGAGAGAAATTAAAGAAGATACAAATAAATGGAAACACCTACCATGCTCATGGATAGGAAGAATTAATATAGGTAAAATGTCCATACTGCCTAAATCAATATATAGAGTCAATGGAATTCCTATCAAACTACCAAGAGCATTTTTCACAGAAATAGAAAATATAATCCTAAAATTTATATGGAACCATAAAAAACCCTGAATAGCCATGGTAATGCTGAGAAATAAGAACAAAGTCAGGGGTATCATGCTACCAGACATCAAAACATACTACAAGGCTACAGTAATCAAAAACAGTATGGTACTGGCATAAAAACAGGCACATAGATCAATGGAACAGAATAGAGAGCCCAGAGATAAATTCATGCATATACAGACAGTTAATCTATTACAATGGAAACAAGAAGTTACACTGGATTAAAGACAGTCTATTTAATAAATGGTGCTGGGGGAATTGAACTGAGACATGCAAAAAAATTAAACTAAACCACCTCCTTAAGCCATATAAAAACAGATTCAAAATGGATAAAAGACTTAAATGTAAGACCTGAAATCATAAAACTTCTAGAAGAAAATATAGGGGGTAAATTTGAAGACATCATCCTGAGCAATATTTTTACTGATACATCCCCACAGGCAAGGGAAGTAAAAGAAAAAATGATTTTCTTTTTTGGGATTACATCAAACTTAAAAGTTTTTTCACAACAAAAGAAACCATCAATAAAACAAAGAGGAAGACTACTGAATGGGAGAATATATTTTTCAATGATTTATCTGATAAGAGGTTAATATCTAAAATTTATAAAACACTCACGCAACTCAACACCAAGAGAACAAACAACCCAATTAAAAAATGCACAAAGGATATGACATTTCTCTAAATAGGACATACAGATGGCCAACAGGCATATGAAAAAATGTTCAACCTCACTGGGCATTAAGGAAATGCAAATAAAAAATACAAAGAGATGGCACCTCACTCCAGTCAGAATGGCTATCATCAATAATTCAACAAACAAGCGCTGGCGAGGTTGTGGGGAAAAGGGAACCCTGCTGCACTGTTGGTGGGATTGCAGATTGGTGCAGCCACTTTGGAAATCAGCATGGAGGTATCTAAAAAAACTGCAAATGAAACTACCTTATGACCCAGGAATCCCACTCCTAGGTATGTAGCCTGAAAAACCCAAGACACTAATTCAAAAAAATATATGCACCCCTATGTTCATTGCAGCACTATTTACAATAGCCAGATATGGAAATAATCAAAATGCCCAGCCATAGACGACTGGATTAGGAAACTGTAGTACAGATTGGGGGGCAAGATGGCGGCTGTGAGGAGGGCTGTATGAAATCTCCCTTGGAAATATCCACAATTTGAACTTCTAATACTCTTCAAAGAGACATCTACTCATCACACAGAGCAACTAAGAGTTTCACACAACGATAGCTGGAAGGTGGTCAGGCCGGGCGAGTAGGGGAAGAAGGCAGCGAGACGTTTGAGGTGCAGCCCGCACCCGCGGCTGCTGAGGCACGGTGAGTGTTCCCCCGGCTTGCTCCCTGTGGCCTGCGGCCCACCTAGAGTTCAGCAAGAGCGCATCGGTTTGCAGTCTGAGGCAGAAGCCTCAGGCCGGGCAAGTGCGGGAGGAGAGAGAGGAGACGACTGTGCAGAGGTAGGAGCTGCACTCGCCACTCGCTGGGTCCCCAGGAAGCAGGGTGCAGAGCACCGCAGCGACAGGGCAAGATCAATCCCTGCACCCTCCCGGTTCAGGGATCAGTCTCTGTGCCCACCGGGTCCGCGGAGCGCAGAAGCCTGAAACCCGGAGCAGGGGAAAAAAGAATACTTGGGCGTGGAGACGCAGCGCGCTGGGCAGAGATGCAGGTCCCCGAGAGAGAGGGAGCGGGGATCTTAGCCACAAGGCAGGGTGCATGCAGTCCCCTAAATCCCGGCAGACCCTTTGGGAGAGCAGCAGGAATTCCCCTGGAGCATAAGAGGCAAAGGCCTTAGCTTAAAACAGTGTTGGAACTGTGTCTTTGTTTATTTTTATGTTTTTTATTTTTTTTCCTTTTTCTACTTTTGAACAGAAAGCAAAAAGAAAACAAAAACCAATAACCCACCCACTCCCACAAACTTTGGCCCCCGCCAAGACAGAGTCTTAAACTGACTCCTGAATGCAGCAGTAGGGGAAGACTAGGAAAGTATTGTTACCTGCAGGGGGTTAAGAATTTCCACCCCAGTAAAGGCTGCAGAGTGAGACTACCTACCCCACCCCCACCTTTATGCAAGGCTTGGGAGGCAGGGCAGGTTCACCTGCTGAGGCACTAATTAACAGATTCTTAGCAGCTGGCTTTTGGTAGTGAGGAATTCTTTAATTCTCCACAGCTGCCAACCGAAAGGGTGCCCAGAGACACTCATTGAGCCTTTGGGGGTGCAGCCTGCCTTGGGACAGGCAAAAGCAAAAAGGCAGTGACTTTGTAAAAACCACCAATCACACGTCACAACCACACTCAAGTACAGCAAACCTGCAGTGCCAGGATCACCCTAGGCATCAGGTGGCCTACTTTGTTCCCACAAGACGCACAGGAATTTTTGTACAGCAGAGGACAAACTGAAGAGAGCTTGGTGGACTTTAGCCAAGACCGGCACGGGTATTTTTGGTTTGTTTGGTTTTATTCTGTTTTGTTTTCCCTTTATTGATTGCTTATCTTGGTTGTTTTTGGTTTTTATTTCTATTTCATTCTTATCATTTTGTAGTTTTTAATATAGCCATATATATAGGTGTATATAGGTGAATATATGTCCATATATATGGGTGTGTAGACAAATATATATATATTTTTCTTTTTCTTTTTCTTTCTTTTCTTTTTCTTTTTTCCCCACCCACAATTTCTCCCTTATTTTATTCATTCTTCTCACTGCTATACTTTTCCTCTTTTCCTTTTTTCTGCTAATTTTATTTTTTTAATTTTTATTCTTACTTTTTTTATTATTATTATTTTAGTTTATTTTTATTTTTTATTTTTTAGGTATAGCTGATCGGTTTCTCATGTTTATTCTATGTTTATTTCATCAGAGAGGTCAATCCTCTCACAGCTGCTCATAAACTGCAGACACTGCTGATCCTCACAACTAATCAATCTGGGAGTCAATCCCACCTACTGACAAGCCAAAAGTAATCAAAACTACAACTTCAACAAATGAGGACACACTACACAAGGAACACCTCAGATACAAGCACAGGAGAATAGGGAGACTGAGTAATTCAAATATAAAGGACACACACCGTATAAGTCTACCCAGAAAAGTCTGAGAAACCTGGGGGATCTATCTGTATATTGAAGCAAACACAAAGAGTAAGCCAGAATGGGGAGACAAAGAAACACAACACAAATAAAAGAACAGAAGAAACTTCCTGCATCAGTGGAACTGGAGGAAATAGAGGTAAACAACCTATCGGAGACAGAATTCAGAACACTGATTATTAGAATGTTCAAGGAAATTAATGAAAATATCAAGAAGGATAGAGAAATCATGAAAAGCAACCAGCTAGAACTTAAGAACACAATTACTTAATTAAATAACAAACTTGATGGAATCACTAGCAGATTGGATGAAGCAGAAAATCGAATCAGTGACTTACAAGACAAAAGAGCAGAGATCACCCATGCGGAACAACAAAAAGAAAAAAGAATGAAAAACATGGAAAATAGTTTAAGAGAGCTGGGGAACAACATCAAACGCAATAACTCACGGGTCATTGGAGTACCAGAAGGAGAAGAGAGGGAGCAAGGGATTGAGAATATATTTGAAGTAATAATGTCTGAAAACTTCCCTAACCTGGCAAAGGACATTGAAATACAAGCCCAGAAAGTGCAGAGAGTTCCAAACAGGATGATTCCAAACAGGCACACTCCAAGACATATTCTAGTGAAAATGGCAAGGGTTAAGGACAAAGACAGAATCGTTAAAGCAGCAAGGGAAAGGCAGCAAGTTACTTACCCCATTAGAATATCAGCTGACTTTTCTACAGAAACTTTGCAGGCCAGAAGGGAGTGGCAGGAGGTTTTCAAAGTGATGAAAAATAAAGGCCTACAACCGAGATTGCTGTATCCAGCAAGGTTATCATTTAAAATCGAAGGTGAGATAAGGAGCTTTGCCGAAAGGATAAGTTAAGGGAATTCATTACCACCAAGCCAGCTGGGCAAGAAATGTTAAAAGGGCTTCTTTAAGTAGAAGAGAAAAACAACCTAAGAAAGACTACGAACACAAATAACAAAATGGCAATAAATACACACCTATCAATAATCACATTAAATGTAAATGGATTAAATGCTCCAATAAAAAGACATAGGATGGCTGAATGGATAAGAAAGCAAGACCCCAGCATATGCTGTATACAAGAGACTCACCTCAGATTCAAAGACACATACAGGCTGAAAGTAAAGGGACGGAGTAAAATATTTCATGCAAATGGAACTAAGAAAAAAGCTGGAGTAGCAATACTTATATCAGATAAAATGGACTTTAAATTGAAGAATATAACAAAGGACAAAAAAGGACACTTCATAGTAATGAAGGGATCGATCCAACAAGAGGACATAACCCTAGTAAACATCTATGCACCTAACATAGGAGCCCCTAAATATATAAAACAGATATTGTCAGACATAAAGACAGAGATCAACAGTAACACTATCATAGTAGGGGACTTCAACACCCCGCTGTCACTAATGGACAGATCCTCCAGACAGAAAATCAATGCAGAAACAGCGACTTTAAATGACACATTAGACCAGCTGGATTTAACAGACATTTTCAGAGCATTTCACCCCAAAGCTACAGAATATACGTTCTTTTCAAGTGCACATGGAACCTTTTCTAAGATAGACCACGTGTTAGGCCACAAAACAAGTCTCAATAAATTTAAGAAGATTGAAATCATTTCAAGTGTATTCTCTGACCACAATGCTATGAAGCTAGAAATCAATTATAAGAAGAAATCCAGGAAGTTGACAAATAAATGGAGGCTAAACAATATGCTATTAAATAGTGAGTAGGTCACAAATGAGATCAAGGAGGAAATCAAAAGATACCTCGAGACAAACGAAAATGAAAACACTGCGACCCAAAATCTATGGGATGCTGCGAAAGCAGTCCTAAGAGGGAAGTTCATAGCAGTGCAGGCCTACCTAAAGGAGGAAGAAAAATCTCAAATAAACAGGTTATCCTTACACCTAAGGGAACTGGAAAAAGAACAGCAAAAGAGGCCCAAGGGGAGTACAAGAAAGGAGATAATAAAGACCAGAGCAGAAATAAACAATATAGAGAACAGAAAAACAATTCAAAGGATCAATGAAACCAAGAGCTGGTTTCTTGAGAAGATAAACAAAATTGACAAACCTCTAGCTAGGCTCATCAAAAAAAAAAAAAAAAAGAGAGAGGACTCAAATTAGCAAAATCAGGAATGAAAGAGGGGAAATGACTACAGACATCACAGAAATACAAAAAATTCTAAGAAATTACTATGAGCAACTATATGCCAACAAATTTGACAATCTGGAAGAAATGGATAATTTTCTAGAAGCATACAACCTTCCAAAGCTAATGCAAGAAGAAACAGAAAATCTAAATACCCTGATTACTACCAAGGAAATTGAATCAGTAATTGACAAGCTCCCAAAAAACAAAAGCCCTGGACCAGACGGCTTCACAAGTGAATTTTATCAAACACTCAAAAAAGAACTATCACCTATTCTTCTCAAAATATTCCAAAAAATTCAGAAGGAGGGAAGGCTCCCAAACTCCTTTTATGAAGCCACTATCACCCTGATACCAAAACCAGATAAAGACATCACAAAAAAGGAAAACTACAGGCCAATCTCCCTGATGAATATAGATGCAAAAATTCTCAATAAAATATTACCAAACAGAATTCAACAATATATTAAGAAGATCATACATCATGATCAAGTCAGATTCATCCCTAATGCGCAAGGCTGGTTCAACATCCGTAGATCAATTAATGTGATACATCACATCAACAAAATGAAAGATAAAGATCACATGGTCATTTCAATAGATGCAGAAAAAGCATTTGACAAAATCCAACAGCCATTTATGTTAAAAACCGTTAGCAAAGTGGGAATACAGGGATCATATTTCCACATAATAAAAGCCATATATGATAAACCTACAGCTAACATCATACTCAATGGGGAAAAGCTAAAACCATTCCCCTTAAGATCAGGAACAAGACAAGGCTGTCCACTTTCTCCTCTTTTATTCAACATAGTGCTGGAAGTTCTAGCCACAGCAATCAGACAACAAAAAGGAATAAAATGCATCCAAATTGTCAAGGAAGAAGTAAAATTGTCATTATATGCAGATGACATGATACTGTATATAGAGAACCCCAAAGACTCCATCAAAAAACTATTGGAACTGATAGATGAATTCAGTAAAGTAGCAGGATATAAAATCAATGTTCAGAAATCAGTGGCATTTGCATATACCAATAATAAACTAACTAATGGAAAGAGAAATTAAGAAAACTGTCCCATTTACAATTGCATCAAGAACTATAAAATACCTAGGAATAAATTTAACCAAAGAAGTGAAAGATCTGTACTCAGAAAATTATAAGACACTGAAGAAAGAAATCATAGAAGATACAAATAAATGGAAACACCTACCATGCTCATGGATAGGAAGAATTAATATAGTTAAAATGTCCATACTGCCTAAAGCAATATATAGATTCAATGCAATTCCTATCAAACTACCAAGGGCATTTTTCACAGAAATAGAAAATATAATCCTAAAATTTATATGGAATTATAAAAGACCCCAAATAGCCTCGGCAGTTCTGAGAAATATGAACAAAGTCGGGGGGATCACGCTACCAGACATCAAAACCTACTACAAGTCTACAGTAATCAAGACAGGTTGGTATTGGCATAAAAACAGGCACATCGATCAGTGGAACAGAACAGAGATCCCAGAAATAAATCCAGGCATTTACGGACAGTTAATCTATGACAAGGGAAGCAAGAATTTACACTGGAGTAAAGATAGTCTACTCAATAAATGGTGCTGGGAAAATTGGACTGACACATGCAAAAAAATGAAACTGGACCACCTCCTTATGCCATATACAAGAACAAATTCAAAATGGATTAAAGACTTAAATGTAAGACCTGAAACCATAAAAATCGTAAAAGAAAATATAGGGAGTACATTTGCAGACATTACCCGGAGCAATATTTTTACTGATACATCCCTATGGGCAAGGGAAGTAAAAGAAAAAATGAACATATGGGATTATATCAGACTTAAAAGTTTTTTCATATCAAAGGAAACCATTAATAAAACAAAAAGGAAGCCTACTGAATGGGAGAACATATTTGCCAACAATATATCTGATAAGGGGTTAATATCCAAAATTTATGAAACACTCATAAAACTCAACACCAAAAAAACAAACAACCCAATTAAAAAATGGGCAGATGAAATGAAGAGATATTTCTCTAAAGAGGACATATATAGGCCAACAGACAGATGAAAAAACATTCAACTTCACTGATCATTAGGTAAATGCAAATAAAAACCACAATGAGATACCACCTCACTCCAATCAGTATGGCTATCATCAATAAATCAACAAACAATGAGTGCTGGCGGGGCTGTGGGGAAAAGGGGACCCTGCTGCACTGTTGGTGGGATTGCAGATTGGTGCAGCCACTATGGAAGTCAGTATGGAGGTGTCTCAAAGAAATGGAAATAGAGCTACCATTTGACCCAGCAATTCCACTCCTAGGTACTTATCCTGAAAAAACCAAGACACTTATTCAAAAAAAGTTATGCACCCCTATGTTCATAGCAGCACAATTTACAATAGCTAAGACTTGGAAACAACCAAAATGCCCATCGGTAGATGACTGGATTAAGAAACTGTGGTATATTTATACAATGGAGTATTACTCTGCTATAAAGAAGAATGAAATCGTACCATTTACAATGATATGGATGGACCTAGAGACTATTATGTTAAGTGAAATAAGTCAGTCAGAGAAAGACAAATACCATATGATCTCACTCATATGTGGAATCTGAAAAACTATGAATGAGCAAAGTAAACAAAAACTGTCTCATAGATATAGAGGAAAATTCAGGGTTGCTAATTGGGAGGGGGATGGGGATGAGGGAGAAGAGGAAGGGATTAGACAGCAAAAATTGGCAACTACAATATTGCCACTGGGATATGAAAAACAGTTTGGGGAATATAATTAATAATGTAAATATTTTGTGGGATGTCAGACGGTCATAGGTCTTGTTAGGAAGACCATTTCATGGATGGAGTAGAGGTTTGATCACTGCACTGTATAACTGAAGAGAAGGTGGTATATCTACTGTAATTGAATATATATAGATAGTCTCGGGATGTGGATTATACTGTGGAAGAGAGTCAGAGGAAGAGTAATAGATATATATGATATGGGGAGGGAATGGGGTGGCGAATTGGGGGTGGGGGGTTGTCACTTTGAGGGGTAAAATGTATAACTACTGCACTGTGTTGTACACCTGAAACAAATTAAAAATAAATAAAAAAAAAAGAAACGAAACTGTAGTACATTTACACAATGGAGTATTATGCAGCTATAATGAAGAAAGAAATTGTACCATTTGCAGTGATATGGGTGGACCTAGAGAACATTATCCTAAGTGAAGTAAGTCAGAGAAAGACAAAAACCATTTGATCTCATTTATATGTGGAATCTAAAGAACTGAATAAACGAGCAATGTGAACAGAAATAGTCTTAGAGAAATAGAGGGAAAACTGATGATTGCTAGATCGGACAGGGGTGGGCATGAGGGAGAAGGGGAAGGGATGAGACAACATAAATTGTTAACTACAGTATGGCTGCACGGATAGAAAAGACAGTTTGGAGAATATAATCAATAATGTTGTAAACATTTTTTTAGGGGACCAGATGGACTCATGTCTTGTTAGGGAGGCCATTTCATGGACAATGTAGAGGCCTGGCCTCTGCACTGTACATCTGAAGCTGCCACTGAATAACATTATATGTCAACTGTAATTTGATACATATATAGCCATGGGATGTGGAGTATAGTGTGGGAATGAAGTCAATGAAATTGTAATAGATATGTATGATATCGGGGGTGGGGGGACAGTGGATGGGGGAGGGCGGTTGTCACTTTGTAAGGGATGAAAAGGATAACTATTGCATTGTTTTGTACACCTGAAACTAATAATAAAAAAATAAAAAATAAAGAAAAATAAAAAATTATGTAAAAAAAAAAAGGAAAGGATAATGATATTATTTGGAAAACATCCTATTGAACACATAGTTATTGTTGTAGACTTTAGAAAAAAACTAACTTCTAAACATTTCCAAGGAGTTAGCTATGATTTCATGATGAAATTCCCTAAAGTGAAAAATGACACAACGGGTTAAGTCTCTCAAATTCAATACCAATAAGAGTATCACAAATAATTCTCTCTCCCTCTGAGACAGGATAGAAAAGCCAAAGAAACTGTGACTGAAAAAGTTTCTCTAAACTCAGATTTAAAAAAGAGAATAGCCAAAGTTAGAAAGGTATTATCAAGGATGAATCCAAAATTACAGGCTTTAATTAAAATATCAGAAAAGATAAATTTCAGTTTGAGGTAAGGCTTACTGAGAAAAGAATGAGAAGACTTTGCAAAGCCACATTCAAAGCTTGTACTGGAGGAAAGATGGGCTCTACTGCTAGCCTGTGTTCAACAGTTAACAGACAGTAGAATTCTTATTTTGTCTGCATGTTTCTATTAAAAAATGGTTCTTTAAGGTGAACGTGATGGAACAAAAAATGCCTATGTGTAAACTGAAAGCCCAAGCAGAGTGAGGATCCAGATTCTGGGCCCAGATTAAACAATACAAGATGTAAAAAGAACTTGCTTTGCAATTGTGAGTATGGTGCCCTTGTCAAATTCCTCAAGGTTGTTCCCATAGGCAATCTTCAAACATAATGCACCTTGCTAGCAATAAACTTAGCTGCTAATTTTCTCGAGTCACACAGACATCCCTGAACAAGTTAGTTATGGAGTGGATTGATACCCAGTCACTTTGCATCCATGTGATCTTACTGGGTTTTTAATGCTGGGTGCATTCTGATGGGTGGTATCTCCACAGACTAGCTAGTGCCCCAGCTTTAAGAGTTGATAAATATTTTGAATATACTTTCACTCATGGACAAATATTAAATCCATGACTGTGTAGATAAAAGCTAATCCTAGCATTTAACTCTGCAGAAATAATTACAGCACCTGAGAGAGTACAGTATAGACCATAGCTATCTATTGGGATGTCGGAAAAGTCATGACTTATTTTTTCTGTTTTTCATTGCAAAAATGCGTCATGAGTTTTCTGACAACCCGATATATCTGATAACATCCTGGCAGAAAGGAATATAAGCATACAATAATTGATCTTGTTGAGAAAGACCAATAAAGAATAAAACTGTTGGGATACAGATTCTGGCTCTTATGTCTGTGGCACTGGACAGAAATGGGGATAAAACCCTGTGGGTGGTTTGGAGGATTAAACAAATTCACATGTATAAAAGTGCTTAGAACAATGTCTGGCATATAGTACATATACAATAAGTTTTCATTATTGTAAAAGCTTTGGAACCTCTTACTAATAGTTGAGGCCCTCTTACCAATAATTACCTTTGGAGATGGCCTTTCCAGTAACCTACTAGGTCTAAAAATAGGGTACTTTCTATATTATGTCTCAGCATTTTACAAATTTGAAATTGACTCAAGAATTACACATGTTCTATATTTACTGAGATATTGCTTTCAAAAAGGATTTTCAATATACACTGTTACTAGCCATATTTGGAAGTACTTGTCATCCCTCAAGATCACCAGCATTATTTTACTAATAAAAGGGGCATCTCCATCTTCTCTGTCTTGTATTAATTTGCATTTATAATTTTAAAATAAATGAGACAGCTTTACTAAAAAAAACAACAACAAACAAACAAACAAACAAAAAAGTATGCTGTGAAAGCTGTTGAGCCCCAAGGAGGGCATATTGCCCTATGCACCCTTCAGTTGAGGCCCTGGACGATAATGGACAAGGAAAACCTACCTGAGGACAGAGGAAGGACCATGGAGGGAAATGGACCAGAGAGTCCCGCCCCCCCGCCACACCACCATGGCAGGGATTCCTACACTACCCATTCGGGTAGGATTTCAGATTGTTAGGAAATGGTGATGTTTCTTTTCCACTCTTCCCTGCTGTCTTGCAAAGACTATTTTCCAGCTCCCTTGCAACAAGATGGGACTGCTCACCAATGGAATGTAGGTAGAAGTAATGTGGGTATTTCTGGGCCAAGGAGAATTAGAGGTAGGTGGGTCTTCTCTACTGTCTGCCCTCAGTAGTCATGCATGGCAGAGCCATAATCTGGAAGGATCACGGCTTCCTGAATCACCACATGGAGGAAAGCCACCTGCCCATGTATCAGGTTTTAGGTGGGTAAGAAAACTTCTGCCATAGTAAGCCACTGAATCAAGCAGCTGGAGGCATACGGGAGCATACCATCAAATTACTACTCCTCTATCGTTATCAGATATGTGGCAGAGAGAAACAGTCTTTAGGAAAGATTGCAGTGGGATACTTATCAGTTCCCTTCTCTAGGCACTGAAACCTTTTTCTAGTTTCAGTTAGATTAGCTGAGTACTGATGCCTACACTGGGTCATTTTGCATACACAACCTCTGGAATTACTTCTATTGACTTGTGGGATGCCATCAGCCCACTCCGAGGAATGTTGGCAACGTTTTCCATGTATTTTGTGGTACTTAGTGCAGGTCCCCTCCTCCCCTTTTCTCTTCCTCTCCTCACTCACTAAATATGTATTAGCAGCCACAATGGGTCATACTCTCTTGAGGTGTTGGGATGTGATGAAGATACTATTATTTCACATAGCCCTTTTCATTTATACCCGGAGACACTTTTTTCTAGCATTGTGCCAGGAATAGCTGTTTCTCTCCTAAGCAATTGCCCAGATTAAGCTAAGAACCTTCTAAATTTTACAATCACTCTCCTTTCCCCCTTTACATTTCCTGTTAGAAGGCTTAAAGCCAGTTTGTGGCCCTCTGCTGGCATATGTACAGGCTCTGTGACCTTCTCTCTGTATGCTGGCTTCCCTCTGGGCCTCCTCTTCTGTCTCCTACCCTCATTTTCACTGTACACACTTCTTTCATGTCCATATTACATTTTACCTTTCCCTGCCATGTGGAATGCATCCATTAAATTAACTTTCGTCTTTTCTGGAGTATTTATAAATGAAAAATTAAAAGGAAAGAAACAATTTTCAGTACCATCTAGAGGTTCCTGATAAAGCAGGCCAAATCTGGACAACAGAGTGGCCTTGGCTGCATCTGTGGCTGAGAGCCAAGCAGTCACAAGGATGCACAGTCTCCCTGAGCACCAGGGGTTATTAATGCCCAGTTCATTGTCAAAGCTCTATGATCTTTAACTTTATCTTTTCACAGAGACGTGTGTTGGTTCTACATTTGTGTTAAACTCAAATCAGAGCCCAAGTTTTGGAATGGACTCAGACCAATCCTTTAATGTATTCTATACTATTTTGTACAATATACATCTGCTTGCCTCACATTTGGAGACAATGTTATTAGATGATCAATTAATGGACACCTGCTCAAATTTAAACATTAGCCTGGAACTCAAGAAAGCAATTTATCCCCAACTTGCCTGTCTAAATGTGTTTTCTTGTTATTCCCTGATGCACCAGCCAAACTAATTGGTGCCCTTGAAGCATGTACTGTGATTTTTCATCTCTCTATCCATGATTCTCCTGTTAACGGCATCTGGGTTAAGAACAATAGGTTACATTTATCAAGCACTTGTCTGCCAGGTATTTATAAATCCCTTTACTTGTTAACTCATTTAATCCTTGTGTTGATCCTATCAGCTAGATGTGATTATTTTCCCCATTTTGCAGATGAGTAAACTGTGGGCAGAGAGGTAAGAACTAAATTGATTTCATGTCTATGTTACATTTTATTTTTATCTTGCTCTGTTAGAGATATCCATGTAAGCTTTATGGAATGTTCACAAATGGAAAATTAAAAGAGCAAATATAATTCCATTTCCACAAATAGCTGCAATTCCAACTCACACTGCTTATGCTCCCCAGCACATACCTTTGGTTCTTAAATTTGGTTACACTTTAGTATTCCTTGTGGAGCTTTAAAAAAATACATCAGGCCCTACCCTAGCCAAATTAAATAAAAACACCTAAGGGTGTAGTCCAGATATTGATATTATTAAGAATCTCCCTAGGTGATTCCAACGTGTATCTGGGTGAAGATTCATTGCACCCTTCAATCCTCCTAGCATGAGGTGTCTCTTTCCATGGTTAAAACTTCTTAATTCCAGTTCTTCTCACATTTTCTTCTTAAGTGGAATCAACTCTCCACTTGCCACAGTGATCCTAATACATTGCAAAAAGTTTTCCTGAAGAACCTTGAAATCTCATCCTAGACCTGCTGAATATGCACAATGCTGGTCCTGCTTTCCAGTCGTATGGCTAGTTAGATGCTAGGATTTCCTCTGGGAGGAAATTCCTCTTGCATAACCTTCACTCTGAGTTTTTGCCAGCAAAACTGTATGTAAAGTTGCTGACTGAGCACTGACCTAAATATCAAAATTGACCTGAAGGGCCAGCCAAGTGGCTCAGTTGGTTAAGAGCTCACTCAAGTGTGCGAGCTGAGCTCTGAGCAATAGCAGTTCGATGCCCAGCCCGAGTTGAGCAGCCATTGAGCTGCCAACAGGTGGCAGGATGGCTCAGCTAAAAAAAAAAAAAAAAAATTTGACCGGAATCCTTTCTGGCTTTTCTCAGGTTTATTCTCTGTATTGATTGGAAATATGGATCTAAGTGCTATGGATGGCAGTTATAGTAGAAGCACTTTCTTTCATTCCTTAGCTAGGTAGTGATATGCTCTAATATAAATCAAACCATGTTAGTTATTGGCACCAAATCCCTGAGTACCTCCCTCCATCACTCTTGGCCAGAGTTTCATTGCCTCACCATGGCTGCCAGGGTGCTGCATGACCTTTCCCAAATGACCATCCTTGTCACACTGCTTTCCAGAAGCATCCCATGCTCTTCTCCATCCGAGCACACTGAACTGCTTTCAGCTCCTTCTGGACCCCGGGCTTTTGTATACACTGTTCCCTTCTGCCTCAAACATCCTACTGCCTTCTTTTTGTTGCTGGTTACATAAGCTTTCAGTTTGGATGCTAATTCTGCTGGGAAGCTATCCAGGACCCTCCCCCACCACGGGTGAAGACCCTCACCTCTGCTCTCAGAGCGCCCTGTGCTATTCCCCTCAGCACAAATCACACATTTCTGAAATCACTCATTTTCTTGATGCCTCCTCTGAACCTTGTAATATTTAAAGCAGAGGCTGTGGGGCCAGCCAAGTGGCTCATTGGTTAAGAACTGGTTTTGGGATGCCAGCGGCCCTAGTTCAGATCCCACATATGAGGGCCAATGACGCTGCCCTCTACAGCTAACAACAGCTCCACCTGGAGCTGGGCTGTGCAAGCCCCGGCAACGGTATAAGCTGCAGGCTCTGCTGCAGTGGGCTGCCATAGGCTACAGTGAGTGGCTGGCAGCCAGTGTGAGCGGCTGGCAGCCAGTGTGAGCTGCCAATAGCCACGGTGAGTGACCACCCAGAGGCTGGTGACTGATCTGCCTCATACGGGAAGAGCGCAATGACAATACCAACATGGGCCATTGAAGCAACGTCCTCCGCAACTAGACTGAAGAATAAAAAGACAGCAACTTGTCTGTTCCCCAATTCCCCAGCACTGTTTCCCTCCCCCAATTCCCCAATAAGATCTTTAAAAAAAAAAAAAAAGCAGAGACTGTGTCCTATTGGTTACTTTAACACTCAGCATCAAAGAGGATGAGTCATTATTTGTGGAATGAATCTTCTGATTTGGGCATTGTCTGAGGCCATCTTATGTATCATTTTTGGTTTAGACAGGAGAGAGTATTAGACATATTTCTCTTGAATTCTACAGATCCTATAAGATAAAATCCTCAAAAAAGATAGGTTTTAGACAAATAGTGTTAACTCTGAAAGATATACCAAAATTCTGTCAGTCACCAGGCTGGTGAGCCCATTTCTAGAATTTCCCATCTGAATAATCTTTGAGTGTATTGGATAATTAATTACACCTTTGATTATGATTAAAAGTTTTTTTTTTTTTTTTTTTTGGTCTCAACCTGGAACATCAGAAACATGCAAGAAGGGAACATACTTCTGGTTGCAGTCTTTTTATTTGTTTGTTTATTTGTATCAAAATGAAATAAAAAATGTTCAGCATATGAACACAAGGAAAAGAGTAAGTAATGTCAAACTCTTTAACATACTTTAAAGCTGCCATTTTAAATGCAGGGTCTGATGAGTTTCTATGGTTGAATCTCTGTGTCTTGCAACTAGCAGTTGAGAGAATATTTGCCCTATCTTCTAGTGAGTATTATTTGTAATAAGCTTATAGCTAGATGAGGCTGCATTTAGACAGATGTGCAAAAACAATGGACAGGCAAACTTTCCACAGAATAGTCCTTTAATTGCTGCAAAAACTAACTTAGTCCACACCGGCTACAAATGACCACAGCACACAACAGCAGCCCCTCAAAAGTGATGGAACATAAAACTTATGTTATTTCAGGTTGTATAAATATTTAAAATAGTTAATTGACAATTTAGTTTTTTTGGTAGTGATTATTATTCCCTCTATGAAGTTTAAAAACATACGACACAGTCTGTGAGGGAGGTTTTAGCCAGTAAACAAATAACTGTATTAGAACACCCTCCCTACTCACCTGATCTGGCCCCCAGTGACTTCTTTCTTTATGCAAAGATAGAGGAAATATTGAAAGGAAGACAGTATGATGACATTAAGTATATCAAGGATAATATGATGATGGAATAGCTCTGATGGCCATTCCAGAAAAAGAGTTCCAAAATTGCTTTGAAAGGTAGACTAGGCTCTGGTGTCAGTGCATAGTTTCCCATGTGGAGTACTTCAAAGGTGACCATAGTGATATTCATCAATGAGGTATGTAGCACTTTTTCTAGGATGAGTTCGCAAACTTAATTGTATACCTTGAACTCAGGTGTAAGTTTGGGAGTTGTTGGTATGTTGTCTTTATTTCTCCATATTAAGTGTAGAGAGCCCCAGAGATGGTCCATCAAATCCTTATCCCATATGAGTCCTCTCAATTATTAGAGCTAATATTTATTGAGAACTAATTCTGTGCTAAGTGTTTCACATGCATTTCTTCAAATAATGCTCATGGTCGTACTGTGAAATTGTTTTCTTATAATCCCTGTTTTCAGATGTGGAAGCTGATGGTTAGGATCTTACCTGAGCTTGGGTTGGAACACAGATTTGTCTGATTCCACCATGTAAGTGCAAAAGGTATGAATTATTTGAGCATCTGTGCCAGGTGTTGTGTATAGCCATGAGCAAGACCTCCATGTAGCATCTGTTGTACAGCAGGGAAGACAGTATTGGAATATAATTTAAAGCGGCAATTATGTTACAAAAAGGGGAGAACAATATTCACTGGTGGCATACATCAGGAGGACTTAGATTAGTGGCTGGAGGACATGTATGATAAAGTCTCAGGCAGCAAGAAGGAAAATCTTTCAGTAATCAAGGCAACGGATGACAATGGCTTGAGCTTAGATGTTGGAGGTAGGGATGGAAAAAAGGATGTTTGGACAGTAGAATCTAGGAAGTCTGTTGATAAAATAGATGTGGGCAATGAGGAAGTGAGAAAAATCAAAGATATTTCCCTAAGAGGCTGGCTTGAATAAAGAACAGATGCATGTCTTAGTCTTCCAGGCTGCCATAACAAAATACCACAGACTGGATGTCTTATAGAGAAATTTATTTCTCATAGTTCTGGAGGCTGGAAGTCCACAATCAAGGTGTCAGCATGGTCAGGCTTTGGTTAAGGCCCTCTTCGGGGTTGCAGACTGCAAACTTGTTATTGTGTCCTCAAACGGCAGAAGAGGCAGGGGATCTCTTTGGGTCTCTTATAAGGGCACTAATTCCATTCATGAGAGCTCACACCCATGACCTAATTACCTCCAAAAGGACCCTCTTAATACTATCACCTTGGGTTAGGATTTCAGCATATGAATTTTAAGGAGACATAAACATTCAGTTCATTGCTATTCAATGATGTAGGAACCATGATCAAACAGCCAGACTGGTAAAATGTGTGCTCCATTTTGAACATACTGAATGACGGGTATCTTTGAGAAATCCAAAAGGAGATGTCTAATAATAACCTGAACGAAGGGCCTGGACTTTGGAAGTCTGAATTAGGTTACATAGGAGCTGTTTGGGTTTCTAAAGCCATGAGAATAAATGAATGAAGTCACCTAGGGACAGTGTCTCTAGTAAGAAGAAAAGTGGCACCCCTCATGTGAAGGCTGAGAGAAGACCAAAGCAAGAGGTAAGTCGATTTGTACATAATGAACCCCATCTTCAATGAAATAAACACTCCTTGTTCCTTTCTGATATCCATCATCTCTATGAGATCTTTCAGTCTCAGAGATGCTTGTGTGCACAACCACAGGCACTTGAAAAATGAATGTCTTCTCTTACTTGGATTGGCATTGGACAATGACATCCTCAATACCTTCACTTCTGAATGGCAAACAAGTAATCACATTCAACTTGTCTTCACTCTTCATGCCCGACTGGAGATGGGCTTATATATCATGATCCCACCTGCTGTTGTTTTCCTGCAAAGATTTTTAGAAGTTTGAAAGACTTGCTTAATGGTTGGAGGTAATCAAATGAGGAAGAGGTGTATAAGTATAGGTATTCCAATCAAAATTGCAGTTCTGAAGTTTACATATATATGGGCAGATAATTTTTGACAAAGGAGTAAAAAACAAACAATGGAGAAAAGAAAGCCTCTTCAATAAATAGTGCTGGGAAAATGGGAAAGCCACAAGGAAAATAATGACACTAGACCACTATCTGTCACCATGTACCAAATTTAACTCAGAATAGATCAAAGACCTAAACATAAGACCTGAAACAATGAATTGCATAGAAGAGGATATAGGCACTAAACTTATGGACCTTAGGTTTAGAGAAAAATTTAAGAATTTGACCTCAAAGCAATGGAAGGAAAAGCAAAAATAAATGAATGACACTATATTAAATTAAAAAGCTTCTGCACAACAAAAGAAACCATTAACAAATCAAAGAGGTAATCAACAAAATGGGAGAAGATATTTATACACAACACCTCTAATACGGGGTTAATATTCAAATTTTATAAAGAACTTACACAACTCAACACCCAAAAAACAAACAATCCATTAAAAATGGGCAGAAGACCTGAACAGGCTCTTCTCCCAAGAAGACATACAAATGGCCAACAGATATATGAAAAAATGCTGAACTTCACTAGCTATTAGGAAAATGCAAACCAAAACTACAATGAGATATCACCTCACAGCTGTTAGAATGACTATTATCAAAAAGACAATTAATAACAAGTGTTTAGCGAGGCTGAGGAGAAAAAGGAAACCACATACACTGCTGGTGAAAATGCAAATTGGTACAACCACTATGGAAAACAATACGGAGTTTCCTCAAACAATTAAGGAAAGAATTACCACATAACCCAGCAACCCCTCTTCATGGTATCTGTCCCCCAAAATCAGAACACATTTATCTGTAAAAATATATGTACCCCTATGTTTATTGCAGTATTATTCATGGTGGCCAAGACATTGAAGCAACCAAGGTGTCCTTTGATAGATGATTGGATAAAGAAGATGTGGTACACAAAACTGGAAGTAACAAATGAACAAGACAAACAAACAAAAATTCATAGTGCAGTATATAGATGATATATTATGAAAATGTACACCAGAAATCTATATAATTTTTGTAACCAATATCACCGCAATAAATTTAATTAAAAATTGGAGTTCTGAATCAGAGTTTCTTATTTCAAAATCTAGAAATGCACTCACTATTGTTTTCTCAAAATATGTTTATTATAGGTAATATAATTGAGGACTCACTGTATGCCTGGAGAATGAATTGCAAATTTATGTTTTATATGGCATATCATTTAGTATTCTCGACTCTTCAATGTCATAATGTTTTCATTCCCTTTTTATAGATGAGAAAGTTATAATTCCAGGAGAATAACATGCTGATGGGCATGAGACTAATCAGTGGCAAAACTAGGATTGGAAAGTAGGCCTGTGTGTGCTCTAAGCTGCAGTGATCCTATATCGATATTTTCCATTTGTCTGTTTGGGAATCAATGTAATCCTAACATCTTTCAAAGGGCACTGCTATCAGACTTCCATTATGGTAAGTTATGATAAATGTTGTTCAGGACACTCCTGAGATGCAGAGGAGGGCATCTATTAGCTTTAGGTCTAGTGGGTTGAGGTTGGACCTCTAGAGTTGGTGATACAAGTTGGGAAACAAAGTTAGAGTCAGATGGGGTGTTGACGGGGTGTTAAGGCCACATTTTAATCACATAAGAATCTAGATTATGGCAGTATGAAATTAGGAAATGGTAAGAGATTGATGGATTTGAGATATATGAGACATGGATAATGATGGAGTGTATGTTGAAAGAGGTGCTTAAGGAAGAGTCTAGCAGACCTGAATGGTGGTGTCTTCTCCAAGGAAGGGAGCACAAAAAGTCAAAAGGTACACTGAACCTTTTCTGCTCCCTTTTCTGATGCTGCATCCTACCCATCATGTCTAGCAGTTCCTTGTTTGGGGTCCCAGATCTATTGCTTTCATAGCCTGGAAAAACTAATTTGATTTTTCTAAGACATCGTATTCTTCCTCTATAAAATGGGGATAGTAATAGTTCCTATCTTATAAGGCTGCTGTTGTGAGAATGACCTAAATTAATACATGGGTCTGGCACCTAGTAAGTGCTCAACAATTATAAACCAGTCCAATTAGCAATTTTAAACTAGTACTGTAACTAGTATCCCATGTAGTTGTGAAGACCGTTGCCAGCTGACATGGACAGATTTAATCTCCCTAGTTTGTGGAGGAAAAGGAATGAAGCAGATATCAAGAGGGAGCCCAAAGTGAATGGTGACCTTGTCTGTGAAACAGCCGTGATGAGCACATGTGCCCTGGCCCAGATTTAGCTGCCTAGAGTCCTGCTGAGCCATATTTTCTCGTGGACTCTGTGACCCTAATATATTCTGCCAGTTACTTCTCTTTTTCACTAGAGCTACTATTGGGGAGTTATATGTTTCTTGTACCCCAAAGAATGTTGACTAGAAGAACATTAAGCATAAAGCAAAATTATTGTATTCATAACAAGGGAGATCATGAATGACAACTTTTAAGTTGGAACATGTAAGCAATTCTAAATTTGAAGGAATGCGACCTTCCTTTGAGTGAGTGGCTGATTAACCACGCAATCATTTTTTTCCAGCCTAAGTAGTATAAGTTGACATTGAAATTTAATCCATTAAAAGTTACCACTAAACATTTTTATCTATGCTATATGAAAATACCAAATAATATTAAGGATTATAAGTGACATAGGTGAGTTGGGGAAGATGAGAGAGTTCCACTAATGTCTCAGCTCAGCTGGAGATTTTAACTCCATCTGGTCTTGTGCAACTGGTACATGAAATTTCCTTGTTATGTCCACCTATCATATTAAGGAGCCTCATCCCTCTTCTCACTTCTTGGAGTTCATTAAGTGTGCTGGGGTCACCTATGCAGGATGGAATGCTAAGGAGGCCTGAAAACACTGGTGGTTATGACTTCTGTTGGACAATCAGTGTGCAATATGTTAGATTTGTTCATGGGTGGTCTCATTGGAAGGCAACCAAAAGGATATGAAGAGAGTGTGTTGAGCTATCATACATAGTGCTCTCTTGGTTGGCAGCTGGAGAACTGGGTCTATAGGTGGTGACACATCTCTGGTAGTAGTGCTAGATAGCCTCTGCACTAGTAGACCACATTTTTTCTACCCATGTGGTCCTTTCTTCCCCTCCCTCAGCTCACAGCATCCATGTTATTGTGGGGGTAGGAAAAAGGTAATTATTCAATTTTATATCTGGGTTTCTAAATGGCTTTTGAACATAAACATCAAATATTTGGACCTCTGTTCTCTGGTTAGTGGGTAATTCATGACTTGTTGTTTGGGTTTGTGGTAGACCCTCAAAAATTCAAGGAGCTTGCATAGATGGAGGAATACATCATTAATTTTTGAAAATAGTATTCATCTGTATATGTTTCTACACAGGCCTCAGAAAGAGACAGTTTCACCATTCCTTAGATGAAATTATCAGAATCTTTCACATAGAAATGTGCTGATGTCCTCGGCAACTTCCAGTGCTGCTGCACAAGGACAGGGCTATAGATTTTCCTAGAAGTGTGAAACAATTCACAAGCCTCGCTCGTTATTCATATGGACAGCACATTAATAACACGGGACCCCGAAATCTCGCCTTATCTGGGCTGGAGCCTAGCTAGAGGGATGAGAAGCTGACTCTGATTTAGAAAAACATTTCCCCACCCCTTTCTGAATTAAAAAAAAAAGAATTAATTAAAAGTGTTCTCATATCAGACAAGAACAGGTCTTTGAAAACACCTGAGCTTTGTAGGAAATTTTCTTGTTCATGAATTTGGAATTATTGAAGCAAGTACATTCCATCTACAAAACTGACAAGGATTTGGGGTATGCTGTAGAATGATCACACACACACACACACACACACACACACACATACACACACACACACACTCACACACACATATATCATACACACTGTGACAGACATTTGTGCAGAGAATTTTATACCTCCCAAGTGGATATAAAGACGGGTTTATAATGGGACTTACTGTATTTAGGTCTATGTACATATACTAAATATACTTCATATATAGTTTTCCCACTGAAATTACATCAAAATCCTTAGAAGTTTTCTTAGGTGATATGCATTAACGTAATCCTGTTGAGGAAATGCAGGGAATTATGTGTCCCAGACTGTTGCTAAATAAAGTCACGAGAGATATAATGCAGGTAATTTGTATTGTGTTCCCCAAATATCCAGTTTCATTACAAAATTTTCTGTTTATCTTCTTCCCTTTTAGTTAACCAATTAAAGAGAAGTGGTGGTTAACTAACTGAGTTTGTAAGTGGTTTAATTTATATGCAGTTTTCCCCTCTTCCTTCCTTAATACTGGGTATTACCAAACTTTTTATCTCTGCCTATTTGATTGATGAAACTTTGCATTTTAGTGTTTAATTTACATTTCTTCAATTGACTGATATTGAACATTTTTTCATGTCAACAGACATTCTTTCACTGAAAGAGTGAACTATTTAGAATATTTCTTTATACTTAAAAAATACATGTTCAGACTGTTTTATATAAAATAACACTATTTTGATTTATCAACTTCTATGTGTGCACATCTATAGGCCTGCATGTACATAGATGTTTTCTGTAAGGAAGCACAGAAATATGGTACACTTGTTCCTTCCGGCAATAAAGATATGAGAGCGGTGGTGGGAGAGGGGAGAAGAGGCAGGACTACTGTTATTTTTATCCTTTCTTTGCTATTTTTGTATACATACATTTCTTACTTATACCAGGTTATGTATATTATTTTCATACATAACAGAAAATTTTTCCCCAAAATATTAATTTGCTATATTAACTTGAGAATAGTAGGGAAACAACTCTAGGAGCCAGAAGCCATACATTCCAATGTCTCCAGGGATCAGGCAGGTAACATCAGTGTGCCAGAGCCAAGTGTGACAATAGGGGGTCCTGAGGCCTGTGGGAGACTGGACTGTCCCATCCAAAGGCATACATGGTCGATTTTTCCATCACACTGCTGACCTATAGAACAGGCCAAAGGGTGGTTTCTGCCAGTGGCCTGTCAGAATTCCTGCTCTCTTTAGTATGAGAAGGGACAAATACAGAGACAGACCTTTCACTAGACGTATAAAAGGCCTTGTCAGTTCCTGTACATCCTCCTCTCATCCTCTCACTAATGCAGGTTGGATCCCTCAAACACCCAGGCAGTGCTAGGTGCCAAGTAGGGGAGCAAAAGAATATTATATATAATTCAGAAATTATGCCTGAAACTGCCACTGTTTTACTGATGATGTGATAGGAGACCCTTTTCTAACAAGAACAATGGGAGCTCCTTTCAGAAATGCCTCCTGATAAAGCTAACTGAGCTTAGCATTCATCTATTAAACATGCTGGAGTCTTCCTTGAGAGAATAAGGTGCGTTTCAAACAAAGGCATAATAATGGGACCACAGACCACTCACTGCTGTGCCTCTGTCCCTGAGTCACCACAGCAATTCATTATCTTGGTATTTCACTGTGAGGGGACAAATAACAAATGGTGGAACCAAAATAGGTCATCTTTCCTGTTCCCTAAAACAGTTAACGTTTACGAATAAAAATAAGTGCTTAAGCTTTTTCATATTATGTTTGCTCTGGAAAGTTTCTAGATGATTTCTAAACCGTTGTTGTGCCTGACATGTCACGAAGATATTGTAAATCATGTTACTACTAGAACCCATAATGCCGTGTTTGGTCAGCCAGTCTTAAGAAAAGCACTGGGCTATTGGCATAGGAATTATCAGTCAGTCTCAGAAGATCTAAATAAAATTCCTAGAAATGAAAACAAAAATATAGTTTATCTGCATCATCTATACCAGCATGGCCCAAAGTCCACTTCACAGATCATTGGATCTGCAGGACATGAATAAATATTACATTGGAAAAGCCTCTATGGTTAAAAATGTTTGAGAAATACTGCACTAAAGTTCAACAAGTTTGTTTTCTTTTCTTTTTTAAATTAGCTTCAGGTGTACAACACAGTGCAATAGTTATACTTTTAACCCCTCAAAGTGACAAACCCCCTCCCCCAATTCTCCACCGCACTCCTTCCCCCCATATCATAATATCTATTACAATTCCTTTGACTACCTTCCACCGTATAATCCACATCCCGTGACTATCTATATATTTAATTACAGTTGGCATACAAAATTATACAACATCAATTTCAGGTACACAGTGCAGTGATCAAGCCTCTACTCCATCCATGAAGTGGTCTCCCTAACAAGACATCTGACCATCTGACACACCACAAAATTTTTACAACATTATTATATTCCCCAAATTGTCCTTCATATCCCTGTGGCAATACTGTAGTTACCTATTGATGCTGTCTAATCCCTTCCCCTTCTCCCTCATCCCCAACCCCTTCCCAATTAGCAACCCTGTTTTTCCTCTATATCTATGAGACTGTTTCTGTTTCTTTTGCTCATTCATTCAGTTTTTCAAATTTCACATAAAAGTGAGATCATGTGGTATTTGTCTTTCTCCGACTGACTTATTTCACTTAACATAATAGTCTCTAAGTCCATCCATATCGTTGCAAATGGTACGATTTCATTTTTTGTTATAGCGGAGTAATACTCCATTGTATAAATGTACCACAGTTTCTTAATCTAGTCATCTACCGATGGGCATTTTCGTTGTTTCCAAGTCTTGGCTATTGTAAATAGTGCTGCAATAAACATAGGGGTGCATATGTTTTTTCGAATTAGCATCTTGGGTTCCTCTGGGTAGATACCCAAGAGTGGAATTATTAGGTCATACGGCAGTTCCATTTCCAGTTTTTTGAGATACTTCCATACTGATTTCCATAATGGCTGCACCAATCTGCAGTCCCACCAACAGTGCCCCAGGGTTCCCTTTTTTTCTCCACAACCTCGCCAGCACTTGTTGTTTGTTGATTTGTTGATGATAGCCATACTGACCGGAGTGAGGTGGTATCTCATTGTGGTATTTATTTGCATTTTTCTGATGATTAGCGAGGTTGCACATTTTTTCATATGCCTATTGGGCATCTGTATGTCCTCTTTAGAGAAATGCCTCCTCATATCCTCTGCCCATTTTTTAATTGGGTTGTTTGTTTTTTTTGGTGTTGAGTTTCATGAGTGTTTTATAAATGTTGGATATCAATTCCTTATCAGATATATCATTGGCAAATATCTTCTCCCATTCAGCAGGCTGCCTTTTTGTTTTATTGATGACTTCTTTTGCTGTCAAAAAACTTAAGTTGGATGTAATTCCACATGTTCACTTTTTCTTTTATTTCCCTTGCCTGAGGGGATATATAAGTAAAAATATTACTCAGGGTAATGTCTGCAAACTTACTCCCTGTGTTTTCTTCTAGGAGTTTTATGGTTTCAGGTCTTACATTTAAGTCTTTAATCCATTTTGAGTTTGTTCTCATATATGGTGTAAGTAGGTGCACCATTTTCATTTTTTTGCACGTATCAGTCCAATTTTTCCAGCACCATTTATTAAATAGACTATATTTACTCCAATGTAAATTCTTGCTTCCATTGTTGTAGATTAAATGACGGTATATGGACGGGTTTATTCCTGGGCTCTCTATTCTATTCCATTGGTCTATGTGTCTGTTTTTATGCTAGTTCCATACTGTTTTGATTACGGTAGCCTTGTAGTATGTTTTGATGTCAGGTAGTGTGATGCCTCCCACTTTGTTCTTATTTCTCAGGATTGCCGTGGCTATTTGGGTTTTTTTGTGGTTCCATATAAATTTTAGGATTCTATGTTCTATTACCGAGAAAAATGTCCTTGGTAGTTTGGTTGGAATTGCATTGAATCTATATATTGCCTTAGGTAGTATTGCCATTTTCACTATATTAATTCTTCCTATCCATTAGCTGGTATGTATTTCCATTTATTTGTATCTTCTTTGATTTCTCTCTTCAGTGTCTCATAGTTTTCTGAGTACAGGTCTTTTACTTCTTTAGTTAAATTGATTCCTAGATATTTTATTGTTTTTGAAGCAATTGTAAAAGGGATTGATTTTCTGATTTCTTCTTCTGATATTTTATTATTGGTGTATACAAATGCAACTGATTTCTGAATATTATTTTTTTATCCTGCTACCTTACCAAATTGGTTTATCAGTTTTAACAGTTTTTTGGTGGAGTCTTTGGGATTCTGTACATATAGTATCACATCATCTGCATATAATGACAATTTTACTTTCTCTTTTCCAATTTGGATGCCTTTTATTTCATTATCTTGCCTGATTGCTGTGGCTAGAACTTCCAGAACTATGTTAAATAGAAGTGGTAAAAGTGGGCAGCCTTGTCTTGTTCCTGATCTTAAGGGGAAGCTTTTAGCCTTTCTCCATGGAGTACAATGTTTGCTGTGGGCTTATCATATATGGCCTTTATTATGTTGAGATATGATCCCACGATTCCCACTTTGCTAAGATTTTTTATCGTAAATGGGTGCTGGATTTTGTCAAATGCATTTTCTGCATCTATTGATATGATCATATGATTTTTATTTTTCATTTTGTTAATGTGATGTATTACGTTAATTGATTTGTGGATATTGAACCAACCTTGCATACCAGGAATGAATCCCACTTGATCATGGTGTATGATCTTTTCAATGTGATGCTGAACTCGGGTTGCTAGTATTTTGTAGAGAATTTTTGCATCTATGTTCATTAGGGGTATCGGCCTGTAGTTTTCCTTTTTTGTAATATCTTTGTCTGACTTTGGAGTCAGGGTGATAATGGCTTCATAGAAAGAGTTTGGGAGCTTTCCCTCCTTCTGTATTTTTTGGAATAGTTTGAGGAGAATAGGTATTAATTCTTTTTTTTAATATTTTGCAAAATTCACCTGTGAAGCCATCTCGTCCAGGGCTTTTGTTTGTTGGAAGATTGTTGATTACTGATTCAATTTCTTTGGCAATAATCAGTCTGTTCAGAGTTTCTGTTTCTTTTCGGTTTAGACTTGGTAGATTGTATGCTTCTAGAAATTTATCCATTTCTTCCAGATTGTCGAATTTCTTATCATATAGTTGCTCATACTATTTTCTTAAAATTTTCTGTATTTCTGTGGTATCTGTTGTCACTTCTCTTTCATTTATGATTTTATTAATTCGAGTCCTCTCTTTCTTTTTCTTGGTGAGTCTGGCTCAGGGTTTGTCGATTTTGTTTATCTTTTCAAAAAACCAACTCTTCGTTTCATTGATCTTTTGTATTCTTTTTTGTTCTCTGTTTCATTTACTTCTGCTCTGGTCTTTATTATTTCCTTTCTTATACTCCCTTTAGGCTTGTTTTGCTGTTCTTTTTTGAGTTACCTTAGGTGTAAAGATAGTCTGTTGATTTGAGATTTTTCTTCCTTCTTTAGGTAGGCTTGCACTGCTATGAACTTCCCTCTTAGGACTGCTTTTGCTGCATCCCAGAGGTTTTGGGTCTTGCTGTTTTCGTGTTTGTTTGTCTCGAGGTATCTTTTGGTTTCCTCCTTGATCTCAGTTTTGACCCACTCACTATTTAGTAGCATGTTATTTAGCCTCCATGTATTTGTAAGCTCTCCAGATTTCTTCTCATAATTGATTTCTAGTTTCATAGCCTTGTGGTGAGAGAAGACACTTGATATGATTTCAATCTTCTTAAATTTGTTGAGACTTGTTTTGTGGCCTAACATGTGGTCTGTCTTGGAAAATGTTCCATGTGCACTTGAGAAGAATGTATACTCTGTAGCTTTGGGGTGAAATGCTCTAAAAATATCAACTAAATCCAGCTGGTCTACAATGTCATTTAAGGCCACTATGTCTGTGTTGATTTTCTGTCTGGAGGATCTGTCCATTGGTGACTATGGGGTGTTGAGTCCCCTACTATGATAGTGTTACTGTTGATCTCCGTCTTTATGTCTGTCAAAATCTGTTTTATGTATTTAGGAGCTCCTATATTGGGTGCATAGATGTTTACTACGGTTATGTCCTCTTGTTGAATCGATCCCTTTATTATTATGTAGTGCCCTTCCTTGTCTCTTATTGCAGTCTTCATTTTAAAGTCTATTTTGTCTGAAATTAGTATTGCTACTCCAGCTTTTTTCTCATTTCCATTTGCATGAAATATCTTATTCCATCCCTTTACTTTCAGTCTGTGTGTGTCTTTTGATCTGAGATGAGTCTCTTGTAGACAGCATATGCATGGGGCCTGTTTTATTATCCACTCAGCCACTCTGTGTCTTTTGATTGGAGCATTTAGCCCATTCACATTTAAAGTGATTACTGATAGGTGTATATTGATTGCCATTTTGTAATTTGTATTTCTTGTCTTCCTGGGTTAGCATCTTTTCCCCTTTCTTCTGTTTAAAAAAGCCCTTTTAAAATGTCCTGCAATGCTGGATTGGTGGTAATGAACTCCTTAAGCTTATTCTTTTCTGAGAAGCTCTTTATCTCTCCTTCAATTTTAAGTGATAGCCATGCTGGGTAGAGCAATCTTGGTTGTACACCTTTATTTTGTGTCCCTTTGAAATATCTCCTGCCACTCCCTTCTGGCCTGCAGGGTTTCTGAAGAAAAGTCAGCTGTTAGTCTTATAGGAGTTCCTTTGTATGTAACCTGCTGTCTTTCTCTTGCTGCTTTTAGGATTCTGTCTTTCTCTTTAAGCTTTGCCATTTGAACTATGATGCGTCTTGGTGTGGGCCTGTCCGGATTCAGCCTGTTTGGAACTCTCTGTACATTCTGGGCTTGTATGTCGATTTCCTTCAACAGGGTAGGGAAGTTTTCAGTCATTATTTCTTTAAATACATTCTCAATCCCTTGCTTCTTCTCTTCTCCTTCTCGTATTCCTATGATTTGAAGGTGGTTGTGTTTAATGTTGTCCCAGAGGTCTCAAACTATTTTCATTCTTTTTTATTCTTTTTTCTTTTCGTTGTTCCAGCAGGGTGATGTCTGCATTTTGTCTTCTAATTCGCTGATCCGCTCCTCTGCTTCATCTGTTGTACTGGTGATTCTTTCCAGTGTATTATTCATTTCAGTTATTGTATTCCTTAGTTCTAACTGGTTGTTTTTATGGTTTCCATTCTTTATGTCCTCGCTAAGTTCCTTAAACATTCTTATCATCAGTGTTCTAAACTCTGTCTCTGAAAGTTTGGATACCTCTATTTCATTTAGTTCCATTTCTAAAGTTTTCTTCTGATCTTCTACTTGGGACATGTTTTCTTGTTGTTTTTTTTTCATTCTTCCTGTCGTTCTGTGAATGCTTCAATGTATTAGATAGATCACCTAGAAGGAAGAGAGAAGAAAAGAAAAAAAAATGTGGGGTCTCTCTGTCCTCTTTAATCTGCAGACCACTTGCTCAGCAATAGAGAGTCTCTGGGCGACTCAGCACCAGCTGTTGGGGGGGAACAGCTTAACGTGTTACGTGCTGGCTTTCTCAGGCTTGCAGTGAGCTTTCCACAATTAGCTGCTGTGTGCTCTGGAACCGTGCTCACTACCAAAAGAAAAAAATATTCACAGGTTGTTGCAGGTTCTCTGCTACTGCAAAAAAACCCTCTGTGGCCTGCGTAGATGTGGGCCAGGCACCGGGGGCTCAGGGTGTCTCTGGCAACACAGCTCTAGGAGGGTGGGGCAGGCCTCCAAGGCACCACTTGATGTGGGCAGTGGCCCCCAGCAAGTCAGAGCAGCATGCACTCTGCACCAGCAATCAGTCCACACAAACTCGCCAGGAAAGCCTCGATCGGATCACGCAGGTGCACAGCTCCCTGCCCAACACTCTAAGGAAAACTCCTCGTCTCAGCTGTCCCAATCAACTGCCCACAGATCAGGCTAAGCAGCCCAACGGCCAATCCCCAGCCTTGCAACTCTGCACAAACAGTGCCGACAGCGAGCACCTAAGGCTGCTCGTGCACTCCTGAGTCTCAGTGAACAGACTGATGCAGCTGGAGAGCACCTGCTCTGCGTTCCCCTGGCTACGCAGCACAAGCAGGGTGGAAGGTGGAGATCCAAGGCGGCTTGCGCACTCCTGTGTCTCAGTGAGCAGCCTGATGGAGCCAGAGGGCACCGGCCTGACGTTACCCTTGAAATGCAGCACAAGCAGGGTGGAGGGTGGGGATCCAAGGTGGCTTGAGCACTCCTGCATCTCAATGAGCCACCTGATGGAGCCGGATGGCACCTGCCCAGCGATTCCCTGGCAATGCAGCACAAGCAGGGCGGATTGTGGCAATCCAAGGCCACATGTGCACGCATGCACGCACTCCTGTGCCAAGTTCACCAGACCAACAGGATCCTGGATCTGACCCTCTGTGCGAGGGCCCAACCCTGAAAAATGGTGCCCTCCTGTACACTGCTCATGTGCAAGCTCCACACCAGGGGAACAATGGTCCCCAAACGTCCAGCTTCTGCATCAAAAGTGCTCAGTTCAGTCCTTCCCTACAGGCTCCTGGTCCCAGCTCACACAGCTACTCACTTCAACAGGAACCCCGTGAGTGCTCACTGGCAAGCGAACCTGTGCACCAGCACCACTGGATCTCCAGCTGCCCTCAGCCTCACCAAGCCGAGTAAAGAGAGTCCTCACTAATTTCTACTGCCCGTTATCATAAAATTCTTCTTCCTGGCAAAGTAACTCTGGGCTAGTGAGTTCGGTGTGGGGCCGGAGGGTCTCTCCCCCAACCGGAGAAGCCTCCCTACAGCTGGGGCATCCCTCACGGGGCTCGCCCTCTCTCGTCTGCGCCCCTCCTACCAGATTTGATGTGGCCTCCTCTTTAGGTCCTTCATTTAGAGGTTCTGTTCATCTAGTGTTCAGGGGATTTCCGAGGTTAAATGTTGTATAAATTATTTGTAATTTTGATGTGATCCTGGGAGGCAGTTTGGAAAACGTCAGTCTAATCCGCCATCTTACTGGAACCCCCAACAAGTTTCTTGTCTGTAGAAATTCTCACATCCTTATATATATATCATGTTTTGGAAGGCTGAGAATGGGCTGTTATACGCAGTATTTCTCAGACATATTTCATGGTCTTCTACGGAAAGCTGTTGCTGAATTTCATGTTTCCTTCCATTCTCAGGCCTTCCTCTGACACCTGTCTTTAGGGTCTTTGATGGTATTTGGTCAAGAAATTTTTATCATATTTTCCAAAGGAGGAATCCAATGTTTGCAAAGGTTCTGGAATCTCATATAATGCCACTTGTGAAAAAAATGTAGCCTCAATCTACTAAATAAATTTTATTTAGTTGAAATTAGTTATACACTGTGAGACTGAACACCAACAGTTGCTTGAAAAAAAACGAATGAGGCACTTTATGGATTTTAGTATTCCTCCTAAGCATCTATTCACCTAGTTCTCTCTTTTATTACCCTTTTTCTAAATGAGCTCTCCTTCCCACGTCCCTCTGTTTTACTGTATGTCTTCCTGGGTGTGAATCTTATGTCTTTCCTTCTGACCCTTTTGCTCTTATCTTGAAGGCCAAGTATGATGAGCAAGCAGAAATGTGTCTCGATATATTGTGGGGTTTTTCTTCAGAGAAATAGCCAGGAGTATGATGAATCATTCATTATATTAACTGTACACTAATACTTAAAAACAAAAAAATCTGAGGTTTCCATAACTGTGAACATTAGAAAGTTCTGTGATATAAGCTGTACTTTTCTAGCTGCTACCTCTGGCTAGTAATCCAGTATAAGAAGACAGAAACACCAGGTAAAGTTTGCAGGCAATCAAGAGTTGTTGAAATGGTCATCATTTACAATAAATGAGAAACAAAAGCCTATGAACTTATAATATTTTTCTTCATCAGATCGATACTAAAATCCACACTGAATGAAAAGTCCTCCTCTACTAACCAATAGTTGTAATGATGTTTTTTTATATATTTGTCTCCATTAGAAATAGGCATAAATTAAATGAGAATAAAATCCTAACTAGGGAAAACTGAATGAAAATTTCCTCATAAAATAGTTACTTTATGCCCCTGTACCTTAAAAATGAAGCTGCAATCATTCTATAAAACTGAAACCATTATTCACAAAAATGCTACAATTACTCAATGACAATGACCTTAGCAAGGGCAATCAATCAACCATCTCTAAGACACAGAAAGGGAAGGGGCAGGTATTGCCAAAAGTACTGGATGTTTCTGAAATTATCCACATGGTTAGGCTTCCTTTTCTCACCCAGATATTTTGGCATCTTACAAGAAAGCCTTTGGAATATAACATGTATTATGTTATATTCTGGTTTGCCTATGATTGATCATTGGAGACCCTGGAGTCAGATAGCTCAGGCTGATCTTCTGGCTCTGCCAGTACTAGTTGCACACTTTTGAGCAAGTCTCCAAATCTCTGTGTCTCAGTTTCCTGATGGGTAAAATAGAAATAATAGAAGGATATGTCTTTTGGGGTTGGAGTTATAATTAAATGAATGTACAGACTTCAAGGACTTGGAAAAGTGGTACATGGTAAGCCTTCAAGAAAATGTTAAATCAAAATGGATCAAAGACCAAAACTTAGGACCTGAAACAATGAATTGCATACACGAAAGCATAGGACCCTGGGTGTAGAGAGGATTTTAAAACTTTAACCTCAAAAACAAGGGAAGTAGACTTCTGGTAAGATGGTAGAATAGACGGACGAATTCCAAACTGCCTCCCAGGATCACATCAAAATTACAAATAATTTATACAACATTTAACCTCGGAAATCCCCTGAACACTAGATGAACAGAACCTCTAAATGAAGGACCTAAAGAGGAGGCCACATCAAATCTGGTAGGAGGGGCACAGACGAGAGAGGGCGAGCCCCGCGAGGGATGCCCCAGCTGTGGGGAGGCTTCTCCGGTTGGGGGAGAGACCCTCCGGCCCCACACCGAACTCACTAGCCCAGAGTTACTTTGCAAGGAAGAAGAATTTTATGATAACGGGCAGTAGAAATTAGTGAGGACTCTCTTTACTCGGTTTGGTGAGGCTGAGGGCAGCTGGAGATCCAGTGGTGCTGGTGCACAGGTTCGCTTGCCAGTGAGCACTCACGGGGTTCCTGTTGAAGTGAGTAGCTGTGTGAGCTGGGACCAGGAGCCTGTAGGGAAGGACTGAACTGAGCACTTTTGATGCAGAAGCTGGACGTTTGGGGACCATTGTTCCCCTGGTGTGGAGCTTGCACATGAGCAGTGTACAGGAGGGCACCATTTTTCAGGGTTGGGCCCTCGCACAGAGGGTCAGATCCAGGATCCTGTTGGTCTGGTGAACTTGGCACAGGAGTGCGTGCATGCGTGCACATGTGGCCTTGGATTGCCACAATCCGCCCTGCTTGTGCTGCATTGCCAGGGAATCGCTGGGCAGGTGCCATCCGGCTCCATCAGGTGGCTCATTGAGATGCAGGAGTGCTCAAGCCACCTTGGATCCCCACCCTCCACCCTGCTTGTGCTGCATTTCAAGGGTAACGTCAGGCCGGTGCCCTCTGGCTCCATCAGGCTGCTCACTGAGACACAGGAGTGCGCAAGCCGCCTTGGATCTCCACCTTCCACCCTGCTTGTGCTGCGTAGCCAGGGGAACGCAGAGCAGGTGCTCTCCAGCTGCATCAGTCTGTTCACTGAGACTCAGGAGTGCACGAGCAGCCTTAGGTGCTCGCTGTCGGCACTGTTTTGTGCAGAGTTGCAAGGCTGGGGATTGGCCGTTGGGCTGCTTAGCCTGATCTGTGGGCAGTTGATTGGGACAGCTGAGACGAGGAGTTTTCCTTAAAGTGTTGGGCAGGGAGCTGTGCACCTGCGTGATCCGATCGAGGCTTTCCTGGCGAGTTTGTGTGGACTGATTGCTGGTGCAGAGTGCATGCTGCTCTGACTTGCTGGGGGCCACTGCCCACATCAAGTGGTGCCTTGGAGGCCTGCCCCACCCTCCTAGAGCTGTGTTGCCAGAGACACCCTGAGCCCCCGGTGCCTGGCCCACATCTACGCAGGCCACAGAGGGTTTTTTTGCAGTAGCAGAGAACCTGCAACAACCTGTGAATATTTTTTTCTTTTGGTAGTGAGCACGGTTCCAGAGCACACAGCAGCTAATTGTGGAAAGCTCACTGCAAGACTGAGAAAGCCAGCACGTAACACGTTAAGCTGTTCCCCCCCAACAGCTGGTGCTGAGTCGCCCAGAGACTCTCTATTGCTGAGCAAGTGGTCTGCAGATTAAAGAGGACAGAGAGACCCCACATTTTTTTTTCTTTTCTTCTCTCTTCCTTCTAGGTGATCTATCTAATACATTGAAGCATTCACAGAACGACAGGAAGAATGAAAAAAAAACAACAAGAAAACATGTCCCAAGTAGAAGATCAGAAGAAAACTCTAGAAATGGAACTAAATGAAATAGAGGTATCCAAACTTTCAGAGACAGAGTTTAGAACACTGATGATAAGAATGTTTAAGGAACTTAGCGAGGACATAAAGAATGGAAACCATAAAAACAACCAGTTAGAACTAAGGAATACAATAACTGAAATGAATAATACACTCGAAAGAATCACCAGTACAACAGATGAAGCAGAGGAGCGGATCAGCGAATTAGAAGACAAAATGCAGACATCACCCTGCTGGAACAACGAAAAGAAAAAAGAATAAAAAAGAATGAAAATAGTTTGAGACCTCTGGGACAACATTAAACACAACCACCTTCAAATCATAGGAATACGAGAAGGAGAAGAGAAGAAGCAAGGGATTGAGAATGTATTTAAAGAAATAATGACTGAAAACTTCCCTACCCTGTTGAAGGAAATCGACATACAAGCCCAGAATGTACAGAGAGTTCCAAACAGGCTGAATCCGGACAGGCCCACACCAAGACGCATCATAGTTCAAATGGCAAAGCTTAAAGAGAAAGACAGAATCCTAAAAGCAGCAAGAGAAAGACAGCAGGTTACATACAAAGGAACTCCTATAAGACTAACAGCTGACTTTTCTTCAGAAACCCTGCAGGCCAGAAGGGAGTGGCAGGAGATATTTCAAAGGGACACAAAATAAAGGTGTACAACCAAGATTGCTCTACCCAGCATGGCTATCACTTAAAATTGAAGGAGAGATAAAGAGCTTCTCAGAAAAGAATAAGCTTAAGGAGTTCATTACCACCAATCCAGCATTGCAGGACATTTTAAAAGGGCTTTTTTAAACAGAAGAAAGGGGAAAAGATGCTAACCCAGGAAGACAAGAAATACAAATTACAAAATGGCAATCAATATACACCTATCAGTAATCACTTTAAATGTGAATGGGCTAAATGCTCCAATCAAAAGACACAGAGTGGCTGAGTGGATAATAAAACAGGCCCCATGCATATGCTGTCTACAAGAGACTCATCTCAGATCAAAAGACACACACAGACTGAAAGTAAAGGGATGGAATAAGATATTTCATGCAAATGGAAATGAGAAAAAAGCTGGAGTAGCAATACTAATTTCAGACAAAATAGACTTTAAAATGAAGACTGCAATAAGAGACAAGGAAGGGCACTACATAATAATAAAGGGATCGATTCAACAAGAGGACATAACCGTAGTAAACATCTATGCACCCAATATAGGAGCTCCTAAATACATAAAACAGATTTTGACAGACATAAAGACGGAGATCAACAGTAACACTATCATAGTAGGGGACTCAACACCCCATAGTCACCAATGGACAGATCCTCCAGACAGAAAATCAACACAGACATAGTGGCCTTAAATGACATTGTAGACCAGCTGGATTTAGTTGATATTTTTAGAGCATTTCACCCCAAAGCTACAGAGTATACATTCTTCTCAAGTGCACATGGAACATTTTCCAAGACAGACCACATGTTAGGCCACAAAACAAGTCTCAACAAATTTAAGAAGATTGAAATCATATCAAGTGTTTTCTCTCACCACAAGGCTATGAAACTAGAAATCAATTATGAGAAGAAATCTGGAGAGCTTACAAATACATGGAGGCTAAATAACATGCTACTAAATAGTGAGTGGGTCAAAACTGAGATCAAGGAGGAAACCAAAAGATACCTCGAGACAAACAAACACGAAAACAGCAAGACCCAAAACCTCTGGGATGCAGCAAAAGCAGTCCTAAGAGGGAAGTTCATAGCAGTGCAAGCCTACCTAAAGAAGGAAGAAAAATCTCAAATCAACAGACTATCTTTACACCTAAGGTAACTCAAAAAAGAATAGCAAAACAAGCCTAAAGGGAGTATAAGAAAGGAAATAATAAAGACCAGAGCAGAAGTAAATGAAACAGAGAACAAAAAAGAATACAAAAGATCAATTAAACGAAGAGTTGGTTTTTTGAAAAGATAAACAAAATCGACAAACCCTGAGCCAGACTCACCAAGAAAAAGAAAGAGAGGACTCGAATTAATAAAATCATAAATGAAAGAGAAGTGACAACAGATACCACAGAAATACAGAAAATTTTAAGAAAATAGTATGAGCAACTATATGATAAGAAATTCGACAATCTGGAAGAAATGGATAAATTTCTAGAAGCATACAATCTACCAAGTCTAAACCGAAAAGAAACAGAAACTCTGAACAGACTGATTATTGCCAAAGAAATTGAATCAGTAATCAACAATCTTCCAACAAACAAAAGCCCTGGACGAGATGGCTTCACAGGTGAATTTTGCAAAATATTCAAAAAAAGAATTAATACCTATTCTCCTCAAACTATTCCAAAAAATACAGAAGGAGGGAAAGCTCCCAAACTCTTTCTATGAAGCCATTATCACCCTGACTCCAAAGTCAGACAAAGATATTACAAAAAAGGAAAACTACAGGCCGATACCCTAATGAACATAGATGCAAAAATTCTCTACAAAATACTAGCAACCCGAATTCAGCATCACATTGAAAAGATCATACACCATGATCAAGTGGGATTCATTCCTGGTATGCAAGGTTGGTTCAATATCCACAAATCAATTAACGTAATACATCACATTAACAAAATGAAAAATAAAAATCATATGATCATATCAATAGATGCAGAAAATGCATTTGACAAAATCCAGCACCCATTTACGATAAAAAATCTTAGCAAAGTGGGAATCGTGGGATCATATCTCAACATAATAAAGGCCATATATGATAAGCCCACAGCAAACATTGTACTCCATGGAGAAAGGCTAAAAGCTTCCCCTTAAGATCAGGAACAAGACAAGGCTGCCCACTTTTACCACTTCTATTTAACATAGTTCTGGAAGTTCTAGCCACAGCAATCAGGCAAGATAATGAAATAAAAGGCATCCAAATTGGAAAAGAGAAAGTAAAATTGTCATTATATGCAGATGATGTGATACTATATGTACAGAATCCCAAAGACTCCACCAAAAAACTGCTAAAACTGATAAACCAATTTGGTAAGGTAGCAGGATAAAAAATAATATTCAGAAATCAGTTGCATTTGTATACACCAATAATAAAATATCAGAAGAAGAAATCAGAAAATCAATCCCTTTTACAATTGCTTCAAAAACAATAAAATATCTAGGAATCAATTTAACTAAAGAAGTAAAAGACCTGTACTCAGAAAACTATGAGACACTGAAGAGAGAAATCAAAGAAGATACAAATAAATGGAAATACATACCAGCTAATGGATAGGAAGAATTAATATAGTGAAAATGGCAATACTACCTAAGGGAATATATAGATTCAATGCAATTCCAACCAAACTACCAAGGACATTTTTCTCGGTAATAGAACATAGAATCCTAAAATTTATATGGAACCACAAAAAAACCCAAATAGCCACGGCAATCCTGAGAAATAAGAACAAAGTGGGAGGCATCACACTACCTGACATCAAAACATACTACAAGGCTACCGTAATCAAAACAGTATGGAACTAGCATAAAAACAGACACATAGACCAATGGAATAGAATAGAGAGCCCAGGAATAAACCCGTCCATATACCGTCATTTAATCTACAACAATGGAAGCAAGAATTTACATTGGAGTAAATATAGTCTATTTAATAAATGGTGCTGGAAAAATTGGACTGATACGTGCAAAAAAATGAAAATGGCGCACCTACTTACACCATATATGAGAACAAACTCAAAATGGATTAAAGACTTAAATGTAAGACCTGAAACCATAAAACTCCTAGAAGAAAACACAGGGAGTAAGTTTGCAGACATTACCCTGAGTAATATTTTTACTTATATATCCCCTCAGGCAAGGGAAATAAAAGAAAAAGTGAACATGTGGAATTACATCCAACTTAAGTTTTTTGACAGCAAAAGAAGTCATCAATAAAACAAAAAGGCAGCCTGCTGAATGGGAGAAGATATTTGCCAATGATATATCTGATAAGGAATTGATATCCAACATTTATAAAACACTCATGAAACTCAACACCAAAAAAAACAAACAACCCAATTAAAAAATGGGCAGAGGATATGAGGAGGCATTTCTCTAAAGAGGACATACAGATGCCCAATAGGCATATGAAAAAATGTGCAACCTCGCTAATCATCAGAAAAATGCAAATAAATACCACAATGAGATACCACCTCACTCCGGTCAGTATGGCTATCATCAACAAATCAACAAACAAGTGCTGGCGAGGTTGTGGAGAAAAAAAGGGAACCCTGGGGCACTGTTGGTGGGACTGCAGATTGGTGCACCCATTATGGAAATCAGTATGGAAGTATCTCAAAAAACTGGAAATGGAACTGCCGTATGACCTAGTAATTCTACTCTTGAGTATCTACCCAGAGGAATGCAATACGCTAATTCGAAAAAACATATGCACCCCTATGTTTATTGCAGCACTATTTACAATAGCCAAGACTTGGAAACAACCAAAATGCCCATCAGTAGATGACTAGATTAAGAAACTGTGGTATATTTATACCATGGATTATGACTCCATTATAAAGAAGAATGAAATCATAACATTTGCAATGATATGGATGGACCTAGAGTCTATTAAATCAGTGAGAGAAAGACAAATACCATATGATCTCACTTATATGTGGAATCTGAAATACTGAATGATTGAGCAAAGTAAACAGAAACAGTCTCATAGATACAGAGGAAAAACAGGTTTGCTAGTTGGTAGGGGGATAGGGATGAGGGAGAAGTGGAAGGGATTAGACAGCATAAATAGGTCATTATAATATTGCCACAGGTATATGAAAGAGAGTTCAGGGAATATAATAATGTTGTAAATATTTTATGGGATGTCAGACGGTCTCATGTCTTGTTAGGGAGACTACTTCATGAATGGAGTAGAGGCTTGATCACTGCACTGTACACCTGAAACTGATGTTGTATAATATTGTATGCCAACTGTAATTGAATATATAGATAGTCACAGGATGTGGATTATACTGTGGAAGGGTGTCAAAGGAATTGTAATAGATAGTATGATATGAGGGGGAGGAGTGGGTTGGCGAATTGGGGATGGGGGGTTGTCACTTTGAGGGGTTAAAAGTATAACTATTGCATTGTGTTGTACACCTGGACCTAGTTTAAAGAAAGTGTTTATTTCACAATAAAAGAATAAACAAACAAACAAACAAAAATCAATATAATATTGGAAAAAAACCGAAGAAAGTAAAAGCAAAAATAAATGGATGGGACTATATCAAACTGAAAAGCTTCTGGACAGCAAAAGAAACCATCAACAAAACAAAGAGGCAACCAACTGAATGGGAGAAGAGATTTGCAAATAACACCTTCAATAAGCGGTTAATATCCAAAATATATAAGGATGTCATATGACTCAACAACAAAATTACAAAAATCTAATTAAAAAATGGTCAGAGGTTCTGAACAAACACTGCTACCAAGAAGACATACAAATGGCCAACAGACATATGAAAAAACATGTTCATCTTTACTACCTATTAGGGAAATGCAAATCCAAACCACAATGAGATATCACTTCACACCTGTTAGAATGGTTATTATGAACAAGACAAATAATAATAAGTATTGGAGAGGCTGTGGAGAAAAAGGAACCCTCATACACTGGTGGTGGGATGTAAATTAGTACAGCCACTATGAAAAACAGTATGGAGATTCCTCAAAAAATTAAGAAGAAAATTACCAAAAGATTATACAAAATACCAGCATTCCCGCTTCTGGGAATCTACCCAAAAGATCTGTAAACATTTACCCATAAAGATATATGTGCCCCTATGTTCATTGAAACATTCATGGTGGCTAAGACATGAAAACATCCAAAGTGTCCTTTGATAGATGATTGGCTAAGAAGATATGGTACATATATACAACAAAATATTACTCAGCCACAAGAAAAGATGAAATACTGCCATTTGAGACAACATGGATGGACCTTGAGATTATCATGCTAAGCAAAATTGGACAGAAAAAGCAAAGAACCATATGATTTTACTCATATGTGGGATATAAAACTGAAAGCAACAAATGAACAAGACAAAGAAAAATAAAAACTCATAAACACAGGCAACAGTTTGGCTACCAAAGGGTTAAGGGGGAGGGAAGTGGTAGAAGAGGTTCAAGGGGGTCAAATATATGGTGATGGAAGGAGAACTGACTCTGGGTGGTGAGCACACAATGTGATACATAGATAATGTATTATAGAATTGCACACTTGAAACCTATATAATTTTACTAACCAATGTCACCCCAATAAATTGAATAAAAAATTAAATTAAATTAAATTAAAAAAAGAATGTTAACCATAATTTTTATTATTGTTATTATTACTGTATTCCATTATTCTTAAAACTTTGATATTGATAATCATTTTATGCCATTACAGATCAACTAGAATGATAAAACATAATTTAACAAGCCCCCTAGATATTTATTTTTGTTTGTTTTATATCATCTTCTTGGAAAAATTCTTTCTTACATAGATAATTATGTTTTGAGTCATCATCTTTTGTTTATGAGTCCTTAAGTTTAGTCCCTGGAAACTACAACTGACTCTTAAACAAGAGTTTGAACTGCACAGGTCCACTTATATGTGGATTTTTTTTTTCAATAAATATATATAGTTGGCCCTTTCTATCCACAGGTTTTGCATCTGTGATTTCAACCAAACACAGATCAAAAGGAGTATTTTTGTATTCCCAGCCACGGTTTCCAATACTGGATAGAAAATACTGTTTTCGGGGCCAACCGAGTGACTCATTGATTAAGAGTTGCTTGGGGAGAGAGGGGGCAAGATGGCGGTTGTGAGAAGGGCTCCCTGAAATCTCCCCTGGAAATATCCACAATTTGAGCTTCCAATACACGTCAAAGAGATGTCTACTAATCACACAGAGCAACTAAGAGTTTCACACAACGATTGCTGGAAGGTGGGCAGGCCGGGTGAGTAGGGGAAGAAGGCAGCGAGAGGCGTGAGGTGCAGCCTGCACCTGTGGCTGTGGAGGCACGGTGAGTGTTGCCCCGGCTCGCTCCCTGCAGCCCGTGGCCCACCTAGAGTACAGCAAGAGCGCATTGGTTTGCAGTCTGAGGCAGAAGCCTCAGGCCGGGCAAGTGCAGGAGGAAAGAGAGGAGACGACTGTGCAGAGGTACAAGCTGCACCTGCGGCTCACCGGGTCCCCAGGAAGCAGGGTGCAGAGCCCCGCAGTGACAGGGCAAGATCAATCCCCGCACCCACCTGGTTCAGGGATTAGTCTCTGTGCCCACCAGATCCCGCAGAGCGCAGGCTCTGAGGCAGAAGCCTTAAACCCGGGAGCAGGGGAAAAAAGAAGACTCGCGCTTGGAGACGCAGTGCACGCAGGGTGGAAACCTAGGTCTCCGAGAGAAGCAGCGGGGATCTGAGCTGAGCGACAGGGGGCGCGCAGTCTCCTAAACCCCAGCAGTCTCTTCGGGAGAGTAGCAGCAGCACCACGCGGGTGCGCGCCGGCTCTGAGGCAGAAGCCTGAAACCAGGCGAGCAGGGGAAAAAAGAATACTCTAGTGCGGAGAAACAGCATGCGCTGGGCGGAGACACAGGTCCCCCAGAGATGGAGCAGGGATCTTAGCTGCGTGGCAAGGTGTGCGCAGTCCCCTAAATCCCGGCAGACCCTTTGGGAGAGCAGCAAGAACTCCGCTGGAGCATAAGAGGCAAAGGCCTTAGCTTAAAACAGTGCTGGAATTGTGTCTTCTTTTTTTTTTTTTTCCTTTTTCTACACTTGAACAGAAAGAAAAACAAAACAAAACAAAAAAACAACAATAACCCACCCACTCCCACAAACTTTGGCCCCCGCCAAGACAGAGTCTTAAACTGACTCCTGAATGCAGCAGTAGGGGCGGACTACAGAGGTATTCCTACCTGCGGGGGTGAGGGGTTGAGAATTTCTGCCCCAGTAAAGGCTGCAAAGTGAGACTACCTACCCCACCCCCACCTTTATACAAGGCTTGGGAGGCAGGGCAGGTTCACCTGCTGAGGCACTAATTAACAGATTCTTAGCAGCTGGCTTTTGGTAGTGAGGAATTCTTTAATTCTCCGCAACTGTCAACAGAAAGGGTGCCCAAAGACACTCATTGAGCCTTTGGGGGTGCAGCCTGCCTTGGGACAGGCGAAAGCAAAATGGCAGTGACTTTGTAAAAACCACCAATCACACGTCACAACCACACTCAAGTACAGCAAACCTGCAGTGCCAGGATCAAGCTAGGCATCAGGTGGCCTACTCTGTTTCTACAAGATGCACAGGAATTCTTGTACAGCAGAGGACAAACTGAAAAGAGCTTGGTGGACTTTAGCAAAGACCAGCACGGGTATTTTTGTTTTGTTTTGTTTTCCCTTTATTGGTTGCTTATCTTGGTTGTTTTTGGTTTATATTTCTATTTCATTTTTATCATTTTGTAGTTTTTAATATAGGCATATATATAGGGGTATATAGGTGAATAAATGTGCATATATATGGGTGTGTAGACATATATATATATATATATATATATATATATATATATATATATATATATATATATATATATGGGTTTTTTTTTCTTTCTTTCCTTTTTCTCTTTTCCCCAACCCTCACTTTCTCCCTTCTTTTATTCATTCTTCTCACTGCTATACTTTTCCTCCTTTCCTTTCTTCTGCCAATTTTTGTTTTATTCTAACTTTTTTTAAAATTTTTTAATTGTTAAATTTTCTTATTTGGTATAGCTATTCGGTTTCTCATGTTTATTCTATTTTTTTATTTTATGATATTATATTTTATTTTGTTTCCTCTTCTGTTATTATTGTGTGAGTGGTTATTGTTTTGTTTCTGTTTGTTTTATTCTTTAGTATGTCTGATATTTCTGTACAAGTTGACTGTAGATTGATGGTTGGTGTTTTTTACATGTCTGAGCATTTGGTTTCCTTAGTGGCTGTGGAGGTTGTTCTCATTGATCTGTTATGCTCTAAAATCACTCTGCAGCATTGGGTCCAAACAAACACACACAAGAATCATCATACCCGGAGGCCAACTTTAGATAAAACCAGAGCATTTCTGGGTTTGACATACAAGAGTCACACCCAAAAGGAAGTTGGTACAGGTACTAGGGCCCAAAGGGTCCAAGTTTCATCAGAGGGGTCAATCCTCTCACAGCAGCTCATATACTGCAGACACTGCTGATACTCACAACTAATCAGTCTGGGAGTCAATCCCACCTACTGACAAGCCAAAAGTAATCAAAACTAAAACTTCAACAGGTGAGGACTCACAACACAAGGAACACCTCAGATACACACACAGGAGAAGAGGGAGACATTAATTCAAAGGTAAAGGACACACACTGTATAAGTTTACCCAGAAAAGACTGAGAAACCTGGAGGATCTATCTGTTATATTGAAGCAAACACAAAGAGTAAGCCAGAATGGGGAGACAAAGAAACACAACCCAAATAAAATAACAGAAGAAACTTCCTGAATCGTGGAACTAGAGGAAATAGAGGTAAAAAACCTATCGGAGACAGAATTCAGAACACTGATTGTTAGAATGTTCAAGGAAATTAATAAAAATATCAAGAAGGATAGAGAAATCATGAAAAGCAACCAACTAGACTTAAGAACACAATTACTGAATTAAATAACAAACTTGATGGAATCACTAGCAGATTGGATGAAGCAGAAAATCGAATCAGTGACTTAGAAGACAAGATAGCAGAGATCACCCATGAGGAACAACAAAAAGAAAAAAGAATGAAAAACATGGAAAATAGTTTAAGAGAGCTGGGGAACAACATCAAACGCAATTACTCACGGATCATGGAATACCAGAAAGAGAAGAGAGCAAGCAAGGGATTGAGAACATATTTGAAGTAATAATGTCTGAAAACTACCCTAACCTGGCAAAGGACATTGAAATACAAGCCCAGGAAGTCCAGAGTTTTCCAACCAGGATGATCCCAAACAGGCCAACACCAAGACAGATTATAGTGAAAATGGCAAGGGTTAAGGACAAAGACAGAATCCGTAAAACAGCAAGGGAAAGGCAGCAAGTTACTTACAACGGTACCCCCATAAGATTATCAGCCGACTTTTCTACAGAAACTCTGCAGGCCAGAAGGGAGTGGCATTTTCAAAGTGATGAAAAATAAAGGCTTACAACTGAGATTGTTATATCCTTCAAGGTTATCATTTAAAATTGAAGGCGAGATAAAGAGCTTTCCAGAAAAGAATAAGTTAAGGGAATTCATTACCACAAGCCAGATTTGCAGGAAATGTTAAAAGGGATTTTTTAAGTAGAAGAGAAAAACAACCTAACTAAGAAAGAATAAGAACACAAATAACAAAATGGCAATAAATACACACCTATCAATAATCACATTAAATGTAAATGGATTAAATGCTGCAATAAAAAGACATAGGGTGGCTGAATGGATAAGAAAGCAAGACCCCAGCCTATGCTGTATACAAGAGACTCACCTCCGATCAAAAGACTCATTCAGGCTGAAAGTACAGGGATGGAGTAAAATATTTCACGCAAATGGAACTGAGAAAAAAGCTGGAGTAACGATACTTATATCAGATAAAATGGATTTAAATTGAAGAATATAACAAAGGACAGAAAAGGACACTTCATAGTAATGAAGGGATCAATCCAACAAGAGGACATAACCCTAGTAAACATCTATGCACCTAACATAGGAGCTCCTAAATATATAAAACAGATATTATAAGACATAAAGACAGAGATCAACAGTAACACTATCATAGTAGGGGACTTCAACACCCTGCTGTCACCAATGGACAGATTCTCCAGACAGAAAATCAATGCGGAAACAGCGACCTTAAATGACACATTAGAACAGCTGGGTTTAATTGATATATTCAGAGCATTTCACCCCAAAGCTACAGAATATACATTCTTTTCAAGTGCACATGGAACATTTTCTAAGATAGACCATGTGTTAGGTCACAAAACAAGTCTCAATAAATTTAAGAAGATTGAAATCATTTCAAGTGTATTCTCTGACCACAATGCTATGAAACTAGAAATCAATTATAAGAAGAAATCCGGGAAGCTGACAAATAAAGGGAGGCTAAACAATATGCTACTAAATAGTGAGTGGGTCACAAATGAGATCAAGGAGGAAATCAGAAGATACCTCGAGACAAACGAAAATGGAAACACCACGACCCAAAATCTCTGGGATGCTGTGAACGCAGTCCTAAGAGGGAAGTTCATAGCAGTGCAGGCCTACCGAAAGAAGGAAGGAAAATCTAAAATCAACAGGTTATCTTTACACCTAAGGGAACTGGAAAAAGAACAGCAAAAGAGGCCCAAGGGGAGTACAAGAAAGGAGATAATAATGACCAGAGCAGAAATAAACAATATAGAGAACAGAAAAACAATACAAAAGATCAATAAAACCAAGAGCTGTTTTTTTGAGAAGATAAACAAAATTGACAAACCTCTAGCCAGGCTAATCAAAGAAAAGAGAGAGGACTCAAATTAGTAAAATCAGGAACGAAAGAGGTGAAATGACTATAGACATCACAGAAATACAAAATATTCTAAGAAATTAATATGAGCAACTATATGCCAACAAATTTGACAATCTGGAAGAAATGGATAATTTTCTAGAAGCATACAACCTTCCAAAGCTAACTGAAAAAGAAACAGAAAATCTAAATACCCTGATTACTATAAAGGAAATTGAATCAGTAATTGACAGGCTCCCCCCAAAAAAAAGCCCTGGACCAGATGGCTTCACAAGTGAATTTTATCAAACATTCAAAAAAGAACTATCACCTATTCTTCTCAAACTATTCCAAAAAATCCAGAAGGAGGGAAGGCTCCCAAACTCCTTTTATGAAGCCACTATCACCCTGATTCCAAAACCAGATAAAGACAGCACAAAAAAGGAAAACTACAGGCCAATCTCCCTGATGAATATAGATGCAAAAATTCTCAATAAAATATTAGCAAACAGAATTCAGCAATATATTAAGAAGATCATACATCATGATCAAGTGGGATTCATCCCTAGTGCGCAAGTCTGATTCAACATCCATAAATCAATTAATGTGATACACCACATCAACAAAATGAAGAATAAAAATCACATGGTCATATCAATAGATGCAGAAAAAGCATTTGACAAAATTCAACAGTCATTTATGTTAAAAACCCTTAGCAAAGTGGGAATACAGGGATCATATTTCCACATAATAAAAGCCATATATGATAAACCTACAGCTAACATCATACTCAATGGGGAAAAGCTGAAACCATTCCCCTTAAGATCAGGAACAACACAAGGCTGTCCACTTTCTTCTCTTTTATTCAACATAGTTCTGGAAGTTCTAGCCACAACAATCAGTCAAGATAAAGGAATAAAAGGCATCCAAATGGGCAAGAAAGTAGTAAAATTGTCATTATATGCAGATGACATGATACTGTATATAGAGAACCCGAAAGACTCCATCAAAAAACAATTGGAACGAATTCAGTAAAGTAGCAGGATATAAAATCAATTTTCAGAAATCAGTGGCATTTGCATACACCAATAATAAACTAACGGAAGGAGAAATTAAGAAAACTGTCCCATTTACAATTGCTTCAAGAACTATAAAATATCTAGGAATAAATTTAACCAAACAAGTAAAAAGATCTGTACTCAGAAAATATTAGACACTGAAGAAAGAAATAAAAAAGATACAAACAAATGGAAACACCTACCATGTTCATGGATAGGAAGAATTAATGTATTTAAAATGTTATACTGCCTAAAGCAATATATAGATTCAATGCAATTCCTATTAAACTACCAAGGACATTTTTCACAGAAATGGAAAATAGAATCCTAAAATTTATATGGAACCATAAAAGACCCCGAATAGCCTTGGCAATCCTGAGAAATAAGAACAAAGTCGGGGGATCACGCTACCAGACATCGAAACATACTACAAGGCTACAGTATTCAAAACAGTACGGTATTGGCATAAAAACAGGCACATAGATCAGTGGAATAGAACAGAGAGCCCAGAAATAAATCCAGGCATTTACGGACAGTTAATCTATGACAAGGGAAGCAAGAATTTACATTGGAGTAAAGATAGTCTGCTCAATAAATGGTGCTGGGAAAATTGGACTGACACATGCAAAAAAATGAAACTGGACCACCTTCTTATGCTATATACACGAACAAATTCAAAATGGATTAAAGAGTAAAATGTAAGACCTGAAACCATAAAACTCCTAAAAGAAAATATAGGGAGTACATTTGCAGACATTACCCGGAGCAATATTTTTACTGATACATCCCTGCGGGCAAGGGAAGTAAAAGAAAAAATGAACATATGGGATTATATCAGATTTAAAAGTTTTTTTCACAACAAAGGAAACCATCAATAAAACAAAAGGAAGCTTCCTGATTGGGAGAATATATTCGCCAATGATATATCTGATAAGGGGTTAATATCCAAAATTTATGAAACACTCATGCTACTCAACATCAAAAAAACAAACAACCCAATTAGAAAATGGGCAGAAGACATGAAGAGACATTTCTTTAAAGAGGACATACAGAAGGCCAACAGGCATATGAAAAAATGTTCAACCTCACTGGTCATTAGGGCAATGCAAATAAAAACCACAATGTGATACCACCTCACTCCGGTCAGAATGGTTATCATCAATAAATCAACAAACAAGTGCTGGCAGGGCTGTGGAGAAAAGGGGACCCTGCTCCATTGTTGGTGGGATTGCAGATTGGTGCAGCCACTATGGAAGTCAGTATGGAGGTATCTCAAAAAACTGGAAATGGAACTACCTTTTGACCCAGCAATTCCACTCCTAGGTATTTATCCTGAAAAACACAATACACTGATTCAAAAAAATATATGCACCCCTATGTTCATTGCAACGCTATTTACAATAGCCAAGACTTGGAAACAACCGAAATGCCCATCGGTAGATGACTGGATTAAGAAACTGTGGTACATTTATACAATGGACTATTACTCTGCTATAAAGAAGAATGAAATCTTATCATTTGCAATGATATGGATGGACCTAGAGAGTGTTATGTTAAGTGAAATAAGTCAGTCAGAGAAAGACAAATACCATATGATCTCACTTATATGTGGAATCTGAAAAACTGAATGAATGAGCAATGTAAATAGAAACTGTCTCATAGATATGGAGGATAAACAGGGTTGCTAGTTGTGAGGGGGGTGGGGATGAGGGACAAGGGGAAGGGATTAGACAGCAAAAATAGGCAACTACAATATTGCCACAGGGATATAAAAGACAGTTCGGGAATATAATTAATAATGTTGTAAATATTTTGTGGGGTGTCAGATGGTCACATGTCTTGTTGGGGAGACCATTTCATGGATGGAGTAGAGGCTTGATCACTGCACTGTACACCTGAAGCAGAGATTGTATACCAACTGTAATTGAATATATATATAGTCACGGGATGTGGATTATACTATGGAAAGGAATCAGAGGAAGTGTTTTATATATATATATAAAATATATATATATATATATATATATATATATATATATATATAAAATATATATATATATTGGGGGAGGAGTGGGGTGGCGAATTGGGGGCAGGGGGTTGTTACTTTGAGAGGTGGAAAGTATAACTATTGCACTGTGTTGTACACCTGAAACTAATTATAAATAAATAAATTTAAAAAATAAATAAAAAGAGTTGCTTGGGAGCGCGAGCTCTGAACAGCAGGGCTTCAGGTTTGGATCCCACATGGGCCAGTGATGCTGTGCCCTCTACAACTAAGATGGTGAACAAAAGCTCGACCTGGAGCTGGGCTACTGAGAGTTGCCAGCGACAGCGTAAGCTGTAGTGGGGCTGCAGTGGACTGCCGTGAGCTACTGTGAGTGGCCAGCAGCCAGCGTGAGCAGTGGGCAGCTGGTGTGAGCTGCCAAGAACTGCCATGAGTGGCTGTCCAACGACTGGCGACTGGGAAGTGTGCCTCACCCAGGAAGTGTGCAATAATCACAATACCAACAGTTGCCAGTGAAGTGACGTCCGTCTTCCACAATTAGACTGAAGAACAAAAGGACAGCAACTTGTTTGTTCCTCTTCCCCAATTCCTCAGCACTGTTCCCCTCCCCCAATTCCCCAATAAAATCTTTAAAAAAAGAGAAAAAAAAGAAAATACTGTTTTCAGTCCTGGCTTGGTTGAATCCACAATGCAAAGGCTGACTGTAGAGTCAAAAGTTATAGGAGAGGAGAGGAGAGGGGGGACAAGGTGAAAGGATTAGAAAGAGCAAATTAGTAGACACAATATAGTCATGGGATATGAAATACAGTATGGGGAATATAATCAACAACATTGTAAAGATTATGTAAGGTGCCAGATGGGCACTATACTTATCAGAGGATCACTTCATAGACTGTGTAGATGCATGACCAATGTGCTATACACCTGAAGCTGAAGTAGAACAGTATTGTATGTCAACTATAAGTAACTATATATATATATATATATACCCTGTTTTGACCAGCCAGAAACAAGCCCTCTCATGATTTTAGATGCCAAAATATGTCACCTTGGCATACTGAAGAGTTTATGGTGAGTTTGTAGAAAAGGTACCCTTCCCTCTGAAACTGGCCATAAAACTGTCATGTGAGGGGTGCGTGCCCTCCATATCCTGGAGGGATCATGCTAGGGCTTCTTCTCCAGCTAGGTCTTATTTTCAAGGAAACACGGGTGTGTGTATGTGTGTATACAGTCATGGGAGGTGGAGTACAGCATAAGGAAGATAGTCAATGGTATTGTAACAGTTATATAAGATGTCAGAGGGGTAGTAGCTTGAAGGAGGGCGGTTATCCCTTTTCACAAAGTCATGTAAATGTCTAACTATTATGTTGCTTTGTATACCTGAAACTAATAATAATAAAAGAGACCAAAAAAAAGTTATATGGGGATTTTCAACTGTGAGAGTGAAAGGTTAAGGGTGTGGTGGAGCCCCAACCCAGGCTTTGTTCAAGGGTCAACTGTTATTGGAGATTAGTAAAAGGCTGTATGTTATATTTGTAGTTGGTTTTAACCAAAAATATTTTGTAAGGTATTCCCCTGCCCCAATTGGGTTATAGAATAATTAGTAAAACACAACAGGGTATGACTTAGAGTGTAATGACATATTCTTTCAATATAGTGCACAACTCCAATGCTTTTTAAAATATTTATAAATGAATATCCTCAAACTAAGTTGTTGAGTGTATATGTGGTATATTAGTTATTAGACAACAGAAAATCATTTTTGAACTAAAAGTGCACTACTTAAAAATTTCTCCAGATGTCATATTATACTTTTGAATAAGTTGCTAAGATTGGACTGCAAAATTTTTGTCCCATTTTAAATAATCTTGTCTCAGATTTTGAATCTTAAAACAATCCAATATAAGCTTATTTTAAAATCTTGCTGTGCTTCTGTTTTTGAAAACACTGTAGAAATTGCTACTGACCTGCCATTTCAGAGGAAAGCAAACAACAGCACAATTGGAACACTTACCATGGGAAATGTATGGCAGAATATATTTAGGAGAAATGTGGTTCATAGATTGCTGCTGTCAAGGAGAGAAGCTGGTTTCTATCCACTTATAGGCTGAGAAATGGAAAGGCGTGAAACATTGTGAATGTGCCAAAGTAGAGGGGTAGTTAAATAGATGGCATATATTCACCCCTGAAATTCCATGTGGCTATTACCAATAATGTTTTAAAGAGTATGTATTAAGTTGGGAAATGGTCATCATATATTAAATGAAACAAGCTGTCGATAAAATAGTACTATAACATTTTAGTTCAATAAAATACCTAGTCTGTGAGTTTCTCTTTAATGAGGAGTTAAGCCTGGAAGGACATATACATGTTATCTCAAAAAGCAACAGTAATCTTTCAACAATAATATCTTGAGTTACTTTAATGTATGGATGCATTTCTGTAGTTTTCAAGGTTCCTATGAGCATGCATTCCTGAAGATGACTAACCAGCATTAGTTATATCCAGTATAATTAGTTAGAAGCAGTTCTAAAAGACAGTAGCTAGAATGTCACTGTGTTGAATTAATATGAAACAAAACTTTGTAAAACAATGTCTCTTTCTAAGCATTACCAACATATATTAGTAAGATAGGAAATAGATATCATTATTCAGTGAGCACTAGATGGGAATCAGACATTGTGCAAACCACATTATACACATGATTTCCTTCAGCCTCACCACAACATTATGAAGTAGAAACAATTATTATCCCCATTTTACATATGAAGAAACTGTTTAGAAAACAAATGTGACTTTCCCAAGGTCATTCTATTAGTAACTGGTACAGCTGAGATCCCACTCATGCCTGTCTAATTTCACAGTTCATGATCTTAATAACTGCACTGGAAATATTAATCTATTTATATATAGTTCTTACTTAATTTGAATGTAGAGATCTAGGCAATAAAATCAATTTTGATCATAGTAGCACAAAGACTTCCCATACATGCCAATGGATTCAAGGATTTTGGAAGAGTGGAATGCTTTGGAAACTAATCCCCTTGAGACTGTAGAACACTCTATACTTTACCGACTTTCACTTAGAAGATAGAGACTATCTTGTTTATTCAACTAAAGGGTTAGGAGTTTCCAAAGTCAAACAAGCTTGTTCTGAGAGGAAAAAATATTACCATTGATAACTTCTCACAGAAACTTAGGCCCATGTGCCATTCCTCCCTCCCCTGCCCCCTGCCAGCACAGACATTGCATAGCCTCTCACATCTTGCTTCCAAATCCTGAAAGCAATTCTATTTCTAGATCACCAGAATTAAAAATGAACCAGCAACTAAATGGAGATTTATAGTTAACAGACTCACTTCATTCTTTGGCAGAGAACATAAGAAACCATCATAGTTTTATAATGTTTATTAGCTTTTAGGGCCAAGAGTTTTCTCCTGTAAGAGGGTGAAATGGCTTTTCTAGTCTAGCTGCCTGCCTTCCCTGCACTGTAAGTGCCCCATCATGCTGACTGCGATCTAGAAATAACCATTGCACATGTATCTCAACCTCAGCTCCACTGACACTTAGGGCTGAATAAGTTTGCTGTGGGGGCTGTCCTGTGCATTGTAGGATGTTTAGCAGCGTCCCTGGTTTCTACCCACTAGATGCCAGTAGTTGTTACAAATGTATAGAACAAAATATCTCCAGACATTGCCAAACAACTCCTGAGTTGCCCTGACTGAGAGCTATAGATCATACTGTATTACTTAACCTGGCTTTTTAACATACTTTTTGTAAAAAATGCTTGACCTTCCCATGGCAGCTATATATGCCACTTGAATGTACTGTGGCTGATTGGGCAAAGGTTGATATGTGACCCAAGCTGGGCCAATCATATTTAGTCTTTTTTGAGAATGCATTTAAGACACAGGAACCAGGTCAAATATATGTGGGATATACCATGATGCTGAGTAAGATCAGAGGTGGCACCATGGAAATAAAAGCCTCACACCAGTTCTTACGTTATGGGGGAGCAAAAGCTAAAATCTTTGAGGAAGGAACCATTCCACATAGAAGAGAATGAGGGAAACAGAGATTAGCAAACAGAAGCAAAGCAAACAAGATGGCAGCTGCCTGAAGAATTTATGAATACCATGAGGTTTGGTTGAATTTCCTGTAATTGGATTCCTTAGGATTTCTCTATTTTCTTAAAAAATAACTTCCTCTTTACTTTATCTAGCTGGAATGTGTTTCTCTTATTAACAACCTAATGATTCATAAGGAAAATACATAACATGAGCCAATCTAGAAGGTATTTTTTTCCCATCTATATCTAGGAGCAGAAGAAGGGACCCTAAGCCAAGAGACTCAGGCTCTAATTCCTGCTGTGTGACCCTGGGCAAGTGATCTACTTCCTTGAGTCCTGATTTCCTTACTGAAGAATTTGAAGATTAGCTCAAACCTGGATCTAAGACTATGAAAGATTAAGATGGGGAGGGAAATTTGTGGTCCCTTTTAACCTTGAACTCACTGCTGACAGAGCATATAAAATTGTTTTGAAGATGGTGGTCACAACTTGGTATGAGAGTGAGTTACTCTGGAATCAAGAGTCAGTCGAACCACGACTTACCAGCCATGAGACCAATGGAACGTTATTTAACCCTTCTCAGCCTCAGCTTCTTCACATTTAAAATGGGAGGGAAAGTGTATCTGCCCTAATGATTTATGTTTCCTGGTCTTCAAGCCTTGAAATCTGCCCCACACTGAACAGATAGGGCTGACTTGTATAACCAATACAGTATTGTGGAAACAATAATCGTAACATTTGAGGTTAGATCATAAAAGAAAAGGTCTTTATGGCTTCTGTATTATTCTCTTGGATCACTCACTCTGGGGAAAGCTGGCTGCCATGTTGTTAGAAGCAAACTCCTACAGAGAAGTCCATGTGAAAAGAAACTGAGGTCCCAGCTAACAGCCATGTGAAAGGACCATGTGAAAACCATCCTCCAGCACCAGTCAGAACTTGACTGGAAGCACATGTGAGACCCTGAGCCAGAACCAGCCTGCTAAGCTAAATTCTTGACACCCAGACATTGTGAGATAATGTTTGCTGTTAAGGCTGCTAAGTATTGAGCGGGGAGAATTTTTTACACAGTAATAGATAACTATAAATAATATAGAATTGCTGGGAAGAGTCAATGAAATAATGCATGAGAAGTATTTAGGACAGTGCTTGGCATGTGGTGAATGTTCAGGGCACTTCCAGCTGGTCATGAGTGTGTGTGAAGCTCCTGAGAAGTACCTGGCATATAGTGAATGCTCATTGAATACATATTACATGAATGTTAGGTACTGTTATCTCTACTACCATTATCACCTTCATCATTATATATGACCTCAATAAAAAATCACTTCCCAAGTGAGCTGGACCCTCAAATTTCTTCTCTGAAAATGTTAAAAATAGAGCTATCTGAAAATTCCAAGGCCAGAGAATCAAGAATTCAAATTTGATGCTGAGGGCTTGCATTTGTATAACTTTCCAGCACTTTGACTGCACCTTCTTCATTATCCTGAACCACAGTTAGATGAGACAAAGATCTATATTATTCACGTTGAACACCTAGGTATAAAAGCAGCTTCTTACCATCAACACAGGAAGGTCGGTTTCTTGTTGTCCCAGCCACTTTCCCAGGTAGACAGGAACACTTCACTGTTTGCGACCGCTCCTCAATACGATTCTTGTTACAACATCTGTGTGCTGCTATCACTTCACATGTCCCTCCTTCTGGCAAGAGAGAAATAATAGGGACACTGGTCAGAAATAACTCAGCCTCCATTTAAGCCTGTGGGGAAAGTGAGAGAAATTAGAACAGTAGTTTCTGTGAAGTATACTAGTATTGGATTCTTCTCTTCCACTCTCTATATAACCTGTATATGTACAAGTAGACAAGATCATACACAAGGTCTGTGGAATGTTGGGAGAGACAACAGGCATGGCAGCATTATGTTTCAAATGTCACACAGAGCATACATGCAGAACCCCCCCCAGAGGTGGCAGTTCCAGGTTGGGCATCCTGGAAGGCAGTGGAGTAGCAACCCTGGAGCTAACACAAAACAAAGATGCTTCCTGAGTTAAGTGCATTATATTTAGGGAGCTCACTCTTGTGTCATCTTTGCCTTTACAATTCCTTGAACTCCCATTAATGACAAGCAACTGACCCTCCAGTGATATAGCACCTGCAGTGGCAGGAAAACTGCCCAGAATTTAGCTCTCCCTCCCATTGCCTGCCTACACTCTAGGGGGCTAAATAGAAAAACTAACTGGGGAGCCATTTCTCCAATTCAGATACCATTCAAAAATCATAGAAAGAATCACTGGAGGAAATGGGTATGCGTTTTAAATGGTACCTCGAACTATAGACCCAGGTATATGGCTTCACTTAATAATTACAGGTCAGCCACGCATTCATGAACATTTACTGGTAACATAATAATGTATGCCAGTCTCCACTAGGTTTTTAACAGGTGCACTGCTTGGTCTGTCTAGAAGTTTGGTGAGCATTCAAGTGGGTCTTTCCAGCCTGCAAGACATCAATTAAGCCAGTTCTCCAAGAACATAAAAGATACCCCAAGTGATCAGAAATCAGAAATCAGCTTTCCCAACATCAAATTTTTCATTCAGGAAAGATGTTTTTCATTTAACAAGAATGGGCCCACAACATTTATGATTCTTGGCATTTAGGATTCAGGTGGCAGAAATTCAGCAAGCATTTGTTAAGTAACCACTGTATACAAGTTACTGTGTTTAAACTGTAAGGAAATTGTTTCCCTCCCATACATGGTGGGAACTCAGGAAACATTGATATAAAAGAGAGGAGGGAGGGAAGATAGTAGGGAGAGAAGGAAGGAGGGAGGACTTAAGGCAAAGCTCCACCTTGTCCTGAGAACTTACAGTGTAATGCAGTAGTTCTGAATGCAGGGATGGGGGCGGGGTGATTTTACTGTTTGTCCTCCCCACTAATGATATTTGGAAAAGTCTGGAGACATTTTTAGTCATCATTATTAGTGGAGAGTGGGTGCTACTGGCATGTAATGGGTAGATGCCAGGGATGTTGGTAAACATCTTACAAAGCACAGGATGGCTCCCCACAAGAAATAGTTATCTGGCCCAAATGTCAATAGTGCTGAGGTTGAGAAAGCTTGGTTTAATATGATAGAAACACAAGAATCTCTGAGTTAAGGCAGAATACATCTGCCTCCCTCAATGGGAGGAAAGAGTTTGGGCTTTCAAAACAGCTTGAATCTCTGCTCTGTCACTTACTATCAGAGAGCCTCAGTCTCCTCATCTGTAAAATAGGAACAATAATAACACCTGCCTCATAGGGTTGTGCGAGTACAAATCAAAATGACACTGAGATTAGCACTGAGCCTGACAGAGTAAAGTGATCATATAGGCTACCTATGGTAATAATATCCAATCACATTGATGTATTTCTTTGGGAATGCCCCTCTCCTTTCTGCTTCAAAAACTTTACAAATATGATTTCTCCTGGAATACTCTCTCCTACCTCCCAACCTTCCACACACCACCCTCAACTCAAATGCATTTACCCAGTTAACTCTCCTTAGAACTGAGAAAGGTCAGTTTCTCAGAGAATGCCCCTCAGTTCCACCACTTTTCATTCTCTGAGCACACTATACATTTCCTTGCATAATTGTAACCACTGGTCTATCAGCCCAGGCAATCTTGGTCAGAGTAAAGGCTGTTTCTTGTCTCCTCAAGGCCCTATCATCAACTGTTATAGGTACTCCTATAGGAACTCCTATCATTACTCCTGTTAGTTGAATGGATAAACAATAAGTGAATGAATGAAAATTAACACCCTAATGTAAGTACCAAGATCTGGGGACATAGGTGGAGGAGATAGTCATTCATTTGTGAAGACTTAGGAAGGCTTCTTAAATTATGAGTTGAAAGGTAGGACAGGGCTTTAGCAGTAGATGACGAAGGGGAAGCATTTTGCTAATATGAGAGGCTGGAGCATTTTTATTAAAACAGGCTTTTAATTAATTATAGAACGGTTTTATATTTACAAAAAACTAGTGAAGATAGTACTGAGTTCCCATATATGCCAAACCCTATTATTTCCCATTTTTATTCCTCTAACATTAACATCTTATATTACCATGCTAAATTTGAACCAATATCGATACATTTTTATTAATTAAAGGCTATGCTTTAATTTAGGTTTCCTTAGCTTTTATCTAATGTCCCTTCCTATTCCAGGATCCCATTCAGGACATCATGTTACATTTAGTTTTCTTGTCTTCTTAGGCTCTTCTTGGGCTCCTATTGGCTATGATAGTTTTTCAGACAGTCCTTTTTTTATGATCTTGACAGTGCTGAGCAGCGTTGGTCAGGTATTATATAAAACATCCCTCAAATGGGATTTATCTGATGCTTTCATCATGATAAACTGAGGTTATGTGTTTTTGAAGGAAGGCCACAGAGGAAAAGTGCCATTCTCATCACATCATACCAAGGGTACATACTATCAACTAACTTATCACTGTTATTGCTGACCTTGAACATTTGGCCTAGGTAGTACTCATCAGATTTCTGCACTCTTACCTCCCCCTAACCCCACTCCTTTCCACACTGTCCTTTTGGCAGGAAATCACCATGTGTAGTCCACACTAAAGAAATGAGGACTTATGCTCTACCTCCTTTAGGATCACACATCTACTAAAATTATTGGGAATTCTTCTGCATAATAAATTTGTCTCTTCTCTCTCATCTATTTATTTGTATTCATTTATATCAATGTGGATTTATGAATATTTATATTTTAGGTTATAATCCAATACTATGTTATTTATTTTGTTGCTCAAAATGTTCCAACTTTGGCCATTGTGAGCTCTTTCAACTGGTTTGTGTGTATCCCTAGCCACCCACCACCTTTTTTTTTTTTTTTTGAGCAATTCCTTAATTTGTGGCCCTACAAGATGCTCCAGGCTTATCTTATTTATTTCCTACCCTGGTCCTAGAATCAACCATTTCTCTAAACAAAGGAGCTATTCAGGGTATTTTTACATTTATTTATTTTTAATAATTTTTTTTTCAATTACCACTGACATTCAATATTACATTACTTTCAGGTATATAGCAAGTGGTTAGACACTTATGACTTATTAAATGATCCCCCCATAAGTCTTGCACCCACCTGACACCATATAGAATTATTACAATACTATTGATTATATTCCCTAAATTGTGCTTTACATATCCGTGACTGTTTTGTAACTAACTGCCAATTTGTAGTTCTTAATTCCTTTACCTTTTTCACCCAGCTCTCTAACCTCCTTGAATCTAGCAAGCATCAGTTTGTTCTCTGATGAGTTTGGTTCTGTTTTGTTTGTGTGTTTGTTTGTTTTGTTTTTTAGGTCTAACATATAAGTGAAATTATCTGTATTTGTCCTTCTCTGTATGACTTATTTCACTTAGCATAATACCCTCTGGGCCATCCATGTTGTTGCAGGTGGCAATATTTCATTTTTTATGGCTCAGTAATATTCCATTGTATATGTGTACCACCTCTTTTTTTATCCATTTATCTTTTGATTGGAGAATTTAATCCATTTACATTTAAAGCTATTACTAATAGGTATGTAGTTATTGCCACTTTATTGTTTTCTGATTGTTTTTGTAGTTAGTTTCTGTTCCTTTCTTATTCTCTTGCTCTTCTCTTGAACAAGGTGTAATCAAACAATACAGTGAATGCTTAAATAAAAATACTTTAATAATTAAATGAAAATAAAAATAAAGTAAAAGACGCATCACCATTAATCCCCCTCAAAACACTCCCCCTCACTTCAAACACACTTATCCCATCATTCTTGGTTTTCACAGCCAGCTGTTGTAAGGAATCCTCTTCCCTGCACTGTGTTCCAGGTTGGGGAGCCTGGTGTGTGGCTGGGACCCCCACTCCCACCTCATTCCTCAATGGGGACCTCTGCAGCCAAGATATCACTCCTTATTCTTAACTGCCACACATGAATGTGGGATTAGTACATTTCCTGTCTCTGCTCCTCCTACCAGCCTTGACCTAGTTTCTTTTTTATATCCTTAGTTATAGGACTTTGTTCAGTTAGTCTTCAGTTGGTTCTCAAGAGTGGTTGTTTTGTAATTTAGTTCTAATTTTGATGTGGTTGTGGGAGGAGGCGAGCTCAGTATTTACGTACCCGGCTATCTTGACTGGAAGTATCGGTCATGGTATTTTAAAAAATACATTAGAGCAGACAGAGCTGAAGATTTGAGATAGGATTTAATTAGAGAGGGCTTCTCTCTCTAGGGAGAGATCTTGGTGTGATTCTATGTTGCAATGCAGCACAAATGGGGATTTTAAAGCCAAGTACTGATGTGATCTGGATATTGCTCTGGAGTGACCACCCTGGGTGCTGTTTGCAGGAGTGGTTAGAGAAGTGCAAGGTGGCAAAGCAGAGGAAACAAAAGGCCAATGAAAAATTATGAGTAGGAAGTAAGGAGGCTTGAATTTAGTTCATGAAAAGAGCATCTCATACTTGACACGTGCCTATCACTGGAATTAATGGAACAACAGGACTAAACACACCTTATGGTCTTTAACCCAGACACCTGAAATCAGGTTGCTTTAGCTTATAATTGTTGGCTGCAAGTACCCTCAGTCAAGTCAGTAATAGCTGGTTCTATCCTTTAAGAAAATACTACCAATTTTAAAAGTTATCACTTGGCTTTAATGCAATACTGAAGCAACATTTATGATTGAAAATCATACAAGGTAAATGAAAGCTCCCAGGATGTATCTTGAATCTCATTTAATTTAGTCAGTCCAGCAGACACAGTGACAGACATGCCAGATTGAGTTACTGCACTGAGCTAAATAATATGGAAAACAAGGTGGCCACTGGAGGCCCAACACCAATCTCTCATACCACGGTTGTAGATGAGCCAAAGGGCCAGTTTCATGTCATAGCACTCACTGCCATTTAGTTAGCTCTCATTTGGATGCTAGGCACTGCACTTGGCACTTTACATACTTTAATTATAAACACCTCAGCAACTATACAAGGTATTGTCCCACTTTACAGATAAAAAGCTGATGCTCAGAGAGGTTGAATAACTTGCCCAGTATCACAGGAATGACTCAGATGTGTTGAACTCTAAAACTCATACTTTTTTGTATCTTGTCACAAGTCATCATTATTTGTTGATGAAAAATTTTCAAAAGAAAGTCTGACCCTTTGCTTAGAATGGTTATCATGGTTAACTATCTGAACTGTCCTTCCCTAACCCCCCAGTCAAATTTTTGACCTCATCTGCTACCACCCTTCTTTCCTTCCCTCTGCTCCAGGGAGAATGGTTTTCTTGTAGGCTACAGTCTGACCATGGCAGACATGATTTCATCTTGAGGGTTGCTCTGTACCCAGGGTGGTATTGCTCTAAGTAACAGGCTATTCTGGTCTTGACAAGTTGAACTATATACCACCTGGGACACTCTTCCAGAAGATCTCTGGCTCATTCTCTCACCTCTTCCACATTTTCCCAAATGTTATTTTATCAAAGGTACATTTAACCACCCTACTAAAATCATAATTCCCTTAGCCAGCACCTATGAGCTCCCTTACATTGCTCTATGCTCTCACTCCCACCTCCAGGGTAACTGCAACTTTCAAATATAGTATATAAATTATTTATTAGTTATACTTATTGTTTGTGTGTTTCCCCCCCTGGAGTGTAATCTCCTCAAAGACAGGGATTACTATTGCTTTCTTTATTAAACATTGTCTATGGCATATTATTATTAAGGTTTAAAAAGTGCTTTTAATATACATTTCATTTAATCTGCAAAATAATTCCAAGACAGAAATAGGACTATTGTTATCCCTATTTTTAGTGAGGATGCAGACTTAGATTAGCCAAATGACATGGCCATATAACTAATGATGATAATAGTATCATTATAGGTACTAACCATTTATTGAATATTAACTATGTATCTGACACCATTGTAGACACATTATAAACCTTCAACTGATTTTTTGCTCACAAAAGTCGAGTGAGGTTATATGATTCCCTCATTTTACAGAGAAGGCTTAAAACTGAGATCAAGAGTGGCTTAAACACTTGCCCATGTTTTACCCTGTAAGTACCTGGCAGCATCCGAACCAAAACCCAGAACTTGTGACCTCATGAACAATGAATGCCCTTTTCCTGGTCCCAGCACATGGTACTATTTCCCTGGAAAGGCGAGGAGAGCTAAGTTACTGGGAATTGACAAGTGCTCCGTTTTCATTAAAACCTTGTGTATGAAATCAGTGACCCCAAACCACATCTTCTTCAGGCTCATGGATGATGGATTTGCACACTGGAAGCCAGAGAGATATTGCTCTAAATAACAAGCTCATGTGGCCGTGACAAGTTGAACTATGGCTTCAATTATACCTACTGCTCAGGTATGCCAATGTGGAGCGCAGACCCAGGGCTAGGAGGCTCACAGGACCTTAACATTTAGAAAGTTAGATTGGTACCATCATACTCAAATCTCCTTATTCCCCAGGTTTACTTGTGACTGACCATAGCCATAGTCAATCAAAGAAATGTAATTTTTCAGTGTATCCTGATCATGCAACCTGGTTCCACTGACTTGTGTTGACAAAACAAAAATACTGAACCTTTTACAGGACAAGGCTCACATCTGTGGTCCTTTGCTTGAAACTTTTCAAGCTATGCTTTCTGCTGCTGCATAGATTCTCTAAGGGAGCTCAGTTATGTCCACTGGAAGAAAAGAGAAAGCAGCTCTAGTTATTTTATTTTTTAACATTCAGTACAATAATCTATTCTTCTGACATTCCTCTGCTAAGGAAAAAGTGAAAACAACTTACTTAGCCAATAATCAGCTCTCTAAAGCTAGTATCAAATGACAAGTACTTGTTGGATGGACGGATGGTTGAATGGATGGACGGATGGACGAATGGATGGATGGATGGATGGATGATTGAACAAGATGAAAGTGAATTACAAATTTATCATGGATTTTTGCACAATCGAATAGTAATGAATTGTTTCTTGAGAAGGTTGAATGTCTTTGGTAAAATAGTGTATGGTAAGCTTGTAAGATATTGTACATTTTCCCTTCCACATTTCTATATGTTTTTTATTTCCTGGCTATATCAGGAGCCCAAATTTATTTTGTCTACCCAAGATGCAGTTATAAGCTAATACAATTCTGTGAAAAGAAATAAAATTGTGGACTTCTATCATCACAGGGATGGTTTTCTCAAGACACCCTGGAACTGACTTTGAAGTCTTAGTTGTTGTCCTCATTTGCTGGCTGCTTGAAAAAGGGGACTGGAGACCAAAACATTGCCCAGTTTTGTCCCCAGTGAAAGTGAAATAAAGTTAGGTTTGTCATAACCTTTTTTGGGAACTAGAAAATTGTCCATTTAAATATATTTATCTGCATTTTAAAGATTCCCTATACTTTGAAACCTAAGTGACAAGGTTATTGCAAAATCATAAGGATAATATCTGTCATGTAAATGCCTTCCACGCTGTTGGTGCCAATGCCAATCCACTTCTAAAATTTATCTCAGTCCAAGTCAGAATGATTTCAAGATGATATATGGTCTCTTAAAGCAAAGTTACTTGAGAGAGAGAAAATGGGGGCTGTGAGGAGGGCTCCCTGATTTCTTCCTTGGAAATCACCACAATTTGAACAGCTGTAACTCATCAAAGGAACCCCTATTCATCACACAGAACAGCTTAGAAACTCCCACGATGATTACTTGAAGATGGGCAGACCGCGTGAGTGGGAGAAGACCGGGCGGGATGACGTGTGCAAGCGCAGCCCATATCTGCAGCTGCTGAGATACAGGGACTCCAGGAGGCAGATTGGAGAGTGTTCCCCCGGCTTGCTCCCTGCACCTCACGGTGCCCCAGAATGTGCAGCGGAAGCATGACGGTTCACAGAGTTGAAGGCAGAAGCCTTAGCCTGGGGAGTAGGGGAAGAAAGGGAAGAGACATGTCGATGGAGGCGAGGTCCACACCCGGAGCTGGAGCTGCGGAGACAAGGGACCCCAGGAGGCAGATCGGAGAGTGTTGCAGCTCCAGGGCAGGCTCCCTTGGTCCCTCGTCAGGAGCACGGCTGGAGCATCTGAGGCAGAAGCCTCAGCTCAAAACAGCCAATGGAATTTTTTTATCTTTTTTTCCTTTTTCTTGGACAGAAAGCAAGAAACAACTGCATAGATAAGAACCCACCCCTACCCTCCCTCGGAAGCTCTGGCCCCCACCATCCCAGAGTCCTAAACTGACTTGAATGGAGGAGTAGTGTCAGGTTACAGACATGCTCCTATTCCCAGCATGTGGAAGAACTCTGCCAGGAAGAGGATGCAGAGTGTGGGCCTACCTACCCCGCCCCCATCTCTCCTGTGCCACTTGGGAGACAGGGCAACTTCAGCTGCTGAGTCACTTGCAGGACCCCTGGCAGGTGGCTTTTAGCAGCTCAGAAATCTCACACCCCCTACAGCCTACAGTGGAAAGAGTGGCAGGAAGTCGCACAACGAGCCTTCTGGCTGCACAGTTCTCAGTATGCGTCTGGGAAGGTGAGAGCAAAAATGGCATTGACTTTGTAAAAACTATCACAGTCACACCTCATAACCCCATTCATCTAGACCTGAATAGCCAGGGTCACTCTAGGAACCAGGTAGCAAGCTCTGCCCCACAAGACACAGAGGAGCTTTTGTACTGCATAGGACAACCTGGAGATAGTTTGGTGGACTTTAGCCAAGACTGGCACTGGGTTTTTTTTGCATGTTATTTTTGTTTGTTTGTTTGGCTTTTTGGGGTGTTTTGGCGTTTTGTTTCTTTGCTTGGTTTGGGTGTTTTTGTTTTTTCTATTACATTATTATAATTTTTAGTTGGTTTTCAATGTATTAGGTAGATCCCTTAGGTCTTTAGTCTTTTCTCAGTGGACTTATGCGGACAAGTATATATATGTCCATATATGAGTATATATATATATATATATATATATATATATATATATATATATACATATATTCCTCTTCCTTTCTTTATTTCTTGCTTGCTTTCTTTCTTTATGTCTCCCCTTTCTCTCTCCCTTCCTTTCTTCTTTCTTTTCAAGACTCTACTTTTCCTCCTTCTTTCCATTTTTCTGCAGTTTTTATTTTTTTCTATATTTGATATTCTAGTGTTGGTTGATGGCTGTTTCTTACAAGTGAGAGTATCTGGTTTCTTTTGGTGGCTGTTGTGGTCATGCTTGTTGATCTGTTTTGCTCTAAAATCGTTCTGTAGTACTGCCCAGGCAAAGAGGCTCAAGAATCATCGTATCCAAAGGCCAACTTTAGACCAAACCAGAGCATTACTGGGTTATGCCTACAAGAGTCACACTCAAAGGAAAATTGCTACATACACAAGAGACCTCACACAGGAGCTCATAAACTGTGGATACACTTAATCCTCACAGCTAGTCAGCCTGGGAGTCAATCCCATCTACTGACAAGCCAAATGCAATCAAAGCTCAACTTCAACAGGAGAAGACACACAACACAAGGAACACTGCTTGTACACATGTACAGGAGAATAGGGAGACTGAGCAATTCAAATATAAAGGACACACACCACATAAGTCCACCCAGAAAAGACTAAAAGACCAAAGGGATCTACCTAGTACATCGAAGCAAGTACAAAGAGTAAGCCAGAATGGGGAAACAAAGAAACACATCCCAAATAAAAGAAAAAAAGAAACCTCCTGAATCAGTGGAACTAGAGGAAAAAGAGGCAACCAACCTATCAGAGACAGAGTTCAGAACACTGATGATTAGAATGTTCAAGGAAATGAGTAAGAATATAAAGGATAGAGAAACCATGAGAAACAACCAGCTAGACTAAAGAGTGAAATTACTGAAATAAATAACAAACTCAAAGGAATTACCAGCAGGTTGGATGAAACAGAGGATCAAATCAGCAACTTAGAAGACAAGATAGCAGAGATCATCCAAGTGGAACAACAAAAAGAAAAAAGGAATGAAAAACATTGAAAATAGTTTAAGAGAGCAGGGTGATAACATCAAGAGCAACAACAAGTGCATCTTAGAAATACCAGAAGGAGAAGAGAAGGAACAAGGGATTGAGAACATATTTGAAGTAATAATGCCTGAAAACTTCCCTCACCTGACAAAGGACATTGACATACACACCCAGGAAGTACACAGAGTTCCAACCAAGATGATCCCAAATGGTCCCACAGCAAGATACATTATAGTGAAAATGGTAAGGGTTAAAGACAAAGACAGAATTCTAAAAACAGCAAGGGATGGGAAGCAATTTAATTACAAGGGCACCCCCCCATAAGAATATCAGCGGACTTTTCTACAGAAACTTTGCAGGCCAGAAGGGAGTGGCAGAAGGTTTTCAAAGTGATGAAAAACAAAGTCCTACAACCTAGATTGCTTTATCCAGCATGGTTATAATTTAAAATTGAAGGAGCAATAAAGAGCTTCACAGAAAACAATAAGCTAAAGGAATTCATTACCACCAAGCCAGCATTGCAGGAAATGTTAAAAGGGCTTCTTTAAGCAGAAGAAAGAAAGAAAAAAAACCAACCTAAATAATGAACACCAGAAACACAAATAACTAAATGACAATAACTACACACCTATCAATAATCACATTAAATGCAAATGGATTAAATGCTCCAATCAAAAGACATAAGGTGGGGACTTCCAGGAAGATGGCGGAATAGACAGATGCGGTGACAACTGCCTCACAGGATCTCACCAAAATTACAAATCATTTATACAACTTTCACCCTCGAAAGTCCCCAGAACACTAGATGAACAGAAACTCTAAACGAAGAACGTAAAGAGGATGCCATGTCGAGTCTGGTAGGAGGGCAAAGATGAGAGAGGGTGAACCCCGTGAGGAGGCTTCTCCAATTAGGAGAGAGACCCTCCGACCCCACACCAAGCCTACTAACCCAGAGTTACTTTGCCAGGAAGAGGAGTTCCATGATAGCAGGCAGTAGAAATTAGTGAGGACTCTCTTTGCTCAGCTGGGTGAGGCTGAGGGTGGCTAGAGAACCAGTGGGGCCAGCATACGGACTCGCTCGCTGGTGAGCACTCATCCAGTTCATTACAAGGGCACCCCCCATAGGGGACAGGAGCCTGTGGGGACAGACTGAACTGAGCACCTTTGGTACAGAAGCTGGAGGTTTGGGGACCATTTTTCCCCTGGTGTGGAGCTTGCACACAAGTAGTGTACAGGTGGGCGCCATTTTGTCATGGTTGGGCCCTCCCACAGAGGGTCAGGTCAGGTCAGGGACTGCATTGGACTTGCCAAATTGGCACAGGAGTACATGTGTGCATGAGCACGCATGCTGTCTTGGAGCCTCACGCTCCGCACAGCTTGTGCTGCACAGCCAGGTAAACGCCTGGCGGGCACATTCCAGCTCCAACAGGCTGTTCATTGAGACACTGGAGTGCACAAGCCTCTTTTGGGTCTCCGCTCTCCGCACTGCATTTGCAGAGTTGCCAGGCTGGTGATTGTTTGTCAGGCTGCTTGGTCTGATCTTCGAGTGGCTGATTGGGACAGGCTGAGATTAGGAGTTCCTGGGAGTGTTGGGCTATGAGCTGTGTACCTGCGTAATCCAGCCAGGGCTTTCCTGGTTATCTATCTAATACATCAATGCAATCCCAGAGCGACAGCCAGAAAGAGGAAACAAAGAAACATGTCACAAGAAAAGATCAGAAGAAACCTCTAGAAATGGAACTAAATGAAACAGAGGGATCCAACCATTCAGAGACAGGGTTTAGAACACTAATGATAAGAATGTTTTAGGTACTTAGTGAGGACATAAGGAAGGATAGAGAAATCATAAAAAACAACAACCAGTAGAACTAAAGAATACAATAGCTGAAATGAAGAACACACTCGAAGGAATCACCAGTAGATTAGATGAAGCAGAGGATCGGATCAGTGATTTAGAAGACCAATAACAGAAATCACCTAGTTGGAACAACAAAAAGAAAAAAGAATAAAAAGCAATGAAAATAGTTTAAGAGACCTGTGGGGCAACATGAAGTGCAGCCATATAACACATCATAGGAATACCCAAATGGGAAGAGAAGAAGCAAGGGGTTGAGAATGTATTTGAAGAAATAATGACTGAAAACTTCCCTACCCTGGTGAAGGAAATCAACATACAAACCCAGGAAGTGCAGAGAGTTCCAAACAAGCTGAACCAAACAGGTCCACACCAAGACATATCATAGTTAAAATGGCAAAGGTTAAAGACAAAGACACAATCCTAAAAGCAGTTAGAGAAAGACAGCAGGTTATATACAAAGGAACTCCTATAAGGCTAAACAAGGAAGAAAAATCTCAAATCAAGAGGTTATCCTTACACCTCAGGGAATTGGAAAAAGAACAGCAAATGATCCCAAAGGGAGTACAAGGAAGGAGATAATAAAGACCAGAGTGGAAATAAAATATATATATAGATATAGATATATATACAAGTGATTAATGAAACCAAGAGCTTTTTTTGAGAAGATAAACAAAACTGACAAATCTCTATCCAGTATCATCAAAATGAGAGAGAGAGAGAAAGAGAGAGAGAGAGAGAGAGAGAGAACACAGATTAATAAAACCAGAAATGAAAGACGTGAAGTGACAACAGACACAGCAGAATATGAAACATTTTAAGAAATTACTATGAGCAACTATATGCCAACAAATTTGACAATCTGGAAGAAATTGATAATTTTCTAAAAGCATACAACCGTCTAAAGCTAATACAAAGAGAATTGGAAAAATCTAAACAGACTGAGTACTACCAAGGAAATTGAATCAGTAAGCAACAAGCTCTCAACAAATGCACGCCCTGGACCAGATTGCTTCACAAGTGAATTTTACCAAACATTCAGAAAAGAATTATCATCTGCTCTTCTCAAACTATTTCAAAAAATCCAGAAGGAGGAAAGGCTCCCAAACTCTTTCTATGAAGCCACTATCACCCTGATTCCAAAACCAGATAAAGACAGCACAAAAAAGGAAAACTACAGGCCTATATCCCTGATGAACATAGATGCAAAAATCCTCATCAAAATATTAGCAAACAAAATTCAGCAATATATTATGAAGATTATAAACCATGATCAGGTAGGATTCATTCCTGGTATGCCAGGTTGGTTCAATATCCGCAAATCAATTAATGTGATACACCACATCAACAAAATGAGAAATAAAAAGTATATGGTCATATTAATAGATGCAGAAAAAGCATTTGACAAAATCCAGCAGCCATTTATGATAAAAACTCTTAGCAAAGTGGGAATAGAGGGATCATATCTCAACATAATAAACGCCATATATGATAAACCCACAGCTAATATCATACTCAACGTGGAAAAGCTAAAATAATTCCCCTTAAGATCAGGAACAAGATAAGGTTGTCCACTTTCTCCACATTTATTCAACATAGTTCTGGAAGTTCTAGCCACAGCAATCAGACTGAAAAAGAAATAAAATACATCCAAATTGGTAAGAAGGTAGTAAAATTGTCATTATATGCAGATGACATGATACTATATATAGAGAATACCAAAAGCTTCATCAAAAAACAGTTGCGGGGATGGCTGAGTGGCGCAGTGGTTAAGCGCTGGCTTCAGAAACCAGCGGCCCAGGTTCGGGTCTCACATATGAGGGCCAGTGACACTGCCCTCAAAAACAAAACAAAACAAAATAAAAAAACCAGTTGGAACTTATAGACAAATTCAGTGAAGTAGCAGGATACAAAATCAATATTCAGAAATCAGTTGCATTTGTATACACCAATAACAAATTATCAGAAGGAGAAATTAAGAAAACAGTCCCATTTGCAATTGCTTCAAGAACAATAAAATATCTAGGAAACAATTTAACCAAAAAAGTAAAAAACCTGTATTCAAAAAATTATAAGACACTGAAGAGAGAAATTAAAGAAGATACAAATAAATGGAAACACCTACCATGCTAATGGATAGGAAGAATTAATGTAGTTAAACTGTCTATACTGCTTATAGCAATATATAGATTCAATGCAATTCCTATCAAACTACTAAGGACATTTTTCACAGAAGTAGAAAATATAAACCTAGAATTTATATAGAACCATAAAAGACCCCGAATAGCCATGGCACTGCTGAGAAATAAGAACAAAGTCAGGGGTATCATGCTACCAGACATCAAAACATACTACAAGTCTACAGTAGTCACAACAGTACGGTACTGGCATTAAAACAGGCATATAGACCAATGGAACTGAATCAGGAGCACAGAAATAAATCTGTTCATATACTGTCATTTAATCTATGATGACAGAAGCAAGAATTTACTTTGGGGTAAAGACAGCCTATTCAATAAATGGTGATGGGAAAATTGGAATTACACATGCAAAGAAATGAAATTGGACCACCTCCTTATACCACATACAAAAACAAATTCAAAATGGATTAAAGACTTAAATGTAAGACTGAAACCATAAAACTCCTACAAGAAAATATAGGGAGTAAATTTGCAGACATTGCCCTAAGCAATATTTTTACTTATATATCCCCATGGGCAAGGGATGTGAAAGAAAAAATGAACATATGGGATTACATCAAACTTAAAAGTTTTTTTTCCAAAACAAAAGAAACCATCAATAAAATAAAGAGGAAGACTACTGAATGGGAAAAGATATTTGTGAATGATATATCTCATATGGGGTTAATATAAAAAATGTATAAAACACTCATTCAACTCAACACCAAAAAACCAAACAACCCAATTTAAAAAAGGGCAGAGGAGATGAAGAGACATTTCTCTAAATAGGACATACAGATGGCCAAAAGGCATATGAAAAAATGTTCAACCTCACTGATCATTAGAAAAATGCAAATAAAAACCACAGCGAATTACCCCCTCACTCCAGTCACAATGGCTTGTCATAAATAAATCAACAAACAACAAGTGCTGGTGAGGTTGTGGGGGAAAAGGGAACCCTGCTGCACTGTTGGTAGGATCGCAGATTGGTGGAGCCACTATGGAAATCAGTATGGAGGTATCTCAAAAAGATGGAAATGGGGGCCGGCTGAGTGGCGCGGTGGTTGAGAGCTGGTTTGGGAGGCCGGCGGCCCTGGTTCGGGTCCCACATGTGAGGGCCAGTGACACTGCCCTCAAAAAAAAAAAAATGATGGAAATGGAACTACCTTATGACCCAGCAATTCCACTCCTAGGTTTGTATCCTGAAAATCCCAAGACACTAATTCGAAAAAATATATGCACCCCTATGTTCATTGCAGTACTATTTACAATAGCCAAGATGTGGGAACAACCGAAATGCCCATTGGTAGATGATGGATTAAGAAACTGTGGTACATTTACACAATGGAGTATTACTCAGCTATAAAGAATGAAATCTTACCATTTGCAACTAGATGGATGGACCTAAAGAACATTATGCCAAGTGAAATAAGTCAGTCAGAGAAAGACAAACACCATATGATCTCACTTATATGTGGAATCTAAAGAACTGAATAAAGGAGCAATGTAAACAGAAATAGTCTCAGAGACACAGAGGAAAAACTGATGATTGCTAGATGGGAGCGGGTGGGCATGAGGGAGAAGGGGAAGGGATGAGACAACATAAATTGGCAACTACAGTATTGTCACAGGGATATGAAAGACAGTTTGGGGAATATAATTAATAATGTTGTAAATATTTTTTAGGGAGCTAGATGGACTCATGTCTTGTTAGGGAGACCACTTCATGGATGGTGTAGAGGCCTGACCACTGCACAGTATTCTGAAGCTGCCATTGAATAATATTATATGTCAAATATATATATATATATATATATATATATATATATATATATATATACACACATATATATTCATGGGATGTGGAGTACAGGGGAGTGGAGTCAATGGAATTGTAATATATATGTATGATATCGAGGGTGGGGGTGTGGTGGATTGGGGGATGGGGTTTGTCACTTTGTGAGGGTTGAACAGCCTAAGTATTGCATTGTTTTGTACACCTGAAACTAATAATAACAAGTTAAAAAACAACAACAACAGCATCAAAAAGCAAAGTCATTTAAGTGACCAGGAAATTGAGTTTCTTTTTTTTGCTTATGGATTATCTGTAAATTGGTTCTTTTTTGTAGATCCAGCAAATAAGACAGGTGAGGTAGCCTACGATCTGCTAGCTAAGAGCAAAGAATGTGGCATAAGGAACAAACCAGTATGGAGGTTGCCTGTACTGTTAAGATTTTCCAGATTATTTTTCTATTATCACATGTCTTTGTCTATAGAAAATGCATCTAAGATAAAATATGAGATATTAGCCTCATGCCCTAAATCTAGCTTTATAAGAGGTCCCATTGCTCCATCAGGTAAATGCAATAATTACCTGGTTAATGCAGGCTATCTGAAAAAGTTAGATGTGTTAGACTGACATCAATTTCTCAGTTCTCCCTCCACCACAGATTTTCAGAAAGATGGTCTTGCTTCTCACTCCTTTTGTCTATGTTCCTTCAGGTAGCGATGGGCAGGTCCCCTGCAGGGAAGCTCTACAGGGCAGCTCTCTACTTCCCCTTCTGCTCATTCTCTTAGGTTTGTCAAAACTCTGAGTACATTATCAAAACCTATTTTTAACAGGAAGAGAAAGTTTATAATATCCAAAAAGAAAAAAAAAAAAGAAAGAGAGCATTTCAAGATTATTTCCGGTAGCAGCAACTCTCTTAGAGCTGGAGAAGTTAAAAAAAATGTCAAGCCCAATATGCTTCTAGCAACAATCCCTCTTTCCCAGCTCTATGCATCATTGTCTGGCTCTACTCAAGAGGGGAGATACAAAGAAGATGAATTGCTAAAGATAACATTTTATTTATTTATTTATTTATTTATTTATTTATTTATTTATTTATTTATTTATTTATTTATTGAGGGCAGTGTCACTGGCCCTCATATGTGGGACTGAACTGGGGCAGCTGGCTTCCAAAGCCAGCGCTTAACTACCACGCCACTCGGCCGGCCCAACATTTCCTTTAAAAAGAGTCCCCACTGATGACAATTATATTCATGATGGGAAGGGAAACTGAGATTCGGAATGACTGGCAGGCAGATCACTAAAAACTTGAAGACTGGCATCATAAAACGGAGTTTGCGACTAGAATAACATCTAATAGAAATAGCTTATACTTACCTACTGAGTTGCTCTGGGCTACAAACTGGGTCAATAGTTTAAGGATGGGCACTTGTGGGAAATTGCTAATGTCTAATTCTTTTCATCTGCTAGGCAATTTGATATTCAGTAGTACATATTGGGTTTGATGGTTTCATGTCCATGATTAAACATAGCCAAGCAATTCAAAATTGTCACAACACCAGGTTTTCTGGGAAAGGAGATGCTAGTGGAGAATTTAAAGTTGGAATAGAAACAAATTATTTTTTAAAAATAGGGTAACATAAGTCTACACCCTGTACATATATATATATATTTTTTTGCCCCTGTATTCACTATTAAGGTCTTTAGGTGGTCTCCTTGAACATACTGTAAGTTAGATTCCCTTGTTATATGATCCTACAACCTCTCATAATTGTCCCACAATAATATTCACAATGCATTATTTTTGCATTTTTAAAATAATGTTTTAGTTTTCTTATAGAAAGTAAGGGCAGCAAATTTTTTTTTGTTTTTATTTCACCACTTATCCCCAGTACTGGGCCTATGTCCAGTCTGTAAATGTTTGTTGAATGAACTTATTCCCCAAAGACTATCTTTTGACCTCCATTGTGTGCTCTCTTTTGCAGGATGTCTCCTGATTGGATTAATTGATTCACTGCCTGTTTATCGTGTTGGGCTGGACACTCCATGGTGGTAGGGAAAACATCCTGTTTATATTTTTATCCCTAGTGCCTAGCATAAGAGTTGCCATTCATGCTTTGCTAAATGACTGAATGATGAGATGACTGATTGAGGGAAGAGAGAGAGAGAGAGAGAGAGAGAGAGAGAGAGAGAGAGAGAGAGAGAGAGAGAGAGAGAGAGAGAGAAAGGAAAAAAGAAAGAAAGAAAAGAAGCAGAGGAAGAAAGAAGGAAGGCAAGGAGTGAGAGGGGAGGAAGAGGAAGAGAAGAGAAAAGAAGAGAAGAAAGACTGAATATCAATTAATCTTCTTTTATCTTTTTGGAGTTTTCCTGAGTATCCATTTTGTAGTTTTTTCAGAAAACAAACTTTAATAATAAATGTAGCTTTTGCTAAAAAGTGACTTTCTATGCCTTCTTTAGAAAAAAGAACTTGAACGTTGGTTTGGGGTAAAGTTAAAACATACAAGTAAAATCTTTTTATTCTAAGTAAAATGACTGGAGAATGAAATAACAATTAAGAGTAACCATAAGAAAACTTTAATCCTCATTAATAGTTAAGTTAGGCTATATCTGCTTATAGCAGAGGGTAACTATTGAAGAAAATGAATAAAATGTGATTAAGGAATGTTAAGCCTGACATGATTATTCTGATCCTTGCATTTACAGTTTATTACAAATGGTTCCTTTCTTTAAAAACTATTATCTGTGAGAAAAAGCACAGATTTTTCTTTTAAGATTCATGTTTACAGTACTTCTTGATTAAGGCCTTATAAATAGCTCTCCTGGAATCTACTGTAGCCAATGTCAGAAATGGATATTTAAGACTGTGTTAAAAATGCTTTATTGATCCAATGGACTGGAAGGAAGCTCCACATGTGTTTGTAAATCATTAACAAGAGAGGCTCTAATAAATCTTTGAGCATGTTTTGGTCAAGGACAGCAAAATGGCTGCTTGATTTGTTTATACTTGAGATTAAACAAATTACCATCTCCTGCCTTCTATGGCTCTGGGGTATATTGAGGATAGACAAATGTAGGAAAAAAGGAACAAATTCTGGGCCCTATAGGCATGTTTGGGCAGTAGGGCATCATGAATAAGATTGCAGGTTCTAGGGTCAGGCTGCAAAGATTCAACTCCTGGGTCTGATGCTTCCTATTATTTTCCACTCTATGCCTCAGGGTTCTCCTCTACAAGATATGGATAATGAAGCATTAAGTTCATAGGGTTGTTTTATCTAAATGAGTATGAGAATTAAATAAGTACAGGCAAAGTGGTTATAATATCTGGTTCGGAGTAGGCACCAAAAGATATTCTGTTGTTAGTAGCACTACTAGAAATATCATCTTTGACTAGATTATGATTATTAGTAGAAAAACATTTGACTCATCAGTTTTTTCCTTCTTTTCACCAACATGAACCTCTCCTCATACCCATCTCCCTACTCTCACCCCAGGCCAATGGCTAGGAAACTATATTTAGACCTCACTATCCCCCTAAAATAAGATTGCTAAAAGTAATGTATACCACAATAAATTCAACACCTGTCCCCTAAACTTCTTCTTTACATTTTTTAGAGAAGAAAATGGCTTAGATGTTGAATATATAGTAACTCTACTGCAGAAATCATTTTAAATAACGGCTCTAACAACATGGACATAAATTTTACTCAAAAATGCACCAATGAGGTTACAAGAACATCCTTGATTCTTTACTGTTCTTTAAACACTTTGGAATTTTTCCTCTTTTCCAAAAAGATGCCTTGGATAGTCTTAGGGAGGAGAACTCAAGTGATGGTTTGGGTATCAGATTACATTCATGCTATTCTCAGATCTGCCTAAGAATTTTGTTAAAACAAGGCTGAGAACATAACATCTGCACCAAAATTTCCTTGCTTGATTTGGACTTGCCTTCAATACACTGCAAATTCATGCAATCATAGAAATAACTTATTGCCCAATAGGGAAAGCCATTCAAAGGCCGGGTGGCTGTTGAAACAATTGAAGGGGAAGCTTCTACCTCAAAATGGGGCATTTACCATGGATGTTGATATAAGTTTCTGGAAAGTAAATCATAGCATTAGTATCCTTCAGCTTCCCTGGGCTATTGTCTAAAACAAATAATATTCTATTATTTATAGATCAATCAATCAATCAATCACATTCTATTATTTTGATTAGGAAAAGAGTTGAAATAAGGCTTAGAAAAATATCTATGTCTACTGTTCCCCTCAATGCTGCAACATTCTCAATGTAAATCCTGCTTGATCTCTCTGAATTCTGTGCTTCAACCAACATCACTGGTCAAGCTGGTTGATAGTTGATCAGGCTTTACTTCTCCATTGCAGGCCTTCCAAGACTGGGAAAGAGGTGGAACCAATTTCTAGAAAAGAAACAGGCAATCCTGCTTTATATAAGCCACTCCTCTGGCTATACTAATTTCCCTAAAATTATCTGAAACACTGACATGAAAAGTTGAATTTATTAACATTTAAATGATATATCAAATAATCAAGATAATTTTAGTTGTTAGCTAGGTGACTTGGAGAAACTTGTAATCTCTAAGCCCTGGTCCCTTGTAAGTAAAATGCCTAACTTAAGGGATGTTGTGAGCATTAAACATTGTGTATTAAAAGTAATTACTACACTGAGCAGCACACAGTAGGTACACTATAAATAAAAACTTACATTTTTATTATTAGTAATATAAAAATGAAATCCAATTTCAAAGGCAATGCTGGAGGCAGTTACAATCTGACATGAGTTTTGATGGAAGAATAGAATTCTGAAAGGCTGGAAAATGGAGGTATTTATCAGTAAGGCCCCAGGACCATTCTGTCTAATGTCTGAACTGTTCATGCAATGGTGGGTGGTCTAATATGCATACTACATTGCATCCTTGCTTTATCTGCTCTTATATCTTTATTCATTTTTGTTGTATGGCATATAAACAGGAATACACTCAAAGAAGGAAACCCCAAAACAATCATGAACTATTTTTATTCTCTAAAAATAAGTTTGTTCTATTATCCCTCATGGGTAAGTGTAATGGATGTTAAAGGAACATGGACAGTGATAATATACAAACTCTATTATGAAAACATAAAAGTATAACCAACAAAATAAAACAGGCAATGTGATAACTGCAATCCATCACATCTAAACCATAACTATTTTATGATATTTTTCTTTTAGCTAAACAACAATAACAAAAAAACATGCCCATAGAACAACATTCCTGAATTGGCTTAGAAGCAAAGACAAGAAGATCAGAATACAATTTGAGATAATCAAGGGAGAAGTGTCTGCCAAATGCTATCCCTTGAAAGAAGGAATCCACTCTCACTTCAGAGTTTGATGCCCCCCAGTGGGTCCTCTTGCTGAATCATAAACTGATCTTAAATTTCAAGTCCCTTTTGTGATACCTATAGGAGAACCACATGAAAATCCATAGATGGTAGAGTTTACTTCCATCTGTGGGTTAAATTATTTTCAAACTCTTAAGTGAATAATTAAGAGTTATGGAAATCTGTTATACAAACACTAAAATTAGTATTTTGATTGTATCTGCTGAGTTCCATAATTAAGGGTTTTGTCAGGAAGTTGTCACTACATATTAATGGCTGGGAGTTTTGCAAGTTCCAGAAGTTCCACCTGTGGTAGGATACTTGAGTCTAATGTTTAAGATTGGATTTTGGAGCCATATTGACTGGTTTTAAATATGGCTCATGCTTTGTTAGCTATATTTACCTCAGGGAACTCATTTAAGTTTTCTATTCTTAGTTTCCTCATCTGTAAAATGGAGAAAATAATAGTACTTTCATGATGAGGTTCTTAGGCGGTTCAATGAGGGAACACAGGCAAAGCCCTTCTAACCATTCCTGATGTATAAGAAAAATCAGTTAACATTCTGGCTATTATTCATTTTGGCTGTGGCAGCAATTAGGGCTTCTAAATGACTATCTCTGGCTCTCCTCCTCCTGGGCTTATGGTAGTACCTGGTCCTCTTGTGGGATGTGGACCACGTGATTATTTCTGTGTTAATAGAAATAACCTATCACTTCCATGCTGAGCTTTTAACTCACTGGGCAGGACCCTCCAGGGCTCTCTTCCTGCTGGTGTAGCAACCCGAAGTATTTTAGATCAGGGGTCAGCAAATTTTTTCTTATAAAAGTCCAGACAAAAAATATTTTTGGTTTTGTTGGCCACCTGGTCTCTGTGGCAACTATGAAACTCTGCTGTTGCAATACAGAAGCAGCCATAAATAATATGTAAACAAATGAGTGTGCCTGTATGACAATAACATTTTATTTGTGGGCGCTGAATCTTGAATTTCATATAATTATTATATGTCACAAACTTTTCCTTTAGATGTTTTTCCAGTCATTGAAAAAGGTAAAGACTGTTCTTAGCTCTCAGGCTATACAAAGCTAGATTTGGCTTCTGGGTTATAGTCTGCCCACCCCTATTTTAGATGATGATTGCTCTAGTAATTGTAGTTTCTGAGTAACTCCTAGAAACATACCCACGCTGTTGAACTGCAAGGAACATGTTGCGTGTTCAAGAAATAAACCTTTGTTGTTTTAAGCCAATGAGATTTGGGGTGGTTTGTTATTGTAGCTTAACACAGCCTAAACTGAGTAGTATATTATTCTTTAAGATGATGAGAATAAAAAAGGTGTATTAATTACCCCTTAAGAGTGTTTAAATAGCTTCTGTAAATATGTTTAATGGTAACTAGGGTACAGCCATCTCCAAGGCTTTTACCTGTGAAATACAGTTTTTCAAATTTATGCCTTCCATGAAGAACAAGAATGAGGTAAAGATGCTTAGCTTAGCTTCCTCTTCTGTGCATATCCCTCATCTAAGCCAAGTGTCTTGACTCTTGTCATCTTAGTAGTTTCTTAGTTTAGCAGAGGGGTAATAATAAAAGTATGTGCTTGTTTATATCATGAGATTTTGCCTCACAGCCATAGCCAGGGAGATCAGAAAACACACATTTAGGGGAAAAGAAGGCAACAAGAAACTCTGATTTGTGTTACACATTGTAGAAGTCACTATGATTCGGGTAGAAAAACTTATTACTTCTTTTTTTGACAGTGATGACAGTTTAATAGATTTGACTGTACCAAGTTACATAAAGCCTCTGGAGACTCTGAAAGGGAACTGTTTATCAAGATGATAAACAAGGTTTCATTTTCTCTGGTTGCACAGATGTGATCAGAAGTCTAAGGCCATCTGAAATCACTTAGTCTGGCCACCAAGCAGACATTAAGCTACTCAGGACCATCTGTGCTTGAAATGACCTCCACTAATGGACCTGCTCTGAGCAGGTCAGCACAAATGGAGGCATGGTTAAATTCTGGATAAACATGTGGGGAATGAAGAATGAGTTTGTATGGGTAAGTATAATAAGACACACATATAAAATGTTAGTTCTCACTAGACTATTATTATTATTGTTACTAATGTGATTAGTTATTTCTACGCTGTAGTAGGTCCCTGTTCTTTCTGCCTGCCTAATAAACATTCCCACTTCTATTGGTGATGATTTCTCCCCCATTGGCCATCTCCCCCATTCTCAGCTCATGGAGTTTTGCAATACCATTTCTACCCATGATCTAAAGGAGGGCATTACACTGAAAACCAGCTAAGTGGGTCATACATTCTCTAGTGACCACATGATTGCTATAAGAGCTGGTATCTGGCCCAAGTCACACACAATGAGATCTTAATGTAAAACATTTATTCTTGGGAAAATGTAATGTTTTTCTACAAGTGTTTCTGTTGAAAATGTGTGAATCTGAAGCTCGCCACTCTCTTAGCACCAAAATAGAAAGCCTACAAATGAACAGAGTCAGCAAAGAGGGGAGCCAAGTGCTTCCTAATGCTATTATTAGTCCTACTTGGTGCAGCTATGCCTGAAGATGGAAGCACAACTTTAGCCAGTACGTGCTTTATTTATTTTAATTGAATTTGAATTAGACTGTCTGCCATTTGCAATAAAAAGAGTCTTGAAGTACAGTTATACTAAAGGCTCCAAGGGGATTCTCTGCAATTATTTTTTTCTCTTCTATAAATTTGTTATATGCAGGACCCTATGGTAGGTGCCAATATTATAGTAGGTATTACCTAAGTGCCATCTTTTCAGGGACGTCTTCCTTAACTTCCCTTATTAGGTCACTCAGGTCGCGCACTGTGATTTTTTCCATTTCGGTGCATTCACAACTGCAATTTTACATGTGTTTGTCAAATAATTTTTATTATTGTCTACTTCTTCTAATAAATAAAATGCTCTATGGAGCAGAGGCCATATCTGTTTTCACTGATCATGTTATTCTAAGTGCCCAGCACAATGCCTAACTTGGGAAATAATTTTTTTTTTCCATCTCAATACTTATTCTATTCTTTAACATAGCTCTAGAACAATAATTTTGATCAGAGCAGCCATATGCCCACACACTCATAATATTTTTCTGTTCCACTTATAGCTACAGATGGACACATGATATTTGTCAATGGGACATAAATGAAAGTCTGCTAGAGCTATCTAGGAAGACTTTGCTTTTTTCACACAAGAGCTGCCCCATCTATTTATCATGTTCTGCTGCTTCCTGCCTGAAATGTAAGCTTGATGGCTGGGACTAGAGTAGCCATCTTATGCCAATAAGAGAAAAGAATGCCAAAGAAAAAGGCTAAGAGAATCATCGCAATTTTAACCTTGAGAGTGTTGGGCCACTGAGCCAAAGTCACCAAAACTCTACCCCAAACTTTGTATTGCACAAGAAAAAATAAATTGCTTGCTAATTTGTTTAACTCTTCATTCACTGGGGGTTTCTATTTCTTACAACCAAATGTAGTCCTGATACATTGGTACATGTTAGGATTTATTTTTTTATTAGTTTCAGGAGTACAACACAATGCAATAGTTAACTCTTTACCCCCAAAGTGACAACTCCCCTCCCCCAGTTCGCCACCCCACTCCCCCCCATATCATACATATCTATTACAATTCCTTTGACTCCCTTCCACAGTATACTCCACATCCCATGACTATCTATATATTCAGTTACAGTTGGCATACAATATTATACAACATCAGCTTCAGGTGGTACAGTGCAGTAATCTAGCCTCTACTCCATCCAAAATTTTTATAACATTATTGTATTCCCCAAACTGTGTTTCATATCCCTGTGGCAATACTGTAGTTGTCTACTTATGCTGTCTAATCCGTTTCCCTTCCCCTTATCCCCACCCCACTCCCAACGAGCAACCCTCAGTTTTTCCTCTATATCTATGAGTCTGCTTACTTTGCTTGTTTATTCAGTTTTTCAGATTCCACATATAAGTGAGATCATATGGTATGTGTCTTTCTCCGACTGACTTATTTCACTTAACATAATAGTCTCTTCACAACATCATCAATTACATTGCCAGAACTGCCCCCATATCCCTGCTGCAAGATTGCAGTCACCCACCTACGCTGTCCAAAACCTTCTCCCTCTCCCTCATTCCCACTCCTCCCAAGCCAGCAATCATCAGTTTTTCCTTTATATCTGCTTGATATGACTTCAATCTTCTTAAATTTACTGAGACTTGTTTTGTGGCCTAACGTGGTCTATGTTGGAAAATGTCCCATGTGTACTTGAGAAGAATGTATATTCTGTTTTTTCAGGGTGAAATGCTCTAAAAATATCAACGAAGTCCAGCTGGACTAAAGTGTCATTTAAGGCCCCTCTTTCTGTGTTGATTTTCTGTCTAATGGGTCTGTCCATTGGTGACAATGGTGTTGAAGTCCCCTACTATGATAGTGTTACTGTTGATCTCTGTCTTTATGTCTATCAAAATCTGTTATATGTAATTAGAAGTTCCTATGTTGGGTGCATAGATGTTTATTAGGGTTATAGTGCCCTTCTTTGTCTTTTATTGCAGTCATTTTAAAATCTATTTTGTCCAAAATAAGTATTGGTACTCCAGCTTTTTTTTCCTCATTTCTATTTGCATGAAATATCTTATTCCATCTGTAAACAGCATATACATGTGTCCTATTTTCTTATCCACTCAGCCACTCTCTGTCTTTTGATTGGAGCATTTAGCCCATTCACATTTAAAATGATTATTGATAGGTGCATAGGTACATGTTAGGATTTTGATAAATACTTTAAAACATATGAATGAATAAAAGGAAGGAAGGGTCGTTGGTATAGTCAGAGTTAAGACAGAGAGAAACAAATTAGTACTTCAAAGTAGAAAGTAATGAATGTCATGAGACTGTACATTTTCTTCATTATCAGAGGTTCCTGAGAAACTAGAAGATACTACTTTCATCCTAATGGATTAAATAAAACTTGTTTGAATATAAGAATTTGATTTAGGTCCTTTGTCCTTCAGGAACTTCAAGGACTTGTCCTTGTGGTGATGGAGGATGAGCATTTTAAGTAGAGTAAGAACAAGTTGAGTAAATGCCCAAGGATAGGGCCTGTGACTAATAGACTCAAGAGTCATCCCCTGTTCTTGCTCTGTCTAATCCTTCCCCCTCAGTTAGGGTGGGACTTTTAGAATATAAACTATAGAATAGAATACAACAAAGGCAATGATAGAATGTTACTTCTGTGATTAGGCTACATTATGTGGCAAGAATGATATGAAATCACTATCATAATTATCATATCTCTATAAAATCTTGTTAGCATATACTAGATAGTCTCTCAATCATTGACTTTGAAGAAGTAAGCTGTGATAGAGTCTATGACAAAGTCCACATAACAAGGAAATGCAGGTGGACTCAAAGAGCTGAGAGTGGCCTCTGGCCAAGCATTATACAACTGCCAGAGATGAATTCTGCCAACAACCTAAGGAAACTTGGAAGTAGATACTTCCTCAGTGGAACCTCTGATGGAAGCCTATGTGTCTGCCATCTTATATACACCTAGTATATTTCCCTTCACATGTTTTGGGGTTAGTTATGTAATTTCAGGTAAAAATCTCTACTCCATTTGCTGTTTGAGTCCAGTAACCAAGGACATCTTCCAGAACCAATAGCATTTATAAAATTTTTATAAATATAAAAACATAGATTTTGCTCTTTAAGAATCTGATTGTTCAAGGAAGAAAATGATTTAGTAATTTCACTTCACTGAGTCTAAATATAATTCTTTGTTCTCTTTAGAGTTGTGAAGATAAGATAATAGAATGTAACATTACTTGTGTTCAGCTGCTATTGGCTCCTTATTGGGGTTGTGAAGCAGAAGCAACGATGTTCTTACTTGCACAGACTTAGTTTCTAGATGCACAATCATTTTGTGATTACCCTGAGAGTCCTTGGCTGGAATATTAGCTTTCTGTTTTACTCACTGGCAAATTTCGACTTGTCACTTAAACTTCCTGACCTTAATTTACTTGTCTGTACAATGGGAATAATGGTGACTATCGTTTTCTGTAATTGAAACCCACTGTTTTTGCTTGCATATATCTTATCCTCTCTTCTTCTGATAAAAGCTAGCCAGGTTTCCTTGGAGTAGGCACCATCCCCATCATATTTTCAATTCATTCAGTGCCAGTGAATAAAGGCTTCAGGGGTGGGATTGTGACCTAGACCCGGCCAAACAGCATAACCCTTCCTCATCCACAAAAGTTGGCTTGAAGATGGGCTTGTGACCCAAGTTGGTTCAATTAGACTGCACTGGAGGACTATGTGGAAATACTGGGTAAAAGCTATCCTTTAGTGGACTTGAAGATGTGAGCTGACCTTTGGAGAGATCCTGTGTGATACTGAGGTGACATGGACAATAGTGAAGAGAAGTGATAGAGAGAGGTCCAACCCTCATGACACATTTGAGCTGCTAGATCTAACACTGCTGACTGTACCTCTGAACATTTTATTTAAGTATGTTAATATAGGCTCTGCCTTTTATTGTGTTTGTTTTAGCCATTTAAAATTCTGTATCTTTTTTCTTATGCCGTTTCCAAACTCTCTGACACCAGCTGGTATCTAACAATCCAATTTAATTCTGACACTACCTACCTGGAGTTAGTACCGGCCCTATAGGTTTTAGGGCTCAGCCCCATTACACTGACCTCACTTCAGACACCAGTTGCAAATGGGGTGCCCAAACCAACTGCATTTCTGTCTGACTTGGCAATAAATTTGGGGATTCTCATGACCCCTCCTTGGGTTTGGTAATGGCTCACAGAACTCAGGTAATGGCTCATGGAACTGTTTTTTTTTTTTTTATAAAGGATACAGGTTGGTAATAGCCAAATGGAAGAGATGCATAAAACATGGCATGCTGATGGTGGTAGGTTCATTGCAGCTTCCATGTCCTCTCCAGGTGTTGCCATCCTCCCAGCACCCCAATGCATTTACCAACCCCGAATTTTTCAAATCCTATCATTTTATGGAGGTTTAATTAGGAAGGCATGATTCATTAAATCACTGGCCATTGGTGATTAACTCAACCCCCACCTCCACTACTCTCCAGAGGCAGCAGGGTGAGGCTGATGGCTTCAACTCTTTAATTATGCCTTACGCTTTTTAGGGACCAGCTCCTATCCTGAAGCCACCTAAGGACTCCCAGCCACCAGTCATCTCATGGCCATAGAAAAGATGATCTTATTACTTTAGAGTCCAAGAGTTTTAGCAGCTGTGTGACAGGAACTAGGGACAAAGACCAAATATTTTTCTATGATATCACAGAAATTAGGTTTTAGGGTTCTAACATTATACAGTACTTCCCCTCTTATCTGTGGAAGATAGGTTCCAAGACCTCCAGTGGACACCTGAAACCAAACCTTATATATACTATGTTTTTTCTTATACATACATACCTATAATAAAGTTTAATCTATAAATTAGGCACAGTAAAAGATTAATGACATTAATAATAAAATAGTAAAATGTACTGTAATAACAATATACTACAATAAGAGTTCTCTGAATGTGGTCTCTCTCTCTTTTAAAATATCTTACTGTGTGTACTATATGTCCAGCATGGATACACTGGACAAAGGGATTGTTTCATGTCCTGCCCAAGGTGGAGGGACAAAGTGCAAGATTTTATAATACTATTTAGGATGGCATCCAATTTAAACCTTATGAATTATTTATTGCTGGAATTTTCCATTTAATATTTTCAGACAGCAGTTGACCTGGGGTAACTGAAACCATGGAGGGCAAAGCTGGGGATAAGGTGGGACTACTGTACTTCATAGAGTCCATGTGAGGATTGAATAAAACAATTCACATAAAGCATTTAGTGTAGCACCTAAAATATAATAAGCACTCAATCTGGGTAGTTGTTTTTGTTACTATTACTGTTACTATAACAATAATCTTATTACCATATCCTTTATTATGAGTAGAATAGAATTTTATTATGCTAATATGCATATGGGTCTGCAAGAATTGTTGAATATCTCTAATTTACTGATACCAATTGGAAGAGAGAATCAATTAGATTCTGTTTTCTGAGGCTTGTACGGCAGATGAAGCCTAAATAACTCACGATGTTGATTCCTAGCAACTGATAAACCATCCATTAAATTGACTCATAGTCAACTGGATGGTTGTTCCTCTGTTGTTAAGCAATCCGAAACAGCAGAGCCATGAAAGGATTGGCAAAATACTATAGTGAAGTTTCCTGGGCTCAGTAATCTGCCCAATGGGTTCAAATCCCAACGCAACTGCTTATAAGTCATGTAAAGTGGACACATTTCTTAAACTCTCTAAGCTTTAGAAAACTGGAGTTAGAACACCTTCTTCATAAGATAACTGTGAAGAATAAGTGGAGTAATAAATAAAAACAGCTCAGTATAGTCTGACTCAAATTGTAAAACTTTGTAGTCATCATTACTTTTGATGTTTTAATTATATTGACTGACATGAATAAACTCCTTCCACTCTAACATGATGTAAATTGGACTTGAACATTTTTATGGCCAAACAATATTGATTAACTGTCATTTGAACAATATAGAAGCAACATGTAGAATAAATTAATTTAGACATTAAGTTGTTTAGACTGAGAGAAAATTTTCCCACCTAATGTAAAAGAAGGTGATTTTTCAAGATAACATATTACACTTATTCCTTTAGATAAGCCATACATAAATAATGAGTAACCGTGCAGTTGAGAAGCCTGTAAAAATAAATAAATAAATAAATAAATAAATAAATAAATAAATAAATAAATACCATTCCTCTTTTGTTAGATGTCAGTTTGCCAGCAAACATTTTATGAGTGATAATCTAAAAAGTGGAATACGGTGACTGAATTTTTGAGTTCCTTGAAGAAAAAGTCATGTAAGTTAATGATGGTAATGAAATAACATTAAGGAAAAACTGGTCAAAAATTACATAAATTTCAACCTAAGTCTAAAGTTCTCTTCTTCACAGCAAATTATCTTTAGGTTAATGAGTTCAACATAGGAATTGAGACAATTGAGACCTACTTGGCTTGTACCAAATTTTCACTGCAGTCAACAGTGCATGAAATACATTTGGAGGGACACCATTTCCAGACAAGATTTATGAAAATGAAAGGTCTTCATGAGAAGAGTCTTATATAAGGAATGCCCTTCTCTTTTCTATCCTCCATAGTTTTGCTTTGATCTTTGTTTCAGCCTAGGTTGTTTTCCTTCCTCCTTGACCACTTTTCACCTGACAATCTCTCACCTCTGAACCCACCACTTCCCTTTTTTTTTCAGCAACATGTTTCGAAGCTTACAGAAGCAATATAAAACAACTGTCAAGAGAACAGATGCTGGTCATTCAGGTGCAGTTTCACACTGGAATCCTTGATAAATTACTCTTTTTTTTTTTTTTTAAAGATTTTATTGGGGAATTGGCGGAGGGGAACAGACAAGTTGCTGTCTTTTTGTTCTTCAGTTTAGTTGCGGAGGATGTTTCTTCACTGTTGGTATCGTCAGTGCGCTCTTCCCGGATGAGGCAGATCGGTCGCTGGCCTCTGGATGTCGCTCACCGCGGCTATTGGCAGCTCACGCTTGGCTGCCAGCCATTCACGCTGGCTGCGGGCCACTCACTGTAGCCTATGGCAGCCCACTGCAGCAGGGGCTGCAGCCCATACCATCACCGGGGCTCGCACAGCCCAGCTCGAGGTGGAGCTGTTGTTAGCTGTAGAGGGCAGTGTCACTGGCCCTCATGTGGGATCCGAACCGGGGTCGCTGGCATCCCAAAACCAGTGCTTAACCAATGCGCCACTCGGCCGGCCCGATAAACTCTTAACCTTCAGTTTCCTTACATGTTAAATGGAGTTAATTTTTTAAAGCATGTAGAAAAAGAATCAGAAATCAGAAAGATAATCAAAATTACCTTAGAAAGTCATGAATTCTGTCACTAGAGTGGAGAGATGCTTATAATGTAGAAGACAATAAGAATTAAGACTAAGAGGTGAACAGCAGCCCTTGCTCACTCAGGGCACTCCTGAAAAGAATGGTAGGGCTAGCAACTTTGTAAATTGTTATTCCTTTTCTATTAGCTCTAGCTCTCTCCTTCTCAACCATATGTATTTGAACTGAGTAAGTCCCATGCATGCAGAGAGGCATCTCTACAATTTGTGTCAGAAGACTAGAGAAAGAATCAATTTTACTCTATGTATAGACCATTAATTATGAACACAAAATGGACTCTAATAATTCTGAAAGTTATGTCAGTTGCAAACTGACAGTCATGCCAGAGCATCCCATGAAAAGTGTGCCCAGTGAACACCCTACCCAGATAACTCCAGGTGCAGGGCAGATTGTGAGTATCTGAACAGCTTTATGGGACTCACATGGGGACACTGCACCCAGTCTTGAGCGTAAGATCAGAGCTCTCTGACGGCTCCTCACTCAGCCCTCAACTGACAAACTGATAACCACACCTGCACTTGTCCCAGACGAAGCCCATGAAACCTTGCCTCCTTACTGCCTCACCAGCCTAGCCTGATGCACGACACTACACACCCCATCACCCAAGGGACTCTTGCTGAACACCGGGCTGTCTCTCTCATCCTTTTTTGTAAGCCTCTGTTCACCTTGCTAACCCTACTGCTTGCAAACCTGTGTGACCCTTTTGTATGAAACTGCTCCACCTCAACTATTAGAGGCTATCCTCTGGCTGGAGCCTTGTTAATGTCCATGGGAAACTGATTCCATAGGACTAGATCCATGGCTTTATTCTAATGAAACCTGATATTGTGGAAAGACCCAAACATGTGTGAGACTGCTACTGTGATAGCCACATTCCACTCATGACACTCTATTATTATTACATTTTAAATTTCAGTAATAAAAATTTTGTGGAATTTTGTTTTCTCTCCCATATGTTAAAGTATCTACATAATATCCTCAATTTTGTTTTTTGGCCCACAAAGCCTAACTATTTGCTATCTTGCCCTTTATACAAAAGTTTGCCAGTCTCTGTTCTGCCTGAATTCAAAATTTAACTTTGAATTCAGGCACTAGGTATGTGAAGTAATGGGCAGAGGAAAATTAACATTTTTACTGTTAAGTAAAAAAAGACTGCTCTGTCCCACCCCTTCCTTTGTCTCAGGTAGGGCACCTGAAGTCCTGAGCGACAATGACCATTATCACTGGAAGATCACAGTGCCTCCCTCTATTAGACTTTAGTTCTTTTAATCCTACACCTCTAAGACTTAGTTACTATTATTACCCATTGGAATTGAGACCTAACCTGGGTCTTCCATCTACAGCCATTCATGGTAGTGAACTGGCACAAAGTTATAACCCACTTTGGGATAAAATTTTTAGCACTTATTTTATGTGGGGTATGTTTGGTTGGGGGAGATGGTTGGGAGATACAAAGCATAGTAACTAAGCTATGTTGGCGCAGACAGAAAGGTAGAAGTGAATATATAAAAAGAGACCTGCTCTTTGGAAGTATCTAGAAATTCAAATAGAAAAATTAAGATTTTGTAGGTCCTTATTTTAGTCAGCAGTTGTAAGTATTGAGGTCTATAAGTAACTTTCATCTTTACACAATCATTCCTTCATGCCAAGAATAGTTTGATGATTACCTGCTGTTTGCCATCACTGAGCTAGGTAAGAGGACACAAAAGTGTAAATACCCTCAAGATATTTACAGTTTAGCCGGAAAGACAGACAAGTTAAAAAAAAAATCAATACAGCGATGTAAATGCTATGATTTTGAGAAGCACCTGAAAGGGAACCTAACTCTAATTCAGTGGATGAGAGAAGGCCTCTAAACTCTCAGGATCTGAAAGATCAGCAGGATTTTCTCAGACAGGACAAATGACAGTTGGGAATTTTCCAGGCAGAGTATTCAAAGAGGTTTTGCCCTGAGTAAAACGGACCGTGATTGGTCTGGTTGGACAATAGATTGCTGAGGTCAGCAAGAGAGAAGGTGCTATTAGAGATGAGACTAAAATCCATGTTAAAATATTTTCATATCCATGTTTACTCTAAGGTAAATGACATGATTGAAGCAAGCAATATTTTAACAGAATTGTTTAAACTTCTATAGAAAATTGGGGAAATGTTAATAGACATTTTTAAAAAATGATAGTATTTGGAAGTATTTACCAATATTTAAAGACATACACTTTGACCCAGTCATATCAATTCTAAAAGTCTCTTTGACCGATATCCTTGCAGAAGTTTACAAAGCTGTATGTACAAAGATATTCAATGCAGGCTTATTCATAATAGATGGAAAAATGGGATGGTTATTAAAGATGATATAAAAAATGAATAAAACATTTTTAGTTACAAAGAAACTGGTCTGATGGAAGTGTTTTACATGTTTTCCTCTGGTAAACAACTGAGCTGTAAAAAGCCCTGTCAGGGCTGGCAGAGTGGCATGGTGGTTAAGCGCTGGCTTGGGAAGCCAGTGGCCCTGGTTCAGGTCCCACATATGAGGGCCAGTGACACTGCCCTAAAAAAAAAAAGAATAAAAAGCCCTGTGAAATACCTACTATGTTTAGGTTTAGGTGGAATAATTTAAAAATCAAGGCAAATCACATTACAGTCTTATAACTATACACAAGGTTTCCTTGACCCAAGCTAGAGCCTGTCCAGGCAGGGTTTCCAGGATAACTACCTGCAAGTAAAAACTTTGAAAATTCAGAATTGTCCTTATCAACATGGACTACGTGCTAATTGGTGGACCATCTATTTTATTTTTAATTAAAATGTTATTTGTATCCTTTGATCTATCATCAGAAATAGTTTTCTTATTTTCATTGTAGGAAAAGCTCTCACAAAAAGTACAGATAAAATGACCTGTATTATGGTTCATTAACTTCACAAGAAAAACCCTTTCCAAACCAGCAATATACAATAACACTATTGGGCTAGTTTCCCAGATAAATATCACTTAACAATGTAAAACTTATAACCTAGTTTTGTACAAAATAAGTTTTCCAAGTAAAGCTAAAGCATCGATGTCTGATCACATTATCACTACATTGTGATAGAGTTGTTGGCTAACAATTAAGGATTAGAAAGATTCTTTCAAAGGTCCCTTCTGCCCCTTAACTGTATATTAAAATGAGATGGCTGTAACTCTGTAAAAAGAAGCACGTCTTTATTAAGAATGATTTAGTCCAGTACAGTTGTTTACCACTTTCATTCCTTTCTGAATACAGGCCCAAAGGAATTAGAAGGAACTTGACAAAATAAAGATTCATTGGCATGCTACCTAAATCTGAAGATGATGGGGATTTATTGGGGAGAGCAAATAACTAGGATGCTGGTGTTAAGATTCCTAAAGAAATTCATAAGTGAGAGAATGAGCTGAATACAGCAAGAAAGAAGTAACACAGGTAAATGTTAGATGTGACATATCAGAAAAAAGTGCATGTGTACAGATTGAAAAGAGGCTTAGCTATAGCAATGGTTTTAAAAAAACAAGAGGCTTAAATTGACAGTGAATTCAGAATGGGTCCTCTGCTTATTAAAATTGCTAATGTACTCTTGGGCTTGATTAATAAAAGTTTAGTACCTAGTTTAATGATGCCAATCTTTTTTTTTCTTTAAACGCATACTACCTTTTTATAAACATACATTTAAATCTAGTGATAGTACTATACATTCATTCTGTGGCATGTTCCTCTCCAAACCGCAGATGAGAATCATTATTTTTCTGCGTATCTTTTCCAGCCAAGATTTCTTTGACCTTAACTTTTTGTAATGTGAGTTAAGACACCAGAAATTTATTTGATTTATAAAAATAACATTATATTGTAATATTGAATATGCCTTTTCAAACTATATAGAATATGTTTATTATATGATTAATAATTAATATTTATTCATAAAATAACACAAGATCTTTTGGTAGAATGGAAAAATGTTAACTTGACTCTTAGGAATTAGTTTTAATGATATAGTCAGAAAAGGTTTATATACTTTAATGAATACAATGATAATTGTCTTGTGTGAAAACCTAGGGCTGAATGGAGTGCATATTATAAACAACCTTCCAAGGCTGTGGTCTCAGAAAGCAACCATAAACTATTCTACTGAAAAAAAAAAAAAAGGAAAGAAAGAAAAAAAAAAAAGCAGTTATCCATGTATTCATGTTACTGTCAGGAGCTGTATATACTACTGATGGTCTCATCTTGGAATCTTTAACAAAGGCAGAGGATTCACGAATGATGCCTCAGTGAGAAGAGAAAGAAGGCCCATTAAAAGAAACAGAAAATCTGGGAAAATGATCAACCTAACACTCCTTCATGCTTTTTTTTCCCCAACACCCATCATAACACCAGGCATAGAGTTATTTCTAAGTAAATGTTTGCTGAAGGTTGAACACAAGGTAAAATCATACCAAGAATCTTCATTGAAACATAAAGTTTCCATGGTACAATGCCAAAAATTATCATGCACAAAAGTTGTCTGGTTACACTGTTTAACATAAGAAGTTATAAATAAATATTAATTAGGTCTTATAAACATTAAACATTTTATTTAAAAAAATAATACTTTACACCTGAAGCTGAGGTTGTATAATATTGTATTGTAATTGAACATATAGATGGTCACAGGATGTGGATTATAATGTGGAAGGGAGTCAGAGGAAGAGTAATAGATATATATGATATGGGGGGAGGAGTGGGGTGGCTAAATGGGGGAGGGGGGTTGTCACTTTGAGGGGTAAAAAGTATAACTATTGCACTGTGTTGTACACCTGAAACTAATTAAAAATAAATAAATAAAAAATATAAAAAATTAAAAAATTTTTTAAAAATTAAAAAATTAAAAAATAATCCTAACGAGGTGCTTTCATGTAACTGGAAAACTCCAAAAATCACTTGACAATCTAACAATGTCTTTCTTAGTGTTTTGAAATGGGTCCCTTTTGCAAAGTGCACTACAGGCTATCCTATTGAGTCTAGCACAGAAGACAACAGATCTGTAAGAAACCTAATTATCACTAAAGTGCAATGTTTGGATTTATAGCCACTGGAATTTTTAGTCCCTTTCAGCCAAAAACAAAGATGGATTTTTGAAGTTGTAGACTTGAGATTCATCCCATCACGCTCTTGCGTGTAAGGCTTCATCCTTAAGAAAGTGTATGTAACCTATATGCAGACATTCAAAAAAGCACATTAAGGCACAGAGCATGTGAATTAATTTCTGACTTTACAAAGGTGATTCTGAGCACATTAGCAATCTAGATGTAGGGTTTGTATGTATTGCCATATCAAACTTTAGAGAATAATCTTCCTTTCTAAACTAAAGAATCTTGCATATTGATCCCATGGGAATTTGGGGGGGGGATCTAATACTTATGCATATAAATTTCAAAAATGAATCAAAGAGAAATGGCACCTTCTCAAACCAAATATGATTCTGGAAGGCCATGCTTCAAACACTTGGGATTTCAACAATTCGGCTACATACTTACTAGCAGCAGAGCAGAAATCGAAGAGGCCCATAGAAAAGAAAGCCACAGGCTGCAGCACTAATTCATCAGTTACATGGCTGGCCTTCTGAGAGCAATACTATTGGTGATGGCAAATAGTTCCCTCCTGGGAAGGGCAGGATGGTTGTCAATATAATGGAGGTATGAAAATATGTCTGTAGCCAGGCCAACCTGACCGGGCTTATCAGGCTAGGTCAAGTGTATAGCATCCTGCATGAATTCTCATCACAGGTAAAATGGAACTGACTAGCCTGAATATGAACTTTTCAAATATGTACACTTGTGCCATCTACATATGAATTTAGAGACAAAGTGCATCAGTACCTAGTAACCATCATGGTTACTACAAGTCATCAAAAAACTACTTGACTTAATCTGAGAAATATGATTTAAAAATGCATACTTTGGAGTCATAAAAAAGTGGTTCAAGTTCAACTTTGTCATTTATTAGCTGTGTGACTTTCGGAATTGAAAGGTTCGCCAAGGAGAGAGGGAGTGAGAGACACCGGTATTCAAGCAAGCAAGTTTATTAACCTGCCAGGCTGAGGCCATGAGAGGCATCAGCCCCGACTAAGGGAAGGGCCTAGTTTTTATAAGGTGGAGTAAGTAACCAGTGGCAATGACTGGTGGTGGCAACAGCTGGTAATAACGGCTAGGGGCAAAAGCTGGGGGGCAACGGCTGGGGGCAATGGAAAACTTCTACTTGTGCCAAGCAGGATATGGATGATGTATTACCCGCTGGGTATCTCACCAAGCGGGATGCGGGGTGTGCGCCTGTTGCTGCATGGCTGAGCTGGCTTTCAGGGTGAACAGTTCCTTACAGGAATGTTACATAATCACTCCAAGTCTTTCCTTTTTCTTGCGCAAAATAGGGATAACAATAATAACTAGCTGGTATTATTGACTGAAAATATGTTTCATGTGTGGGCATTAAATTTAGGACAGCACCTTTGCTTAAAGCAGAGGACAGCAAACTTTTTCTGTGAAGTGCCACCTAGTAAGTATTTTAGGCTTTGGCACCATGTAGTCTCCCTCATCACTACCCAACCTACGTTCATACTGCAAAAGCAGCCAGAGACAATATGTCAATGAACGGGTGTGACTACGCTCCAGTAGAACTTTATTTACAAAAAACAGGAGGTCAGCTGGATTGGCTCAGAGGATATAGCTTATAGTGGTTTATAGACATGCTTAATAATAATATATGAATAACCCTAATGATACTAAATATTTGAATTTGCTTACAATACACCACATACAATATATGCTAAGTGTTTCACATGGATTAATTTATTCACTTTTGCCATAAAGTAGAAACTACTACTATCTCCATTTTGACAAGTTGAAATGGGCAGAGATATTAGGTAACCCACTCACAGTTACACAGCTAAACAGCTGAAAAGTCAGAATTACAACCCAGTTCCTCAGGCTTTGGAGTATGTACTCCTAGCCACTCACTATAAAATTGGCTATTACCTACTAACTCTCTTTTATAATACAACTAAATGCCAGGCAAAAGCCAGTTTGTAATTGACATTCAAATAAGACATTAATGTATTTCAATTTTGAAAATATGCACCATCTATAATTATGATCAAGATTAGGTAGGTAGGAAATTTAAAAGAATTTCAATTAGCTTTATCTTTGATTTCTACCATCACTATTCCTAGGAATGTGTTCTACAAATAAGTCATTATGTAGGTTCTCTCAATGTTGTAAAATTATCTGAAGAAAAATTAACTCATGACAATATTAATAAAGATGGATTGGGCTGATCTAAATTATTTAGGGCAAAGAGAACTTTAAGAATGATTCATTATGGAGTATACCTACCTATAAAACAATATATGATAAGTGATGATTCATTTAAAAACACATAATAACTTGCTTTAAGGACTTTACTCTTTGACCAGGATTTATTCTAGGGAAACACTGTGGTTTTTACAGTCTTTGGAAAAGTTTTCAAAATAACAAGAAAAAGATTTTCCTTTCTATGGGAGCAGTGTTGAGGGCAGTTCTTTCCCATTCTTGACAACAGCCTGAGGCATATATTAGCTCATTTATTCCTAAGGGAAAAATCCCAGGAAGATAGGCTCTATTATTATATCCATTTAGCCATGAGGAACTTGAAGTTCAGAGAGGTTAACTTCCAAAGCTCACATAGCTAGTAAGTTATAGCACTAGGACACACACCCCAAGATATTAGGTTCCAAGGTGAAATGTGGAGACACTTAAACTCTGCCCTGAAGTGGTCCCTTTTCAACTCGGGAATGTCATGTCATTGATGGAGATTGCTTGTCCAGAGTTTCTCATTCATTTTGTACTGGGGTGGTGCTAAAATCACCCTCAATGGTACATTAGAATCACCTGGGAGATCTTTATATATGCATGTATAAAAATGAGGTACACTGAAAGTCTTAAACCTGGACCCACATTTAAATTGCTTGTGTATGTAAAGTACTTAGCACAGAACCTCATACACGGAGAACACTCAAAAAGAATATTAGTTATTATTGTTAGCGAAGAATGCTAAAAAATGATAAAGCAGACTTCAGGTCTGTTTTAATGAATTGAGTTAAACAAGGAAACATGATTCATAGCAGTCCTTGGAAATCATCTATAAGTTAATCTGATATTGACTTTTCCCAGACATGAGAGCTGATTTGGCTTATTTGTATACAAAATGTATAGATCGTGACTGTCTTAAGGTCAGGAACAACATCTGATTCATCTCCTTTTTTTTGCTCAGTGACTTGCATAGAGTAAGTATGCAATATATACTCACTGTGCTGATTGCAAATGTGCTTTATGTAGGTAAGCCAGAATCTATGATTTTAATGAACTATATTTCAATCAAAATAGGTTTAGAAATTATTTGTACAGTAATAGAAAGTCCTGATAGACATTGTCATGTGATAGCATCACTGTCTGGAGTAGGACACACAATAGAAACCAGGTCTGTTCCAAACAAAAGGAAGCTCTTGAATTCAATGACAATGGCTGATCAGTCAGCAGGGTGAAAAACAAGAGGCCAGGAGCCTATTTATATTTGGAAGGATGAGTTCAGTTGGGATCACTGAATAAAAATCCAGTACAGTCATGTCAAAAGAGGATACTCTTTACAAAGATTTGGTATTGATAAGATCAGCACCAGATAAATTTATCCCCACAATTATTCTGAAATGTGGTTAGCTTATAGAGTCAACAATGTCATCACTGAGGGAGAAAGGTGGTTGGAGATAATCCTTTTTTTACTTTTCCACTGGAGGATAATTTTGCAGGCAGGGAGATAAGGGACACTCAAAGTAATGTGATCCATCAAGAATGTATAGAGACAGACAGAACTCCTGAGATCATTGAGATGATATGAAAAGGCTGAACTGGAGTTCCTAGCAGGAATGTGGACATTTATCTTGAAACACAGCATTGTAAGTTACTTGACAGCAAGGAGATCTGAGAGTAAGTGATTTTCAAATCATCAATACAAAATCATCAAGTGAATGCTTAGCATGATGTTGGCATGTCATGGTGATTTTTAAAAGTAGGTAGGGTGCAGTTATATAATATGGAATGGTTATAGGAGTTTTCATATAGTCATTTTATGCATAAAGACATACTGAATTCTTGAGTGCTCTAAGAGCCCATTTATTGTAATGGATATTAGTTTGTTAAAATCTTTACAGGAAACTCAGTCAAAATGCCACTCTTTATTTGATTGCACACAGTAGGGATATTTTCATATCCCTACAGTATGAAAATATCAAGTGCATAGGGCAACTGAGAATGCTCAACTGGCTAAGAACCTACTCTCTTTCAACTCCTCTATTCTTTACAGAGACAAGACCCTTCTTGCTCTGCTCTAGTCATATGTTTACAGTGAAAGCAGCCATGTTCACAGAATATGATCCCTGCTTCCCTAGTTCAGTTGATTGGCCTGGAGAGGATAATTGACCTAAGCTGGACCAATGGGGATTTGGAAATCCTGCATCCATCTGGCTGCTCTCCTGAATAACTTATTTAATCACAGAAACTGTGGATGGTTATATTTTACCATGTGGGCTGAGAAACAGAGAAAGCTAGTTTGCAGAGTAGAGAGATGCAGAGAGGAGAATAACCCTGTCTGTGGTCTATTTCTGAATCTTAGATGCATTCCTGCCCTCAAGTTCGAAGAGACACAGTATACCCTTATAGTAAATTTCCTTCTTGTGTTTTATTCTTGCTCAAATGGGTTTCCATTCCTGTCAAACAAGAGTCTGAAATAATACAGAAATGGGCTTTAGCTGCTTGCAGAATCCATTCACTTTTCCTCATGAAATAGACTTCTAACAAAATGACTGTTTGCTAGACAGAGTGACTCAAGTTTTCAATTTCAGTACTGATAGGCATGTCCCTCACATTGGAGTGAGATTTGAAAATCTGGCCTCAAATTAAGATTGGCATATCTGGTCTTCCAGATAATAATTTGTGTCTTGATGTAAAATAAAATGTCTCCTCTGGTGACTCTGACATCTACATTTATTACATAGCCAGAGTGTGTTGTAGCTGCTGTGGCAAACAGGCTGCAAAGATATTGTTTGCCAGGGGTTCAGTAAGGAAAAGAAAGCGGGCATGGGAACTGAGGTAGAAGGGCAGGCAGGTTAGAGTAGGTTATCTGGATTTAAGTCTTCTGTTTCTCTGAATATCTTGAGCCACTCCCCACTAAGCTTATTTTAATGAAGTTAAACAGAATGTTATATCAAGAGGAGTATGCTTTTAGAGTTAACTAGTTACTGGATCAAATCTCACTTACACCACTTGCTAGTCATATGACCCTAATTTAATTCCTCACGCTTTCTGAATCTCAGTTTCCTCATCTGCAAAATAAAAATCGTATATGTAGATAATGTGTTATAGACTTGTACACTTGAAACCTAAACATATGTAATTTTACTAACCATTTTCACCCCAATAAATTTAATTTAAAAAATAAAAATCTTCCCTTATAGAATGATGATAAGTAATATTGCAAGAGCTGGACATAGTAGTTATTCATCACAAAGTAGTTACTGTTCATTGTTAGGCCAGATCAAACTGCTGGATATAATTCACTTTTTAATTCATTTGATTCTTCATTCATTCCACAGATATTTTGTGTGTGTGTGTGTGTGTGTGTGGTAAGGGCTGGAATTGCATCAGTGAACAAAGTGACACCTATGTCTTCATGGTGTTTACAATTCAATGGGCATTAAAGACATTAAAAACATAATGGAGGATCAAACTTCCTGGTTTTCAGAGACCCCATCATGATAGACATCCCATCAAGATAGACATCCCCACAAGGTCCTGTCTGAGCACTCAGTGGCTCCTGCTCACCATCGTTATAAATGCAATGTGGATAAACATACTTTCCGTCAATCCTCACACTCATTCTTCAGTCATCTGTATGAGGGTTTAATCATTTGGGCAATTTTTTTCTTGGCAACAGTTTGCAACGCTCTGATCTGTATTATCTTTGTAGGTAGCACTGTGGTACTCAATAAATGGTCGTGGAAACTTCAATTTAAAACTGGAAAGACATAAAAAAAATTGGAAAGATACATTAACTGTGAACTTTCCATACTGAGGGACCAATTTTTTCCCACTGAGACTGAAGCCAAAAAAATCCATTTCCTTCTCCAGTGAAAGATGACCCTGGAAAGATTGGGGGCCTTGCATACTGGCTTCCTTTATAAACCTTGACAGTTTTTCAAATAAGTTTTGTATTTTTCAACAGATTCCTGGGTTTAGGTTTTTGTTGAGGCTATCCCTTTGTGTCTCTTTCTTCTCTTTAGTCACCAATTTCTTCAGGGTTGGATTTATTTTTTCCATCTGATTGGTGGTGCTATTTCATTTTATTAATTCAACCTTTGTTGTATGCAGTTTATTCCCCAAATTGTGTTTTTCTAGTTCAGCTTTCATTTGCTTCTGTGTGTATTATGCCCTGAAATGTCTTTACCCTGTGATTTTGTATCACCTACTGGTTCCATATTAGGCCATTTATCACATGACTCACAATTAGTAAAAATGGCATTTTGAGCATGTGCTCAAAGGAACACCAAAAATTGGTAATCCATCTCCAAATCCACCTGGCTCTCTTCATCAAAGTGCTCATTAACTCAGGCTTTGGGCCTCCATGCTGTTAGTTTCTGGGACTAATTATTCCTGATCAGAGTATGGATTAGCATCCGTGACAGTCTTGGTCTTTACTTGCATGTACATTTTCAGCTGACCATGAACTATCACGCTGCCACCAGCATCTAGAGGTGCCCCAAGCAGTGCAAGGTTATGTTCCTCTGGGGTTTTCCAGACCAAGAAAATAGCAACACTGTCCTTATACTATTTCAAAAGCGAACAGATTAGACTTAACTTTTGTGTTTCTTTGATGGCTTATCTTCAATTTATGGTGCATCTTAAATAACTTAGATATTTATCCTACCGTTTAGATAAAATTGAGAGAAATAAGGTTGCATTTTTATTCAATACTTTCTATGTGTTAGATCACAGATTTCAAAATGCCTACAAAGCACTAATCCATTAGATATTGGCCAGCCTCAGATTTTCAAAAATTTGAATTACTCAATCTAATTTCATATAACAATCTAAATTTCTAGTTTCTCTGAAAAATATCAGAATTTTTGGCAACAACAGGTCCCCATATCCAATGAAAATAATTATTACTGGCGCTGAGGCTGACTACTAGCCCCATCCTAAATAAAAATAGCATGTGCTAACCCATTGACCACAGTCTCCACCATTCTTTGCTGTCTCCAATTTGGCCACTTTCATTAGTTCTTAAATTTTGCATCCTGTATGTATTTAAGCTTGCAACATTGGGATTTGGTGATTTTAAGCAGTTTAGCTTCATAAAAACCCCAAGAAATGAGTATCATCTGCAGTTTAACAATGAAGAAACAAAGACTCAGAGAGGTTTTGTTTCTAATAAGTATGAAGTCATGCTTATTTATATTGTATCAGTGGGGTGTGGGGGGAAAATCACAATATTCTCTTAATAGAAGTGTGAATAAGAAAAACAAAAATAAAGGCTTGGTTGGCCTGTTAATGTCTTTTCATTACTGATTTCTAGATTATTATATGACTTTAGGGTTCTAGAGAGAACACAAACCTTAATTAGAGGGAAAAACAACCAAAACTAGAAGAGGAAAAAGGAAAAGTGGTATTCTGAAAGATTATCTCACATATCTTCTTTAATTAAGCCAGAAGATCCAACCACAGGACAGTCAATTAAGCTGATAATTTTTTTTTCTCCCTCTATGGGACCAGGCTGGACTGTTTTCTCCTTCACTGGTAGACATTGAAACTGACTGGCAGGTATCTTAGCACCTATGTAAGAAGAATCATGCAAGCCTCAATTCTAAGTTATCCCAGCCTTCTCCCTGGCACCCCACAACTTATTCAGTGATTATGGAGTCCAATTACTGAAATAATTTTTTTAAAAACACAGAAAAAGGAAGGAGGTTTAACGAAGAGTACAGCCATTCTCCAATTTTATGATGATATTTTTGTGGCTTGTACATGTGGCTTCATGAAGACAACTTACAATTCTTATAAGGCTTAGGCATCACTTTCCTTTTCCCACACACTTAAAAAAAATAACTCCAGCATCCCATTTGTAACATATATGTCCTTAAGTAGTCAATAGTTCATTTTGATTTTTTGTAATCAAAGTTCAGCTATTTCTTTCACTTTCAGGTCAAATTCAGGCTGTAAACTGTTTTGCTTTTTAATTGATGCTCTGTAATTAAGAACGAATACTTATACAGCTATTACATCTCCTGAATGTTTTAAAAGTATATGGGTTGTGGGCCGGCCGAGTGGTGCATTGGTTAAGAGCTGGCTTGGGATGCCAGTGGCCCCAGTTCGGATCCCACATATGAGGGCCAGTGACACTGCGCTCTACAGCTAAGATGGTGAACAATAGCTCCACCTGGAGCTGGGCTGCTGTGAGTCCCCGGGATGGCATAGCTGCAGCCCCTGCTGCAGTGGGCTGCCATAGGCTACAGTGAGTGGCCGGCAGCCAACGTGAGCTGCTGGCAGCCAGTGTGAGCTGCGAAGAGCCTCTGTGAGCGGCTGTCCAGAGGCCGGTGGCCATCTGCCCTACCCAGGAAGAGCGCAATGATGATGCCAACATGGGACAGTGAAGCAATGTCCTCCACAACTAGACTGAAGAACAAAAGGACAGCAACTTGCCTGTTCCCCTTCTCCAATTGCCCAACACTGTTCTCCTCCCCCCAATCCCCCAATAAAAACTAAAAAAAAAAAGTATATGGGTTGTGTTATTTTCATTTTTTTTTGAAGGTGTGGCACTTGCCAACATTTTGAGAAGATACCTGGGTTTGTTCTTAAAAATTCTAGAAATAGGAGCTACTGTTCAACAAGAAGAGCATTTGGAGAAACAATGTAAGAGGCAGACCCAATTTGTGTTGAGACTGAAAACAATCTGAGAATGAATGAAGGCAAATCCCTAAGAAACAGGATTTAAATGGAACAAGAGCTATAAAAATAGGATTGACAAAGGGAGAAAGATTATTAAGAAAGCAGAAAGGGCAATCGTCTTTGAACTATGACTACTGTTGGCTAATAACAACAGGGTGAAATTTTTAAATGTGGGTCTAAAATATTTTGTCAATTTTAGTGATTTGTTTAAATACATATACCTTCATTACAGGCACGATTCCTTTGCAAACAATAAAAATTAACTTTATTTTTGTACACTTCATCGAATTTCAGCATTATTGTATTGACATGTGATGGAAGCCAATACATCACTTTCTTTTTCACATCCACTATAAGAAAGATTCTCATCCAAAGATATATCAAAGTCTCATCTCAACTGTTGCAATGGTTGTTGGTCTAACAGCCTTCCATCACAAAACAATTTATATACCAAACGATTTATATACTAGACTGTTTAGTTCTATTTTTGTGTGGTGTGTGTGTGTGCTGTGTGCACACGTGCATGCTAGCCTGATATCCCAGAATGTCTCTCTCCTGCCTAGACATGTAGTATTGGAGTTAAAAAGAACTCACTTCAGAAAAGTCAAGTGTCTGCCATAACAAAACACACAGTATGTATTCTCATAATATCAGAAGTTCCTATCAAACACTAAAGTAACTATTCATATATATATTTATATATCACTTACACAATAAATTTTAATTTCATCCAATGCTTTCCTTAAGTGATTTCAAAACTCTCTGCCACTAATATGAAGTTACAGAGGAAATGGCAGAGAGAAAGAGGAAAGAACAGGTATAAACCATGAATTCAGAATATATTCATGTGTGATGACATCTTGTTTCTAAGTTGTAACTAACTGATTTATCGTCCCCAATTTCCTTTGGGTCTAAGTGAGAATTTGTTGGGGAAGATGTTGGTGGCACAGATAGTATAGACTTTTATTTTGTATTCCCCTACCCATTTCTACCCACACAAATAAGTAAATCTAAAACTGATGCTGAAAAATTGAAGGAAGGAGTAAAGAAGACAATCTAGAATGCTCATTTTTCACTATAAAGAACACTAAAAATCTCAATATAGTTTCAGGTTTTTTGTCAGCTTGACATTTCAGCTGTCCTTATGAGGCACTTTTCTTATGTTCCATATAATGAAGTTTTCTTTCTAATATTTGGACTTATTGAAACAAACATTATCTCTCACTGGCAGCTGAGAAATATTTATTCTCTTTATTGGACCAAATTCTGCAATGCTCAGTGCACCCAGAATGATGGGTGATCAGAGAAAACCTACATTAATCTAATGTTAATCTATTATGTTTGTTTCATCTCACAAGTTTAGTCTGATTAAGAGATTGATTATAAGAGAAAATGGTGAGATTGAACACATTTTAAAAGGCTACCCAGGTTTTCTTTTACATGGGCAAAAAATTACTGAGCTTTTTCACTTGGGAATGTGGATAAAATGAAAATTCCAGGCAATTAACTGGCAGAATTGCATGTATATTTACACATATGATAGCTTGTTTTTCATTGTAATTAGCTTTTAGAACATCACTAGGCATTCACAGAAATGCATGGGACTGTGTACATGTAAATAAACTATTTACATTTGAGTTCATTTGTTTCACCACTAGATATAGGCAGCAGCTAAGTGAGCCATTAATGTTGAATATTAGTTTTAGACATAGAGCCATTCCTTTCATCCATCCAAGCAGTTTCCCTTGTTTTTCTATCTCTATCCTAGAATCTGTCTTATTAGAACTTTTATATGCCTTTCTTAACCTTGGCATCATGTTGGAACCACATGGGGAGCTTAAAACAACAAACAAACAAGCTGATGCATTGGGTCTACCACAGAGAGACTTATATTTTGTCTGAGGTAGATTGAGCTACCATATTTTAAAAAAAGTTTCTCTAATATGTGTCTGAGGTGGTGGACCAAAGATTCACAACTTGATTTTGATGGGATTTTAGGAGCATCACCTTAATGAACATTGCAATTCCATCCTTGTTTCCTTGTTTACAGGTGACTTCTGGTGGCTTTGACAGGTTTGTCCTTTGCCTCCAGATAGAGAAAATCAGTGGCAAGTGATCTGTGATGGTCATTGCAAGCTGTTACTAGGCGAGAGGGTTAGAAGTTCAGTTAATCTAATTTTTGCTTCCTTTTGCCCCATTTTAAGCCCACCATTGCAATATTAGTAAAGCCTAAAGAGATCTTGCACACTTTGTAAGACAACTATATCAAGTTAAGCAAGAGGCAGCTAAATGGATTATGATTATTCAAGATTGGCACTGGTCATTCACAAGAATCCCTATTTCTATGGAGGGAACTAGAAGACAATAGACTCTGAGAGACTATTTAAATGGGATATGTCTATGCCAGTAACATCCCATTTAAAACTTCAAGTGGGACTTAAAAATGTATATGACTATTCATGTGCTGCATTGTCTGAAGTACTTTATATGTCATGATTCACTCAATACATACAATGACCTTGTGAGGTCAATTATCCTTGTCATTGTTTTCTTTTAAGAGGTGAGGAAAGTAAGGTTAATTTGGAGAAGTGGAAGATGTGGACAGTAAATTCTAGGTCTCTGGATGAGTCATTGTCAATGTCCAGGGTGTAATAACTGACAGAGAAGTCAGAATATGAACACTTTGATTATACCTGGCTTTAGAGAGGCAGATATGATTCCTAGTTTTTCATTTTAAATCTTGCTTCCAATAATAATAATGGGTCCTATATGTTGAGCCCAGTACTAGTCATCAGATACTGTACTAAGCACATCATATACATTATTTTACATAATCTCCACAAATCCTAGATAAGCATTAGTATTCTTCTCAATTTACAGAAGAGAAAATTTAAGCTTTGAGAAGTTAAGTAACTTGTTCAAAGTCCAAAATTGAGTTTGAACTGTCTGGACTTGAAACTTGTATTTTAAAACTCTGCCACATATTGCCTTGTTACAGGGGAAGGGATCAAATACATTGTATCCATTATAGTACACTACTTCCTGTGTCATACACTTCCACCCAGTGAAGCTTCTATCTTTATTCTAAAACATTTCTGCTTAAGAAGAATCAACACTGTGCCATGTAATGATTTGAAAACAAGGATTTGATGTAAAGATGTTCAAGAAGAACTGTGAATTTCTGTCTTTAGTGTCTTAGTGCCTCTTGCCCTTTCTGGAAGTGAGGATTCGAACCATTTTATTTCACACTCACCCTGCCCCAGTTCTCTGTTAGGCTTGGCTACCACTATAAGAAAGAGGCTGAAAAGACACTTATCCATCTTTATTGCAATCTCTTGCATGGTAACTCACATCCTTGATATTCTGGGTGGGTCAGTGCTCCCTCTCATTCCCTCAGCATCCCTCCCATGGCCAAATGTTTCCTGCATTTCACTGTTTGAGTATGCAAAACACATGCTTTGCCTTCTTCTGTAATTTGGAAGCACTACAAATACCTTCAGATATGGACATGCCCTCAGTAGTCATTGTCCTCACATTAGAAGTCATGAATAATTCTTGGGTCTCAAATCTTCTGAGTGCCAATACTGATTACATAAAAGTCAGCAATATGATATCCAGAAAATGTGCTTTGCAGTAAGACAGCGCTATATTTAAAATCTGGGTCAATCATTACTATCTGTGTGATCTTAGGAAAGTTAATAAGGATGTTAGGAAAGGATCTCAATTTCCCCATCTCAAAATGGACCTAGGTATCCTTACTTCACTGGTTAATTCATAAGACAACATATATGAAGTTGTAAGCATAGTGCTTGCTTAGTGTATGTTGGCTGCTACAGCAAAACAACTGCAGTTATTATTACCCTCCCATCCCCATCTGCCAATAAAGACTCTTTCAGCCTTATTACAAGATTAAGGACATAAGCTGCTTTATAGACAAGCTGACTGCCATCCAAAATAAAGGTTATATGTAGCAAAGACTCCACAGACAGATGTCTGTGTTCAAATCCCTACGTTGGCTCTCTCTGTGTGACCTTTGATAAGTTACTTAAATTTTTTGTACCTTAGTTTTCTCATTTACAAATTGAGAATAAAAATAATATTCACCTCATAAGGTTGTTGTGAGGTTGAAAAGTTAATATAAAATGTAACATATGTGAAGTCATTAGAATAATACCTGGATTAAGCAATATGTCAGTATTAGCTATTTTTGTTATTTAATTTAATTTCACCCCAAATTCACAGTGGAAATACAGAATTGAAGAAAATTATATTCTTAGTTATATATCTAAAGTTTCCCAGAAATTTGTATAGGTTATAAACCATTACACCTAGAAATTTTCCTAGAAATATATGTATCCTGTGACATGTATCCTTCTTTTTGTTATCCTTACCCTCTTGATTAAATCTTTGCTCCAAATCTCTCTTTAAGGTGCTCTTCTTATCATTTTATAAGTTATTTTCTGAAATTTTAGAGATGTGCTTCTTGAATCAAATACAGCATCTAGGCTATGAAATGCATATTACTTGCCATGGATCACTGTTTCTTGAAGTTTCCTGCTAGGAATACTGAAAGTGCTTGGGAAGTACTCAGATTTCCTGGCCTTTCTCTGGGAAGTCTGAATTCAGTAAGCTGGGTTGGAGCCCAGAAATCTGTATGAGAAACAAACACTACAGGATACTCTTACTGCTAGATTCCTTTGTCTTAACCACTGACCTAAAGCAGAGGTGGGAGATAGCAGCAAGGACTCTAGTTACACTTTATTCTTATTTCACTTTCTGTTGTCACTCCTCCCAGCCTCAATGGGTAAATTTCTCAGCTTTTTCCAGTGAGAAATTACTCTCAAACGCACTGTGAAATCTTCATTTCTGAGATTCCTAACCTCTAGTAGCTCATGTTTTCAAGCACTCCAAATCCATCAGCTGGAAACAGTTTTCATGGCATGTTGAACAAGACAGAGGCAATGAGACTCCTGAGACTCTAGAGAGGAGGGAAATAGGTAAAAACCTTATGTTGCCATCACTGTAACCTTGAGAGATGCAGTGAGGCTATCTGTATCTTAGTTTGACTAGCCTTAAGGAAAAAACTATCATTTCCTTTCTGTTCATATTCACTGGATAATTTCATTGGTTATTCCAGGCAACAAAGTGAGCCAATGCTTTGAAAAAAACAAGGATAAGAACCAGGATTGGTCTTCTAAAGATAATCAGGCAAAGGCACTTTAAAAACTATAAAATACAAAGAGTGCCGCAAAAAATCTATACACATTTTAAGAAAGGGAAAAACTGTATTAAAATTGTAATACTCATTATATACCAATAACAAAAGTTTAATACAAGTCATGTGTATGCATTTTTTTTTGGCTTCCCTGGTATTCCTTGTGTATGATTTCTTCAAATTGCCTTTTCTGATGAAATAATTAGAAGAGGTAAGGATTTCTTAGACTTGGCTTTGGGTAGGACAGTATAGCCTAGAGGTCAAGAGTATGCTATCTTTCCATGATCTTACTGTGAGACTATTCTGAGGAAAATCACTCAGCTTCCCAAAGGATTATCTTCTTCATCTTCTACCCACTTCATTAAGTGGGGACAATATTATTTAAACAAGGGGACAATATTAGTCTAAATTGATTTTAGATTTAAACAACTCTGCAATTCACTAGTTCTATGAACTCAAATTCATTAACCTCTTAGAGTCAACTTTCACCTTTAAAATGGGAATAATAAAGCATATCCCACAACTTTTTTGCATCACAAATAAATGAAACAATGTGCAAATTCACCCAACACAATAGGTATACAATAGGTGCACACTCATGAAATATTAGTTCCTTTGCTCTCTTTCTTATGTCTCACCCAAGTCTATGGTGCTATGGCTTGACCCTGTTTATTCTTACTCAACACTTGATGGAGGCAGCCAAAGGACACTACCTACCTACAATTATTTAAATACTTGGAGACTATTGTGAAATCATTCCTCATATGTTGGTAATTATTGGGTTGTCAGAAAAGTCATGATGCATTTTTGCAATGAAAAACAGAGAAAAACTACACCATGACTTTTCTGACAACCCAATAATTTGAGTTTTCAGGAAAACTATATTTTGCCTTATTACTTCCTTAGCATAAAATTGTACAACACTTGGTACATATATATATATATAAGGTGTGATCAAATAATATGCTGAATATTTAAATAAAAGAATTATTACAGTAAAAGACACAATGCCATTAATCTCCCTCAAAATACCCCTCCCTCTCGCTTCAAACACACTTATCCCATGATACTTGCCACTTTCTAAAGCAGTTGTGGAAGCCCTCTTTTATGAGTGTTTTTAGTTCCACTGTCGTGGCTATGTCAATGTTCTGAATCATTTTGACTTTGAAGAAGAGCCAGAAGTCGCATGGTGCCAGATCTGGTGAATAAGGCAGATGAGGACAAGCCATAATGTTTTTATTTGTCAGAAATTGCCATTTACCAGAAGTGATGTGTGACACGGAGCATTGTCATGATGGAGGATGATTTATGGCGCTTTAAAACACACCTTCTCTTAACCGTAGCTCACACCCAACTGACTGCACTGAACAAGTTGAAACTTGTTACATACCATTACTAAGTTTCAACACGCCGCTTCCCATATTGAAGATCCCTGCCTTTCTGTTGGATGGTACTCAGCAGCAGCATTCACCATATTTTTTTTTATCACAACAGAAAGGCTCTGCATCACACATTGCTCCTGGTATGGCCATTTCTGTCAAATAAAAACATTATGGTGTGGTCTTATTCACCACATCTAGCACCGTGCAACTTCTGGCTTTTCCCCCAAATCAAAATGACAACGAAAGGTAAACATCTTGAATCGTTTTAAGACATCAAGGCAGCCACAACAGTGCAACTAAAGATACTCATGAAAGAGGACTTCCAGAACTGCTTCAGAAAGTGGAAAGAATGATGGGATAAGTGTGTTTGAAGCAAGGGAGAGTATTTTGAGGGGAATTAATGACAATGTCTTTTGCTGTAATAAATTTTGTTTTTATTGAAACATTCATTTTTTATTTTTTTTAAATCACAACTAATGCAATGGAATATTGCTTGGTCATGGAAGGGAAGGGGTTCTTGCTTTCTGCAGTGGCATGGATGGACCTGGAGGGTGTTGTGCTGAGTGAAGTATGTAAGACAGTGAAAGACAGATGCAATGTGATTTCACTCATATGTGGAATCTAAAAAACAAAATTAACAAACAAAACAGAAACAAACTCACAGATACAGATAACATTTTAATGGTTGCCAGAGAGGAAGGGGGTTGGGGATGGGTGAAAAAGAGGAAGGGATTAAGAAGTACAAATTGGTTATTACACAGTAGTCATGGGGATGTTGGGTATAGCATAAGGAATATAGTCAATAATATTGTAATCAAAATGTATGATGTCATATAGGTACTGGGTTTATCAGAGGGGTAGAGGGACAGAGTGAAAAAGGTGAAAGGATTAAGAAGTACAAATTGGTAGTTAAAAATTGTCATGGGGATGTAAAATAAAGCATAAGGAATATAGTCAATAATATGGTAATAACTATGTGTAGCGCCAGGTGGGTACTAGATTAGTCAGGAGGATCATTTCTTAAATTGTATAAATGTGTAACTACTATGTTGTATACCTGAAATTAATAGGAATTAATACTGTCAACTATAATTGCAAAATTTTTAAAAGGGGGAAAAGGTGAAGGGTAATAAGAGTTTCAAATTTTCAGGTATAAAATGATTCACGGGATGTAATGTGCAGTATAGGGAACGTATTCAACAACATTTTGATAGTGTGATACAGTGTCAGATGGTTGCTGAACTTATAGTGATCATTTCTTTAGGTATATAAGTGTTGAATAACTATTGCATATATCTGAAACTAATATAATATTGTACATTAGCTATATTTTAATAAAAATGTTTAAAATAATTATACTACACTTTTGTCCATCATCATAATAGAAAAGACTGGAAACAACGTTAATTTCTTGTGAACATTAAACTTATAGATTTAAAAGCCTCTCACCAGCTCTTTGTAATATTCAGTGAATGGTAACTGATATTAATATGTTTCAGTTTTCATCAGCATCAGAGTACTATAAAATTTTTCATAGTTGCAATATGTTGCCAACATGCTAATGTATCATACAGTGATTTATGTTGTAGCATAAAATAAAAGCATTTCCATATGAGTCAGTGATTTTAGCATTGTTGTGTCTTCATATAAGGCCAAGCTGTGAATAAAAATAGTAGTGTATGTCATACTTAAGTGTACAGACAGTATTTCAAGTGACTAACTATGACAATATTAGTGGTAGAAATTTGAAATTTCTAACCTGCTGAGTGAACATTTGTTATTTTAAATATCTATATAAAATGACATAGCCACTGAGTAACTAATAAGGTGAATTTTGCCCTTTACTTTCTCCCCACACATATTTTTTTTTTTTTTTGTAAATATGTGTTGGGTGACAAATAGAGCTGGCCTCCTATAGGAGGAAAACTTGACTTAGTTATGTCAACAATGGTGCTGGAATGCCATAATGCATATTATGTCCCATATTATGGCTATAACTAGGCACACAGCCTCACAGAGGACAAGAACCTAAGTTCCCCTAAGCATCTAAGTTGTTAACCATAATAGTGTTCTGTTTGTTAAAGTCGTTGCTCAAAAGAGTTGCTATTAGTGGTACAGTCAAAGGATTATCCTCTGGATGTTGTAGCCATCTATGAGGATCTGTTGAATAAACATTCTCCATCAAATCACCATGATATTTAGCTTTAGGAGGCATGGATTTGAAGAGCTATTGAGTTTGTTATTTACTCTTATCATTCAAGGAGGGAGATGTGAATCAATATTGTAATCATAGCTGTAAATAACAGTGGCACTGATTGAATTCTGATACATTTCAGTTGGTGTCCATAAAACATATACAACTACCAACAAGAATGTTGAATTTCCATTCTTTTAATATAAGATTTTATAAGGGAGAAACTAATAGAATTTTCTTGTTCAATTCATTCATGTATTGTTACTATGTCTCATATCAACATCCCCATTAATGGACTCCACAAAATGGATCATTATGAAAATAGAAAGGTGGTCTTTTGATGAAAAAAATCCTCTGCTTTGACACTGAAATAAAGTTTAACTCCAGCCATGTTTTGGTAATCCATGAAGAAATATTGGGTGGTTATATTTCTTATCTACTGCTATTGTAAAAATTACCACAAATTTGGAGGTTTGAAACAACACAAATTCATTATCTTACAGTTCTGTAGTTCAGAAATCCAACATGGGACTCAAGGGGCTAACATCAAGGTGTGGGCATGCTGCATTCCTTCTTGCAACCTCTAGGGGAGAATCAATTTCCTTGCCTTTTACAGCTTCTAGAGGTTTCCCATATTCGTTGACTCATGACCACTTCCCCTATCTTCAAAACCAGCATTGAGTTTTGCTCACAACGTATCACTCCAATCTTCATTTCTGCCTCTCTTTTCAATTTTTAAGGATACTTGTGATTACATTGGACCTACCCAGATAATCCAGGATAATCTTTCTATTTTAAAGTCAGTTGATTAGTTACAAAATAGTCATGGGGATGTAAAGTACAGCATAGGGAATACAGTCAGTAATATTACAATAACTATGTATGGTGTCAGATGGGTACTAGACTTATTGGGGGAGGGTCAGTTAGTAAATTATATAAATGTCTCACCCCTATGCTGTACACCTGAAACTAATATAATGTTGAATGTCAACTGCGATTGAAAATATTTTTTAATAAAATAATTAAGTCAGCTGATTAGCAATCTGGATTCTATCTGTAACCTTAGTTGCCCTTTCTCATGTAAGGTAACATTTTCATAGGTTCTAGAGATTAGGAGATGGAGATTTCTGGAGAGCCATTTATTCTTCCCATCAAAGTGACTAACTCAAGAGTTACTGGAACTTGTTATGCAATTTCTGATAAATACGATTTTATGAATCTTTGCCTTTTGCCACAGAACATACAGGAAAAATTTCACATACTTGCATCCTGTGCAAACAATGAAAAAGGAGACATACTATGGAGAAAGATCCCATAATTGATATATATCTGGTCTAAAAGGAGGCAGTCGAACACCAGACACAAAGTTTATGCTGTGAACCAGATCCATGCAAGAAAAACACTTTTTGTTAACATGGTGAGACCCAGGTATAGTTTAGTGGGGGAGTAGCCATACCTTCACAAGATACCTGATTAATTCCACATATTAAAGAGACTTCTGCTTTAGGCAGGATTAAAGGCAGACTGAGGTCCGGAAATGGAAAATCAATTCAGACCACGCAATGGGTGCCAACACCTTAACATAACCATCATGGAAGGATTACTGTCTTCTCTATAATGCTATCTTGAGTTTTCTACATCTCTATCTAAGAGCCACAAGAATACCACTAACATAGACTACAGAAGTTATAATTCTGAAGGCAATAAGTTTTATCTCAAAAGAGAGACAGCATTCATTCGTTAGCCATAACTACAGCTGAGGGCTATGTGTAGCTTTAGTAATGGTGACAGGGAATTGACTAGAGTTTCAGGGGCAGGGGCTAAGGAATGAGGGCAATCAGGACAGAAATTGGATGAGTCCAAGTTGTGGGGGGAATAATGAGACATCCAAATAATGGAATAATGTTCAACTATTTTCTAAATGAAGCCATATTCTGTAGTGTTTGAGAGAGTCCATCAGTTACCAGCTGAGTATCCTTGAGCAAGTTACTCAACATCTCTAAGTTTTAGTTTCCTTACCTGTAAAATGGAGATAATGATAATTTGGATAATCCCTCAGATTTATGAAAATGTTAATAATATAATTGATGTAAATATCTTAGTATAGAACCTGAGATATGGTATGTCCTCAATAATTACTGGCTGTTTTGGGGATTATAATTATGAATATCATTATTAGCTCAATAAGAAGATATAGAAAGATATCCAAGATATAAAAGTAAGGAAAATTAATATACAAGACTAGAACAATTTCACTTTTTTCATAAACAGAGTTCATATAAGTAGAGAAAATGTCTGAAAATAGACACAACTGTTAATAATAATTCTGGTAGTAGGAATGGATACAGATATGTTTGACTTTCACATTTATGACCATGGTAAGAGTAAACAGTTGTATTGAATGATAGCTCCCTGAAAAAATGACCTGCTGATATGACAGCCTATTTAACAAATACATAACACTTCTGTAAAAAAAACAATAAAGCACACAACCCAACATGTAAAGTGTGTCTAAGCAAATCTGTGTAATATTTGAAGACTTCATAATCAGATATCATTGTATCTTCTTTCAAAGAAAATTCTTCTCCTCATTTCAAAGATGTAAAATCTAAATAAAACAGAATCTTTCTCATAATTCCTTGGGAACCTGAACAAATGTAATTGGGAATCCATAAGCTCAGGGGACATTTACCTCTCCAGCAGGCACATAAAAATGCCTAGTCATTTCACCCTCATGCTGCTTTGTACGCACCAAACAAGAATCAGGATGCTTGGAAAGCATGCAGTTGCTACAGCCATTTTCTTCTTCGTCTTCAGTCTCAATAACACTTCTTTAACTAAACAATTGTTTAGCTGACTGCAGTTTTCTACATGGCTAGCTTAGCAGAGAAACTTAACGCTGACTAGTGTGGGGAGATCTGTCTTCCCAGTAGAAGGGGTGGAAATTGCCTAAAAGTAAATAAATGTTATCATAGCTTTTAAAGGCATTAAACAACAACACTAAAATAAGAAAAATTGCTGTTAGGTCCTATATGAGCCAAGTGTTATTAGATAGATAGATAGATAGATAGATAGATAGATAGATAGATAGATAGATAGATCTCTCTCTATATCTATCTCTCTATATATATATCTTCCTAGTTATCTTTTGAAGAACTAAAAGACCTTTCTATTATGACAAGATGGACAAGGTTCCACTAAAGTAAGTTGCTGAAAAAGAAACATTTCTTGGTCAATTATTTTTGAAGAATTTACCTCCATTTAATTAGGCAAATAATTATTTAGTCGTGTGTTCTGTACAGTTCTGGGAGACAAAGAACAAGCAAAGGTTATAGCTATAATTCTATCTACTAAGAGCTTACAGTATCATTGGGAAGGGATATACTTAGCATCTTTATTTCTGTATGACAAAAACTATAATGATGTGACCCTTAAAGATTTTCCTCACTGGTTTTATAAACAATGAGATTAGGCAGGGGGCACAGTCATCAATACCTTGGCACTAGAGAGACTTGGATTCAAAAGCAGCTGTGTGTGCCAGTTCCACATATGAATTGTTAAAGAGGTATTTAAAGCTTCAAAAAATTTTTCACCTATAAAATAGCTATGGGAATTAAATAAAATGATGCATTAATGTTCTTAATATGATATCTGTCATACAAGGTCTGATAATTAAGTTTGAGGACTTGATGAAATGATGTTGCTACCCTTTTTTTGATATCAGAGGTATTATTCATTATGAATTTGTACCAACTGGACAAACAGTTAACCAAGCTTATTATTTGGAAGTGCTGAAAAGGCTGTGTGAAAAAGATGACCTGAACTTTTCACTAACAATTCATGGCTCTTGCATGATGACAATGCACCAGCTTACACTACACTGTCTGTGAGGGAGTTTTTAGCCAATAAACAAATAGCTGTATTGTAACACCCTCCCTACTTATCTGATCTGGCCCCCAATGACTTATTTCTTTACCCAAAGATAAAGGAAACATTGAAAGGAAGACATTTTGATGACATTCAGGACATCAAGGATAACACGATGACAACTCTGATGGCCATTCCAGAAAAAGAGTTCCAAAATTGCTTTGAAGCGTGGAGTAGGTGCTAGCATGCGTGCATAGCTTCCCAACGGGAGTACTTTGAAGGTGACCATAGTGATTTTCAGCAATGAGGTATGTAGCACTTTTTCTAGGATGAGTTCGCAAACTTACTTGTACAACCTCCGTATGTAATAATCCATACATATTAAGAGTTATAAATTGTATTCAACCTGAGTCAAAAGAATCTGCATTTATCTGTATCACTCCTTTACAATCTTGGGAAGCTCATGTAATCTCTCTAAGATTTAGTTTCCTTAATATAAGGACAACTATGGGTAGCCACCTTGCAGGAGGGTGGTGGGAATTAAATGAGATGATGTGTGTAAGGAGTTTAGCTCAAAACCTGGTACATGGTTAAGTGCTTACTGATACTAGCAATTGAGTTAGGAAAGATCTTGCGCTGTGGGAAGTTGACACAAAGTGGCTGCTTTGCTGCACTTGAGATTGCTGACTCTGCATGTTTCCTTCCCTTCAGCTAAAGAATGGACTTGAGCATCTGTGTACTGCTTTGTGCCAGATGCTGAGCCTGAATTTTATTTATTTATACTCACAACCACCTTCTGGGGCAAATTTTCATTATACAGCTGGAGAAACTGAGACTCAGAAACTGCTGTACCTGGGGCCATGCATGAATCTGAAATCCAGGAGTCCATGATAAGTAAGCTTCATACTACTCAGTATCTCAGTTCCTTCTGTATTCCTATCCCATGCTTCCTGATCTTTCCCAAGTAACTAGATACAAGGATGCAGTGCAGGATATTCCTTTACAATATGTTGTTCCATGGAGCTCTCTGTGTTGTTTGAAATGTTCTCTGTGCTGTCCAATAAAGCAGCCACTAGTCATTCATGTCTATTGTTATTAGCAATTGAAGCATAGCTAGCATGGTCAAGGCACTGAATTTTAAATTTTAATTTATTTTAAATAACAAATTTAAATACTCAAACATAGCTCGCGGCTACCAATTTGGACACCCAATTTACAACATCTCTAGCAGAAAATCATCCAGCCTTTGCTTGAACAACATAAGTGATAGGTTGTTCAACACCTGACAAACAGCCCATTCAATTGCCTTCTATCTCTGAATGGAAGAAAGACATTAATTACGTTGAACAAACATCTTTTTCCCCTCTAACTCTTATTTACTTGGTCCTAATGTTCCCCTAGAGCTACATAAAGTATGCTTATTCAGTTTCATAAAACAGTACCCACTAATACTCTTTACCATATACAAATCTTCATAATGACAAAGCATTCTGGGATCGTGTTTTTGTTTTGTTTTGTTTTTAATGAGGCTATGGTGAGGATTCAGCATACTGAGATGGTGATGATATAATGATGGTAATGTCATCATCATGTACTAAGCACTTACCACAGGTTAGGTGTTGTTTTGAGTCCTTTATGTAGATTCACTTATTTATCTATTATAGCAACCTTATAGGTCCTATTTCCTAGGCAGCACAATTTTAAGAAAAAGGAACTGAGACAAAGTGGTGAAGCCAGAATTTGAAACTGTGTAGTTTGAATTCAAAGCTCATACTCTTAAACACACTGCAATCTGGCTTCATAAGACCCAAGTTTAAGGAACTAAAAGAGGATGAAAATTACCTACATTGATTGAGGGCTTGGGGCTCAGAACACCTATATTCAGTAAGAGAGGATTTAAAAAGAAAGCATTATAGACCCAGTCTGCAGCAACCTTATATTTCCCAGAACCCTGACTTGGCTGCAAACACTACTTCATCAAATGGCCACAATGAAAAGAACTGGAGAAGCTGCTCCTTGCCTGGGGATTTCAAAGCAAAATACCTACAGAGACCCAGAAGTTCATGTACATGAATGAAGTGGGTTGGTTGTTTAATGTATGTTTATTCTTTCAAATTTGTTCTTGCACATTTTTATTTTCCCCAGAGACATCCTGTTCTTCCAGGCTGACTTCTGATTTCTAAATTTTCATGAAAATATGAGTGCAAAGAATGTTCCATAGCCTCTTGACTGTACTACAATTGGAGGTACCAGGTGAGTTAATGGCAATGTCACTTGGCCCCTTTGGGAGACAGTACAGGGCAGAGGAGGCGGTGGCACACTGGAGGGCACCTGCCTCGTCTACAGGGCAGTGGTGCCTCAGCTCTCGTTTTCTACTGCTATGATCAAGCTGATCTGTGCACACAGAGTGCTTGTTGCCTGAGCTTTCAAGAGAAGTGTGAATTCAGATGTTTTCTGTGAAAGTTACCTTTTTAGATATTGACAATTAGATTTTAAAAAATCACCCTGTACTAAATGCACAGTGGTATCCTAGATGAGATCTTGGGATAAAGAAAGGACACTACTGAAAAAACAAATGAAATCCATTTCATTTTTTAAAAAGTTAAAAAAAATAAGAACCTACAGCCAAAATTTGAGGGTCAGTTAACACATACGTAGCCCATGGACTGCTAATACATCATAGTTGATCTGCTCAGAGTACCACATTTAATAATCAACAAGCTGAGGCCCAGAGATCAAAAACACTTTGCTCCATGTCATATGAATTCGTTGCAGTATTTTGTCTAGAAATTCCATTTTGTGCTGTTCAGGCCAGGGCTAATTAATTCTGGGACTGTAATAAAACTTTCTCTTTTTTAGTCCACAAATGAAATAAAATAAGCCTTATGGATTTCACTCAAGAAGTTCATCGCACGCCCTAAGACATCATGTCCAAAATGTTGTGACACTTTGCTTTGAAGAAGATGCTTCTTTTCCTTCACCACTGGCCTTCCTCCCCTACATTCTGCCTCAGGCTTGATTTTTCTCTTTACTGCCTTTTACTGAATATTTACAGCTTTCCTTCTATTGTTCTTACCTCACTATAGCTACTGTTGCATGAAAAGCCAGATTGTGCAGCAAATAGTGGCTATGAATACAAAACAATGTACTTATCTATAAATCTAGTTCAGAAACACCCATTCCATTAAGGCATCCAGAAAATCTCAAGCTACTAAGCAAGAATTATTACGAGAGTTCTCATGCCACACTAGTCACATTATATGCTTGTGCAACTGAGTATAAAACGATAAGGTGAGGCTCATCTATAAGTGGTGAACAGAATATTCGTGTCTCCACTTAAGAAGCAAATACTCCAGCCTGTACATCCTTCTTGACAATGTGACCCTTAGGGAACAGAGAGTGTTGAAGAAAGAAGAGCTACATACTTTCTGTTTGTCCAGAGATGGACCAAAATGGTTAGGTGCGCTGCACAAAGCAGATGGGAGACAACTGAGTGAAAAGTCAGAGCCTGGAATAAATGATCTAATTCCAGCAGAGGAGAGCCACAGACCTGGGGAGTGTGCTTTTTTTCTCCACTGGGCAGAATTGAAGGGCTGATAAAGGAGAAACCCATTTTTGTGCTGGCACAATTTTAGGGGGATAGAGAAGCCATTTTTCAAGTGTGTCTGTTTGGCTAACCTGAACTTGAGCTACAACTTTATAGATTCTCCTTTGTTCTGGCTGAGTCAGAGTTGGTCAGAAAAAAAGTTTGAGTGAGATTCTAAGGCTGTCATAGTTAGAGGTGGTCGAAGACAAATATGGGCTCCTCGTTGTCCTCATTCTCCCCTGTTCCACTCCTTCCCAACTTCTGACCAGTGAGCACAGGCCCACCCCAGACTCTGGGACAACAGCCTTCCATGGGGTTCTTCTGCAGTGGTGACAGAACCTGCCTTCCCATGCTCCTCTGTGAGCTCCCACTGTCCACCTTCACCAGAGCTGAGTGAGAGCTGCTAGGGACTTTTCTTAAATCTTCCAGCTCCTTCAGACCCTTTCATCATCTCCAGGTCTCCCACGATTGTGCAGCCTTATTTCTATTACACATTTCTTATTCCTTGATACTCTCAGGAGTCCTGCTTTCCACATTGAATTCTCTGGGTGGGGTTTCCTCAAATTCATCTGATCACAACAGTCACTTTGGTTGCTGATTAAAAACACAGATTCCCAGGACCCACCCCAGGCTCAATGGATTAGAATGTTCAGGAGTGGGTTCTCAGCACTCCACATTTTAATAAGCAACCCATGTGACTCTTGTAATCAAGTAACTTTTTGGCTGCACATTAGAAGCCCCTGGGAGCTGTAATAAGAACTATGGACGCCTAGGCCCCAGGTCCAGAGATTTGGATTTAGTTTATCTGGAGCACAGCCTTGACATCAGGATTTTAAAACTCCCATGTGATGTCAACGGAAGCCAAGGGTGAGAAGCCCTGCTCTACTGGAACTAAGGTGAGCCATTTATTAAGGTGCAATAATTCCCTTCCAACTCACTAGCAAAATATAAAAGGCACCATATGCTCCATATAAATAAATCTAAAAAAGATATCTTTATAAAAGTTTAAAGTCAATGTTCCAGCTGCATGGGGTCTCCGTGGTCATTTAGCAATGTCCTCATTTCTGCTCTTAGGTTAGAATACTGAGGTCAGAGAGGTTAAGTGGTGGGCCCAAGGCCACAAAGATAGTTATTAGAAGACCTAGCACCCAGTTATTTCTGCTCAGCAACCTCTTCATCAATGCTTAATTGTGTCCAGAATAAATGTTCTTATATGTAATTTACTCAGCTCTGAAGAGGCATCTTGCTGCTTTTCTGTTAAAAAGGAGTTTAAATTATGTCCAGTAAACACACAGAAATATTACCAATGAATTGAGTTGACCAGTTTGGAGTTTCATAGGAAGTATTAAGGACCACGGCAAATTTAAGGCTGAATCAAAAAAGAACAGTTGTTGGAGACATCCGGTAAAATGGCGCAATAGACAGATGCTTTGCTAACTGCCTCCCAGGATCACACCAAAATTACAAACAAATTATACAGCATTCAACCCAGGAGGTCCCCACAACACTGGAGAAACAGAACCACTAAACGAAGAACTTAAAGGGCAGGCCATGTCGGATCTGGTAGGATGGGCGGAGACGAGAGAGGGCGAGCCCCGTGAGGGAAGCCCCAGCCGTGGGAAGCTTGTCTGGTCGGGGGAGAGACCCTCCGGCAGCACAGCAAGCTCACCAGCCCAGAGTTCCTTTGCCAGGAAGAGGAGTTCTAAGATAGCTGGCAGTAAATTAGTGAGGACTCTCTTTGCTCAGCTCGGTGAGGCTAAGAGCGGCTGGAGAATCAGTGGGGCTGGCGCCCGGGCTTGCTCGCCGGTGAACACTTGCCTGGTTCCTGGTGGAGGGAGTGGCTGTGTGAGCCGGGAGCCTGCGGGGATAGACTGAACTGAGCACCTTTGGTGCAAAGGCTGGAGGTTTTTGAACTGTTGTTCCCATAGTACAGAGCCGGCACGTGAGTGGTATGGGGAGGGCGCCATTTTGTCGAGCTTGGGCCCTCCCACGAAGGATCAGGTCCGAGACCTAATTGGTCTGGTGGAATTGGCGCAGAAGTACGTGTGTGAGTGCGTGCGTGCTCCTGCGGCCTTGGATCCCCACCCTCTGCCCGGCTTATACTGCGTTGCCAGGGAAATGCTGGGCGTGTGCCCTCTGGCTCCAACAGGCTGCTCACTGAAACCCGCGAGTGCCTGACCACCTCGGATCCCCACCCTCCGCTCGGCTTGTGCTGCATTGCCAGGGAAACACCTAGTGGGAGTGATCCGGCTCCAACAGGCTGCTCACTGAGACGCGGAAGTGCGCAAGCCGCCTCGGGTCCCCGCTGTCCGCACGGCGCTTGCAGAGTTGCCAGGCTGGTGATTGGTTATCGGGCTGCTCGGCCTAATCTGCGAGCGGCTGATTGGGACAGGCTGAGACTGGGAGTTTTCCTGGGAGTGTTGGGCCGTGAGCTGTGTGCCTGCGTGATACAGCCAGGGCTCTCCTGGTGATCTATCTAATACATCAAAGCAATCCCAGAGCGACAGCCAGAATGGGGAAACAAAAAAACATGTCACAAGTAAAAGATCAGAAGAAACCTCCAGAAATGGAACCAAATGAAACAGAGAGATCCAACTTTTCAGAGACAGAGTTTAGAACACTGATGATAAGAATGTTTAAGAAACTTAGCGAGGACATAAAGAAGGATAGGGAAACCATAAAAAACAACCTGTTAGAACTAAAGAGTACAATAACTGAAATGAAGAATACACTCAAAGGAATCACCAGTAGAGTAGATGAAGCAGAGGAGTGGATCAGCGATTTGGAAGATAAAATAGCAGAATTCACCCAGTTGGCACAACAAAAAGACCAAAGAATAAAAAACAATGAAAATAGTTTAAGAGCCCTATGGGACAAGGTGAAGCACAACCACCTTCGAATCATAGGGATACCAGAAGGAGAAGAGAAGAAGCAAGGGGTTGAAAATGTATTTGAAAAAATAATGACTGAAAACTTCCCTACCCTGGTGAAGGAAATCAACATACATGCCCAGGAAGTGCAGAGGGTTCCAAACAAGCTGAACTCAAACAGGTCCACACCAAGACACATCATAGTTAAAACGGCAAAGGTTAAAGACAGAGACAGAATCCTAGAGGCTGCAAGAGAAAGACAGCAGGTTACATACAAAGGAACTCCTGTTAGACCAACAGCTGACTTGTCTACAGAAACTCTGCAGGCCAGAACAGAGTGGCAGGAGAAATTCAAAGTGACACAAAATAAAGGCCTACAACCAAGATTGCTCTACCCAGCATGACTATCACTTAAAATTGAAGGAGAAATAAAGAGCTTCTCAGAAAAGAATAAGCTTAAGGAATTCACTACCACCAAGCCAGCATTGCAAGAAATGTTAAAAGGGCTTTTTTAAACAAAAGAAAGGGGTAAACAAGCTAACCCAGGGAGACCAGGAATACAAATAACAAAATGGCAATACATATGCACCTATCAATAATCATTTTAAATGTGAATGGGCTAAATGCTCCAATCAAAAGACAGAGAGTGGCTGAGTGGATAAGTAAATAGGACACATGTATATGCTGTTTACAGGTGGAATAAGATATTTCAGGCAAATGGAAATGAGAAAAAAAAAAAGCTGGAGTACCAATATTATTTTGGACAAAACAGACTTAAAATGACAACAATAAAAGACAAAAAAAGGGCACTAGAACCCTAATAAACATCTGTGTACCCAACATAGGAACACCTAATTACATATAACAGATTTTGACAGACATAAAGACAGAGATCAACAGTAACACTACCATAGTAGGGGACTTCAACACCATTGTCACCAATGGACAGACCCTTTAGACAGAAATTCAACACAGAAAGAAGGGCCTTAAATGATACTTTAGACCAGCTGGACTTCGTCGATATTTTTAGAGCATTTCACCCTGAAAAAACAGAATATACATTCTTCTCAAGTACACATGGGACATTTTCCAAGATAGACCATGTTACACCACAAAACAAGTCTCAGTAAATGTAAGAAGATTGAAGTCACATCAAGCAGATATAAAGGAAAAACTGATGGTTATTGGCTGGGAGGGAGTGGGGAAGAAGAAGAGGGGGAAGGTTTTGGACAGTGTATGTGGGACTACAATGTTTCCGCAGGGATATGGGGGCAGTTATGGGAATGTAATTGATAATGTTGTGAAGAGACTATTATGTTGCGTGAAATAAGTCAGTCGGAGAAGGACAGGTACCATGTGATTTCACTTGTGTGTGGAGTCTGAAGAGCTGAGTGAACGATCAAAGTAAACAGACTCGTAGATGTAGAGGGAAAACTGAGGGTTGCTAGTTGGGAGGGGGGTGGGGATGGGCGGGAAGGGGAAGGGGTTAGCATAAATAGGCAACTACAATATTGCCACAGGGATATGAATCACAGTTCAGGGAATATAATAATGTTGTAAAAATTTTGTGGTGTGTCAGATAGTCACATGTCTTGTTAGGGAGACCACTTCATGAGTGGAGTACAGGCTTGATCACTGCACTGTACACCTGAAGCTGATGTTGTATAGTATGGTATGCCAACTCTACTGAATATGTGGATGGTCACAGGATGTGGAGTATACTGTGGAAGGGAGTCAGGGGAGTTGTGATAGATATGTATGATATGGGGAGGGCATGGGGTGGCGAGCTGGGGGAGGGGGGGTTGTCACTTTGGGGAGTAAAGAATATAACTATTGCATTGTGTTATACACCTGAAACTAATAAAAAATAAAATTAAAAAACAAACAAACAGTTGTTACTTGGCTCATGGCTATTATAATGATGTGGGAGTATGAACCCAGAGGTTTTTGCCCCCCACCACTGAACCCCAAGAAAAGGTGATAATCTTAATCACCTACAAACAAGACATGATTGCCAAATCCAACCACCATCTGCTTTTGCAAATGGAGTTTTACTGAGATACAGCCACATCCTTTATTTACACACTACCAATGGCTGCTTTCTCCCTGCAATGACTCAGTTACGTATTTGAGACTGAGGCCTATGGGCCTCAAAGCCTACAAAATTTACTCTCTTGCCCTTTACAATTAAAGATTGCTGATCCCTGAACTAGAACTTTGTGAAATTTTAAAATGTCAGCTCAAATTTTTAAAAATAAATAAAACAGGAAAAGGGGAAAAATGGCAGCTGTGAGGCGAACTCCCTGAGTTCTCCCCTGGATATAGTCGCAAGTTGAACTGCTGTAACCCTTCAAAAGAACCTCTGCTCATCACACAGAGCAGCTAAGTCTCACACGATGAGTGCTAGAAGTTGGGCAGACCGGGCGAGTGGGGGAAGAGGGAGGCGAGATGCGTGGAGAAGGATCCCGAACCCGCAGCTGTGGAGACACAGGACCCAAGGAGGCAGAGTGGAGAGCATAGCAGTGGTAGGGTGGGCTCAGTCCCTGGCCCCCGCAGTACCTCTGGGATTACAGCAAGACCTCGGCTGGAGTGTCTGAGGCAGAAGCCTCAGCTCAAAACACCAGAGGGATGGTTTTTGTTTTTGTTTTTTTTTCTCTTTCTTGGACAGAAAGCAAAAAATAACTGCATAAATAGAAATACACCCCCACCCTCCCTCGGAAACCTTGGCACCTGCCATGCCAGAGTCTCCTGAATGGAGGAATAGGGTCAGATTACAGAGGTATTCCTACTCCCAGGGGGTTCAGAATCTCCACCGGAGAAGAAGCTGCAAAGTGTGAGCCTACCTATCCCGCCCCTAGATTTCCTGAATGGCTTGGGAGGCAGACCCCCCCAGTAGGTAGCTTTTAACAGCACTGATCTCACCCCACCAAACACACAGTTCCAGTGTAAAGAGTGCTCAAAGATGCACATCGAGCCTTATGGATGTGCAGCACTCAGAGTGCCTCAGGGCAGAGGAGACCAGAAAAGGCGTTGACTGTAAAAAACAAACAAACTACCAAACACACCTCATAACTCTACTCATCTACAATAGACCTGCATTTCCAGGGTCACTCTAGGTACCAGGGATCTGGCTCTGCCCCCAAAAAATGCAGAGGAGTTTTTGTACAGCAGAGGAAAACCTGGAGGGAACTTGGTGGACTTTAGCCAAGACTGGCACTGGTTTTTTGTTGTTGTTGTTGCTTGTTTTAGTTACTTTTGGCTTTTTTCTATTTCATTATTATCATTTTTAGCTTTTAATAAAGGCATATATATGGATATATATTTCTCTCTCTTTCTTTCTTTCTTTCTTTCTTTCTTTCTTTCTTTCTTTCTTTCTTTCTTTCTTTCTTTCTTTCTTTCTTTCCTTCCTTCTTTCATTTCCACCTTCACTCTCTCCCTTCTTTTCTTCACTCTTTTTGCTGCTCTACTTTTCCTCCTTCTTTCCATTTTTCTGCAAATTATTTATTTATTTATTTTTGGGGGGTATTGCTTTTTGTTTCTCGTGTTTATTTTATTTTATTTTGTTTTGTTTTTTGTTCTTTGTTTTTGTGGTTGTTGTTTTGTTTTTGTTTGTTTTCTTCTTTTGTAAGTTGACTTTTCTGTACAAGTTGAGTGTAGGTTGTTGGTTGTTTTTTTACATGTGAGAGTATCTGGTTTCCTTCGGTGGCTGTGGTGGTTGTGCTTGTTGATCTGTTTTGCTCTAAAATCACTCTGCAGCAGGGCCCAGCCAAAGAGACACAAGAATCATCATATCCAGAGGCCAACTTTAGATAAAACCAGCGCATTACCGGGTTTGACCTACAAGAGCACACCCAAAGGGAAGTCGTTACAGGCACAAGAGCCCATAGGGGTCAAGCCTCATCAGAAGGGTCAACCCTCACACAGAAGCTCATAAACTGTGGATACAGCTAATACTCACAGCTAGTCAGCCTGGGAGTCAAGCCCACCTACTGACAAGCCAAAAGCAATCAAAGCTCAACTCCAACAGGGGAAGACACACAACTCAAGGAACACCTCTGGTACACACACACAGGAGAATAGGGAGACTGAGCAATTCAAATATAAAGGACACACACCACATAAGTCCACCCAGAAAAGACTGAGAGACCTAGGGGATCTACCTATTCCATCGAAGCAAGCACAAAGAGTAAGCCAGAATGGGGAAACAAAGAAACACATCCCAAATAAAAGAACAGAAGAAACCTCCTGAACCAGTGGAACTAGAGGAGATACGCAGGGAGCCAGCCCCCGCAGGACCAGGGATTCCCTCGGGTGGGATGGTGTTGGCAAGGAAAAAGAAAGAAAGATGGAGACACCGGAAAGTGTTTCACAGGAGTGTCACATTTTTTTGTTACAGCCTGTCCCCTTTTATAGGGGCTTCTGACCATTATCTCAATCACAAGTTATGTTTCACATGATCATGATGTTTTCTCTTACTCAGGACTTTTACAGTCTTTACTTTTTTGTAATTGTATCTTTCCAGGGTACACTGTGGCCTATTCTATGTCAAGGATTTTACTTATCGTCTAAAGAGTGGTCACCATGACTACCTTACAGGGCACATACTTGAGCTATTGCCAAGAGGCTAGCAGTGGTTGAGTTTAGGGCAAAAACCACCTAAAGTCTATTTCCATGTGTTTATAATACTTAATAGCAAAAGGAATCTCAAACCTTTCCTATCCTACAAAGGGCTACATATTATTGTAATAGAGAAGGACATCTGTTTCTCAGTCAAAGCTTCAGTATCTGTTGCTACAGCAATGTACAAAGCAAAGAGTTAAAACAAGGCTGTTAATTAACATACCTCATGGTCAGTAAGTTGTCTCTTATCAGAAATCTCATGGCTGAAAGACCTTGGTATCCAAGGAAACCTTCTCACAGCTGCATAGGCAAGTAAGCTCAAAGATGGATGATATCACCAGTTTCTCACAGACACTGTCAGTTTCTCACAGACAGGCTTTTTGGCCTATGTGGCCAGAGGCCTGAACCTCAGTTTCCAAGGGGCTTGAGTCCCCTTTATCCAGTCCTGGGGTCTCAAAAGGGGGCTGTAGCCTGGCTTGGGTTGTCTCCTCTCTTAGGAGATCATGCCCGTCATTGACTTACACAGCCAGCTCCTATTGGGGTACCCAGGAACTTGCCATAAATGCAGTGAAAGTACTATCTCCTATAGGATCTGATGTGGAGGAAAGGCACATGGGTTCATAGAGGCAGGAGATATTACATGACCAACCATAAGACAGCACCCCAGACATCCAGTGCTGAGTGTGGATTTTTATTTCAATGTGGCCTTGTCAGACTCTGGGGTGCTATTGGCCCCCAACAGAAATAGAGGTAAACAACCATTGGCGGAAAGTTCAGAACACTGATTATTAGAATGTTCAAGGAAATGAATGAGACTATAAAGAAGGATACATAAATCATGAAAAACAACCAGTTAGAACTAAAGAACACAATTACTGAATTAAATAACAAACTCGATGGAATTAGTAGCAGATTGGATGAAGCAGAGGATCCAATCAGCAACTTAGAAGACAAGGTAGCAGAGATCATCCAAGAGGAACAACAAAAAGAAAAAAGAATAAAAAACACTGAAAATAGTTTAAGAGAGCTGGGCAACAACATCAAGAGCAACAACATCGGCGTCTTAGGAATACCAGAATGAGAAGAGAGGGAGCAAGAGATCGAGAACATGTTTGAAGTAATAATGACTGAAACCTTCCCTCACCTGGCAAAGGACATTGACATAGAAGCCCAGGAAGTGCAGAGAGTTCCAACCAAGATGATCCCAAACAGGCCCACACCAAGACACATTATAGTGAAAATGGCAAGGGTTAAAGACAAAGACAGAATCCTAAATGCAGCAAAGGGAAGGCAGCAAGTTACTTACAAGTGCTCCCCCATAAGATTATCAGCCAACTTTTCTACAGAAACTTTGCAGGCCAGAAGGGAGTGGCAGGAGGTTTTCAAAGTGATGAAAAACAAAGGCCTACAACCTAGATTGCTTTACCCAGCAAGGTTATCATTTTAAATTGAAGGAGAGATAAAGAGCCTCACAGAAAACAATAAGCTAAAGGAATTCATTACCACCAAGCCAGCATTGCAGGAAATGTTAAAAGGGCTTCTTTAAGCAGAGGAGGAAAACAACCTAACTAAGGAAGACCAGGAACACAAATAACAAAATGGCAATAACCATGCACCTATCAATAATCACATTAAATGTAAATGGATTAAATGCTCCAATCAAAAGACATAGGGTGGCTGAATAGATAAGAAAGCAAGATCCTTGCATATGTTGTATACAAAAGACTCACCTCAGATGAAAAGACACATACGGGTTGAAAGTAAAGGTTTGGAGTAAAATATTTCATGCAAATGGAACTGAGAAATAAGCTAGAGTAGCAATACTTATACCAGATAAAATGGACTTTAAATTGAATAATATAATAAAGGACCAAGAAGGGCACTTCATAATAATAAAGGATTGATCCAACAGGAGGACATAACCCTAGTAAACATCTATGCACCTAACATAGGAGCTCCTAAATATATAAAACAGATATTGAAAGACATAAAGACGGAGACCAAGAGTAACACTATCATAGTAGGGGACTTCAAAACCCCACTGTCACCAATGGACAGATCCTCCAGACAGAAAATCAATGTGGAAATAGCGATCTTAAATGACACATTAGACCAGCTCGATTTAACTGATATCTTCAGAGCATTTCACCCCAAAGATACAGAATATCCGTTCTTCTCAAGTGCACATGGAACATTTTCCAAGATAGACCACATGTTAGGCCACAAAACAGTCCTCAATAAATTTAAGAAGATTGAAATCATATGAAGCGTCTTCTCTGACCACAATGCTATGAAACTAGAAATCAATTATAAGAAGAAATCCGGAAAGCTCACAAATACATGGAGGCTAAATAACATGCTACTAAATAGCGAGTGTGTCAAAAATGAGATCAAGGAGGAAATCAAAAGGCACCTCGAGACAAACAAAAATGAAAACAGCAAGACCCAAAATCTCTGGCATGCAGTGAAAGCAGTCCTAAGAGGGAAGTTCATAGAAGTGCAGGCCTACCTAAGAAGGAAGAAAACTCTCAGATCAACAGGTTATCCTTACACCTCAGGGAACTGGAGAAAATGGAAAGTGAAGCTCTTTATCTCTCCTTCAATTTAAAATGATAACCTTGCTGGGTAAAGCAATCTAGTTGTATGCCTTTCTTTTACATCACTTTGAAAACCTCCTGCCACTCCCTTCTGGCCTGCAAAGTTTCTGTAGAAAAGTTGGCTGATAATCTTATGGGGGAGCACTTGTAAGTAGCTTGCTGCCTTCCCTTTGCTGCATTTAGGATTCTGTCTTTGTCTTTAACCCTTGCCATTTTCACTATAATGTGTCTTGGTGTGGGCCTGTTTGGGATCATCTTGGTTGGAACTCTCTGCACTTCCTGGGCTTCTATGTCAATGTCCTTTGCCAGGTGAGGGAAGTTTTCAGTCATTATTACTTCAAACATGTTCTCGATCTCTTGCTCCCTCTCTTCTCATTCTGGTATTCCTAAGACGCCGATGTTGTTGCTCTTGATGTTGTTGCCCAGCTCTCTTAAACTATTTTCAGTGTTTTTTATTCTTTTTTCTTTTTGTTGTTCCTCTTGGATGATCTCTGCTACCTTGTCTTCTAAGTTGCTGATTGGATCCTCTGCTTCATCCAATCTGCTACTAATTCCATCGAGTTTGTTATTTAATTCAGTAATTGTGTTCTTTAGTTCTAACTGGTTGTTTTTCATGATTTATGTATCCTTCTTTATAGTCTCATTCATTTCCTTGAACATTCTAATAATCAGTGTTCTGAACTTTCCGCCAATGGTTGTTTACCTCTATTTCTGTTGGGGGCCAATAGCACCCCAGAGTCTGACAAGGCCACATTGAAATAAAAATCCACACTCAGCACTGGATGTCTGGGGTGCTGTCTTATGGTTGGTCATGTAATATCTCCTGCCTCTATGAACCCATGTGCCTTTCCTCCACATCAGATCCTATAGGAGATAGTACTTTCACTGCATTTATGGCAAGTTCCTGGGTACCCCAATAGGAGCTGGCTGTGTAAGTCAATGACGGGCATGATCTCCTAAGAGAGGAGACAACCCAAGCCAGGCTACAGCCCCCTTTTGAGACCCCAGGACTGGATAAAGGGGACTCAAGCCCCTTGGAAACTGAGGTTCAGGCCTCTGGCCACATAGGCCAAAAAGCCTGTCTGTGAGAAACTGACAGTGTCTGTGAGAAACTGGTGATATCATCCATCTTTGAGCTTACTTGCCTATGCAGCTGTGAGAAGGTTTCCTTGGATACCAAGGTCTTTCAGCCATGAGATTTCTGATAAGAGACAACTTACTGACCATGAGGTATGTTAATTAACAGCCTTGTTTTAACTCTTTGCTTTGTACATTGCTGTAGCAACAGATACTGAAGCTTTGACTGAGAAACAGATGTCCTTCTCTATTACAATAATATGTAGCCCTTTGTAGGATAGGAAAGGTTTGAGATTCCTTCTGCTATTAAGTATTATAAACACATGGAAATAGACTTTAGGTGGTTTTTGCCCTAAACTCAACCACTGCTAGCCTCTTGGCAATAGCTCAAGTATGTGCCCTGTAAGGTAGTCATGGTGACCACTCTTTAGACGATAAGTAAAATCCTTGACATAGAATAGGCCACAGTGTACCCTGGAAAGATACAATTACAAAAAAGTAAAGACTGTAAAAGTCCTGAGTAAGAGAAAACATCATGATCATGTGAAACATAACTTGTGATTGAGATAATGGTCAGAAGCCCCTATAAAAGGGGACAGGCTGTAACAAAAAAATGTGACACTCCTGTGAAACACTTTCCGGTGTCTCCATCTTTCTTTCTTTTTCCTTGCCAACACCATCCCACCCGAGGGAATCCCTGGTCCTGCGGGGGCTGGCTCCCTGCGTATCTCCTCTAGTTCCACTGGTTCAGGAGGTTTCTTCTGTTCTTTTATTTGGGATGTGTTTCTTTGTTTCCCCATTCTGGCTTACTCTTTGTGCTTGCTTCGATGGAATAGGTAGATCCCCTAGGTCTCTCAGTCTTTTCTGGGTGGACTTATGTGGTGTGTGTCCTTTATATTTGAATTGCTCAGTCTCCCTATTCTCCTGTGTGTGTGTACCAGAGGTGTTCCTTGAGTTGTGTGTCTTCCCCTGTTGGAGTTGAGCTTTGATTGCTTTTGGCTTGTCAGTAGGTGGGCTTGACTCCCAGGCTGACTAGCTGTGAGTATTAGCTGTATCCACAGTTTATGAGCTTCTGTGTGAGGGTTGACCCTTCTGATGAGGCTTGACCCCTATGGGCTCTTGTGCCTGTAACGACTTCCCTTTGGGTGTGCTCTTGTAGGTCAAACCCGGTAATGCGCTGGTTTTATCTAAAGTTGGCCTCTGGATATGATGATTCTTGTGTCTCTTTGGCTGGGCCCTGCTGCAGAGTGATTTTAGAGCAAAACAGATCAACAAGCACAACCACCACAGCCACCGAAGGAAACCAGATACTCTCACATGTAAAAAAACAACCAACAACCTACACTCAACTTGTACAGAAAAGTCAACTTACAAAAGAAGAAAACAAACAAAAACAAAACAACAACCACAAAAACAAAGAACAAAAAACAAAACAAAATAAAATAAAATAAACACGAGAAACAAAAAGCAATACCCCCCAAAAATAAATAAATAAATAATTTGCAGAAAAATGGAAAGAAGGAGGAAAAGTAGAGCAGCAAAAAGAGTGAAGAAAAGAAGGGAGAGAGTGAAGGTGGAAATGAAAGAAGGAAAGAAAGAAAGAAAGAAAGAAAGAAAGAAAGAAAGAAAGAAAGAAAGAAAATATATATCCATATATATGCCTTTATTAAAAGCTAAAAATGATAATAATGAAATAGAAAAAAAGCCAAAAGCAACCAAAACAAGCAACAACAACAACAACAACAAAAAACCAGTGCCAGTCTTGGCTAAAGTCCACCAATTTCCCTCCACGTTTTCCTCTGCTGTACAAAAACTCCTCTGCATTTTTTGGGGGCAGAGCCAGATCCCTGGTACCTAGAGTGACCCTGGAAATGCAGGTCTATTGTAGATGAGTGAGTTTTTGTGGTTTGTTTAGTAGTTTTTAAAAAGTCTATGCTCTTTCTGCTCTTGTCTGCCCCAAGTCCTGCTGAGTACTGCACAAGGAGAAGGCTCAATGTGCGACTTTGGGTTATCTTTCTCCTGGAGACTGTGCGGGGTGCGAGTTTCAGTGCTACTAAAAGACACCTGTGGAGTGGTGTCTGCGAGTTGAACCTGCCCTGCCTCCCAAGCACTCAGGAAAGGTGGGAGCAGGTACGTAGCCTCATGCTTTGCAGCCTCTTCCCTGCTGAGTTCCTCCACTCCTGTGAGTAGGAGCACCTCCAGTAATCTGATACTACTGTTCCATTCGGGGATTGGATGAAGACTCTGGTCTGGTTGGAGGCCAAAGTTTCTGAGGGACAAAGGGGGTGGGTTCTAATTTGTGCCGTTGTTTTTTGCTTTCTGTCAGAGAAAGAAAGAAAACAACAACAACAAACTAAAGAGAAAAAAAATAAAAAAAACTGTCCCACAGGTGTTTTGAGCTGAGGCTTCTGCCTCAGAGACTCCAGCAAGCTCCTGAGGTCACGCATCTCCACAGCTGTGGGTGTGGGCTGCGTCTCCACGAGTCTCACTTCCCTCTTCCCATGGCTCTCCCGGTTTGAGGCTTCTCCCTCAGAGTCTGTGTTCCAGGGAGCTCCTGTTGCCCTCCCGGCTGGACCGGATGGGTGCAGGGACTGATCCTCCCTTGTGGTTGCTATGCTGTCCACTGTGTTTCCTGGGGTCCTGTGGCTCTGCACCAGCGGGTGTGGATCACACCTCTGCATGCTAGTCTCCTCTCTCTTTTCCCACATTCGCCTGGCCTGAGCCTTCTGCTTCAGACTGCAAATCATGGCGATCTTGCTGCACTCTAGGATGGCCGTGAGGCACAGGGAACGAGGAGCCGGAACACTTATGGATCTGCTCCCTGAAGCCCCGTGTCTCAGCAGCTGTGGGTGCGGGCTGCACCTCCACGTTTCTTGCCTCCCACCTCCCCAACTCGCCGGTCTGCCCACCTTCCAGCAATCTTCATGTGTGAGACTTAGCTGCTCTGTGTGATGAGTAGAGGTTCTTTTGAAGAGATACAACAGTTCAAATTGCGGCTATTTCCAGGGGAGAACGCAGGGAGCCCGCCTCAAAGCCCCCATTTTCCCCAGCATCTCTAACTCAAGTTTTATAATGCCTTAGGAAAATCAGCAAAATTTTCTAAACACATAGTGAATAATTCAGAAGTTTCCAGAAAGAAAAAACATCAGTTTCCTATAAAAGAACATGAAGCAGTTTTGCATCAGCCTTCTACTAAGGTTTTAACATCAGAAATACAGTTTGTTTTAGAAGTAAAAGCCTTCTAGAACTTTTCTCAACTGTGTTTTACAATTATTAAAAGCCATTCCTATTGCTTTTCCCCAAATCCTCTATTTTATAGTCTTTTTTTTTTTTGCTGCAGTTTTTTCAACCATGCTACTTCAATGAAGGAATGTGATCCCTGGAGCTGTTGAGGGATTGCTGTAATTCATTCTTACATTTCATGTTGAGTTTTTAAAATTGCTTTCAGAATTTTTAAACTAGGGGGTAGAGGAGAGAGGATCAAACAAGGAGCATAAAGAAGCTTGGGTAGAAATATTTCAGAACTGTAGGAAGATGGAAGTCCTGCATAATTCACTGGTTTCAGGAGCCAAACTTAAATTTAACCAACAGCTCAGAAAAAAAGGCTGGACTTGGGTCTTATAGCCCAGATTTCCCTTTCTCTAACTTCTCAAATGTACTTGAGTAATAAAATTTGGAAAACAGGTCTCAGGTAGATTGTTAATGATGTTCTAGTCGCTAAATTTTTAATTCAAGAGAGCATGTATGTGATGAAATAAGCTCTGTTATGCAGGTAGTCAAGTATATTTGATGGTAGAAGATAAGATAAGCAACTTACAGTATACCAGCAAGAAAAAAAATTAGACAAGAAAATAATGTAGACACATATTGTGCTAAATTTGTTCTCTGGCTTAGAATTTATGAAGCATTTCATCACTGTAAGTGTATGGGTAAATACATATAATACTAGTTACTATAGATTTACTATATACAAAGCTCTGCAGTAAGCACTTTATATACATTATCTCCTTTAATTCTGACAGCGTATTATCCTATCTCATAGGCAATGACATCGAGGTCTAGAGAAGTTAAGTCACTTGTTCTAGAGGATGAAGCTTGCAAGACGTAGAAGCCAGAATAAAAACTTTTTGCTCTTCATCCTTTCAGTTTTCCATTAATTCTATAAGAATTTCTGTTTTACACATAAGGTATGTAAAGCACTTAGTAAATGGTAGCACTAGGACTAGAACCCAGGTCTCCTGACTTTGGTGCCCTTTCCATAATGCTACATAATTCCCCACCTAAAAATCTTTCAGTCAGCCATTCCAGAGAGAGAGAGAGAGAGAGAGAGAGAGAGAGAGAGAGAGAGAGAGAGAGAGAGAGATACAGAGGAAAAATCTAAATAGGAGCACAGCTTTCATAGATGTTACAGTGAACAAATTGCAGAGTATAAAAGTAAATACCTCAAAACTGACCCTTTCAAAAGGCAGATCATAATTGACTATTGCTAGTATATATAATGTGATTAAAATATAAGGCTCATACACACACACACACACACACACACACACACACACACACACATGCCAAAGCTAATGATTTCAGAGTGGGGACCAGCAAACTATCATCCCATGAGCCAAATCCATCTCCATAGGCCAAGTGCATACTAATACCTGCTACTGTAAATAGCAATACTACTATTTACCACTGTAAGTAAAGTTTTATTGGAACACAGCCACAGTCATTCATTTACATATTGTTTAGTGCTGCTTTCATGCTACAATGACAGAGTTGTGTAATTAGTTGCAATTAAGACCACATGGCCTATAAAATCTAAATACTGTCTGATCCATGACAAAATAAGGCACTAAGCCTTTTCCTCGAGAAATGCTAACTGTCATACAGGAAGTATGACACAGGGGGACCATTTCCAATTTGGAGCTGAAGCTGGCAGTGAGGCTTCCTGCAAACAAGAACCAAATCAAAACCCTTACTCTAGCCCCTGAGGCCTGGAGAGTCCTCAGTCTCTGTAGATGGAGACTGAGAGGGTAGAAGGGAGGATGGATGCAGGAGCTGTGGCACCATTCAAGGCACCCTAGCTAAAGGGTGAGGCAGGCAACTAGTATTTGTAGAGTGTCTTAAAGAGAAACAAAACCTTTCATAAAGCACAGCAGTAAGGACTGTACTTTCTGCAAAAGTATGAGCATTAAGAACATTCCAGATGAATATGATATACAATAACAGCCATGACTCAAGAATTGGATATCTCAGTACAGATGGTGTGAGATAAGAGTAAGATCCCAGATCTCAGTGGGGATAACAGACTGGACCAATGCAAACACCTTTCCTCAGGTGAGGGAGAGCTCCAGTTCCCACATAGGAAGGTCTGGAGAGTTCTACCAGAATTGTTACATATTTTCTAAATTCTAACCATTTTGTACATGGTATGTAAAGCAAAATGTGCTCAGTTCTTTCTTTTTTTTTCTGAGCCTGAACTCAGAACTTGAGAAGCTATATACCATAGGTCTTATGTTATGATCCCAATGTGATTAGCCCTCCAGCTGCCTCTACCAATTGCATTACTTTATCCTAGCATGCTATAAACAAAAGTATATATAAAATATTATATAAAATTTTGTTATATCTTAATATAATATAAATATAAATCATTATATATAACATACATTTTAGATATGTAATATATATTTTATTTTGTATTATATACTCTTTAATATATTATTAATATTATATATAATTTATTTGTAATAAAATGTACAAAATATATTACATATAATAAAATAATAAATATATAAATAAATTTAAAATAAAAACATATAAAATATATACTGTGTGTCTTACAAAGGGAGAGAAGTTGGGAAACTGATGTAGCTCATTTAAGACTACAGAACTGTAGTTGTGAAATTTAAACTTGTGCATATTGCTTTGTGGCTTAAAACCTCTGAAGGCTGCTTTGATATTTAAATGAGATAATATACGAATATATGAAACACTGTGTACAGTGATGGTCAAATCATAGAGGTTCAAAATGTTAGAAATCATTCTCAATCAACTTTTCTGCTGTCTTCATAAAAATCATAGCTTAAGGAACCCCTCAAATCCTGTGGAGATATTTATGCCAGAGGTTCCTTTATGATTATGGTGGTCGAGATTCTGTGGCGTAGAAAAGGAAAATGCCAGGTAAACACATCCCCTGCTGAAAACGGACATACAAAGATTAATTTCATTTTGATGGGCCACTCATCCCTCTAGTACTTTTAAATATTTTAGCTTTTCAGTTAGACAAATCTGATCTGTATGTAGCTGGTAAGAGTAACTGTGTAAAAAGAACAGCAACTGAGCAGCTAGCCATACCTTCTAGAAAAATTCTAAGGAGATTTTTAGTTGGCTGGTAAAGCCAGGTTACATACAAACTGCTCTCTCTTCCCAACCTTTCCCATCTTTGTCTATAAGAAAGAGAATGTACATGTCATTACCAAGCATCCTTAGTATCTTGTGACTCACCTTTTCCTACCTCCTTTTCACCTCCCTCCCAAAAGGGTACACATTTCTAATGGGATACTCTTCATTTTCCAGAATCTCATTAAAAAAATTTGAACACTACCATCTATAAACATGACACTTTTTGCGGAGATCTGGTTTTATTATTTTTTTTTCCTAGCTATTTTCCAGGCAAGATAAAAAACTTGAAAGAGATGGTATCTCTCTGCCTTAACGAAATGCTTGAACATGATCTCCTGGGTCTCCTTGTCAAGCTGAAATGTCACTCTACTGTTCATGTAAACGTACTGCTGATTTCTCATGTTCGTTTCTGATTTTTTACACTCTGAGTGCTGCTAATCCCCTTTCTATTTTTCCTTGAGTCAGAGGATTTTCCTGTGTAAAATAGCAGCTTTCTTTCTGATACATAAGAAGGGCTGTAGTGATGAGAGCTAAAGGCAATTACAGTGAAATACAGAGCAGCCTCTGCCTGGTCCTGGGTTCAGATTTCTTCTCCTAGGCCTCTTTGTCTGGACTCGGTGATTATATGTGGTCTTGGTTGCCTACTGTATTCCAACCCATTGTGGGTTCCTGCCTTGATGACAGGTCTGTGAGGATTTAGCAGGACATGGAGTGTCTTGAGAGGTCATCCATTCATCTTGTCCAAAACAATGGGCTCTCCCAGACCCTGGGTGAAGACTGTAAATGAAGACTAACCTTTGATTAGACTCCATGTGACACCAGTCTTCTGAGATCTAAATATGAATCAGACACTTGGTTTTACTTTTTTATGTTAAGACAGCAAAACAACTTAATTTACCACTCTTGTAGTAGGTGATTAAGGCCACAACTTCTGCTGTTGAATAGCCTGTTACCTTCTCCTCCCTATACCTCAGTTTACACATCTGTGACATAGGAAAAGAACCTAACTCAGGGCTATTTGCAGATTAAATAGAAGTCATGACACAAAACACAGAGCAGAATGCCCACCAGGTAAAGGCTCTGTAGATATTTATTACTGCCTTCTTCTATATCTCTGATATTAGCTAGGTAGATGCTACTAAAACCTAGAAACATGAAGAAGCTAAGTAGCAGAGCCCATGTCACACAGTTTATTAGGGGCAAAATCAGGGCTAGAATACAAGTTACTTGATATACAGTTAAATCTGACCATTTGTAGTGGGAGGAGAACTCTTACACTAATGGCTCAGACCTGAATAGCATGTGTCACATTCAGGCTGGCTCATACACACACATCTATACCCGGGAATTCCTTGGTGAGATTATAATCCAAGTAGCATTGTTAATTAGACAGAGTATGTAGAGACAGATGGACTTAGGTTCATAATTTAGTATCACAAATTCATGCCTTAAACCAGAGGTTCTCAAATTTTGTCTGGTCATGTGGCACCCTCAGTGTTTTAGCAATTCTTCACAGTGTGTGTTAGGCCCAAAGAATGCTAACATTTTCATTTATTAAGTAGTTTGTACAAGCAACCTAACAGAAGTTCATGTCCTAATAGCTTAGCAACCATTTGAAAATAGAATATATGTAATGTAAAAGATAAAATATTATAGAATGTCATATTTTATATATAAAATATTCTATAAAGATTTTACATATTTATATAATATTGAAACATATAAGTATATAGAGTTCATCTGATAGTATATATAATATATATAATATTATAAATATATAAAAATATATTAAACATAAATAAAAATATAATATTTATAATATTATATATATTAGTATTAGCAGAATGCCCATATAGATTATTAATCACAAATATAATATACAATATTATTACTATACATTTATATTATATATAATACAATATATAATATATAATATTACAAATGTATAATATTAATACAAATATGTAAATATTTTAAATGCTACAAAATAATATTGCTACACAACTTCTTAGGCATCAAAATCAGATTAGACACAATCACTCTTATTTCTTGTTCCACATTGATTTTCTCACAGTACATGTTTTGCATCACAGCAACTGCTAAACGCCCAGCTATATAAAGATAAGACATCATGAAAAATATGTAGCAAGAATTATAACAGATATGTAATTTGAAAATGAACTGTCTTGAGTTAAAAGTTGGCTTAGTGTTCAAGAGATTCCAAGTATCATTGAATCTTCCTAGAAATTTAAAATATTCCTTAGGACTCAGTGAGATTACTTTAGTGCTCGGGGGTGCCTTAGCACTCAGTTTGAGTACCATGGACTTAAGCACTCTTAGCATCATTATTCTTAACTACAAATATGAGGAGGACAGAAAACAGTGAGTGTCAGCCTTTAGTGTACATAAGAATCACATGAGTTGTTCTTTTTTTTAATGTGAATTACTGGTTCCCTATCCCCAGAAATTCTGTCTCATTAGTGTTGAGGAGTGCCCCAGGAGCCTGCATTTTAATTCTCACCAGGAGACTTATATGTGGGTGGTCTGAAGACTACACTTGTAGGAAAACTGCTTGAGACACAAGATTTATATATTTGAGAGGCATAAAAATGCCAGCAATTCAGAGAAGAGAGTTAATTTATGACATTTTCTTCTTAATGGATAATGAGAAAGCTCAGGATGACTCCCGTGGCTTGCTAAGTCAATTCTTTCATCCAGTTCCCCAGGTAATCAATCTATAGATTCTCACCCACCCCTACATGGGTTACCTGATAGTGCTTTGTTAAACAACTAACCTATAGGAAATTTGATCCATGAATACAGAAAGCCCTTGAAAGGAAAAAAGGTACTTTGAGTGTGTGAAGAATCTACTGTCAAGTCTTAAAGGCTGCACTGCATAAAGTGAAATTATTGTTATTAAATTCCCCACAGATGACAAGGGAGCCACAGCTCATATTGTAAAGGCCAGATTGGGCCTTTGTGAGGCCTACGTGCTAAGCTCAAGGGAGGCAGGCTTTGCCTCTTGAAGGATATTTGCCTACAGCATAATACCAATAATGGAAATAATATCAGATCATATAAAGTTGAGGTTTTTATTCTCCACAGAACTGAGAAATGATGAGAGAAGTGCTCTGGGAATTTTCCCTTTAGATTAAATATTTGAATCATAACTGTCTGAAACAATCACATTCAGCTCAAAAATTACTTTGCTATCTCAAGCATGCAGAGAATAAAAGACACTTTCAGTATCACAATTAAGACATGAAAATCTTATTTTCTACAGTATTTATATAGTTAAGAAGAGAGAAAAAATACTTGATTGGTACTTAATGTTTTAGTTAAATGTAACTAGCTCTATCTTGCTGTAGCAATACAGGAATAAACAAGTTCAGAGGTTTTTGGAGCTGATTAAAGACCCTCTGTGGAAGCTCTCATCCATCCAAAGCAGGATCAGACAAGAGAACAAACAAAAGCCACAGGGCAACCATTTTGTTATTCTGCATCCAGGTGGCAAACTTTAGGTTTTGCAGCATCTTTTTATTTCAAAATGGCTTGGGTCTCAAAGTCTGCTGACACAGGCCGTGGAGGGCCAAGACAGCACTTATTTTGTGGGGTTATTTCTTTTATCTTGTTTTAGTCTGGGTCAGTTGTCATGTTTTTGGAGGCCACCCAGTTTCCAGAAGAATTGATTAAAAGGGTGGAAACATTCCATCTTTCCATATCTCAGCCAGTCTAAGTTGACCAGCTTTAGAAGAAGATGGTAATCATTTGACGCAATTTCTTTGGCAAGATGTGGCCTCAATCATCTATCAGTTCTCAATGCTGTTCATCTCCCAAACTACCTTGGTTTTAAAGGCCCTTGTATCAAGTGTAAACTTTTATTTCATGTCTCCCCTTGGCTTCTTTGAAGCCCCAGCTAAAGTGAATAATCAGGATTCCTTGGTGTTCTTCTCTAGTCCCCCATCTCTGGCCCTTTACCTCTGTGACTCCTATTCTTGAGGACTATTTCACTTTTTCCTAACTTCTGTATGTTAACATGTTACCCATTAAGAATGCTTCCTCTTCTTGGAAGGCTTCCCTGACTCCCAGCACCCCCACTCAAGAAGTCTCTGTTGTCTTTGTTCTGGGCCCATAGCACTGATGTCAATGTGCCCATTACTTTCCTTCTCATATTACAGACTTGTGGGTATAGGTCACATTTGTGTCTGCTCCATTAGATCAAATTCACTTTTGCGTCCTTTTCAACATATGAGACAGAGCACATAGCATACTATAAATGAGTAGTGAATGAAGTAATGAATTAGAGAAAAGAATTGATATACAGTTAACCCTAGAAATCCTTCAAGGACCCTACTGTGTCTAAGGTGTAAATGACTGAGCTCTCCTGCTTCTGTGCAAGGGAATATTCATGGAACGAGAATAGGAAGAGAACACACAGCATATGTGGTCATCACTCAACATTGGGGTCAGGGGTCAGTGGCTTGGAAGGAGAGCAGCACAGGGAGATTCTTTAAAGGTAAACTTTACCTAGTTTAAATTTTGCTTAACACCTGGCAAAGGAGGGACTATTTTCCCCATTCAAATGCATGTACATTCACATGGAAATGGCAAGAAGACATTGATATATATCCTCTTAACCACATTCCCTAATGTAATGAGCAGAGTGGGTTTTCTGGATTTCATGTAGCCCCTCTCAGATAGAACTGGAAGGCAGATAAGAAGATATTCTCTTTTGGTGCCCTCAAACCTTGGGTGTTTGAATTCAATGAAGGCATTAGTTTCTTCCAGATACCATGAGGAACATGTAACAGATAACATGCTGTGATATCTTATAATTCTATGCTACCTTCTAATGTAGAATATGTAATTTGCATGTTCATCAAAAACACAGTGGCTTGTTTTCAAGGCTTCAAGCACAATATTTTCACACTGGCTTTCAGAAATCACTTAAGCCTGATGCGTTGTTTTCATGGAGTATGAGAACAAACTTACGAGGTATGAAAGAATAATTAGAAAAAAGTAAAAGGGATAAGAAACTCCTCAATGGAACAAATAGTGTTATTTATATTGGGAGAGTTGTGTGGAGCTGATGCACAGAAATTTTGTGAACTGAATGTGAAGCCATTGGTAAACTGGAAGAGCCATGCTGGGAATATTTACACCATAGAAATTGGAAAACACTACTACCAAACTTTTATTTATTTTTTTAGATCTGGTTTACCAACACACCACTGAGTAGAGGTTAGGATAGTCATAGTTTGCAAAGGAAAAAAAAAGAGAGTGAGATATTCTTACCAATGTTTTGTTGCCTCAAAAATCTACATTAAGAATAATATCAGTGACTACATATTCAAAACACTGACAATGTTTAAGCAGAGTTGTACACATTGCAAATGTATGGTTCTATTTAGAACAAGAGGATTATAAGTCATAGCTCTACCAAATTAAAGCATTACAAAAGCTTTTAATAAATTGCTTTTTTAAATACAAATTTACTCTTTTCCTCTTGTAGTATATATAATATTTTCAAAGACAGAATGAACCTTGAACTTATTTCTTTGTCAAATTTGGTCGGCCATCACCATCCATATTGTCATAATCATCTTTAAACAGTAATCATGGTATATACTGAACCCTGTTTCTAATAATACAGTTCTCTATATCTTTAAACTTAGTTTTCTGTGGTAAAAATTATAATAGAATAACTTTAATAAGAAGCACAAACACAGCTCTTTTAATGCTATGCTCATTAGAATCCAATTATACGTCTTTGACAGTAAGCTGAAAGAGACTGTTCTGGTATATTTAATCATTGCTGTGATTTTTTTCCACGCCTGCCCTCTCCCAATATTCACACTCATCTCCCATACTTCCCATCACACTGATATTGGTATTAGCCATCCAGAGTGTGGGTGGAGCCTACTGTGTCTCTTCTTAATTCAAGTCCTCAGGAGCCATTGTATATTTCTCTTCTGCTCCTGCACCATCCATGAGAAACTTGCCCTAGGAAGCTGACATCCTTTAGCCTGAGCCTGGGAATGGAAAACATACACACACTTGAATCCAATCCATGGTCTGGATCCAAACTCAGACAAGCCTAGCTGAGGTTAGCCAATCCATGGAGTTAGCCAAACTCCAGGAAACTCACAAACCATGACTGAACAATAAATGCTAATTCTGAGCCCCTGAGTTTGATGTAATTTGTTATGCTGCAGTATGGTAGCCGATTAATATATTAACCAAACATTATGCAGAAGTAGAAATTATTTGAAACTTTCTTTATGACAGTTTATCAAATCAGCCTTGCATAGGTTTTGGAATTGGGAGCAAAGTTTTGAATCCTGGCTCAATTATTTACAACCCCTCTAGATTCCATTTTGTTATTTATAAAAAGAGGACAATAATATGTATTTTACAAGTTTTTGGTAAGGATGAATTAAGAATCCTCACCATTACAAATAATCCATTACAAAGGGCTTGACATAGAACCTGGCACATAATAAGAGCTCAAAAGCTGAAAGCTATAGGCATTGTTTTTATTAAATAGCATTTATTGAACATCCACTGTTGACAAAAGCACTAATACTAACTAAAAAATAGAAAAGAAGCAAAAAGCATATTTTCGGTTTAGAGTCAGAAATCTGTAATAAACAAAATCACCTGCAAGGCAACACATTCAATATTGACTGTAGAATACAGCCATAGGCAATTGCTATGGCATTAAACACAGGTTTGGAACAGGAACTTATTTTTTGAACAATACTAAGCACTGACCATATCAAAAAGTCTGTGTAAAATTTGATGGATGAGTTCTATTACATAAGTAAAAATTAAGGCATGACCTTATCCAAGTGTGGGTAACAATAGGCTCTAAAGATCCATAACAGGTAGCCCAGAGCTCACAGGGAGGAGAGTTTCCAGCATGAGCTTGTACAGCATAACAAATACCCACATCATTAGCTGAACTCCAAGCCAAAGAACCTTAAGCCTTGTCCATGAACGCAGGCTAATCTAATGTGACAGAACCCCCAAGGGATTAGAAAACTCAACCATGTGGTCCTCAGTGAATTGATGAAATTGCTGCAGACTAGTAAGACATGCCCTAATGCTCTTTTTTGGATGGAAGAGAGAAGATAGGTAAATAGCAAAGACTATAAAGTTTAAGTGATTGCATACTTCACTTCACATAGTAATGATTCCCCTCAGAAGCCATAATGTCCCCTGTCCCTATGTCTTTTAGGTACAACTTCATTGTTACTTTCAAAGGGCAATACAGTACTTCAACTAGTCTATTTTGCCAAACATTAGAGGGAATAGAATCATCTGGAAAGCTCATTTAAAATGCAGGTCCTGCTCAGCAGCCAGGTCTCCTGATTTAGTGGTCTGGAGTGATGACAGGAACTTTCCTTTTTCCCCAAGTGTATCAAGGGATTGTCAAGCAGATAGTTTTGAGGACTGTAGTTTGAAAAATTTTGAAGTAAGCCTAATAAGAGGTCAGAAACAAGTGATCTGTGATCCAAAATTATGTTTTCTTTAGCTCATGGATTTTTTTTTTTTTTTGGTGGTTGCCAAAAGGTAGGAAATTTCACACAAGTATATTTCTGAACATTTTTTTAAAATAAGGAGATATGGCAATTCCTGAGCCATGTTTCTGTATGACAAAAATACACTGGAAGAGAGTAGTAGCAAAGAGGTCAGTTAGGAGGATCCTGAAATCATGAAAAAAGGAGATCAAAGGTATTGCCCTGGTAGGGCAGGATGGCAAAGCTAAGACTTTCCAGCTGAAAGTCCAGATCACATGGGATTATAATAATCATAGCCAACATTTAAAATTGCATGTAATAAGCTGGACCTTCTGCTATATGCTTTACATATATTGTTTCTAATCCTCACACATAATAAGTAGGTATTATGTTCTTTATTGTAATATTAGAAAGCCAGAGATCAGAGAGATTAATTGTTTTACCTAAGACCACACAGCGGGCAAAGGGTGGTGCTGGGCTTCAAGCCCAGGTCTGCCTAGTTCCATGGACCTCTTCATGAATGATCCATTCGTTTTCCAACTCAGTACATTAAGGAGGAAGAGAAGGGCAGAAGAAATGTTGAAAGCAGTGGGCTGGGATTCAGGAATTGTAATTAAGACTTACAAAATAAAAATTTGACAGAACAACTAAGAAATGTTTTCCATAACTAAACCTTCCATGTTGCCAGCCATATATCATGGGACTGTCTTCCTTTCTAAAGGATTTTTTTTTTTTTGAGGGCAGTGTCACTGGCCCTCACATGTGGGACCCAAACCGGGACTGCTGGCTTCCCAAGCCAGCGCTTAGCCACTGTGCCACTCTGCCGGCCCTCTAAGGGCATTTTTATTTGAGCAAATAATTCAAAGTGAACTCAGTGTTTGTTCTGGCTATTGACATCATCCATTACTTATGCTGTAATTTTTAGAATTAATGGAAATTCTTATAAATTTGGAATATAATTATGTGTCTTTTAATGCCATTATATATGTCTGTATGTGTGTATAAAGCCATATGTCTTAAATTTTGCAGGATATCCTCCAATTTAAAATAAATGGTCCCACTGTGTCCATAAACTATTGAAATGGCCTGGAAATTTCAGCTTTTCAGCATCTAAATTCCATTCTAATTTAACTGTTTTAAATCTAAAAGGTGAACAAAAGTCTCTATAAGATTATGTGCACAAATCATGGGTAGAAAATGTCAGTCAGTTTGGATAACCTGCTCATTGTTTGCCATTTATTAGAGTTAGAAATGGGCCATGTGCCATGAAAAAATTCAGAGTGGAGCCAAAATGACTGAATTCTAGACTTGATATTCCTATTCTGGAAACAAAAGTGATTACCTTTCTTTTATGCCTCAATAAATAAGAGGGTTGGAAATAACTTTCACAATTCTTTTCAGCTCCAAAACTCTTATCATTTTATAAAAATTATTAGCTTATCCTATGAAGAGAAAGAAAAATCACTCTGAACTCTCCTGTAAATAGAAAGCATGTAACTAAAGCCTCAAAGCAAATGCATTTCTTGTGAAACTTGTGAATAACTGGTGTGTTCACTCCCTTGAAGTTAGGTGTGCTCATGGGACTAGTTATGGCCAATGAAATATGATTAAAAGTGACACGGTACACCTTTAGATCAAAGTGCTTAATTTCTGGTACTCAATTTTCCAACCTCTCATTTTCCATCCTTCAGATGGTTCAACTATATAATAGATCCTCCACTGATACCGGTCCCTTGTGACTCTGTAGAGATGTGTATCTCATTGAAACTACATCAGACATACAACATGTGTAAGACATTAGACATAAGTAATACATACAATAAGAGTAAGACAAATAGCATGAGTGTCAAACACTGGGATTTTAAAATTCTTTCCATAGTAAAAGTTCAAAGTGTCATGTATAATCTAGCAAGTATTGGTATCTCTTGGAAAATTATTAAAAATGCAGAACCTAATTTATAATAGGTTATATTCCTGAAACTAATATAATATTGTATGTCAACTACACTTTAATTTAAAAAAGACAAAAAATGCAGAATATCAGGCCCCAGCCCAGAACCACTGAGTGAGAGGTTGCATATTAATGAGCTCACCAGCTGATTTGTATGAACGTTAAAGTTTGAGAGTTGCTGAGAGTCTATTCTGATTTATATAATGTTTAAGTAATTTTTTCAATGTAGATACATTTGAAAGATTGAGCTTCTCCTCGGAATCATGATTTTCTCTTTAAGAAAACTATCCAACATGCTCCAAAGTTGTCTCACAAATATGACAAATATGACAAAGAAATAAGTGAAATATAGCATGTTAACACTCCACCCTAACACACCTAGAATGAACGTTTCCTGACTATCTTAAAGAAGCAAGAGAGAAAAATACATATAAATGGCTTTATTCCTACAAATTTCTTAATTACATCCTATAAGACGAGTAATTTTGGCCTCAGGTTATCACAAAGGACATGTTTGAAACACCGGTGGATAGAGTACTAGTGATCAACCTACCCAAAATGAAAAAAAAAAGTATTATCTCACCAGTGTCCATTCATTTATTTATTCAACAAGTGTTCTTTTGAATACCTGATATATATGTTTGAACATTTTTTTATTGTGGTAAAATTCACATAGCATGAACTTGACTGGGTCACCCATTTTAAAGTGGTCAATCAACAGCATTTAACACATTCACAATGTTGTGCAACCATCTCTATGATCTAGCCCAAAGACAATTTCCCTTTTTACAAAAGGAAACCCTGATCCCTTTATGCAGTAATTCTTTATTCCTCTTTCCCTATAGCCCCTGGCAACCGTGAATGTACTTTGCATGGATTCGCCTATTATTCTGAATATATTATATAAATGTAATACAATATGTGGCATTTGTGTTTAGCTTCTCTCATTTAGTGTGTGTGTGTGTGTGTGTGTGTGTGTGTGTGTGTGTGTGTATATATATATATATATATATATATATATATATATATATATATATTTCCCTTGTAGCATGTATCAGTCCTTTACTTGTTATTATGGCTGAATAATATTTCACTGTATGGATAGACCATTTTCATTTATACTGCCATCAGTTGATGTACACTTGGGCTGTTTCCACCTTTTATCTATTGCTCTGAACATTTGGTGTAAGTTTTTGTTTGAGCACCTGTTTTCAACTCTTTTTGGTTTGGAACTAATTTTAAACTGCAAGAAAAACACAGATGAAATTCCCAGTTTTCAAGGATTTAAACCTAGTAAGGGAAAAAAATATTAAACTATTGTTAAGTAGAAAATCTCAGAACTGCTTAGATCAAGATCATTAAATATCTCAGGCTAAAAAGCTCCAAAGTTAAATAAACAAACAAAACAAGGTTATGATGCTTTGTAGTTACTTAACACCTGATTCCAACCCCAGTTTTATCACTTACTAGCTGTATGACCCTGGGCAATTTACTTAATTTCTTTAAGTTTTAATTTCCTCCTTTGCAAATTGGGCATAAGGATAAGATTTCCATGAGGTTGTTTGGGGGATTAAATGTGAGAGTGCATGTAAACCATTTTAAGAACTCAGTAAGTGGTCATTATATACATTTGAAAGCAAAATGAAGCTTAAACAAGGTAAAGTAAAAATATATTTCTCTCCAGAACCCCTTCCTTACTTGACTATTCCAATCCTCTACTATTAGTAATACATTTTTTGTGGTTTGGTGAGGCTGGCCTTACTCGCTGATTACAGGGATGGGCACCCAAACCATCTTGGTTAGTCTGAGGATGCTGGTCAAAGGGATATGACCTTAACCTAGCCAAACAAGAATCTAATATGAGATTTTTTTAAATTTCTTTTAAGAGGGCAGTGTCACTGGCCCCTCATGTGGGATCCGAACCAGGGCTGCTGGTGTCCCAAGCCAGCTCTTAACCACTGTGCCACTCGGCCGACCCCTAATATGAGATTTTTAAATGAGAACACTGGCAGAGAAAGGCTTCTCTAGTGTCTAGAACCACAAGGAAGATGTATTATAACATGTCGCTTCTTTTGTCCATTTTACCTATACTGTATGAATAAAGCCAGTTGTAGTAAGAAAGAATTAGGCCAGCATATACATGAGTGGTACTGAAAGATGGAGCGAGAGAATCTGTTGAAATCTTTTGAGGCTCTGGATTCAGCAACACTTTCAATTTGATACTCATGGATACTTCAGTACTTGAGTTTATGTATGTATGTATTTACTTATTTATTGATTTTGCTTAAGTCAGCCTAAATTCGGATTCTGTCACTTTTAACTTTAAAAGCCAATATTAATGCAAAATTTAAAACAGAACCAGATAAATTAGCTTGATTACATAATTCTAAATTCATGAGAAACCTGCTTCTTCTCCATCTCTCTGCACAGAGTATCATCATAAACACAATAGTTCAGGTTACTCATACTACAATAAGCTGTCTATGGGTCTCTTGTTTTCAACTTTACACATGTAAAACTCTCACAAAAGGCAGAGTTTACCAGCAGCTAGGACTGAAGAGGTGTGTCTGGAGCTTGTAGAAAGCCAGTGGTCAACATATGAGGTTGAAGGTATTAAAAACAAGCGCAGCAGCAAGCACATGAGAGTTCTGTTTGAGTAAAGCAAAAAAGCTTTGATAGTCAAGAACTGTGCCTCTGAGCTTTAAAGGCAGTCTCCAAAGCGTCATAACCATTACCACCTAGTGTGGATTTATCATAGGACAGAACTAGCTTGATTGGCTATGTCAGCTCAGATTACCCACGGAAGGCAGACTTTGGAAGCTGATGCACCAAAATGGTAGGTTCTTCAGAGTGGCCACAAACAAGATTCTGTTCTACTCCTCCAAGGAAGCTTGAAAGAAGTGACTAAGGGCATAGAGAGCATCATAGTGCTCAGCAACATCACAAGATTATTTATATTTTTTCCATTATGTACATAATCTGGGACCAGTCTGTATTTTGTTTTTGCTTTCCTACTTGGTTTTTATGTCACTATGTTGTCACCCTTCTTGGTGTATCACTAACTCTTCTTAGCTTTTATGTCATTGTTTCTTATCATTAAGCTCTAATTTCTGGTTCAATTTTATTTTTTCTTGCTCTCTGGAGCTGTAAGGCTATATATACATTCATTATTTATAAAGAACTTATTCCCTGAAATGAATGAAGAAATAAAACAATGTACAAAAATCAGGGTTATCTTTGAGTTGAAGCTCAGGCAGAGTGAATTTCAAAGCAAACTGCACAACAAAAACTGGGTGTCGTATCCATGCCTCATGTCAGTTTGCTGATTTATGCAAGTCCCTGGAAAATGCACTAAACAATTTGTGTTAATCTTTCAAAGTTGAAATGTGCACAGGGCAACAACACAGGTTTGTTAACATCTCTCAGAAAACAGCCCAAATGCTTCGACTCACAGATTCTTTCCCCAGTAATTTCAGCTCAAGGGGCTTCAAAGCTGTGTAATAATTACTTTTTCCAAACACAAATCTGAAACTAAATAGGATCATCAAGAAGAAGAAACTGTCTTTCTGAAACTGGGGCAGCAATAGCTGTGTTCAATAAAAATAGCATCTTACCCAACATCAAAAGCAATTTTATGAAATTGGTAATTTCAAAATTCCAAACAGCCCAGGCCAGACATGGAAATGTATTTGTGAGAGTAGCATAAAACCCTTTTTGGTCACCAACCAGCTGATTCATGTAAACCAGACATGTAGAAATAGAAAAGTTGAGGCTAGCTTTCCAATTGAGCTGGATGAGAAAAATGAGATCCTAGGCAGCATCGAAGAGTAACATCTTTTTATACCAAAAGATTCACAGGTCGATAACCTATGTTAATCAAGATGAGCAACAAATATGCCCTTGAAAATATGCACTTGAGATACTGTATTTAAAAAAAAGTTAACACCTCTGTAATCAATTAGATGTTTCAATACATAGATGCCTTCATTTAAAACTTTTCTCATATAAAAAAAATTATTGTAATAATTCTCAAAGATTGGGAGGGTGTCTAGTTTGTAGATTAGACTATTTATTTCTCCTGATGGAGACTAGCGATGGAGTAAACAAGCCCTATGTCTTGCTTTATATGTTATAAATGAAAAGAATTCAATGAAAATTTCTGCCATTATTGAGAAATTAGAGGACTTCATGCATTTTAGTTAATTACAAGCAAATAATATGGAACCGCACAAAGAGCGATAATAACACCCCAACTAATACTCTTCGTTGACTATTTATTTTGTGCCCAGCACTGTACTAAGCATATATATATATATATACATGTATATATATATATTAAACCCTCTAATTAATTTATATATAATATATATGTATAAATTAATCCCTCTAATCTTCTCAACAAGCTTATGAGGTAGTATTGCTATTTCCATTCTACTAATAAAAGAATTAAAGCATATTGATGTTAAGTTTTTGACCATAGATTCATTTTCCTAATAAGTGGTGAAACCAGTACTTGAACCTAAGTTGGTCTAATATCAGAGCTGATACTTCACTCATATTTCCTCTGCTCAGTTATACATCCATTCTAGTTTCAAACTTTTATAAAACATACTTCTTCCTAAAACTCTAAATTTTAGGCCTAAAATTCCTGAAATAATCACCCAGTTAGTATCCAAATTCCCTTGAAAGAGGTAGAAGTTTTGGCAACATGGTCTGTAATGCAGAAGTTGGCACCCCATATTGGAAGATGTCCAACTGTTTTATGATTTTGGGTTTGTCACATAACATCTCTCAGCCCCAATTTCTTCTTTTTTTTTCAAAGGAGATGATTATATCTACGACTCAGAATTGTGAAGGTTAAATGAGATAATATTCATAAATATCTCTGGTATGGTGAGGATCCAGTAATAAGAGCTCCTTAAAATTGAATTTTCTTTCTTTTTGCCACAATCACTCTTTTTTTACTTCATGATTAAAACTGTATTGATCTTTTCAAACATCATATTCTGATAATGCACTGGTTACAATGTAGATGGGGCAGTTAGACTGAGCAGAGTTATGCAGGACAGCAGAAAGTGTGTTAAACGCAAACTCTCAGGGAAACATGCCCATGACTGATGTGAATATACAGGTAATCTGAATGGAAAATACCTATGTGACAGAGATATAATAATTGGGAACCCAACAAATTCCCAATGGTTCTTATTCTGCCTATTCTGTTATAATACTACCCCACTCCCCAGGATTAATTTCCAAAGATAATTGTCAATGACACAAGCCAAAGGCTGCAGAAACCAAAGCTCATTTAAAACAACTGCAGATACTTTTAAACTCAAACATGTAATACAGGGACTCCTCACAAATTGGTTTCATTTAACACTAGCATCAGCAAACAGGAAGCACAATTTTCTCTATCAGGCTGGAAATTTCAATTCCTTGTTTGTCATATGAAAATAAGTAGCTTCAGAAAAACAACATTTGGGATTTGGGAGCACAGTATATTTCACTAAACCCTTTACTTATCTTTTCTTTGGAATTGCCATTTTCTTCAGTTCTCAGGCATTTTAAATAGTTCTAAGTTTATGTAAAACGAACTTTTCAACAGGCAAAACAAAAAAATCTATTATATCTGTTGCCCCATAATGACCACTGTATAGTCACAGAGGAGCGATTGAAAGTTTGGGATCTGGGTTCAATTCTGTTTTTTCACTGACAACGTATGTGTCATTGGGCAGATTATTTAATTTCTCTCGAATCTCAGTTTCCTCACTTAAAAAAGGGGACTTCAGGGCTGGCCAAGTGGCACGGTGGTTGAGAGCTGGCTTGGGATGCCAGCGACCCCAGTTCGGATCCCACATATGAGGGCCAGTGGCACTGCCCTCAAAAAACAAAACAAAACAAAAACAGAGGACTTCAAAGAGACTTTTGGAGCCTCATAAAGTGATGAAAACTGAATAAAATGAAGAACTTAAAACATGCCATTTATTACATATAATTAATATAACTATGGATCTCAAAACTGCAACTGGTTTATCTTAAAGTTCACTGCTATTACAGCTTCTAGAGGGAAATTTGCTAAGACACCCAGTCCAACATTTGGAACATAATAGGTATGCATTTAATAATGATAGTGAACTTCATAATCACCATCATTCTAGCAGATATAAATATATTCTGAGCACTTATCAGTGTAAGTCACTGCTCTAAAATCTTTACATATGTTGCCTAATTGTATCATCAAAGCGATCCTTAGAATTACATACTAATACTGTTCTCAGTTTAGAAATGAGGACATTTTCTGGTCAAGATGGCAGAGTAGGTAAATGCTGTGGTGCTTTCTTCTCATGACTACATCAAAATTACAAATAATTACACAACAACCGTCGCTGAGAATTGCCTGAAGTCTAGCTGAGCCAAAGTACTACAGTGAAGGACATACAGAAGTCACCTGGAGACTGGTAGGAGGGGCAGAGACATGGAACAGGCTGTTCCCACAACCATGTGATCATAAAAACCTGGAGGGATATCTCAGCTGTGAAGGTCCCACTTGGAGTGATGGGTCCCAGCCTTGTACCAGGCTCCCCATTCCCAGGATTCCAGTATTGGGGAGAGAAATCCCCATAGCTTCTATGTATGAAAACCAGCAGAGATTGTGGCTGGATGAGACAGAGGGTGGCTAGAGTCCTACGTGGTCTTCTTAAAGGGCCCAGGTACAAACTTACTCACTGATGGATTTATCCTCTGAGTTCCAGTGCTGGAGCGGCAGCTTGAAAGATGCCATGAGGAAGAACTGAATTGTCTGGCTGCAGAGTAAGGGCTGGAATGGCAGCTTTATCCCAGGATGAAGTGCTGGCAGAATCCATTGTCTTTGTTGATCTCACCCCCTCCCCATGTGAACACACAGGCAGCTGCCATATCTGAGTTTCCATCATACTAGCTAACACCGTTCACCCTGCCCTGGTGATTCTCTGAGACTCCACTCCACGGAACTCACAGGCCCACCCAAGCCACTTTCACTGGCTTTTTCATGCAAGACATGAGCCTTGGCTCATGCTTCAGACTTTCCTAAAAGAAGCAGCACCTCACTTCCTCATGTACTGTACCTCTTGATAAGCAGTCCCAAGCCTGACACTAGTAGCAGCCAACCTCATTTCCCAGCTTCGCATCTTGAGGCACCTCCAAGCCCAGTAGGGGTGGCAGCCAGTTGTGGATTGCTGTGTGGCTTATTCCAGGTGGCCCCATTAAGGGCACAGTCTGCAGCTGAACTTGGCCTGTGGTGGGCTCTCACAGGATGCTCCTGGGCTGGCATCTTTGATGGCCAGCTTTGGACCAAGCAGAAGCATCACTCATCTACCACTAAGGACAACACACCCAAACAGCAGACTGGGAAGGCACCAGAGACCCTGCTAAAGCAAATCCTGCTCCACAGGGTCAGCCTCTACATAATAGCTCCTCCACTATAGCCACGGCCAGTCCTCACAACTAATAAGCCCAAGGATCAATCCATCCCACTGACATGCAAACAACAACGAAAGCTCAATTACAACAGGAGACCACATACAAGGTCCCACAAGAAACCTAATATATAAGGCCACTTGACTAAGACTGGTTGACATAGAAGCCCTACTTAATACATAGAAACAAACACAGGGAGGCAGCCAAAATGGGGAAACAAAGAAACATGTCCCAAAGAAAAAAATAAGCTCCAGAAAAAAAAACCAACTAAACAAATGGAGACAAGCAATCTACCAGATGTCAAGTATAAAACACTGCTTATAAGGATGCTCAGTGATCTCAACAAAGAGACAGGAAACATACAAATGAAGATACAAAACATAAAAAACAAACAGTCAGGAATGAAGAATATAATAACTGAAATGAATATTACATTACAGGGAATCAACAGTAGATTAGATGAAGCAGAGAATCTAATCAACAATTTAGAAAACAAAGTATCAGAAAACACCCAATCAGAATAACAAAAAGAAAAAAGAATTTCACAAAATGAGGAGAGTTTAAGGGGCTCTGGGGCAACATCAAGCATACCAACATTCATGTCATAGAGGTACCAGAAGAAGAAGAGAGAGAGCAAGGAATTGAAAGCCTATTTGAAGAAATAATGATGGAGAACTTCCTTAACCTGGTAAAGGAAATAGACATATAAGCCCAGAAAGCACAGAGAGTCCCAAACAAGAGCAACACAAAGAGATCCACATCAGGACACATCATAATTAAAATGCCAAAGGTTAAATACAAAGAAAGAATCTTAAAGTCAGCAATAAAAAAGCAGTTAGTTTACAAGGGAGCTACCAAAAGACTATCAGCTCATTTTTTAATGGAAACTTCGCAGGCCAGAAGGGATTGGCACAAAATATTCAAAGTTATGAAACCATAGACCTGCAATTAAGATTAATCTACCCTGCAAAGCTATGATTTAAAATTGAAGGAAAGATAAAGAGCTTCTCAGACAAGAAAAAGCTAAAGGAGTTCATCACTAACAAACAGTATTACAAGGAATGTCAGTGAGACCTTTTTAAGGCAATAAATAAATAAATAAATAAATAAATAAATAAATAAATTGAATAATAAAATGTCAATAACTATATATCTATCAACAATTACTTTCAATGCAAATGAATTAAATGTTCCAATCAAAAGATAGGATGGCGGGCTGGCCGAGTGGCTCAGTTGGTTAAGAGCTCGCCAAAGAGTGCAAGCTGAGCTGAGCTCTGGGCAACAGCCAACAGGTGGCAGGATGGCTCAGCTAAAAAAAAAAAAAAAAAAAAAAAAAATATGGTGGCTAAATGCATATAAAAACAAGACCCATATGTACGAGGTCCGGCAATTAAGTTCACTATGGCCACCTTTGAAGTACACCCCTTGGGAAACTATGCATTATTGCCAGCACCTCGTCCACCCTTCAAAGCAATGTTGGAACTCTTTTTCTGGAATAGCCATCAGAGCTATCGTCATATTACCCTTGATGTCCTGAATGTCATCAAAATGTCTTCCTTTCAATATTTCGTTTATCTTTGGGTAAAGAAAGAAGTCATTGGGGGACCACTTTGGGTGAGTAGAGGGGGTGTTCCACTACAGTTATTTGTTTACTGGCTAAAAATTCCCTCATAGACTGCCATATGAGCTGGTACACTGTCGTGATGCAAGAGCCTGGCTAAAAGTTCACTTCATTTTTGTCTTTTTCGCACAGCCTTTTCAGCACTTGCAAATAGTAAACTGGGTTAACTGTTTGTCCAGTTGGTACAATTTCATAATGAATAATCCCTCTGTAATCAAAAAAGTTTAGCAACATCATTGAAACAAGGTCAAACTCACTTCAGATCAAAAGACATAAACAGACTGAAAGTAAAGAGATGGGAAAAGGTATTTCATGAAAATGGAAATTAAAAAAATAACTGGGGTAGCAATACTTATATCAGACGAAATAGACTTTAAAACAAAGGCTATAACAAGAGACAAAGAAAGACCCAGTAATTTCACTTCTGAGCATTTATCCCAAGAAATACAAAATGCTACCTCGAGGGGACATGCGCATCCATATGTTCATTTTAGCATTGTTTACAATGGCCAAGATGTGGAGGCAATCTGGGTGTCTGTCCATGGATGAATGGATAAAGAGGCGGTGGTACATATATACAATGGAATATTGCTCGGCTATGGAAGAGAATGGGTTCTTGCCATCTGCAGTGACATAGATGAATCTGGAGGGTGTTGTGTTGAGTGAAGTTATTATACAGTGAAAGACAGGTGCAATTTGATTTCACTTATATATGGAATCTAAAGAACAAAATAAACCAACAAAATAGAAACAAACTCATAATTACAGAGAACATTTTGATGGTTGCCAAATGGGAGGGGGTGTTGAAGGGGTGAATGAAAAACGGGAAGGGATTAAGAGTTACAAATTGGTTCTTACCAAGTAGTCATGGGGATGTAGGGTATAGCATAAAGAATATAGTCAATATTATTGTAATAACTCTGTACTGTGTCAGATGGGTACTGGATTTCTTGGGGGTGATAGATGAGAGGGGGTTAAGGGGCAGGGTGAAAAAGATAAAGGGATTAGGAAGTACAAATTGGTGATTACAAAATAGTCATCAAATATAAAGCAAAGCATAGAGAATAATGTCAATAACATGGTAATAACTATGTATAGTGTCAGGTGGGTACTAGACTACTCAGGGAGATCACGTCTTAAATTATATAAATGTCTAACCACTATGCTGCACACCTAAAATTAATATAAAATAATGCTGAATGTTGAGCTTAATTGAAAATATTTAAAAAGGTGTGGGAAAGATGAAGAGGAATAAGAGGTTCAAATTTCCAGATATAAAAAAAATAAGTCATGGGGATGTAATGTACAGCATGGGGAATATAGTCAATAATGTTGTGATAGCATGGTATGGTACCAGATGGTTGTTGGACTTATCATGGTGATCCCCTCTTTAGGTATAGTATAAATGTTGAATAACTATGGTGTACACCTGAAACTAATATAATATTGCATGCCAACTGAAGTTGAAAAATAAAAAAATATATATTAAAAAAATAAGGAAATGAAGAAGAGGTTGAATAGCCCAAATGTCACAAAGTATGGGGGAGGAGGGACAAGATTCAAATTACACCATGTGTTTCTTCCACATTCTTAACCACAGGGCTTTCCAGTGAATGATGTATGTTTTTAACTCAACCTGCTTCCTACAACTAATGACACTGATATTTAGTGCTATTAAGTGATTTTTCCCAGGTCACTCATCTATTAATAGTAAGGAGCAAATAGGGACACAAAATCAAGTCTTCTAAGGCTATTCCTCTATCCTTTATTGAAATCATTCCCAGCTGTTCAGATTTCATGAATGGTTGTGATATGGAGACGAGAAAGAGGAGAGAGACAGACAGACAGACAGACACAGGCTGGCTGGCTCCTGACTAGTATACTTGTTTCGGCCTGGAGCAGATCTTACTCTAATAGTTAGAGCCTGATGTTCTCTTGCTGAATAGGAACAATTTCACAGAACACCACCCAACATGAGACTACTTTCTAATCATTTCTGAGCACAGACAAAAACAAGAACATGAACCAAACCTCCCCTTTTCCTGATTAATATCAGTGTCCCCTGTTTCTTTATTAATTACTGCTTTAACCTCTATTTGTTCATTTCACATACTTATAAAAACCGGCAAGGTACCCAATCATAGAATCACTCCAACTTTCTGAAAAATGCCCAGTCTAGAGTAAAACCAAGAAACCCTTCCATACTTAACAAGCCAAATTCCACAAAAAGCCCTTACTCATGCAGGTGCACTGTTTCCCTCTCTGTAACAAGTTAAAATCCCCTCTTTTATTCACTTGTAATATTTCTGGCATTATTGTTGTGTTCCTGGTATTCTTTGGTGCTCTTTGGCTGTACTGATATAGTATTTTCAAATATGTTTTTATTAGTTGAGGATAGTTTTTAAAAATTCTGTCATTTATCTGCAGCCATAATTCCTAAAGGAAAGTGCACTTATCAGCAAAACATAGTAAGGACATATTCCCTTCCCTCCTGGCAAGTAAGCCCCATGAGACTATGGTCAATATTATCATATTAGCATTAAGAAAAAGCCTCTAAGTTTTCCTTATTTTTCCTATTTTATTTTAGATTAACAAAATCTTTTCCATGGGCCAGCACTATCAGGAAGAGATCTGGGTTTGGGGAAGCCTAAAGCTTATATAGTTTGGGAGTGGGGAAAACTCTTTAAGAAAAATACAAAATTTAGGCAGGGAATTTGATGTTTACTGAGAATGAGAAAGGACGTACAATAATTTCTGGAGTCTTTGCAATGTAGGTGCCCTTCTTCTGATATCCCGTTAGATACTTTATCTGAAATACTTAGAAATTACTCCGATTGCAATCTGTCTTTCCCCACCATCCATAACACAACAAAGGGGTCTGTGCACAAGCATTCCAAAGCTGAAGTTTCATAGTAAACCCACCAAGTGCTGGCATTTTGGTAAACACTGTCTTATGCCATGCTGCTTCTGAGAATTATTTTTCAAGAACTGAATCCGAAATGATCTCATACGTTAAAGCAATAAATAAATATGTGTATCATTTGGTTCACCTTCACTATCTGATGGTTGGCATTCTTCCCCCTCCCCTTTCAGCTGAAGATGACTGTGGGTGCTTCAGCCTTACAAAATGATAGTTTTGATGGCCCAAATTACCTGCATACAAAGACAGGCAATTCAATAAATTTTGGACAGAGAATTGTTAATCATTGGCCTGTGATTAATTCAAATGCTCTTACTTCCTTTCTTTATAAAACTCAATGTTTCATTTTGTTTGGTTTGGTTTTTAACTCCCCCTAGCTTTTCTTTGCATTTGTGTTGGCTCCTGTTTCCTGACTTTTCAACTTGTTTCTAAGTTCTGGCTATTGAAATCCATTTATTTCAGTGAATTTTACACAGCTGGGTGGGTCTGCTGGTGGCAGCTAATATGTTAAACAGGTGGCTGTATAAATCCTGATTCATTTCTTCTGGAGGAGATAGCGTCTCTCCCTGAGGTATATTTAGTTCAACTGGATCTAGGATAGACAGCTCTGGTCATGCTGAAGCCAATGACTGGCAAAACTGAATGAGGATTTTTATAGAAGATTTATTTTTCAACATGCTTTTTAATATATGCAATGGTACCTCTTCCTAAAAATTATGAACATAATCATAAATCCCAGTTGGCCCTGGTTTTACTGGAGGTAGTGGGCTGTGCAGTGTAAAGGGGAGGAATTGGTATTTAGAGCCAGGTACTTAACTCTTGTCCAAACTTTGTGTTTAAACATATGGACTTAATGGGGCAAGTCACGTGACTCCTCCAAATCTGGGGTCTCTAATAAAATAGAGACAATTCCACCTATGTTTTAAGATTGTGAGAATTAACTAACATAATTATTCTCTCAATTTCTTGAGTGAAATGTGTGTCTTTTTAAGGATATATAATGGTGGTGAGAGGAACAGGAAGACATGGGCACAAACTCAGCAAATCTTACTGAACCATGAATTTTATTTTACTTAAAAGTTGATCTTTAAGTAATTTCATTAATAAATGTGTTAAAACACTATTTTTTGTATTAAAACAATTATGAGTTTTGAAGTAAACTGTGAATGCTTTCAATGAAGATATCTGTAATATAAGATCATATAAAATTTACACTTACCTAGGTAATTTTGGCTTATGGCCCCAGGCCCATGAAATTAGAAAATTAGCCTCTTCTGCCATTAGGAATAATTTGTAAAATTCCCTTGTATTTTTAAGTACTCTCTGAGGTTCTAAGATCATTCCAATGTATATATGGCTGTGGACAGAGATCTCTCTGCCTTTGTGAATGGTTACAGCTGAAATGCATGGAAACTTAGTTTAAAATGGAAATATATCTTTTATGAGTGACATTAACCAGAAAGAAAAAAGTCATTATTCATATTTAGTGCCTTTCAGAAAATATTGATGATTGCAGTTGGCTATTTTCTTTAAAATGGAAGGCAATACCCCCCCCCCCCACCGTGGTTTCCATGGCTTATAAGGCAAGATGTAGTGGCCTGACTGAGGTAATAAAACTTAGAAGGCAAGGTGGGAGGAGGTGATGGAATGGATAAATGAGGGAGCTCGGGGTGGGTCAGAGAACCAGGGACCAGTTCAGGAAAAGAGGATAACATAGGTAAATAAGAGCTACAATGGCTCCCTGTTAGCCAAATACTTAGAAGACATGAAGCTTCATGAAAATCCCTAGCATTTTGTATTTCCATTTTGTTTTACTATTATATGCCATTCTTTACTAATGATTCCTAGATAAACCAGAGCTGATTTCTTACACTTGCAAAATATAAAGAGTAAAAAGGAAAGTCTTGAATATTTGGTACTTATGTATTTGATATTTTAATTTACTTATTAACATACTTTTACTTTCCTCTTTCTTTTTCTCCACCGTTAATACTGATGAAATATGAGATAATAATAACAGCTAATTTACTGAGCACTCATTATGTTCCAGTCATATGCATTATCCCATTAAATCTTACAGCTAACCTATGAGGTAGGGGCCATTGTATCCCCACTGGATAGGTACACCAAGAATGATAATAAAACAATAGGTAATGCTATAATGGTTTGCCCACGTGTTGAGCAATTCTCTGTCTAATTGCTTTTGTGTATTAAATTATATACATTTCATAATAATTGTATTAAGTGGGTTTTATCATCTCCTATTTTATAGAGAACTAAATAAAGAGAGGTTAATTGACTTGCCTACATAACAGCCAGCAAAAGACAGGTCAGAGGTTTGAACCCAGACAGCATGGCTTTGGAGTTCATTCTTGTAGCAATGGTCTATATTGTCCCCAATGTAGAAGAAAGGTGGAAACTTCTACTCCACTCTTCAGGAAGAGATAAATGGGGCAGACCTTCTCATGCTGCTCCGTATCACCTTCTCTCTTTGTCCCTATGGGAAGAGGGGGTCTTATCTGATTGGAGAACCTGGCAGAAGGAAGGAAATGGGTGGGACCCCTACAGGTCCCTCTGAGGAAAAGCCTATTCTCAGGGTGTGTGCTTCCTCGTCTCAAGTTCCTGCTCCAGTGGCACAGCCTAGGGTTCTGGGTGAGTGTAAGTGTGAGAATCTTTAGAATAGGCTTTCATGGGAAAATTAGTTACAGAGATGAGAGAAGAGGTACAATGCCAAAAAGGAGGTGGGGGTTTGGCAGTAGCAGGAAGCCACCTCTGGCTCTGGGCCAGAAGGAGAGTGGGGAAGAGGCACCTTCATTGGGCCCAGGTTCCAGAGTCTATTGGTGGAAAGTAGAGCCATAACAGGCCTTTCCAACAGGATCTAGAAGCATGGAGGAGATCGAGCTGCTGCAGAAGACATTACAGAGGCAGGGAAGGAGAGATACCTGTATTTCTCCTTTTCCATCACCTTCCAACCTCCCATCAGTGCACCCCGTAGTCTGAGCCCAGTTGGCACAGGATCTAGGGAAATGCAGTCTGCTGCAAACAGCCACACTACACAGCGCAGAGTAAGGGAAAAGTGATGATGGCTCTGAGAATAGAAAGACCCAGGGCCCACACAGTGGGTACATTCAACTTAGAGGGAAAGATACACAGAAGCCAGATTGTGGCCACAAAGCTACATATCTAAACCTGTTCTCAACTTGGCTTTATCTTTAATAAAGGTAAACATTATTATGATCTTCACTTGTATGACATATTATTTCCCGACTGACTTGGAATTTATGGAAGAAGAGAAAGGGCTTGATTGTTACCTTCCATCCCCAACGCAAATGCTAAAACTTATGGTTAAATTGTAAGCATTGAAGGATTTGTGTTGCTTTTACACACACACACACACACACACGCACACGCACACGCACACACACACCTACCTATATAATCAAATTGGATGTGAACTATTCAGGTAAAGTCATCACTTTAGAAGAAACACTCTTTAATAGCAGTCTCATTACTTACTTTATCAAAGCTAACAACCATTCTAATGTTACTATGAAAATACCAATTATTTTTATGATAATGAAGACTTTAAATAGCTCAGTAGGATAAATTAGATCCAAACTATGGCTTATCTGGTTCCTTCCATCTTTGGAATACTAAACTAGAATAAAAGATTTAATTCTTCTAATATTGAAACATTGCTTTTAAACTATAAAGAAAAAAGATACTTCTCACTCTATTTCAAGGGTGATAATTTGGGGATGGGGATGTGAAAAAGTAATTCTTACCTGAGGAGCAAAGCCCAGATGAATTTACTGAATCCTTACTCTAACAAGGGCAGACACCAGCAATGCATGTATGTCCATGTGATAACACCGGATATAACTTCACCACTTTTTTATAAGCCACCCACCTTCCCAGATGCTTTGGATGGAGCCTGTAGGGTTGGGTTTCTCAGCCTCACAACATAAACATTTTGAGCCAGATAGTTATTTTTTGGAATTGAGTGCTGTCCTTTGTAATGCAGGATGCTTAGCAGCATTCCTGGCCCCTACCCTTGAGATGCCAGTAGCACTCTGTGCTCAGTCAGGACAACCATTTCTCCAGACATTGCCAAATATTCACTGGGCATGAGGAAGTGGGACAAAATAACTCTCAACTGAGAAGCACTGCTCTAAAGATTTACAGTTAACTCCCTTATGAGATTGTTGGTTGTCACTATCTGCTAGTTTTGTTGAATTAGTTCAACATTTAGCTTTAAAAATCATAAACGATTTATTGGATTGTACTCATATGGAAGTAATACTCAAAGATCGAATCTCTTCATGGGATTAAATAATTTCATAACTATATCTTACATGTCCTTAAAGTAAACCAAAAGTTTAGTTTCAATTTGCCTAATGGGACCCAGGATACCTCATGTATACTGTGAAAAGGATGTATTTGTTGAGGATGAGTAAGTTGGAAGAGGAGAGGTAGAATAATGTCCAAATGAAATGCTGTCTTCTGAGCTATCTGCATCACAGTAATTCCTTAAAGAGTAGACATATATTTATGCTATGAATTCTGTTTCTAGCTACAAATTTAAATATTGGGATTATTTTTTATTAGTAGGTTCATTACATGGTACATCTTTATTGAAAAGTGCATAATTCAAAATGATTAAATTCATTTAATTCTCAGGTAAATAAACCTACCTTTACCAGATTATTTTAGAACTTTCAAGCAATTTATAAGGAAAGATACAGTCTTCTGATATGAAAAGAATTAGGCTTCACATCAAACAAATTTTTCAAACATTTTAAGGAAAACATTTATCAAAGCCAAGATGGTGGTGTAAACACTGCCTGCTTCCTTCCATAAACACATTAAAATTACAACTAAATTATAGAACAATCAACCTGGAAAAATCATCTGCAATCTGGCTAAACAAAAGTTGTATAACTAAGGATAAAAAGAGGAGTCATGACGGGACTCTTAGGAGGGACGAATATGTAAAACAGGATAATCCCAAACTTCCATGTGGCAGATGAAAATTGGGAGGTATGCCTCGGCCATGGAGGTTCCCCTCAGTGGAGCAAAGGACCCCAGCTACACTCTGGGATCTACAGCCCAGAGTACTGGTGCTGGAAAGAAGAACCCACAACATCTGACTGTGAAAAATAGTGGGGATTCCAACCATCCGGGAGGAATGGAAGGTGGCGGGAAACCCAGACATCCTCTTAAAGGGCCCGTGCACAGACTCACTCACTTGTAGGAATTCCAGTGGAGGGATGGTGACTCAGGAGGCATCAGAGGCATATGGGGAGCAGACTAAGGTGTGTGTCTTCAAGGTCAGGGCTGGAGGACAGTCCCATTTTCCCTATAAGGAGTCTTCCTTTCATACAGCCAGCAGGTAGCCCCCATCTTCAATGTGTTGAGCTCTCACCTGATGCTTATGGCTAAATCTAAATCTGATTGGTCTGGTGAGCTCTGGGACTCCACCTTGCTGACTCAGCTGGGACCCCACCCCACCCAATTCCCCCTATGTCAGAGCCACTTCCTCTGAGCAAACAGCCCTGCTCACACTGTACTTTTTTAGAAAACTATTGGAGTCCACAGGCCCTAGGTGGGAAATGACTGGCCTCAGTGTGCTCTGAGACCTTTGCTGAGTAGCTCCAAGTTTGGCACTGGCATCAAACCAGAGTCTACATTAACCTCGTGAACACAACTCTTCTCACTCTAGTGACTCCCTGAGATACTGCTTCACCCAACTTGCCTACTGCATGAGGCTTTATCAGTGGCTGAACCTTAAGGAAGCTGGCAGGTGGCAGCAGGCCTCAGGGTGTTCTGGCATTCTGTGGAGCTATTTCAGGTCTGGTACTAATGGAAGATATCCTTGGTTTGCAGCATTGCCTCTCCCACATGCTTCCAGGGTTAGTACAGGTAGTGAACAACCATGGATCACTTTGTAGCTCTTACCAGGTAGTCACCAGCCAGTCATAGGCAGTGGGTGGCCTGGGCCTGCATCAGAGCCCCTCCCAAGAGGCTCTAAAACCAATATACCTGGAGGCTGGCTTCATACCACAGCAGAGCACCACCCAATTAGCCCCATAAGCAGTACACCCCATGGGAGGTCTTAACAGGCACCAGAACTCACTAGGGTGAATTCCATTCAGTGGGGTAAGCTTCCCGCACAGCAGGCCATAAGTTGTGGATGTGGCCAAACTCCACAGCCAGTCAGCCTGAGGGTCAATACCACACACTGATGTGCCAATAGCAATCAAGGCTCAACTATAACAGTAGGACACATCAAACCACACAAAGGACACTCCTGGGGCACCCTGTGCAGGTGACCAGGGAGACCCTGAACAGGTGGCAGAGCCCCACAGGGTACCTAACATAAGGCCACCCAGCCAAGATTGGGAGACATAGCAGATCTTCCTCACAAATAGAAACAAACACAGGTAGGCAGCCAAAATGAGGAAACAACGAAATACATCCCAAATGAAAGAATAAGAGAAAATTCCAGAAAAAGAACTAAACAAAACAGAGGCAAGCAACATTCCAGAGACAGAATTCAAAACAATGATCATAAAGATGCTTAAGGAGCTTAGTGAGAACTTCAACAAAGAGATAATAGGCATAAAAGGGGGCATAGAAACCATTAAAAAAAACCACCCAAAACATTCAGAAACGAAGAATACAATAACTGAAAAGAAGAATGCACTACAAGGAATCACCAGCAGATAAGATGAAGCAGATGATTGAATCAATAATTTGGAAGACAAAGTAGTAGAAAACACACAATCAGAACAGTAATAATAATAATAATAATAATAATAATAATATAGTTTAAGAGACGTCTGGGCCAACATCAAACATAACAACATTCACATCATAGGGTACCAGAGAAAGAGAGAAAGCAAGACAGAGAATCTATTTAAAGAAATAATACCTGATAACTTCTCTAAACTCATGAAGGAAACAGACATACAAGTCCAGAAAGAGCAGAGAGTCCCAAACAAGATGAACCCAGTGAGGCCCACACCAAGATGCATTATAATTATAATGGCAAAGGTTAAAGACAAAGATAGAATACTAAAAGCAGCAAGAGAAAGGCAAGTAGTAACTTATAAGGGAGCTCCCATAAGATTCTCAACAGAAACTTTGCAGGCCAGAAGGGATTGGCACAAAAGATTCAACATGATGAAAAGCAAGGACCTACAACCAAGGGTACTCTACCCAGGAAGGCTATTATTTAAAGTCAAGGAGAGATAAAGTGCTTCCCAGACAAGAAAATGCTAAAGAAGTTCATCACCGTCAAAGCAATATTACGGAGATTGTAACATGGCCGCTGTGAGGAGAGCTCCCTGAATTCTCCCCTGGAAATATCCACAATTTGAACTTCTGTAACTCTTCAAAGGGACATCTACTCATCACACAGAGCAACTAAGAGTCTCACACAACAATTGCTGGAAGGTGGGCAGACCAGGCGAGTGAGGGAAGAAGGCGGCAAGACGTGTGAGGTGTAGCCCTCACCCTCAGCTGCAGAGGCACAGAGCTTCAGAGAGCAGAATGTTGAGTGTTCCTACTGCTCATTCCCTGCGCCCCGCGGCCCACCTAGAATACAGCAAGAGCGCAACGATCTGCACCCCGAGGAAGAAGCCTCAGGCCGAGCGAGAGGGGGAGGAGAGAGGGGAGATGTGCAGCTGCACCCACAGCTCCCCGGGTCCCCAGGAAGCAGGGTACAGAGTGTGACAGCAACTGGGCAAGATCAATCCCTGCACCCACCCGGTTCAGGGATCAGTCTGCGCCCACCAGGTCCCACTGAGCACAGCAAGAGCACCTCGGCACGCAGATGCTGAGGCAGCAGCCTGAAACTGGGCAAGCAAGGGCAAAAAGAATACTCTCGGTGTGCGGGGAGATGCAGCGTGCCGTGCGGAGATGCAGGTTCCCAAGAAATGGAGTGGGGATATGAGCTGCAGCAGAGTGTGCACAATCCCCTAAACCCTGGCAGTCCCTCCAGGAGAGCAGCAGGAGCACCGCAGCGTGCACAGGCTCCGAGGCAGAAGTGTGAAACCAGATGAGCGGGGGAAGAAAGAACACTCTGTGGTGGGAAACGCAGCATGCGCCAGGCAGAGACGCAGGTCCCTGGGAGACAGACCAGAGATTTGAGCCGCTGCAGGGTGCGCACAGCCCCCTAAACCCCAGCAGTCTCTTTGGGAGAACAGCAGGAACTCCTCTGGAGGGTATGAGGCAAAGGCCTTAGCTCAAAACAGTGTAGGGACTGGGTTTTTTTGTTGTTGTATTGTTTTGTTTGTTTGTTTTGCTTGTTTGTTTGTTTGTTTTTCCTCCTCTCTTTGACAGAAAGCAAAAACAACAACAGAAATAAAAACCCACCCCCACCCTCTCTCAGAAACCTTGGCCCATGCCAAGACAGTCTGAAACTGACCCCTAAATGGAGCAGTAGGGGCAGACTACAAAGGTATTCCTACCCATAGGGGGTCGAGAATTTCTGCCCCAGAAGAGGCTGCAGAGTGAGACTACCTACCCCGCCCCCACCTTTCTGCTAGGCCTGGGAGGCAGGACAGGTTCAGCTGCTGAGGCATTAACAGATTCCTGGCAGCTGGCTTTTGGCAACAAGGAACTCTCTCATTCTCCATGGCTTTCAATGGAAAGGGTGCACAAAGACACTCATTGAGCCTGCAGGGTGCACAGCCTGCCTTGGGACAGGAGAAAGCAGAAATGGCAGTGACATTGTAAAAATTACCAATCACATGTCACAACCACACTCATGTACAGCAAACCTGCAGAGCCAGGATCACGGTAGGCATCAGGTGGCCGTCTTTGTTCCCACAAGACGCAGAGGAATAATTGTACAGCAGAGGACAACCTGAAGAGAGCTTGGTGGATTTTAGCCAAGACTAGCACTGGAGACACAAGAATGATCATACCCACAGGCCAACTTTAGATAAAACCAGAGCATTTCTGGGTTTGACATACAGGAGTCACACCCAAAAGGAAGTTGCTACAGGTGCAAGGGCCAAAGGGTCTAAGCCTCATCAGAGGGGTCAACCCTTACACAGAAGCTCATAAATGGCAGACACTGCTGATCCTCACAGCTAATCAGCCTGGGAGTCAATCCCACCTACTGACAAGCCGAAAATAATCAAAGCTAAACTTCAACAGGTGAAGACACACAACACAAGGATCACCTCAGATATACACGCACAAGAGAATAGGGAGATTGAGTAATTCAAATATAAAGGACAGGGGCGGGATGAGTGGCGCGGTGGTTAAGCGCTGGCCTAGGAAGCCAGCGGCCCCGGTTCGGTCCCACATATGAGGGCCAGTGATACTGCCCTCAAAAAAAAAACAAAAAACAAACAAACAAAAAAACAAATATAAAGGACACACACCGTATAAGTTTACCCAGAAAAGACTGAGAAACCTGCGGGATCTATCTGTTATATCGAAGGAAACACAAAGAGTAAACCATAATGGGGAGACAAAGAAATACAATCCAAATAAAATAACAGAATCAGTGGAACTAGAGGAAATAGAGGTAAATAACCTATCAGAGACAGAGTTCAGAACACTGATTATTAGAATCTTCAAGGAAATTAATGAAAATATAAAGAAGGACAGAGAAATAATGAAAAGCAACCAGCTACACCACATCAACAAAATGAAGAATAAAAATCACATGATCATATCAATAGATGCAGAAAAAACATTTCACAAAATCCAACAGCCATTTATGTTAAAAACCCTTAGCATAGTGGGAATACAGGGATCGTATCTCAACATAATAAAGGCCATATATGACAAACCTACAGCTAACATCATATTCAATGGGGAAAAGCAAAAACCATTCCCCTTAAGATAAGGAACAAGACAAAGCTATCCACCTTCTCCTCTTTTATTCAACATAGTTCTGGAAGTTCTTGCCACAGCAATCAGACAATAAAAGGAAATAAAAGGCATCCAAATTGGCAAGGAAGAACTAAACTGTCATTATATGCAGGTGACATGATAGTGTATATAGAGAACCTCAAAGACTCCATCAAAAAACTTTGGAGCTGATAGACGAATTCAGTAAGGTAGCAGGATACAAAATCAATGTTCAGAAATCAGTTGCATTTGCATATACCAATAATAAACTAACAGAAGGTGAAATTAGGAAAACTGTCCCATTTACAATTGCTTCAAGAACTATAAAATACGTAGGAATAAATTTAACCAAAGAAATAAAAGATCTGTACTCAGAAAATTATAAGACACTGAAGAAAAAAAATCAAAGAAGATACAAAAAAATGGAAACACGTACCATGCTCATAGATAGGAAGAATTAATATAGTTAAAATGTCCATACTGCCTAAAGCAATATATATATATATATATATATATATATATATATATATATATATATATATGCTACCAGACATCAAAACATACTACAAGGCTACAGTAATCAAAACAGTATGGTATTGGCATAAAAACAGGCACATCGATCAGTGGAACAGAACAGAGAGCCCAGAAATAAATCCAGGCATTTACGGACAGTTAATCTATGACAAGGGAAGCAAGAATTTACACTGGAGTAAAGATAGTCTACTCAATAAATGGTGCTGGGAAAATTGGACTGACACATGCAAAAAAATGAAACTGGACCACCTCCTTACGCCATATACAAGAACAAATTCAAAATGGATTAAAGACTTAAATGTAAGACCTGAAACCATAAAACTCCTAAAAGAAAATATAGGGAGTACATTTGCAGACATTACCCGGAGCAATATTTTTACTGATACATCCCAGTGGGCAAGGGAAGTAAAAGAAAAAATGAACATATGGGATTATATCAGACTTAAAAGTTTTTTCACAACAAAGGAAACCATCACTAAAACAAAAAGGAAGCCTACTGAATGGGAGAATATATTTGCCAACAATATATCTGATAAGGGGTTAATATCCAAAATTTATAAAACACTCATGAAACTCAACACCAAAAAAAAAAAAAAACCAACACAATTAAAAAATGGGCAGAAGATATGAAGAGACATTTCTCTAAAGAGGACATACAGAAGGCCAACAGACATATGAAAAAATGTTCAATCTCACTGGTCATTAGGGAAATGCAAATAAAAACCACAATGAGATACCACCTCACTCCGGTCAGAATGGCTATCATCAATAAATCAACAAACAAGTGCTGGTGCGGCTGTGGGGAAAAGGGGACCCTGCTGCACTGTTGGTGGGATTGCAGATTGGTGTAGCCACTATGAAAGTCAGTATCGAGGTACCTCAAAAAACTGGAAATGTATCCACCTTTTGACCCAGCAATTCCACTTTTAGGTATTTATCCTGAAGAACCCAGGACACTAATTCAAAAAAAATATATGCACCCATATGTTCATTGCGGCGCTATTTACAATAGCCAAGACTTGGAAACAACCAAAATGCCCATCGGTAGATGACTGGATTAAGAAACTGTGGTACAAGTCATTCATGGATGGAGTAGAGGCTTGATCACTGCACTGTACACCTGAAGCTGACGTTGTATGATATTGTATACCAACTGTAATTGAATATATAGATAGTCATGGGATGTGGATTATACTGTGTAAGGGACTCAGAGGAAGTGTAATAGATATATATGATATGGGGTGGAGGAGTGGGATGGCGAATTGGGGGAGAAGGGTTGTCACTTTGAGGGGTAAAAACTATAACTATTGCTCTGTGTTGTACACCTGAAACTAATTATAAATAAATAAATAAGTAAAAACACAAAAAAACAAAACCAATATTACAAGGTATGTTAGAGGGTCTTCTTTAAGACGGGGTGGGGGTGGGGGATCAAAAGCTACATATCTGTCAACAATTACTTCCAATGTAAATGGATTATATGCTCCAATGAAAAGACATATAAAGGCTGAATGGGTAAGAAAATAAAACCCTTACATATGCTGCTTACAAGAGAATCACTTCAGATTTAAAGACATACATACACACACACACACATGCACACACACACACAGAATGTAAAGAGATGGAAAAAATATTTTATGAAAACAGAAATAAATGAACAAAAAGCTGGGGTAGCAATACTTATACCAGACATAATAGACTTTAAAACAAAGGCTATAACAAGCGACAAAGAAGGACTCAGTAATCCCACTTCTAGGTATTTATCTGAAGATACCCAAATAGCTACTTCAAGGAGACATGTGCATTCATGTGCTTATTGCCGCATTGTTTACAATGGCCAAAGTGTGAGGGCAGCATGGGTGTCCAATGATGGTAGAATGGATAAAGAGGAAGTGGTATATATATACAATGGAGTATCACTCGGCCATGGAAGGGAATGGGTTCTTGCCATCTGCAGCGGTATGGATGGACCTGGAGGTTATTGTGCTGAGGGGAGTATGTCATATAGAGAAAGACAGATACAATGTGATTTCACTTATATGTCAAATCTAGAGAACAAAATAAACAAACAAACAGAAGCAGACTCGTAGATTAGAGAACATTTTGATGGTTGGCTGATAGGAGTGTGGGTGAAGAAAGCAGAAGGGATTAAGAAGTACAAATTAATTGTTACACAGTAGTCAAGGGGATGTAGCGTATAGCATAAGAAACATAATAATATTGTAATAACTATGTATGGTGTCAGATATATACTAGATGTGTTGTGATCATAAATGGGAAGGAGTTGGGGAGCAGGGTGAAAAAGATGAAGGGATTAAGAAGTACAAATTGATAGTTACAAAATAGACATAGGATGTTGTGAAGTAAAGCACAAGGAATATAGTCAATGATATGGTAATAACTATGCATAGTGCCAGGTGGGTACTAGACTAGTCAGGGGATCATTTCTTAAATTATATAAATGTCTAACCACTATGTTATACAGCTGAAATTAATATAAAACAATATTTAATGTTAACTGTAATTGAAAAATTAAAAGTAGGAGAGGTGAAGGGGAATAAGTGATCCAAATTTCCAGGTATAAAACAAATGAGTCATGGGGATGAAATGTGCAGCATGGAGATATAGTCAATCATGTTGTGATAGCATGGTATGGTGTTAGATGGTTGCTGAACTTATCATGGTGGACACTTCTTTAAGTATATAAATGTTGAATAGCTATGGTGTACACCTGATACTAATATAATATTATATATTAGCTATATTTCTTGAGTCATGGGGATGAAATGTGCAGCATGGAGATATAGTCAATCATGTTGTGATAGCATGGTATGATGTTAGATGGTTGCTGAACTTATCATGGTGGACACTTCTTTAAGTATATAAATGTTGAATAGCTATGGTGTACACTTGATACTAATATAATATTATATATTAGCTATATTTCTTATAAAAGCCTTTAAAAAAAGAATAACACTTATCCTCTCCTGTAACTTCTAATGGAAATTGGAAACAAAAAATGAATTAAACACTCAAGGAAGAAGAAAAGCATAATAAGAAATCAAAGCAGTATTATTTTATTTATTTATTTATTTATTTATTTATTTAAGATTTTATTGGGGAACCGGGGAAGGGGAACAGACAAGTTTCTGTCCTTTTGTTCTTCACTCTAGTTGTGGAGGACATTGCTTCACTGGCCCATGTTGGTATCATCATTGCGCACTTCTCGGGTGAGGCAGATCGGTCGCTGGCCTCTGGACGGCTGTTCACAGCAGTTCTTGGCAGCTTACGCAGGCTGCCAGCTGCTCACGCTAGCTGCCGGCCACTCACTGTAGCCTATGGCAGACCACTGCAGCAGGGGCTGCAGCCTATACCATCGTTGGGACTCGTGCAGCCCAGCTCCAGGTGGAGCTGTTGTTCACCATCTTAGCTGTGGAGGGCAGTGTCACTGGCCCTCATATGTGGGATCCAAACCGGGGCCACTGTTATCCCAAGCCAGCTCTGAACCAACGTGCCACTCGGCCAGCCCCAAAACAGTATTATTTTAGAGAGACATTCATGACAGCTAGAATTTTGTCAAGTTTATACCAATACATTGTTGTATAACCACAGATATGTTACTCTATTTCTATAGGCTTCAGTCCCTCAGCAGTAGGATAAGACAGTTAAATTAAAAGACTGCTGAGATGGGAACCAGGCAGCTGGTGAGTCATGGAGTGAGGCTCCCAGCCACAAATGCAGGTCTGCACTCACCAGCAAGAATCCCTGTACCTGAGCAAACTCAGCATTAAATAGCAAATAAAAATATTGAGACAGAGAAAGAGAAGAGAGAGAGAGAGAGAAAGGAAAATATTTCATAATTTTGTAACTCTAATGGTACTTTTATTCCTTATTTTTTTTTTTTTAGGAATTTTGCATCTGTTTTATTTTTTTACCCCTATTTCAAAAACAGAAGGGCCCTGCATTTTCATTTTGCACCGAGTCACACTAGTGTAGCTGGCCCTATCATGAATAAATATTTACTGGCATGTTCCAGGCACTGTGCCAGGTTTAGGGGACCCTACAGCGAGCAAAAGAAAGCACATTCCAGCCTTTGAGGTGTTTTCAGTGACTTCACCATTATTATCCTGCCTTCCCACCCCTGACATTCTTTGTCGCTACTCCTCATCAAGACATTCCCCATATGCTGTTAAGGAATTAGCAAGATCAGTTATTGTAGATTGAGCTATTAGCTTATCAATACTCTGATTTTCATCCCTGGTTTTCCCGCCCAGTGTCAGGGATACACATCCTCTCCCTGGTGAGCTCAGGAGTGGCCATGCAACTTGCTTTGACCAATGAAATGTTTTGTATGTCACTTTGTGACAGGGCTTTAAGACCCAGCACATAATTCATCAGGTCTCCTTCTCTTCTGCTGTAGTGACTGGCTATACTCTTACTAGATGTTGGTCCTTTAGCCTGGGTCCTGGGAGGGACCCAACATAGAGTAAAGCTTCAGCTGACATGAAGCCTAATTGAGAAATAAGCCTAGATTGTGGCAGGTAACTGAGACATAGGAGTTGTTTGTTAATGCAGTATAATCTAACTTACTCTTACTAATCCTCCAATTTATGGCCTTTAACATGGAGGGAGAAGAAACTATAAAATCCCCCGAGATTTAGCACAAGAGACAGGACCTCTAAAAGCATAATGTCTCCATTATATCCAGAAAACAAATAGCTTTAAAACAGTGCATTTTAAAGGAATTACTCTAATGCAGATAGCTCAGAAGACAGCATTGGAATCCTTTATCCTAATAACTTCCCAACAATCATTTTTATAGCCATCCTCTTCAACTTTATCACCATTGTTGATGCTTCAACTAATGTGCATTTAATTTGACTAATTTTATATCTTATCTAGTACCATCTATTTCAAATGTTAACTTGCCTCTGGGTCATTGAACACCAACATATTGTGATGGAAAAAATATAGAAGGATATATTGGAGGTTTAAGATTATTTTTCCATTAATCAAAACACTTGAGATATGTTCATTCATTAACTATATTCTCTCTATTTTTTCTCCATAGCTTAGAAAACCAGACCAAGAATTCCCTGAAGCCAGTGAAGTCAAACATTGACACATGGTTCCATTTCACCGGTTCATTCCAAATGTTTATTGAGACCTACTATGTGCCAGGTACTGTTACAGACATGGAATTCCCCAGTTCCTCACATGGCTTTAGACATGTGCAAAGTGGTCAGTAAATATCTGTTGAAAAATTGTAAATTTAGTGAATTAAATATGCACCCAAACCATCTCATAAAATCTATAAGCTTTTCAGTATGTCTTCTAAACTTCCTTGTCTCAAAGGAAATTACAAGAAAAGGAGAGAGGGAAAAGTCCAGGTCATTGCAACTTAGCAACCTGAAAGGCAGAATAGTGTGAAAACCCGAACATTATAAACATTATTCAAAGAAAGATTTAAATCTAAAGCAATATGAAACAGAGTTGGTAGAGAATTAGTTCTGTTTCCTTTGAAGGAAGATGAATTTTCCAAGCCACTATAATTTTATTTAACCTTTTTGATCATTCTAAGGTCTCCATGGGATAAACCACCTCCTCACCCCCAGATATTGTTCAGTTTTGTTAAGTTTAGAAGCCAAGCAGTAAAATGCATATTTAAAATAAACCATTTGAATACATGCATTAGTATGGTAATGGAACAAAATACTTTTTACTCAGCTTAATTAGTGAATTCCTCATTTAATTACAATAGTAAAGGTTAGAAACTTTTTATCATACACACATATTCTCTTGGAATTATCTGGCTCTGAAATATAATTAATCATCTTCTGTCATGCTTTCACTATATGCACTGCTCTCTGGAGCCACGGCTTTCTTCTTTCTTCATTCATAATCCTCTGACCTCCCCACTCATTGTTACCCCAACCTTCGTAAACTGCTCAGAAATGACTAGTCATTGTTAAACCAATTTGTCAACCACATTATCAGCTCACAAACATGAGATCTCTGCAAATGTTTAGCTTTTTCCATATGTAGCAGTCCAAGCATTAACATGGATGGCATCTGTCAATGTTGACAAAAATTAAATTTCAAAATTACTGTAAATAATAAAGCAGTCATATAAAGAATATTTCTCTGGAGCATAAGCTACCAGTAAACACAATCTGCACACTGTACTTACAGCTGTTTCAACATGAGCTGTTTGCTGTGGTCCATTAAAATTATTTGATTTGTCAGATTCTAGGATAGTTGAAAGTTTGTATGTAAAAGTATTTAAGTAAGTTGACTGACATTTTTTATTTTTAGGGCTGTGTACATATGGCACACGAAGACTAAAGTGAAGTAAGTAATATGTCTTGAGGAGAATTATTATGGTTTTAAGGCATGATAACTCATCATTAACTCAATTCCAAAGGGCTTCAGTACCAACCAAGTTCACTGTCCCACCACAACTCAGTGGAGTAGGACAGCTCAGTTACACCATTCTCAACTACGTGTGACAGGACACCATGGTCTTCCATGCCAGTGACTGAACACAACAGAATCAAGCATATTTTCACCAGCTTGGTAACCATTTAAAACTGCCTCTGACAAATTGGTAAGGAGGAAGTAAAATTGTCATTATATGTAGATGGCATGATACCATGCATAGAGAACCCCAAAGACTCCAACAAAAAACTATTGGAACTGATAAATGAATTCAGTAAGGTAGCAGGATAAAAAATCAATATTCAGAAATCAGTTGCATTTGTATACACCAATAACAAACTATCAGAAGGAGAAATGAAGAAAAAGTCCCATTTATAGTTGCTTCAAGAACTATAAAATACTTAGGAATAAGTTTAATCAAGGAAGTATAAGACCTGTACTCAGAAAATTATAAGACACTGAAGAGAGAAATTAAAGAAGATACAAATAAATGGAAACGTATATCATGCTCATGGATAGGAAGAATTAATATAGTTAAAATGTCCATACTGTCTAAAGCAATATATAGAGTCAATGCAATTCCTATCAAACTACCAAGGGCATTTTTCACAGAAATGGAAAATATAATCCTAAAATTTATATGGAACCGTAAAAGACACCGAATAGCCACAACAATCCTGAGAAATAAGAACAAAGTTGGGGGTATCATGCTACCTGACATCAGATCATATTACAAGGCAAAGGAATCAAAACAGTATGGTGCTGGCATAAAAACAAACACACAGATCAATGGAACAGAATAGAGAACCCAGAAATAAATCTATTCATATATGGTCAGTTAATCTATGACAATGCAAGCAAGAATTTACATCAAGGTAAAGGTATCTATTCAATAAATGGTGCTGGGAAAATTGGATGACACATGCAAAAAAATGAAACTGGACCAGCTCCCTAACTCCGTATATGAGAAGAAATTCAAAATGGATTAAAGACTTAAATGTAAGACCTGAAACCATAAAACTCCTAGAAGAAAATATAGGGAGTAAATTTGCAGACGTTACCCTGAGCAATATTTTTACTGATATATCCCCTCAGGCAAGGAAAGTAAAAGAAAAACTAAACATATGGTATTACATCAAACTTAAAAGTTTTTTCACAACAAAGGAAACCATCAATAAACATAAAGGAAGCCTACTGAATGGGAGAATATATTTGTCAACAATATATCTGATAAGGCATTAATATCCAAAATTTATAAAACACTCATGCAAACTCAACACCAAAAAAGCAAACAACCCAATTAAAAAATGGGTAGAGGATAACAAGAGGCAGTTCTCTAAAGAGGACATACAGATGATCAACAGGAATATGAAAAAATGTTCAACCTCACTAATCATCAGATAAATGCAAATAAAAACCACAATGAGATATCACCTCACCCTGGTCAGAATGGCTATCATCAATAAATCAGCAAACAACAAGTGCTGGCAAGGTTGTGGAGAAAAGGGAACCCTAGTGCACAATTGGTGGGATTGCAGATTGGTGCAGCCACTATGGAAATCAGTATAAAGGTATCTCAAAAAACTGAAAATGGAACTAACTTATGACCCAGAAATTCCACTCTTAGGTATCTATTCAGAGAATCCCAAGACACTAATTCAAAAAAAATATATGCACCCCTATGTTTATTGCAGCACTGTTTACAATCATACACCAAACTAAACAAAACACCAGAGCCTATGAAACAAGAAGGACTGGAGTCTTCTTATCCTAGCAGTGATACTCAGAATGGAATGGATATTGTGGTTTTGTTTTATGTTGAAAAACAGATTCCTTCCTACATTTCTACTTATCTCTGTAATCAAATACACAAGGCACATTTGTGATTTCTGCAGACTAATATTCACACACACCCTTTATAAAATGTAATATGAAGTGTTTTATTAAAAATTAACTTTGTTCAAAGTCACCAATTAGTAAGTGTAGACTAGGATTCAAACTGCCAGACTTCAAAGCACATAATCTTCATTCTTTTATTTCCTTGTTATTCAAAGTGTGGGGTTACGCATTGTGGACACTTATGTTGCTTCCATATCTTGAGTATATATAATGCTGCAGTGAACTTGGGGTTGCATATACCATTTCAAGTTAGTGATTTTGTTTTCTTTGGATGAATGCCCAGAAATGAAATTGCTGGATCATATGGTAGCTCTATTTTTAATTTTTTGAGGAACCTCCATACTGTTTTCCATAGAGGCTACACCGATATACATTCCCACCAAAACTTCAGTGTTCCCTTTTCGCCACATCCTTGCCAACACTATTTTCTTGTCTTTGGTGATAGTCATTCCAACAAGTGTGAGGTGATATCTTATTTCTCTAATTATTAGTCATGTTGAGCACCTTTTCATGTGTCTGTTTGCGGTTTGTATATCTTCTTTGAAGAAAAGAGTCTATTTGGGTCCTTTGCTGGTTTTTAAATTGGATTTTTTTTTTTTTTTTTGCTACTGAGTTTTATAAGTTCTTTAAATATTTCGGATATTAACCTCTTAGCAGATGTATAGTTTTCAAATATCCACACATCTTTCTTACAGTGAGACCTTTCTACACTCCTAGTGAGAATGACTAACCCCAGCCCCAAGAGGACAGGCCAGGAGCATCAGAAATGTCCATGCCCCAGGCACAGTGATTGATTTAGGCAAATGGCTCAAGTCTGGCCATTTAGGGCCAAATACAGTGAGTATTGGGGCTTTACTTACGCTCTTTTCAGGGTAGCTGTATATAGTTGTCCAGGTTTTATACTGAAGAGGGCATTAGATCCGAGAGGGTACCATTCATATTGATACATCTTCACTATTTCAACATCTTTACTGATTTTTATCATAACTTTGTTAACTGTAGCATAGGTAATTTATATATTTATATTAATTTTTTTGGTAGATGGTGCTAAGATGTCTTATTCTAAGAAAATCAACATATTAGGACAATTTCCCAACAGACGAAAGTAGACTGTTATTCTAACAGGATATATATATATTTATATTTATATATCATTATGCTTTGACCTATGAAGAATAACCAAGCTTGAGAATTAAGAGACTACACCAATTTAGCCTCATCAAAACTAGTGTGTGATTCTAAGCTAGGAGCTTAAAAAGTAGATAGATTCTGGAATGTAAGACAATGATACACTTCCCAAACTATTCACTTTCAAATGTATTTGTTTAGTATTAATCTGGTATGATGTTTTCAAAAAAATTAATCTTGTAAACAACATTATGAGCAACCAAAATTCAGCATACATCAAGTCCTTGAAAGCACTAAAAGAAATAAGAAATTCTTTGAAAAAATGAAGTAATATTTTAAAAATACATACAATTGAAGGTACATAAATGTAAAATATTTTAGCATTAACATTAATTTCAGCATAGAAAATAGACTTATTTCAACTATGAATACCATGATTATACTTTCTATGATCCAGTACTAAATTTTAAAATTCATTTCTTCCTACACTTTATTTTACATTAACATATATCACTTTTAAAATACAAGTTTATGATATTGTTAGATGAGATGTATATAATTCAAAAAATTGCAATGAACATGAACTACTCCAACAATGTAAAAAACAAACTTGAAATTGACCTAGGAAAGAGTAATGAATGTGATACTGAAGGGACAGCAGTACATGAGATGCTGAATGTATACATAGTTATCTAGTATTTAGAATATCTCTTGTTGAAGTACTGAAATATTCATGATACAAATTCACCAGAAAAAATATGCATATCAGCATATTATTTTAAAACATTTATAATATATTTAACTTAGTTGATATGGGTCACTAGGCAAGAACTTGACTTCTCAAATTTATAATAAAAATGACAGTCTCTGCTCTCACAAGAAAGATGAAGTCTATGGTTTGATTGTTCATACAGATAAGCTTTGAAACTATCATATTTTGTTTTTCTGACAGGAAGACAAGTAATTGTTTTATACCAATTAATATATGGTATGTTTTTGGATTCTTAAATTTTGTGATTAAAAATTTACATATTTTACTATGTTGTTTTCAATAGTATGATCTGTGTTATTTTTAGAGTGCTTTATGTGTATTCTAATTATTACTATTGCTAAATTATACACAATCTTTAAAATTTTTCTTGAGAAGGGGTACCTTTTTCTAATTTACACAAATGTGCTGTTTGGGTTGGCAGCAGCCTTGACTACTGGGAAAGCAAACTTGGTTCTCCCACTGACATGAAAGGGAATGTATAATGCCTAGAACTGCCAGAATGACCTATCTGCCATGTTAACACCAAGGAAGTAGAACATGGATATTGAGAGAAAAACTGGGTCCTAGTGACATAACTTGAGCACCAGATCAAGCCTCTTAAAGCCATCTCTCCAATGTATTCAATTTTGTGGGCTGATACGTGTATTTATCTTATATTTTTGCTCAAGCAGATTTAAGTGGAAATTTCTGACACTGTTAACAACAACAAAAAAATCTAAATGGTATAAAATCCCACAGATAGTATTTATTTACAAATTTCTGGTGGCCAGAGGGAAAAGTCCTGGGTAGGTATATTTGACTTTGAGTTTCCCATAGTACATAATCTGGGTTTATTTCCACATTTGTGCATATTGGCTAATGACATGGTTTTGATATAAGATAGAGATAGATTCACATCTCTCTTGGCTACTTTTTCTTTTTCTTTTTGAGGGCAGTGTCACTGGCCCTCATATGTGGTACCGAACCGGGGCCGCTGGCTTCCTAGGCCAGCTCTTAACCACCGCGCCACTCGGCCAGTCTCTCTTGGCTATTTATTAGTCCTGTGGTATATAGTCCATGTGAGAGCTCAATCAGATAATTTATGCATAATACCATAATACCCTTTTAGTAGGTTCTCGGTAAATGATAATCATTATTATAACATATTTTCCTTTCTTTTTCAAGATACTAAGTATCTTTGTACATACCATGATTGATACTTAGTTTACTATTGAATTATAAATTTATTATTACATTTGACATATATTCCTTGAGCATGAACTGTATGCTTGGTGCATATTCAACTGAGGATATAGTGGAAAATAAAATAGAACAAGGCACATTTTCCACTTTCACAGAGCTTGTGTTAGATTGGGTAAAAATGAATAAGAAAGCAAATTAACAAATAAAACTTCAAAGAGTGATAAGCACTATAAAGAAAATAAAACCAGTTTGTGGGATTCACAGTTGGGATAAGGGCTATCTTAAACTGGGAAGATTTTTGAGCTTAGATGAAAGCAGTGAGCAAAAATTAGCCACGTGAATATCTATGAAGAGAACATTCTAGATCAAGGTCAAGGGCTCTGAAGCAGCTTTGGCATTCTAGAGACAGGAGGAGACTGATAGAGCAGGTATACTGAGGAAACAAGGTGATAAAGATTAGAGCTGTAGGAGAGGGGGCAAGATGGCAGCTGTGAGGAGGGCTCCATGAAATCTCCCCTGGAAATATCCACAATTTGAACTTCTAATACGCTTCAAAGAGACATCTACTCATCACACAGAGCAACTAAGAGTTCCACACAAGGATTGCTGGATGGTGGGCAGGCCGGGCGAGTAGGGGAAGAAGGTGGCGAGACACCTGAGGTGCAGCCCACACCCGCGGCTGCAGAGTCACGGTGAGTGTTCCCCCAGCTCGGTCCCTGCGGCCTGCGGCCCCCTAGAGTTCAGCAAGAGCGCATTGGTTTGCAGTCTGAGGCAGAAGCCTCAGGCTGGGCAAGTGCAGGAGGAGAGAGAGGAGACGACTGTGCAGAGGTATGAGCTGCACCCACGGCTCGCCGGATCCCCAGGAAGCAGGGTGCAGAGCCCCGCAGCGACAGGGCAAGATCAATCCCTGCACCCTCCCGGTTCAGGGATTAGTCTCTGTGCCCACCGGGTCCCGCGGAGCGCAGGCTCTGAGGCAGAAGTCTGAAACCCGGGAGCAGGGGAAAAAAGAAGACTCGGGCACGGAGACGCAGTGCGTGCAGGGCGGAGACGCAGGTCCCTGAGAGACGGAGCGGGGATCTTAGCGGTGCGGCGGGGTGCGCGCAGTCCCCTAAATCCCGGCAGACCCTTTGGGAGAGCAGCAGGAGATCCGCGCGGGCGCTCACCGGCTCCGAGGAAGAAGCCTTAAACCCGGGAGGAGGGAAAAAAAGAATTCTCACACGCGGAGAAGCAGTGCGCGCCGGCACCGGCTGGAGACACAGGTCCCCAGAGAGACAGAGCCGGGATCTGAGCCACGTGGCAGGGTGCGCGCAGTCCCTTAAACACCAGCAGTCTCTTCCGGAGAGCAGCAGGAGCACCGCACAGGCGCGCGCCGGCTCCGAGGCAGACTCCTTAAACCCGGGAGGAGGGGAAAAAAGAAGAATCACACGGACACGCAGTGCGCAAGGCAGAGACGCAGGTCCCCGAGAGACGGAGTGGGGATCTGAGCCTCGCGGCAGGTTGGCGTGCAATTCCCTAAATCCCAGCAGTCCCTTTGGGAGAGCAGCAGGAACTCCGCTGGAGCATCAGAGGCAAAGGCCTTAGCTTAAAACAGTGTTGGAACTGTGGCTTTGTTTATTTTTATGTTTTTTATTTATTTTTTCCTTTTTCTACTCTTGAACAGAAAGCAAAAAAAAAAAAACCCAATAACCCACCCACTTCCACAAACTTTGGCCCCTGCCAAGACAGAGTCTTAAACTGACTCCTGAATGGAGCAATAGGGGCAGACTAGGAAGATATTCCTACCTGCAGGGGGTTGAGAATTTCCACCCCAGTAAAGGCTGCAGAGTGAGACTACCTACCTCGCCCCCACCTTTATGCAAGGCTTGGGAGGCAGGGCAGGTTCACCTGCTGAGGCACTAATTAACAGATTCTTAGCAGCAGGCTTTTGGTAGTGAGAAATTCTTTAATTCTCCACAGCTGTCAACCCAAAAGGTGCCCAGAGACACTCATTGTGCCTTTGGGGGTGCAGCCTGCCTTGGGACAGGCAAAAGCAAAAAGGCAGTGACTTTGTAAAAACCACCATTCACACATCACAACCACACTCAGGTACAGCAAACCTGCAGTGCCAAGATCACGCTAGGCATCAGGTGGCCTACTGTTCTCACAAGACGCACAGGAATTTTTGTACAGCAGAGGACAAACTGAAGAGAGCTTGGTGGACTTTAGCCAAGACCAGCACAGGTATTTTTGGTTTGTTTGGTTTTATTCTGTTTTGTTTTCCCTTTATTGGCTGCTTATCTTGGTTGTTTTTGGTTTTTATTTCTACTTCATTCTTATCATTTTGTAGTTTTTAATATAGGCATATATATAGGTGTATATAGGTGAATATATGTCCAATATATGGGTGTGTAGACAAATATACATATATATTTTTTTTTTTCTTTTTCTTTTTCTTTCTTTTCTTTTTTTTCCCCACCCTCACTTTCTCCCTTATTTTATTCATTCTTCTCACTGCTATACTTTTCCTCTTTTCCATTTTTCTGCAAATTTTATTTTTTTAATTTTTATTCTTACTTTTTTTATTATTATTATTTTAGTTTATTTTTATTTTTTATTTTTTAGGTATAGCTAATCGGTTTCTCATGTTTATTCTATTTATTATTTTCGGATATTGTATTTTATTTTGTTTCCTCTTCTGTTATTATTGTGTGTGTGGTTTTTGTTTTGTTTCTGTTTGTTTTCTTCATTAGTATGATTGATATTTCTGTACAAGTTGACTGTAGTTTGATGGTTGGTTTTTTTTTACTTGTGCAAACATTTGGTTTCCTTTGGTGGCTGCGGAGGTTGTTCTTGTTGATCTGTTATGCTCTAAAATCACTCTGCAGCAGTGGGTCCAAACAAACAGACCCAAGAATCATCATACCCGGAGGTCAACTTTAGATAAAACCAGAGCATTTCTGGGATTGACATACAAGAGTCACACCCAAAAGGAAGTTGCTACAGGTACTAGGGCCCATAGGGTCCAAGTTTCATCAGAAGGGTGAATCCTCTCACAGCAGCTCATAAACTGCAGACACTGCTGATCCTCACAGCTAATCAATCTGAGAGTCAATCCCACGTACTGACAAGCCAAAGGTAATTAAAACTAAAACTTCAACAAGTGAGGACGCATGACACAAGGAACACCTCAGATACAAGCACAGGAGAATAGGGAGACTGAGTAATTCAAACATAAAGGAAAAACACCATATAAGTTTACTCAGAAAAGACTGAGAAACCTGGGGGATCTATCTATTATATTGAAGCAAACACAAAGAGTAAGCCAGAATGGGGAGACAAAGAAACACAACACAAAAAAAAGAACAGAAGAAACTTCCTGAATCAGTGGAAATAGAGGAAATAGAGATAACCAACCTATCGGAGACAGAGTTCAGAACACTGATTATTAGAATGTTCAAGGAAATTAATGAAAATATCAAGAAGGATAGAGAAATCATGAAAAGCAACCAGCTAGAACTTAAGAACACAATTACCGAATTAAATAACAAACTTGATGGAATCACTAGCAGATTGGATGAAGCAGAAAACCGAATCAGTGACTTAGAAGACAAAATAGCAGAGATCACCCATGAGGAACAACAAAAAGAAAGAAGAATGAAAAACATGGAAAATAGTTTAAGAGAGCTGGGGGACAACATCAAACGCAATAACTCACGGGTCATTGGAGTACCAGAAGGAGAAGAGAGGGAGCAAGGGATTGAGAATATATTTGAAGTAATAATGTCTGAAAACTTCCCTAACCTGGCAAAGGACATTGAAATACAAGCTCAGAAAGTGCAGAGAGTTCCAACCAGTATGATTCCAAACAGGCCCACTCCAAGACACATTATAGTGAAAATGGCAAGGGTTAAGGACAAAGACAGAATCCTTAAAGCAGCAAGGGAAAGGCAGCAAGTTACTTACAAGGGTACCCCCATAAGATTATTAGCTGACTTTTCTACAGAAACTTTGCAGGCCAGAAGGGAGTGGCAGGAGGTTTTCAAAGTGATGAAAAATAAAGGCCTACAACTGAGATTGCTGAATCCAGCAAGGTTATCATTTAAAATCGAAGACAAGATAAGGAGCTTTGCAGAAAAGAATAGGTTAAGGGAATTCATTACCACCAAGCCAGCTTTGCAGGAAATGATAAAGGGGCTTCTTTAAGTAGAAAAGAAAAACAACCTAAGAAAGACTACGAACACAAATAACAAAATGGCAATAAATACACACCTATCAATAATCACATTAAATGTAAATGGATTAAATGCTCCAATAAAAAGACATAGGGTGGCTGAATGGATAAGGAAGCAAGACCCCAGCATATGCTGTGTACAAGAGACTCACCTCAGATACAAATACTCATACCGGCTGAAAGTAAAGGGATGGAGTAAAATATTTCATGCAAATGGTACTGAGAAGAAAGCTGGAGTAGTGATACTTATATCAGATAAAATGGACTTTAAATTGAAGAATATAACAAAGGACAAAGAAGGACACTTCATAGTAATGAAGGGATCGATCCAACAAGAGGACATAACTCTAGTAAACATCTATGCACCTAACATAGGAGCCCATAAATATATAAAACAGATATTGTCAGACATAAAGACAGAGATCAACAGTAACACTATCATAGTAGGGGACTTCAACACCCTGCTGTCACTAATGGACAGATCCTCCAGACAGAAAATCAATGTGGAAACAGCGAACTTAAATGACACATTAGACCAGCTGGATTTAACAGACATTTTCAGACCATTTCACCCCAAAGCTACAGAATATACGTTCTTTTCAAGTGCACATGGAACATTTTCTAAGATAGACCACATGTTAGGTCACAAAACAAGTCTCAATAAATTTAAGAAGATTGAAATCATTTCAACTGTATTCTCTGACCACAATGCTATGAAACTAGAAATCAATTATAAGAAGAAATCCGGGAAGCTGACAAATAAATGGAGGCTAAACAATATGCTATTAAATAGTGAGTAGGTCACAAATGAGATCAAGGAGGAAATCAAAAGATACCTCGAGACAAACGAAAATGAAAACACTGCGACCCAAAATCCCTGGGATGCTGCGAAAGCAGTCCTAAGAGGGAAGTTTATAACAGTGCAGGCCTACCTAAAGAAGGAAGAAAAATCTCAAATCAACAGGTTATCCTTATACCTAAGGGAACTGGAAAAAGAACAGCAAAAGAGGCCCAAGGGGAGTACAAGAAAGGAGATAATAAAGACCAGAGCAGAAATAAACAATATAGAGAACAGAAAAACAATTCAAAGGATCAATGAAACCAAGAGCTGGTTTCTTGAGAAGATAAACAAAATTGACAAACCTCTAGCCAGGCTCATCAAAAAAAAAAAAAAAAAAAAGAGAGAGGACTCAAATTAGCAAAATCAGGAATGAAAGAGGGGAAATGACTACAGACATCACAGAAATACAAAAAATTCTAAGAAATTACTATGAGCAACTATATGCCAACAAATTTGACAATCTGGAAGAAATGGATAATTTTCTAGAAGCATACAACCTTCCAAAGCTAAAGCAAGAAGAAACAGAAAATCTAAATACCCTGATTACTACCAAGGAAATTGAATCAGTAATTGACAAGCTCCCAAAAAACAAAAGCCCTGGACCAGACGGCTTCACAAGTGAATTTTATCAAACATTCAAAAAAGAACTACCACCTATTCTTCTCAAACTATTCCAAAAAATCCAGAAGGAGGGAAGGCTCCCAAACTCTTTTTATGAAGCCATTATCACCCTGATTCCAAAACCAGATAAAGACAGCACAAAAAAGGAAAACTACAGGCCAATCTCCCTGATGAATATAGATACAAAAATTCTCAATAAAATATTAGCAAACAGAATTCAGCAATATATAAAGAAGATCATACATCATGATCAAGTGGGATTCATCCCTAGTGCGCAAGGCTGGTTCAACATCCGTAAATCAATTAATGTGATATTCCACATCAACAAAATGAAGGATAAAGATCACATGGTCATTTCAATAGATGCAGAAAAAGCATTTGACAAAATCCAACAGCCGTTTATGTTGAAAACCCTTAGCAAAGTGGGAATACAGGGATCATATCTCAACATAATAAAAGCCATATATGATAAACCTATAGCTAACATCATACTCAATGGGGAAAAGCTAAAACCATTCCCCTTAAGATCAGGAACAAGACAAGGCTGTCCACTTTCTCCTCTTTTATTCAACATAGTGCTGGAAGTTCTAGCCACAGCAATCAGACCACAAAAAGAAGTAAAAGGCATCCAAATTGGCAAGGAAGAAGTAAAATTGTCATTATATGCAGTTGACATGATACTGTACATAGAGAACCCCAAAGACTCCATCAAAAAACTATTGGAACTGATAGATGAATTCAGTAAAGTAGCAGGATATAAAATCTATGTTCAGAAATCAGTGGTATTTGCATATACCAATAATAAACTAATGGAAAGAGAAATTAAGAAAACTGTCCCATTTACAATGGCGTCAAAAACTACAAAATACCTAGGAATAAATTTAACCAAAGAAGTGAAAGATCTGTACTCAGAAAATTATAAGACACTGAAGAAGGAAATCATAGAAGATACAAATAAATGGAAACACCTACCATGCTCATGGATAGGAAGAATTAATATAGTTAAAAAATCCATACTGCCTAAAGCAATATATAGATTCAATGCAATTCCTATCAAACTACCAAGGGCATTTTTCACAGAAATAGAAAATATAATCCTAAAATTTATATGGAATCATAAAAGACCCAGAACAGCCTTGGCAATTCTGAGAAATAAGAACAAAGTCGGGGGGATCACGCTACCAGCCATCAAAACCTACTACAAGGCTACAGTAATCAAGACAGTTTGGTATTGGCATAAAAACAGGCACATCGATCAGTGGAACAGAACAGAGATCCCAGAAATAAATCCAGGCATTTATGGACAGTTAATCTATGACAAGGGAAACAAGAATTTACACTGGAGTAAAGATAGTCTATTCAATAAATGGTGCTGGGAAAATTGGACTGACACATGCAAAAAAATGAAACTGGACCACCTCCTTACGCCTTATACAAGAACAAATTCAAAATGGATTAAAGACTTAAATGTAAGACCTGAAACCATAAAACTCCTAAAAGAAAATATAGGGAGTACATTTGCAGACATTACCCGGAGCAATATTTTTACTGATACATCTCTACGAGCAAGGGAAGTAAAAGAAAAAATGAACATATGGGATTATATCAGACTTAAAAATTTTTTCACAACAGAGGAAACCATTAATAAAACAGAACGGAAGCCTACTGAATGGGAGAATATATTTGACAATGATATATCTGATAAGGGGTTAATATCCAAAATTTATAAAACACTCATGAAACTCAATACCAAAAACCAAACAACTCAATTAAAAAATGGGCAGAAGATATGAAGAGACATGTCTCTAAAGAGGACATACAGATGGCGAATAGGCATATGAAAAAAAGTTCAACCTCACTGGTCATTAGGGAAATGCAAATAAAAACCACCATGAGATACCACCTCACTCCAGTCAGAATGGCTATCATCAATAAATCAACAAACAACGAGTGCTGGCAGGGCTGTGGGGAAAAGGGGACCCTGCTGCACTGTTGGTGGGATTGCAGATTGGTGCAGCCACTACGGAAGTCAGTATGGAGGTATCTCAAAGAAATGGAAATAGAGCTACCATTTGACCCAGCAATTCCACTCCTAGGTATTTATCCTGAAAAAACCAAGACACTTATTCAAAAAAAGTCATGCACCCCTATGTTCAGAGCAGCACAATTTACAATAGCTAAGACTTGGAAACAACCAAAATGCCTATCAGTAGATGACTGGATTAAGAAAGTGTGGTATATTTATACAATGGAGTATTACTCCACTATAAAGAATGAAATCGTACCATGTGCAATGATAAGAATGGACCTAGAGACTATTATGTTAAGTGAAATAAGTCAGTCAGAGAAAGACAAATACCATATGATCTCACTCATATGTGGAATCTGAAAAACTGTATGAATGAGCAAAGTAAACAGAAACTGTCTCATAGATATAGAGGAAAAATCAGGGTTGCTAATTGGGAGGGGGAGGGGGATGAGGGAGAAGGGGAAGGGATTAGACAGCAAAAATAGGCAACTACAATATTGCCACTGGGATATGAAAAACAGTTTGGGGAATATAATTAATAATGTTGTAAATATTCTGTGGAATGTTAGATGGTCATAGGTCTTGTTAGGGAGACCATTTCATGGATGGAGTAGAGGTTTGATCACTACACTGTATAACTAAAGTGGAGGTTGTATGCCTACTGTAATTGAATATATATAGATAGTCTCGGGATGTGGATTATACTGTGGAAGAGAGTCAGAGGAAGAGTAATAGATATATATGATATGGGTGGGGGAGTGGGGTGGCGAATTGGGGGTGGGGGGTTGTCACTCTGAGGGGTAAAATGTATAACTATTGCACTGTGTTGTACACCTGAAACTAATTAAAAATAAATAAATAAATTTAAAAAAATACCCCCTGCATTGGCTTTCAGCCAACCTGCTCTTAGGTCTCTGTTGAACTGACTTGTCTGCACTTCCTACTTCAACATACAAATTGTCCACCTATGTGCCTTTATATTAATATGCCTAATAGTTATTGAATGTTTACTGTCTTAGTTTGGACTGCTATAACAGAATTCCAGAAAATGGTTCGCTTAAACAACAAAGGTTTATTTCTCACAATTCTGGCAGCTGGAAGTCTGAGGTCAGACAGGGTACCAGCACGGTCAGGTTCTTGGTATGAAATGGTCAGGTTCAGGGCCCTCCTGGTTTGTAGATGGCTATATTCTTATTGTATTCTCATGTGGCAGAGAGCAGTGACAGCAGTCATCTCTCCCATGTCTCTTCTTATAAGGGTATTAATCTCATACATGAGGGCTCTGTCCCCATGATCTAATTACCTCCCAACAGCCGCACCTCTGAATACCATCATATTGAAGAGTTAGGTTTCAACATATTTCGAGGGGATACAAATTCAGTCTTGTTCCTGATCTTAAGTGGAATGGTTTTAGCTTTTCGCAGGGGGTATTTTTGAGTGGATGTCTTTCTGAGCCCTTAACAATCACTTGCTACCCTGTATTCTTTTTGAGGATAATCTGAATACATAAACTTAACTTTATATTTCTGTGGCTGCTCAGCATGAAAACACCTAAATGAATTTCCATGAGATTCCAAGGTAATGTTTAGAATTATTTTGTCCAATGGAGATTTTAAGGTACATATGACAGAAATCATTTAGGGACTCTTGGGAGCAATAATTCCCCAGAGAGGCTAAATCTGAAATCCCAGTAGATATCCATGTGGAGAGACATGTCACATGTTTTAAAAGGCTGTAGATGGATACAATAGTCATAGATGTCAAATATGAACCAAAGAAAGGTTATGAGGGCAGGTGATCCAAATTGCGAGTGCTGAGTTGTGATGGGTATGCAGCTCACACAATCCACTGCACAGAACTGGGTGTGAAGAGGCTGTAGGTTATTAATTTCTGCACACCAATTACTGTGAACAGTGATGAGGCTCATTCTCCAGATAGAATTATTTTGCTCTTATCAATGCAGAATCAGACTTACATACGATGGTTTTTTTCATATGGACCAATTTTTATTACAAAAATAATTCATATTCTTTGTGCAAAACTGAAATACTGGAGAAGTCTTTGAAATAAAACAGGAAAGTTTCTCTTCTTTCCATTCTTCTCTGTGGGGGTAAATAGTCTTAACAATTTGATGTGTATATTTTTATCTTTTCACACACACACACACACACACCCAGACACACACACATACACACACACACCCTACTGTAATCATGTTGTCATTTAAACTCTTTTTCAAAGAACTTTAGTCTTTATTTAAAAAATTCATGTTGAGAATGTATAATAAAGATGAAAGCATTGATTTTCCTAACAAAATGTATTAAAAAGATTGCTTTAAGAAAGTACCAACCCACTAAATCCTAACTTTAGGATTTATAATCATCAGTGGCAATAGAGGAGATAGTTTCTTTCTGACTCAACAAATGTGAAATCTGATTCAAAATCACTAAATAATTAACTATCTATATGTCATTAAATTAAAAATAGCTTATGTTTACATTTCATTTTATAGCACTTTCTCTTACATTATCTCATTCAACTCTCACAACACATTTTTGAGTGTACGGAGCTAGGTAAAGTGGACAAAGCTGAGGCCCAGAAAAGATAAGTCATACAATGACACAGTAAGTAATGGAAGAGACAGTACTCAAATCTAGAGCTTCTGACTCAAAATTTACATCCTTTTTGTAAACCTGGGCTACCTAATACAATAAACACTAGCCACATATGGATATTCTACTCTTGAAATGTAGCTGTGTAACTCAGAAACTGAATTTTTCATTTTATTTACTTTAAGTGTAAATTATAAAATGGAAATAATATAAACTATTCTCCCTCTAAAACTGACTTAATTGTTTTGGCAGAACTGTATTTTACTTCTACCATTAAAAACTTTACATCAGAATATACATGCATTGTAAGTTTAATAGACACACTGGTTTTCTAGACGTGATATAAAAATAAGAATCTAAGATACCTCAATAAATTTTTTAATTAAATTTATTAGGTGACATTAGTTAGCAAAATTACATAGGTTTCCAGTGTATATATCCATGATACATCATCTATATATTGCATTGTGTATTGAGTACAGGTTGGAATAATGTACTAGGTTAAATAATATATTATTACAATTAATTTCACTTTAACTTTTTTAAAATGTGACTATATAAGAATTTAAAATTATACATGTGGCTTGTGTTTTACTTATCTTGAGTAATGTTGCTCTGAATTTCACTGTCCTATCAATTCCCTGATCATTAGGAGAATTTGCATAGAATATTATAATTTGAATTTTTGTCGTTGTTCATTGCAAACTTTGACAATTACAGATATTCTAAAGTATTCCTTAAAATAAGGGAAGATCCACACAAGAATCAAATCAGAGATAATATTCTTGACTGCTGGGAGCATGTTTGGGCCATGTTCCCTTGAATGTATTTCACTGCAAATGAACAAAAATTCTAAATCTTAACTGATAGCTTTGCAGAGAGATTCTCCATGCTTTGATCAAATTCTGCTTCTTTGTCTGTTTTGACAAGGTTTGACAAGGCTTTCTCCCTGACCTCGTTCATAAGAGGGCCAAGGGAGCACGTAGGCCCCTGGTGGGCCTCAAATGAAATGAAAAAGACCTTTCCCACCACACAGTTCTTGACCTGGAAATTGCTCTTCAGGTTCCCGCCAAAAGTCTTCAAACACCAGCTTCTTCGCCTCAGTTTCCATTCCCACTGAAAAGTCTGAGCCACTAAATAAATACAAATGCTTCCTGAGGAGAATAATAGCTAACATTGATTAAGCCCATGTGCCAGGCAACAGGCTGTGTCCTGTTATATGCAATATCTCATTAAACTCTTATGGGGACCCAAAGATGCTAATGTTAACCATGGAACTGCAAATGGATGGTTTGACTGTGATCATGTATCTAGGAAGAAGCAAGAATGTTGGCTCTTGTTCAGCTGACCCTGAGTAAATACTCTGAACCACTGCACCCTTCCTATTCCCCAGAATAACAAGGGGTGATCTACAACAGGGATTTTAATCCAGGGTCTCAGATGAATGTCAGAAAGTACACAAAGTTCCTGATATTGCTGCATTTTGGTCAGCATATGATTATTTTCCCTGGGGAGAGGATCTGTAACTTTTATTATACCATCAAAGCATTCAATCAACTAGGAAGGGTTAAGTACCTTTGGTCTACAGAGAAGTGAATCTTTCATGAACTTTTCTAGCTATCCAGTTACCATTGTCAATACAAACCTAAGTAAGACACACAAAAAAAAGTGATCTTATTACATTAACAACTTAAAGAAGGTACACGATTCAATATGTAGCTTTTTAGAATTCATGAGGGAGTGAAAGGGAATTAATCAATGAAATACCTCTTAATCTAACCTGTGGATCAGAATGAGGAAGTGATTTTGTTTCCTAAGAACTCTCACAAGATAGGAAAGAAGAGAGAAACAAAAGATTATGAAAATAGTTACATGTAACTCATACTACGTGTATATGAAAATCTCAAAAGTTTTGAAACATGTCTGGGAAGATGTATGGTAACTGAACAAAAGAAATGGAAGAAAAATCATAAAGAAGACGGTATGGGAAATGTGGACAGATGTCTGGTCTTCTTTAAATTTGTAGGTAGGCAAGACTAAATAACTCTGCAGGGCCGCTAAGAACTATATATATGTAGATAAACTAAAAGTAGTCTAAATATGCTTAATTGGATATTTGGAATACCAGGGATGCCAAAAAATGTTTACAAGTGGATACTTTGGTCAACGTTGCTCAAGCAGAAGTTCGCCATAATCAGAAGCATCTGGACGCTGATGGTAACCACTTTGAGCACCTCTTGTAATTGCAAAATCCAAAGTGACTTTTACTCATTTTTCGTTATCAGTATATATTGAGTATTACAATTTTAATATAGTTTTCCATTCTTAAAATGTATATATATATATATATTTGGTACCATCTGTATATAACATTTGATGTAATGCATGAGAAAAAGAACAACAGATGCCTAGGTTGACTTTGGCTGGGAGAGAAAATAAAAATGAGTATATGCCATGAATGAAAAATGAAACCATACTTACACAAATCAGAAATAATGTTCCCAAGATTTTGAAGAGTAAATTTCCCTAAAATTTTGCTGAAATCGTTGTTAGAATCCTTACAAAGTTACAAGCCAAAGGAATCGTACAACTGTTTAAGAATCTCAAAGAGCTTGTTTACTATCAAATACAAACTCCCTGTCCTGGGAACTTCACTTTTTTCTATCATTTCCTCGTGGATCGACCTCCAGGCAGACCGACTACCTTTATTTCCCTCAGAACAAATGATGAGTACATACTCATCTTCTTGTGTACAAATGTAACTAAACTGTCTATTAGTGTACCTATTCTATCCCACCCAGACAAAAAGCCATTTCTTCTAAAACACCTTCCACAAATGCTCAAATCTCCTTGTTTATCTCCCTCCAGAATGGTTTTGCTACCTCATTTTACCTTTTATAACCTTTTCTGCATTTGTCTAAAAGTATCTCATTTATGCTGCTACCTCCTATATATTTATGGAGAAAATACTATATGCCTGGCACTGTATTATTTCTTCATCAGACAAGTAGGTTAAGGTGGAGAAATGCATTTTATTTCTGTTATTGCTCATATGGCAGCTGACTCAGGTGTCTCTAAATAAAGATATTCTTACTTGTAAGGAAATATTCAGTTTAGTGGGATTTATGGTTTTAGGAACATAAATTTCATTTTGGTTTCTAAAACTTAAAAAAAATTCTCTCAACATGATCTGGTTCTTTTGTGTGGAATGGGAGTGTTAGATCAAATTTGCACTGCATGAATGTGTAGGTCCTTCTCTGCCTTCTCTCCTTTTATATGATGACTTATGTTCACAAGATTCTTTCAATAATGGTACTTAAAATGGTTAAGAGTATGGGTTCTGCAGGCAGAAGACTTAGAGCAAACTCTACCTCCAACACTCACTAGCTGTTCGGTCTGGAACATGCTACTTGGAGTCTATAGGGCTAATTTGTTGTTATTGCTGTGAAATTGGATCAACAATTCTATCCATGTCATAGAGCTGTTGTGGAGAATAAAGGACTTGGGCCGGCTGAGTGGTGCGGTGGTTAAGTGCTGGCTTGGGAAGCCAGCGGCCCCGGTTTGGTCCCACATATGAGGGCCAGTGACACTGCCCCCCCACAAAAAAAAGGACTTAGCACAGCAATAGGCAGGTCAAAAATACTCTGTGTGGAAGCTGTAATGTTATCCTCAAAAACACTTTCTAGATGCACTAATTGCTCATAGTTACATTGTCAATTCTGTCGAAGTCTAGAGAACACTTCATGTTTTATTATTAAGCTCTAAATATCTTAGTCTACTAACGTAACAAGGGAAACTTCATTGTGAGTTTCATGTTATTTCAATTAAAAAAATATATACTGAGCCCATTTTACTGTCAGCTCCAAAAGTCTTTAAAGCTGAGATGGATGCAGTTAACATTCTTTCAACATTTTATATGGGCCAGATCCTGTTCTAATCCTTCTACATGCATAATTTTTATTTGATGTTCATTGTATAAAAACAAGAGTGAAGGCAGAGAAGGACCTATAATTAAGGCAGTGAAAATTATTATAACATGCTCATTCCCCACAAAAAGAATCTGGATCATGTTTAAAGAATTTTTTTAAGCATTATAAACAAAATGATGTTTATGTCTATAAAACCACAAATCTCACTAGACTGAATACTTTCTTACAGGTAAGCATATGTTAATTTGATAATAATCCTAAGACTATTATTTCCCTCATTCTACAGGTAAGAAAAATAGTTTGTAAGGATATGTAGCTATTAAGTGGAAAGGAAGTTAGACCTTCAGGAAAAAGGAGGGTTTGTTTTAAGAAAGGGGATTCAATCCATTTTGAGTTGCAGTTTTTAGATTTATCTATTCTTGACAGCATAATTGATAATGTAATTTCTTTTTATAATTATCCTCACATGCAGATCAAAGGTTACAAATTAATAGTTAAACTTGGGGGTTATGTACATTCTTCTTAAAGTAGCAATATAGATTTCAATTAAATAGCAAATTAGGTATACTTTTTTTTTTACTATTATTTATTTATTTATTTTTTCTTAATTTCAGGTGTACAACACAATGCAATAGTTATACTCTTTACCCCCAAAAGTGACAACCCCCCTCCCCCAGTTCGCACCCGACTCCCTCCCCCATATCATACATATCTATTACAATTCCGTTGACTCCCTTCCACAGTATACTCCACATCCCGTGACTATCGATATATTCAGTTACACTTGGCATACAATATTATACAACATCAGCTTCAGGTGTACAGTGCAGTGATCAAGCCTCTACTCGATCCATGAAGTGGTCTCCCTGACAAGACATGTGACTCTGAAACACCACAAAATTTTTACAACATTATTATATTCCTCGAACTATGTTTCATATCCCTGTGGCAATATTGTAGTTGTCTATTTATGCTGTCTAATCCCTTCCCCTTCCCCCTTATCCCCACACCCCTCCCAACTAGCAACCCTGTTTTTCCTATATATCTATGAGTCTGTTTACTTTGATCCTTCATTCAGTTTTTCAGATTCCACATATAGGTGAGATAATATGGTATGTGTCTTTCTCCAACTGACTTATTTCACTTAACATAATAGTCTCCTCACAACATTATCAATTACATTCCCAGAACTGCCCCCATATCCCTGCAGCAACATTGTCGTCACCCACCTATGCTGTCCAACACCTTAGCCCTCTCCCTCATTTCCACTCCCTCCCAGCCAGCAACCATCAGTTTTTCCTTTATATCTGCTTGATATGACTTCAATCTTCTTAAATTTACTGGGACTTGTTTTGTGGCCTAACGTGGTCTATGTTGGAAAATGTCCCATGTGTACTTGAGAAGAATGTATATTCTGTTTTTTCAGGGTGAAATGCTCTAAAAATATCAACAAAGTCCAGCTGGTCTGAAGTGTCATTTAAGGCCCCTCTTTCTGTGTTGGTTTTCTGTCTAAAGGGTCTGTTCATTGGTGAAAAATGGGGTGATGAATTCCCTTACTATGATAGAGTTACTGTTGATCTCTGTCTTTATTTCTGTCAAAATCTGTTATATGTAATTAGGAGTTCCTATGTTGGGTGCATAGATGTTTATTAGGGTTCTAGTGCCCTTCTTTGTCTTTTATTGTAGTCATTTTAAAGTCTCTTTTGTCCAACATAAGTATTGGTACTCCAGCTTTTTTTTTTTCTCATTTCCATTTGCATGAAATATCTTATTCCATCTGTAAACAGCATATACATGGGTCCTATTTTCTTATCCACTCAGCCACTCTGTCTTTTGATTGGAGCATTTAGCCCATTCACATTTAAAATGATGATTGATAGGTGCATATGTATTGCCACTTTGTTATTTGTATTCCTGTTCTATCTGGGTTAGCTGGTTTATCCCTTTCTTTTGTTTAAAAAAGCCCTTTTAACATTTCTTGCAATGCTGGCTTGGTGGTAATGAATTCCTTAAGCTTGTTCTTTTCTGAGAAGCTCTTTATTTCTCCTTCAATTTTAAGTGATAGCCACGCTGGGTAGAACAATCTTGGTTGTAGGCCTTTATTTTGTGTCACTTTGAATATCTCCTGCCACTCCCTTGCGACCTGCAGAGTTTCTGTAGACAAGTGAGCTGTTAGTCTAACAGGAGTTCCTTTGTATGTAACCTGCTGTCTTTCTCTTGCAGCCTCTAGGATTCTGTCTCTGTCTTTAACCTTTGCCATTTTAAGTATGATGTGTCTTGGTGTGGACCTGTTTGGGTTCGCCTTGTTTGGAACCCTCTGCACTTCCTGGGCATGTATGTTGATTTCCTTCACCAGGGTAGGGAAGTTTTCAGTCATTATTTTTTCAAATATATTCTCGACCCCTTGCTTCTTCTCTTCTCCTTCTGGTATTCCTATGATGCAAGTGTGGGTTGCGCTTCACCTTGTCCCATAGGGCTCTTACACTATTTTCATTCTTTTTTATTTTTTGGTCTTTTTGTTGTGCCAACTGGGTGAGTTCTGCTATTTTGTCTTCCAAATGGCTGATACGCTCCTCTGCTTCACCTACTGTACTGGTGATTCCTTCGAGTTTGTTCTTAATTTCAGTTATTGTATTCTTTAGTTCTAACTGGTTGATTTTTATGATTTCTCTATCCTTCCTTATGTCCTCACTAAGTTTGTTAAACATTCTTATCATCAGTGTTCTAAACTCTGTCTCTGAAAGGTTGGATCCCTCTGTTTCATTTGGTTCCATTTCTAGAGGTTTCTTCTGATCTTTTACTTGTGACATGTTTCTTTGTTTCCCCATTCTGGCTGTTGCTCTGGGATTGCTTTGATGTATTAGATAGATCACCAGGAGAGCCCTAGCTGGGTCATGCAGGCACACAACTCATGGCCCAACACTCCCCGGAAAACTCCCAGTCTCAGCCTGTCCCAATCAGCTGCTCACAGATCAGGCCGAGCAGCCAAACAACCAATCACCAGCCTGGCAATTCTGCAAGCGGAAAGTGGGGACCGAGGCAGCTCATGCACTCCCGGGTCTCAGTGAGCAGCCTGTTGGAGCCAGAGCACGCCCACCAGGCATTTCCCTGGCAACACAGCACAAGCTGAGCAGAGGTTGGGGATCCGAGGCGGCTCGCACATTCCCGCCGTATCAGTGAGCAGCCTGTTGGAGCCAGAGGGCACCCGCCCAGCATTTCCCTGGCAACGCAGTATAAGCCGGGCGGAGGGTGGGGATCCTAGGCTACATGCGCATGTGTGCACACACACACGCACTTTTGCACCAATTCCACCAGACTAATGAGGTCCTGGACCTGACCCTCTGTGGGAGGGCCCAACCCTGACAAAATGCCTCCCTCCTTACACCACTCACGTGCAGGATCCACACCAGGGGAACAATAGTGCAAAAACCTCCAGGCTTTGCACCAAAGGTACTCATTTCAATCCATCCCTGCAGGCTCCTGGGCCCGGCCCACACAGCCAACCCCTCCAACAGGAACCGGATGAGTGCCCACTGGCGAGCAAGCCCGTGCACCGGCCCCACTGATTCTCTAGCTGCTCTTAGCGTCACCGAGCTGAGCAAAGTGAGTCTTCACTAATTTACTGCCAGCTATCTTGGAACTCCTCTTCCCAGCAAAGGAACTCTGGGCTGGTTAGCTTGGTGTGCAGCCGGAGGGTCTCTCCCCCAACCGGAGAAGCCTCCCCACAACTGGGGCCTCCCTCACGGGGTTCGCCCTCTCTTGTCTCCGCCCATACTACCAGACCTGATGTGGCCTCCTTTTTAAGTTCTTCATTTAGTGGTTCTGTTCATCTAGTGTTCCGGGGACCTCCAGGGTTGAATGCTGTATAATTTGTTTGTAATTTTGGTGTGATTTTGGAGGCAGTTAGCACAATGTCTGTCTATTCCACCATTTATCATAAGTCAGTATACCTTTTGACTTATATGCAAAGAAGAGAAATGCTACAGTATTAAAGAACTTTTAACTACTGAGTAGTCAGGAAATTAAGAAGCTGTCAAAGCTTGTTATGTTATCTTGTAACAGTTGGTGTTGAGACTATTCATTGCTATTCCTGTCAGAATGAGATGTGGTTAATATGTGCCTTCAGTCAACAAAATTTCAAAGGGGACTATTTAATTATGACCCTGTAACTTCTTAATTTTCAATTATTATGACATGGGGAGTGGGAGAACTACTCCTAAGAAAGGGCAGTTAAAGGACATTTTCCACTTGCATAAGATTGCAGAAATAGACAAATCTGAACAAGAAATAATGTTCACTAGATGCATGTTGTATAAGACAATACAGTCTCGAGGATATGTATGTGTATGTGTGTGTTTGTGTTTGTGTGTGTGTGTATTTTAATATATTAACATGTTAAACCTTAAAGACCAACTTTTCCTAAAGATTATTCCATAGAACATTAATACTAGTGTTGTGGGTCTTCGCAGGTCTTACTCCAACAGTGCTTTTTTTAAGGAATAAAAATTTGAGATATACTGGGTTAAATAAAGTTAAAAAAGTATTTCTTTTCCTGCAAAATATCTGAGACTTAAGTAATGTATATAATATACATCAAGTGAATTATTATATAAAAGGTCCCAAATAGCTTGACCAGTGGATCTTTATTTTGTTTTTCAATGATACTTTGAAACTAGAAGTTGGTGAAATATTCTCTGGGTTATATTATAATGAATAAAAACCCTAAACTTAGGGTGAAGACACCCAGGAGCTGTAATTCCAACACTGACTTATTTACTATGGACTAGCCCATTGGTTCATTCATTCATTCATTCATTTATTCCTTTCCACTTAGATGAGTCATCTTAAACTTAACCTAAGCAAAACAGAATTTTTTAGTTTGCTCTACAAATCTCTCTTTTTTTTTTTTTGTCTACTCACTCATACTTAATCATACTATATTACTTGGGTGATAGTTGCTCAAGTTAAAAACCAAAGAGACATCCTTAATTTCTCTTTTTTCACACCTACCATCTTTAAAATTTGAAGGTTAGACTTCTAAAACATATTACAAATCCAATCAACTGCTCTCCTCTATTTTCATTGCTACCACCCAAATCTTAGCCATAATCATTTCTCACCTGAAATATTAAGGCAGAATATTCTAAATGTTTTCCTTCCTAAACTTTTATCCATCTTCCATATAGCAGCCAGAGAGGTCTTTATAAAATATAAACTAACCCTTGCCAAACATCGCCTAAGTATATTCTAGTGGTTTCTCATGGCTCTCACACTAACACCAGAATAAATTTCTGAGTGAAGGTAGACCTAACTATGAAGGACATGCGGTAAATCTTCTAGGAAGTAATGGTGGAGACTATCTTCATGCCTTGGGATAGGGAGAGTTTTTTTTTTAAATAGGATTAGAAAAAACGCTAACCATAGCAGAAAAGTTTGATAAATTATAACACGTTAAAATTAAGAACTCCCATTCATCAAGACACTGTTAAAAGAGTGAAAATGCAGCCTATGCAGTAGACATTTTTTATTAACATACAGATAGACAGAGGATTCATATCTACTGCTTATAAAGAATATAAGTATATAAGCAGTGCCTATAAATCATATGAAAAAATGGAAACAATGCAATAGAGTATGGGTTAGGGACATGAACAAAGAACCTTAAAAATATCCTACTCTTGACCATGACAGTGGTTATACACTTCATAACAATTCATTGAGCTATACATTTGTGGTATGTAGTTTTCACTTCAATAAATGTGGCTAAAATTTACATACCCAAATAAGTCAAGACATGAACTAATGTCCTTGGAGACCGAAGTAACTTGACCTAGTTTCAACACGTAGTTATCTCTACAATGATCTTCACAAAGCAAGTCATTTTTTGTTGAAAAACACAGATATATTTCTTTTTTTTTTTTCCCCTACAGGGTAGTACTAGCAGAGCATTTCTGAATAAGAATTGCATGATTATATAAAGCCCCAGCTTGCCATATCATGGAACAGTCATTAATAAGTCATTGAATCTGCCCATACAGTAGCATTTAATACAAATGGAGGGCTTGCTGTTGTGTTTTGCATAAGATGAATAAACAAAGAATCAACGAACAAGGGGCATTAATATTTTAAGTATGATATTTAATTTGAAAAACAGGATGGGGAGACATTAGCATTGAAAGCAAATAGGGGAAAATGCCTGGATGAGATATGGAGATGAGACATCATTAAAATATGGGCTAGGTAAGAATACAAATAGAAAGAATTCTAGTCTCGCTTGACAAACAGCCACACTTACTTGTGCAAATGCTGACATCATTTTCCATGGGCCAATTCTCTAGTAAGCCAAGCCAACAAAATAGAAGTTTCCTGGAGTCAATCTGCATTTTATTTGCTTCATTTCTGCTTTTGAGCAGTGCTTTAGATTCGACACAAATATGAGCCCAAGGATAGCTCCATTTTACCAAAGCTGCTTAAAAAAATAAACGTTCTTTTTATGCTTTTGGCAATGTCAGAGATCACACAGGGCCCTGGAACCACGGTCCGTTTTGCACTGTGACAGGTGACAGCAGTAAATGCAAACGAATTATTAGCTGAAGGAGCATATTTTTCTATTCTTCTAATTCTGAATTAGAAACAGCCATGAACTCTCAACCCTACAAGGAGAGGGAAGCTCATCCATGACCAGACAGAAAGGTAATGGGAACAGAGAGCAAAGGAGCTTTCAGAAGCCAAAGAAAGGCCTTCACTAAAGAGCATCTGCAATGGCTCTTGCACAGTGTCCAGTGAGAACTGGTTTCTCATAAAAATATAAATAAAAAGCCTTCAATCATTTGGGGGCTCTCAGAAAAATGAATTCCTCCTACCCCCCAAAAAACAACAAAACCAAAACCTCCCACCAAATGTAAAGCTTCCAGCCATGAGACGTATGCCTGGTGAGAGATCTAAAAATGTCCTTCATTCCCAGAAATAAGCAGATATAATTAGATGTCACAAATGGGCCCTGCTTCAGGGCATGGCATAGGGAGGGTTAAATAGTTTTAACTGGGTGAGTATGTAGTGTGAGACAGGCAGGAAACATGCCCATTAAAATCATTTCCTCGAATATATTTTAACACACTTAAAATGCATTTGGAAACACCAGGAGGGATCTGTAAAGCTTTTAGCAGGAGGGACAATGCAAAGCTGAAGTCCTTGGGTCTGAAGAGTGCAATAAGATGGTTTCAGTGGTAGCGCATCAACCCGGTGTCATGTGCTGGACCTCAGGGACAGAGGACAGAACTCAAAGCTCCCTGTCCCATGGAGGCAAAGAAAAAGGTCTCCTTGCCCCTAACTGTGATTTTCATGCACAATAACTTCAACTCCAAATGGAACTCATCCTTTTTCTCCTGGAGCAGCATGGGGGAGCAATGCAGGTTAGGGCACAACGGTTGCCTTCAAAGCGGCCGATGTTTTCATAGTTAGCAGGTGATGAATGGAGGGCAAGGGGAAGTCTACTCTTTGTGTAATAGGGCAATAATAGGATCCTCACTGAGGCTGCTACACTTCACTTTGGCTGGTTTCAGCTTTTCCATTACACGTGCCACTTTTCAGGAAGGTGATAATTCAATTCAGGAATAAGGAAACATTAAATGGAAGTAAATTAACTGTGGGTTGAGACTTGGCAAATAGGGTCCCCACTTGGGTGTGTAGAGCTTAAGAAAATATGAAAGCGGGTCGCTTTTAATTCTAGGCTGGATAAATGACTGTTTAGTGGCACTTTTCTTTGCAGTGTGGCTGACTGCAGGGCCCGCGACTGCTGAATTTCCCCTGATGGAAATAAAGTGAGCCTCCATTCCAGTTGTAGAGCACCTGGTTTGGCTTTGTTAAAAGTGGGGTGCTGAGGGGCTTGGCTCTCCAAGTAAAATGGTCTCCTCTTATTATATTAGCACACTGAGCAGAGGGCTCCCTCAAGTTTCTCTCACCGGCTGGCTCATCTTTTTCTCCTGTCCTTCTGGTGAGAGTTAATCCTCAGTGTCCTGATTGCTCTACATAACTGTCACTCTGTGCTTGTTCCCTCATCCCCTAGCAGTCGAATGGGCTGGCCACAGAAAGATGTCAGCACTGACCTCTTGACAGCCCAGTTCTAATGCCTACATAGTAAGTGGTCAGAAAATATTTGCTGAATTAAATTCAAAAGATGCTTTTTGCAATTGCTAACTTTCCTAGGCTTCTAGCTTTTTTTGCCCCCTCCTAGTTCTCCTTTATTAATCCATCCTTTAAGTTGTCTATTCCCCTTGTCTACTTTCTGAGTGCTGAAGGTCTTCAGCTTCTGGGAGCTCTTCTGTTCACTCCAAATATTCTCTTTATGAGATCGCTTTCACGCTCAGAGCTCAGCTAACAGCACTGGAGACCCTCACATTTTTCTCTGCAGTCCCAACTTCCTCTCAGTGATGAGCTCCTGGCCCATGTAGCCAACAAGTGCTTCCTGGGTGGCTCATTGGAACATCAAGTACTTTTCAAAAAATGAACTCGTTAACTCACCCCCACCCCACCCTAACAGGGGTTTATTATTTTTGTGCTAACATATTTCAGCCACCTAAGTCATGAAACTGGGCTTCCTTTTTAAAATTCAATATTTGGCCATCCTTGTTCATCTCTTTGCTCTCAGCTTATTGGTTGAAATATTTAATACAAATCCAAGACACCCTATCATTTTACCATGAGTCACAATATCATTATCACATCTAACAAAATTAATAATAAACTCTTAATATTATTTAGCAACCAGCCCATATTCAGTTTCCCCCCAATGACTCAAAAATTTCTTCAATTAAAAAAAAAATCAGGAGACTTCCGGTAAAATGGCGTAATAGACAGACGCTGTGCTAACTGCCTCCCAGGATCACACCAAAATTACAAGCAAATTATACAGCATTCAACCCTGGAGGTCCCCGGAACACTGGAGGAACAGAACCACTAAACGAAGAACTTAAAGAGGAGGACACGTCGGGTCTGGTAGGACGGGTGGAGACGAGAGAGGGCGAGCCCCATGAGGGAAGCCCCAGCCGTGGGAAGCTTGTCTGGTTGGGGGAGAGACCCTCCGGCCGCACCCCAAGCTCACCAGCCCAGAGCTCCTTTGCCGGGAAGAGGAGTTCTAAGATAGCCGGCAATAAATTAGTAAGGACTCTCTTTCCTCAGCTCGGTGAGGCTAAGAGCGGCTGGAGAATCAGTGGGGCCAGCGCCCGGGCTTGCTCGCCGGTGAGTACTTACCTGGTTCCTGATGGAGGGAGTGGCTGTGTGAGCTGGGAGCCTGCGGGGACGGACTGAGCTGAGCACCTTTGGTGCAAAGGCTGGAGGTTTTTGGATTGTTGTTCCCTTGGTGCGGAGCTTGCACGCGAGTGGTGTAAGGAGGGCGCCATTTTGTCAGGCTTGGGCCCTCCCACGAAGATCAGGTCCGAGACCTAATTGGTCTGGTGGAATTGGCGAAGTGCGTGCGTGCGCGCGCGCCTGCGGCCTTGGATCCCCACCCTCTGCCCGGCTTATACTGCATTGCCAGGGAAACATAGGGTGGTGCCCTCCGGCTCCTACGGCGGCTCACTGAGACCCCGGAGTGCGCAAGCCGCCTTGGGTCTCTGCTTTCCACACTGCGCTTGCAGAGTTGCCAGGCTGGTGATTGGTTGTCGGGCTGCTTGGCCTGATCTGCGAGCGGCTGATTGGGACAGGCTGAGACTGGGAGTTCTCCTGGGAGTGTTGGGCCGTGAGCTGTGTGCCTGCGTGATCCAGCCAGGGCTCTCCTGGTGATCTATCTAATACATCAAAGCAATCCCAGAGCGACAGCCAGAATGGGGAAACAAAGAAACATGTCACAAGTAAAAGATCAGAAGAAACCTCCAGAAATGGAACCAAATGAAACAGAGGGATCCAACCTTTCAGAGACACAGTTTAGAACACTGATGATAAGAATGTTTAAGGAACTTAGCGAGGACATAAAGAAAGATAGGAAAACCATAAAAAGCAACCTGTTAGAACTAAAGAATACAATAACTGAAATGAAGAACACACTCGAAGGAATCACCAGTAGAGTGGATGAAGCAGAGGAGCGGATCAGCGATTTGGAATATAAAATAGCAGAACTCACCCAGTTGGCACAGCAAAAAGACCAAAGAATGAAAAACAATGAAAATAGTTTAAGAGCCCTATGGGACAAGATGAAGCGCAACCACCTTCGAATCATAGGGATACCAGAAGGAGAAGAGAAGAAGCAAGGGGTTGAAAAGGTATTTGAAAAAATAATGACTGAAAACTTCACTACCCTGGTAAAGGAAATCAACATACATGCCCAGGAAGTGCAGAGGGTTCCAAACAAGCTGAACCCAAACAGGTCCACACCAAGACACATCATAGTTAAAATGGCAAAGGTTAAAGACAGAGACACAATCCTAGAGGCTGCAAGAGAAAGACAGCAGGTTACATACAAAGGAACTCCTGTTAGACTAACAGCTGACTTGTCTACAGAAACTCTGCAGGCCAGAAGGGAGTGGCAGGAGATACTCAAAGTGACACAAAATAAAGGCCTACAACCAAGATTGCTCTATCCAGCACGACTATCACTTAAAATTGAAGGAGAAATAAAGAGCTTCTCAGAAAAGAATAAGCTTAAAGAATTCATTACCACCAAGCCAGCATTGCAAGAAATGTTAAAAGGACTTTTTTAAACAAAAGAAAGGGGTAAACAAGCTAACCCAGAGAGACAATTTAAGAAGATTGATGTCATATCAAGCAGATATAAAGGAAAAACTGATGGTTGCTGGTTGGGAGGGAGTGGGGAAGAGGGAGAGGGGGAAGGTTTTGGACAGTGTATGTGGGACTACAATGTTGCCGCAGGGTTATGGGGGCAGTTCTGGGAATGTAATTGGTAATGTTGTGAAGAGACTATTATGTTGTGAGAAATAAGTCAGTCGGAGAAGGACAGGTACCATGTGATCTCACTTGTGTGTGCAGTCTGAAGAACTGAGTGAACGATCAAAGTAAACAGACTCATAGATGTAGAGGAAAAACTGAGGGTTGCTTGTTGGGAGGGGGGTGGGGATGGGGGGAAGGGGAAGGGATTAGACAGCATAAATAGACAACTACAATATTGCCACAGGGATATGAAACACAGTTCGGGGAATATAATAATGTTGTAAAAATTTTGTGGCGTGTCAGATAGTCACATGTCTTGTTAGGGAGACCACTTCATGGATGGCGTAGAAGCTTGATCACTGCACTGTACACCTGAAGCTGATGTTGTATAGTATTGTATGCCAACTGCAACTGAATATGTGGGTGGTCACGGGATGTGGAGTATGCTGTGGAGGCGAGTCAGGGGAGTTGTGATGGATATGTGTGATATGGGGGGGAGTGGGGTGGCGAACTGGGGGAGGGGGGTTTTCACTTTGGGGGATAAAGAGTATAACTATTGCATTGTGTTGTACACCGAAAACTAATAAAAAAAAAATCCAAAAAAAAAAAAAAAAAATCAGGACACAAGCAAAATCCATATAGATTGCATTTGATTGCTGTGTCTATTAAATAATTTAAATCTGTAATAGTTATTTCTTAACCCTGTTTTTCATACCACAATTTGTTGAAGAAACTGATTATACAGGTTTTTCATATAAAGTCATTAATTTTCTGTGATGCAACTTATATTAATAAATCTCTTCCAATACATTATATGGGATATTTGGAATTTTTTGAGGTATAATGTAGTATAATATCACTGTAATATAGTAAAATCTACAAATATTTAAATTCCATCTTTATGAATTTATATATATATATCTATAATATCAGCAACATTGGATCAATATTTAGAACATTTTGTCCCCCATAAAGTTTCTGTGTCCCTTCCCAGTCATTAGCTATCCCCCAGAAATAAACACTATTCTGACTGCCATCAGCATAGATTGATTTTGCCTATTTTTGTACTTCATGTTAATGAAATGATACATTATACATTCTTCTATACCTTGCTTCTTTCATTCAACATAATGTTTTTGAGTTTTGTCCATGTTGTCGAGTGTTTCTGTAGTTTCTTCTTTTTTTTATGGCTTTGCAGTGTTCTACCATATGAATACAGCACAGTTGATTTACCCATTCTCCTGTTGATGGCCATTTAGATAGTTTACAATTTTGGCTATTGTGAATAAGACTGCTATAAACATGCATGATCTTTTTGATTAATACACTGTGGACATATCCTAAGTGGTAGGATTGCTAGGTCATAGGAAAGGCATATGTTTTGTAAAGAGTGATAGTTTTCTGAAGTGGTTTATCGTTTGACATTCTTCCCAGCCAGTATGCAAGTTCTAGTTATTCCATATCTTCATTACTACTTAGAATTATCAATCTTTTAAATTTTGACCATTCTGAAGTATGTGCAGTGCTTGATTGATGTACAGTGCTAGCACCTACCTTTAATTCCCAAAGCTCTGAAAAAATTGAAGAATAACCCAACAAGTTTCATAAGTGTTGAGACTTTAGTAGGAACACTGTATTTCAAGTAATGATTTCTGACATCAGTAAAAGTGCAATTAAAGTTGGTGGGGCTGAAAAAAAATGAAAAATGAAAGACTCAAAGTTCATCTAATTCTTCCCTCTTTCAAAATTATTTGGCTGAAGTGGGCATCTATGCAGAGTCGATAGATATCAAAGGTCTGATGTCAACCTGGCCAGTTGTAGATAATATCATATGGAACAGCAGGTGTTTCACTAGAAAAATCTCAGGCCTTGGCCCCTGGTGAAAATCAATTGTGTCCATCTTTTTCCTTACAGCATTTACCTAACACAGCAAGATGTGCAAAGCTGCACAGACTTTTATCCAAGAGGATTTGACTAATCAATGGGTATTTTGCAATTTATGCAGCTACACAATACATAAAAGCAAATTGTAGGCAAATGAAAATAACTGCATGCTCGTAATTCCAGAAATTATTACCATTTCTGCTTTGTGGTGTGTGATGGACTGTAGGAAGGGGTAAGCTGGGAAGGAAAGTAACATTAGCTAAGTAGTTACAATGCACCTGGCTTTACACCAGACCTTTTATGTAGATATAGTCTCAAGGCTAATTAGGTCCTCACTAAAATAATTCAAGGTGGGTTTTATTACTCAATTTTACTGCAAAGGAAACTGAGGCTCAGAGGCATTTAGAAGCTTTCACTGTTATTGCCTGGGCCAGGGTGCACCCAGGCATGTAGAATGCCATGGAGTTTATTCTAAACACTACTTTAAATTGTCCACAAAGTAGGCCAAAGTAGCTTGATGCATATAACCCTAATCAGTAATACTTATGTATATTAGAGCTTAAGAATTATTAGATTAGACTAAAAGAAAGAACAAAAGATGTCATATGAAGATTTGGGGCTCTCTGCCCTTTTGCATTTTAAGGTAGTTATAAAGTCTCTAGTGGTGAACAGTCTCCAGCATTCCTGCCTGTGGGCAAGGCTTACTCATTTGGTTTAAGTAATAATCCTTTATCATCATAAAACATATTACATCTATTTGTTGTTCTGAGAATTTTATAAAATAGTGAAATCACTCACAGCTGCAGGGTAAAAGGTTATTGTTCAAAATCAGCCATAAAATAAAATGTGTATGCAATATGATGTTTTTGTATTTCTACTGTGTTATGAATAAAACTGAGGTTCAGAGAGACTTAAGATGTGTGCCCAAAGTTGTAGTACATGCTGGACAAGAAGATGAACCCAGTTTATCTACTATAAGCTGAAAACTGAAGTCCCTTTCCACAAGTGAGCTGGGCAATGGTTTAGCCACAGCTGACCTAGGGTCAATTAACCTGGAATTTTATATACTTCAGAGCATCCAATTTTTAAAAAGGCATGGGAAGAGAGGAACTACCCATAGAATTATTCTGCATATTGTGCAAACACTTGACTCACTAGAGAATGAAAGTCAACAATTCTTTAGCTCAAAGACGAGATGCTTTGGGAAAGCTCTTCCCAGCCTTGTTTCCACCATGACACTCACAATGGAAGGTGCTCTCCAGGTAGCAGGATGTGCTCACTAGGTTATACCCAGACTGTGGATTCCATAAGTTTGCTCTAACTATACGCGCTTCTCTCATACTCAAGAAAGCACATCAGAATGCAAGGTAGTTCAAGTAACATCACCTAGGGAACCTTGAAAGTTCTCAAGTTTGTATTAAGAAGTGAGTCTTCCACAAATGACTATCTTTTAATGGCTGTTAGAGATTTTTGTGTGTGTGACAATGTGACTCCTGTATGGACTTTACACAGGCAAACACGAATCCTTTAAGGATAAGCTAAAGAAGAGAGAAGAGTCAGATTCTTTAGGATTAAATCTCAGTTCTGTTGTAGTTTATCTGTTAGACCTTGGACAACTTAATCTTTCTAAATTACAGTTTTCTCATCTTGTACAATGAGGATGACAGTTGTGCCTATTTAATTCACAAGGTTGTGGTGAAGACTGAATATGATAACATACATAACATGGTTAGAGCACTTACCACATAGTGTTAAATCTGATGAGTAAGAAAATGGAAGATGGGGGCTGGCCGAGTGGCACGTTGGTTAAGAGCTGGCTTGGGATGACAGCGGCCCCTGTTTGAATCCCATATATGAGGGCCAGTGACACTGCCCTCTACAGTTAAGATGGTGAACAACAGCTCCACCTGGAGCTGGGCTCCTGTGAGTCCCCGGGGATGGCATAGCTGCAGTCCCTGCTGCAGTGGACTGCCATATGCTACAGTGAGTGGCCGGCAGCCAGTGTGAATGGCTGACCGCCAGAGTGAGCTGCCAAGAGCCGCTGTGAGCAGCTGTCTAAAGGCCGGCGACCGATCTGCCTCACCCGAAAAGAGCACAACGATGATACCAACATGGGCCAGTAAAGCAATGTCCTCCACAACTAGACTGAAGAACAAAAGGACAGCAACTTGTCTGTTCCCCTTCCTCGATTCCCCAACGCTGTTCCCCTCCTCCAATTCCCCAATAAAATCTTTTTTTTATTTTTTTTTATGTTTTAATTTTTTTTTATTTTTTTTTATTTTTTATTTATTTATTTTTTATTTTATTTTATTTTATTTTTTTTTGAGGGCAGTGTCACTGGCCCTCATATGTGGGACCGAACCGGGGCCGCTGGCTTCCCAAGCCAGCGCTTAACCACCGTGCCACTCGGCCGGCCCCTAAAATCTTTTTTTTAAAAAAGAAAGAAAATGGAAGATGGGCAAAAACTACTAGGGAATTAAATAGGAAAGATGGATATAACCTGCCAATGTACATCACTAAGAAACAGCAACTTTCAGCATTAAAGAGGGAGCCTATGCACTGAAAAGGCTCTTAAAATAGTTTTCATTACCTTGAAGTACAAAAGAGTGATTAGAGTAATTGTGATGAGAAGGAAACAAAGTAATGTCAGACATAATCATAAAGTCTCAAGAATACTAGGGTCAGAAGAGATTTCCTCTTTTAAGTAAGTGAGATGCCCACACCTTTGCTTTATGTTATATCGGGAGAGTCAGCATAACCTACCCTCAAGGAGAATGGGTGCTGGAACTGAGAAATAGGGTATGAATCCAAGTTCTACCATTTCCCTGCTGTGTGAACTTGGGCAAATCGCTGAACTAATTTTGTTCTCAGTTTCCTCATCTGTGAAATGGGGATTAATAACGATAACTATCCCATAAAGTAGTTGGGAAGGATTCTTAATGCCAGTTGTCCATTACTATCACCATCAGGAATGGGAAAGAAAAGAATGCAAAGTGATTTCATTCCCTTGTATGGGTCATAAATAATATTGATAATTTATTTTAATGGAAATCAGAGGTAGAATAATGGTGTTAAAAATATATCCACTCTTTTAATATGCTGAGCAACATAAAAACTTCCCAAGAAAGAAAAATACATATTCATCTATTCCAACAGAGGAATCACATCAAATAAAGGATTCCCATGCCTTTAACTGAATTTTAGAGTTGATAACAGATTCTGTGTGAACAGTCCAGATTCAGAATATGAACTCTTAAGTTAGTTGCAGTTGATCTATATTACTATTATATTATAAATAGAATTAAACATCATAATTTTATTCTCTTGGTCTTCTTTCATATGAATCATACCTATATGATTCATTAGGATGGTTGATGTGGAAATTGGTGCAAAATCAAAACATCTTAAGGAACTGATTCTAGGGCTTGATGTCAGAGCATGTTTTTAGCATTTCTGATTTGAAGAGCACTAAAAATATAATCTTAATATGGTATAAAGATAATCTCAAGGACAAAATGGTGTAGTGGAAAAACACTGAGTCAGAAATGATGGTTTTATACTCATAACATCATTTCTTCTTGAGCAACTTTAAGTTGTTCTGTAATGTATAGGCTTCCAGTTTATTGTCATTCTTCTTTTTAACCTCCTTAAGTCTCAATTTACTCACCTGTAAAATCTCAAATAAAACATTTATTATGCCTATCATATAACACTGTTGTAAGAATTGAAGCAAACAATGTATATAAACTTTAAAATGCTAACATTTTATAAAATATTTACTAGAAATTGTATGAGTATGCTTCATAAGAATACTCCAAAAGAATACGAAATAAGTTGCATAACAGCATCAAAATATTTCTAACCCTCCCACTGTGCAGCAGGGTAAAGATGACCAAACCCAGGACCTGCTCAATGCAAAGTCAGAAGTGGAGGTGGAGTTCTTTAGAACTGATAAGAGGCTGCCAGTTTATACCAGGCTTCCCTTTAACCAGCATGACTTCCTGCTTAAAAATCATTCTTTACCACCTAGGAATTTCCTAATTCACTTACCAGGCCGATTCATCAAGACAAAGAATGTTAAGACTGCCTGACAGTGAACCACAAAATAGTGCAGAAGGAATGCCACTAACTTTGTAACTTACAAAGAGTGATTGCCAGCCAACGTTGTTAAAGGGATCAATGGTATTGAAAAAAATGAGCTGTGGTGAGCAGAGTATTGACCATTGGAAAGAGTAATGGACAATAACAGTCCCAGTCAATATCAATGTTATAAAGGTCACTGTTGAAAAATGTCTGTTCCCCCTTTTAAAGCCCTTTTATACTTGATTACAGTTCTTTTTCCTCTCCATTATTCTGTTTTCTCAAGTAGTTCTTTCATAATCTTAATGAGAGCAAATAGCACCATCCAGCAAACGTAAACACCTCACTTACATTATTAGTATTTCATGAATTTTACAACCTGTATAGGAAGCTATATAAAATGAGAATTTGGGGTAACAAGATTGCTGTGCAAGACTGCAATCGGGACATTACTTAAAATGCAAACACTACAGTTGTACATTACATTACACCATTACATCTGCAAATAAAAATCCCCCCAAAGTCAAAGAATGAAGAGAGTTATGGTTCTCTAGATGGTGTTCATTTCCCCATTGTCATATGTGCCATGTGATGAACATGTGTTGTTATACTTACAAACCTAGCTAATCACTGGGAACACAACCCATGTGCAAATCCCAAATTAATTACTTAATGTTACTTGGAAAACCATCAGCATTTCTATGCTTTTGTGAGATTTTTTTTTTGAAATGGGAAATTTTCTATTAAATATGTTTTGAATTTAACTTCCTGAAAGGCGGAAACAGAGAAGGAGAAGAATTTTTTTTTCTTTGACTTCCTATATGTGTTGATTATGTATCATTATGTGCTCATCTTTCAACAGTTTATCAGGTATGGAGAGATAGGAGCATCTCCAATTTGACACCTGATTCATCTCGGCATGGCCCATAGCATCCAGCATACTCATATAAAAGGTCAGAGCAAATACATGTCTTGATAAGGTGGATGTTTTGGGGAGGAACGAGATGAATCCAAGAGAAACACCTATGCATCATCTATTGCATGTAAACTACTGGCTCCAGCACTTATCAGTACTTCAGCATTGACACAAGAGTTGTCTGAAAAATAGATTCCCAGGCCCCACTCAAAAGTCACTGAATTCAAATTTGTCAATGTAGGATGCTGGAATCTAAATTTTAAGAAACATTTCTCAGTTAAACATTTTGTAGCCAGTCATGTCTAGTCCGTGGAGTAATATTTAGAAATTTTTTAGAGCGAAGAAGCCCTTGTTTCTAGATCAGACATAGCCAATTGGTTTCACTTCACAAGCCATCTCTGGTAGTGACCATTGAGGACCTAGATACTCACATTTGGTCCACAGGTCTGCTGTTTCACCTAGAAGCTTGTTAGAAAGCTGAATCTCAGGCGGTACAGCAGACCTACTAAATCAAAATCTGCATTTCAACATGATCCCAGTGATTCATATGCACATTAAAATTTGGAAGCACTAGTCTAGAACAATGTGAACAAAGTATGACATGTAGATATGCACCATTTCCATCACCTGCCAGGTTGTTAGAAGTGCAGAATCTTAGGTGCCATCTCAGACCTATGGAATGAGAATCTGTGTGTGTGTGTGGCGGGGAATCCAGGAATGTACTATAGTTTGTTGTGTATAATGTGCACTGTTTTGCCCAAATTTGTGAGGGAAAAATAAGGATGTACATTATACATGGGTGGTACTAATTCTCTATCTTTATAAATGTTTTTAATTCTTTTATTTATGCTTATGAGTTAAAAATGTAATGAGAGAAATCAATAACAACATCCTTATGCAAAATAATACCCTGGAATATGATAAGGGATATTGTTGAACTTATGACAAACTTGCAACGATGAAGAGTTCTTGGCCTTCTATGATGTATAAATACATTGCATCGTAAATTTGTTACTGATACATAAAATTTATTGTCCTTGTATTTGTTCTTGTTCTTCATAATTGTTTGTTATATAAAATGTCTTGTACCACAATATGTTAAAAAATAAATGCAAAATTCCTTATAATACAAAACAGTTCCTAAATGTAAACAAATATGGACTAAATGTAATAAAAATTTGAATTAAAAAATTAAAACAAAAGATTTTTTTTCCCTAAAAGTTTAGGCCAAAAGTGTGGGTGCACATTATACATGAGAGCACATTATACACAGCAAAATACAGCATGTTTTAACAAACTTTCTAGGTGCTTCTTTGGCATGCCAAAGTTTGAGAACCAGTAGTCTAAAGCACTGTGCCAAAGAGAGTTGTAAGGATACACCTGAGCTTACTCCAAGAAGATGTACTGATCAATTAATAATATCTACCCAGGTGCAGAAGGGGAAAAGTGATGATATTCTTCTGATATATTTATTATCTTTGCTCTAAATAGAAAACTTGACTCATGGCTATGAGTCAAATCCAAGTCAAGTCAAATCCATGGACATGGATTTAAGACCACATACATAGGATTTTGGAAGAAAACAAAATTGATGCTAGGAGGTGAAGTGAAAAAAAATAAAGAACCAATAAAAGAAAAGGTGAGAGATGGCAGGAAAAATAAGGATTAAACCCCATGGGTAATGGGAATTTATTACACTATTCATTCCATTCTTGAATTATGTAAAATTCTTTATAATAACAAGTTTAAAAATAAATCCATGCAGAGGTACATTATTGCCTATGTGGTTAGAAAGCATTAAAAGATTGATAATATCCATTGTTGATGAAAGTGTGGGAAAAGAAGATTCTCATATACCGTTGGTGGGACTGTAAATGATTATGACCGTTAGAAAAGCAATGTGACAGTCACTATTAGAATGTTTAAAAATGTGTTGCACATATTGATCCCTAATTCTATTTCTAGAAAGTTTATCTACAGAAGGAGTCACCCATTTGTGTATGGGTACAGTATAAAGATGTATACTGTGACATCTACTTGTAAAAGCAACTATTTGGAGAGCCTCTATGTATATACTAAGATGTGACAGTTTAACAAATATGATATGCTCATAGTATGGTCATTGTACAGTTATTATTTATGCAATTTATTATTTTGCAATTTATTATTTTTAAATTATGTATCTAAATATTGACCTGGAAAGTTGTCAATGACATATTGTTGGGAAGAGGAAAATGTCTTAATGCTTATATGTTTTTTCTATATCTATTGAGGTAATCGCATGATTTTTATCCTTGGTTTTGTTGATGTGATGAATCATTAATTGTTTCGCATATGCCGAACCACCCTTGCATCCCTGGTATAAATCCCACTAGACTATGGTGGATAATCTTTTTAATGTACTGTTGAATTCAGTTTTGCTAGTATTTTGTTGAGAATTTGGCATCTACCTTCATCAGGGATATTGGCCTGTAGTTCTCTTTCTTTGTAGTGTCTTTGTCTGGTTTTGAATCATGCTAGTGCTGGCCTAGTAAAATGAATTTGGAAGTGTCCCTTCCTCTTCAATTTTTTGGAATAGTTTGAGAGGGATAGGTGCTAACTCTTCTTTAAATGTCTGGTTCTGGGTTTTTGTTTGTGGGAATTTTTGCTTATATGTGTAGCCCTTTTTGTGTGTACGTAGTCAAGCATCTGGAAGTCTAATACTAAATGGTTAATAGTTACCTTGGGGAAGGAGTATGTCTCCTTTGGGGAGGATATCTATCACTTTTAACTTTTTACAATTTTGTACTGTTTTCAACTTTTGTATCATGGTACATATGACACAGTTCCAGCAAATGAGATATAAACGGGTATCACTGGGAAAGCTCTTTAAGTTCTAAGAAAGCTTGTTTATGGGACCAGACTCAAGTAGCCCCTGCTTTTTGCTCTCTTTACCTTTTCTCCCTCTCCAAGTTCAGAACCTGGATGATGAATTCCTGAGGGAGCAGCTGTTTTGTAAGCATTGGGCCATGATTAGAAATGGCATAATGGAAAGCCAGAAGGAGCTTGGGTTCCTGGGGGAAATGTGGACTCATTGCATCAGCCATGAATGGTTGTCTTTCCAACTTCTTATTATATAAGATAAATCCATTATTTTAAATTGATATTTTTCAGATTTCTGTCACTCACAGCCAAACAATTCATGACTAAAGCATTGCTTAACTACCCCAGTGTCCAGGTACATTGGGTAGGATAGATCTACTAAAATATATGCAATATCAGTTCTAACCTAAAGAGGCGCCTGGTACTTCTGGTCCATCATGAATTCCCAGCTTTAGCACAGTACCTGGTACATTATTTAATGAAGGAGTAAATGAATCTATAAAAGAGTAATGTACATGGTTTCCTCTAGATTGCGGGATTATGGATGATTATAATTTTTTTGTGTGTACTTTCCTATAGTCTCTGAATGTTTAAAATCAGAAAAATAAACAAAGCTTTTAAAAAATTATTAAAACTGTATGGGAAAGCTCTGTGGTACAGCCTAATTATAAAGTGGAACTGTGCTATTCCACAGATTTCAATACAGTGCAATTCAAATCTTTTTCTCGTCCTTCCTCCCTGCACAAACTACTTAAAAAAAAGAATGAAATCCTGGTAAAACTCAACATACAAAATGAGTATTAGTTTGATCACCCATCAGGATGATAAAGGAGGTTTACTCTACAATTACATTACATATTTACAAAGAAAAATTTTGAAAGTGATTTCTTTTACATTGATGGATGTCTCAACACTAACAATAAAAATAGTAAAAAAATAAGCATCTTTGTTTTGCTGCTGCTAAGAATGCATGTATGATGCACAGAATTTCTATTCAGGGGGCACATTTATCATATCTCTTGGGAAAACTGCACACAAATCAACTGAAACCCCTTTGGTTGGCACAACTTCCATGACACTTTAGAAAGTGTCATGGTTTATGCTTTTATACCAATGCTCTTAAACAGGGACATGTAGCAATATCTGGAGACATTTTGGATTGTCATCACTGAGGGGATACTGTCAATATCTAGTGGGCAGGGGCTAGCAATGCTGCTAAACAATGCATGGGGCAGCCCCTACAACAAAGAACCATTCATTCCAAAATGTTGATATTACTGAGGTTAGGAAACCCCTGTTTTATACTATTTTTCCTCTGTCTTGTCAATTAAGCAGTACCTACCCCTATATGTAATTTGACTGCTTTGACTTCTGGATTTTTTTTATTGGGTTATAAGATTACTAATTGGTTAACTGAATTTCTACATATAAACTATTAGGGCTTTTTTGTTTTTGTTTTTTCAGTCACAGAATTTTTAACACTAGCTATGTGGCCACTTTACCTTAGAGATTCCTTCAAGGAAGAAATCTTTACTGAGAGTCTAATAAGGACTAGACATTGCCCCAGGCATTGAGTGCATAGAAATGAACAAATAGACATGGTCCTGATGCCCAGGTGCTTACACTGTAGTGAAACAGAAAACACTCTTCAGTTTTGTGATGCTGGAGGCCCCGATGGATGATGGCATGTGTGGGCAATGAAATGAGCTCTGAATTTGAACTCAAGGCCCAGGTCCAAATTTGAGTTTACCATTTCCTTCTTTCCATTCATTAAACAAACAAGTGCAGTCTTGTTTCTGCCTTTTGCACTGTTTATTCTTCTGCTGAAAGTACCCTTTCTTCAAATCTCTCCTCTGCTGGATCTTTTCTACCATTCAGGTCTCTGCTAAAATGTTGCCTCCTCAGAGAGGACATTTCTGATCACAGTAGCTATTGTCTCCTCTAATCTTTCTTTATCTCATTGCCCTGGTTCATATTCCTTATCTGAAAGTATCCTGCCTACTTTTTAGTGTTTGTCTCCAGAACAATGACTTTTTAGGACTTTTGGAAAAAAGTCCCATAATCCTTCAAGGCCTTGGTGATCTGACCTCTAAGGCTGTTAGTGGGTTTACCTGAAGCCCTCCTTCTTTCCTTCTTTCTCCTTTCCAGCCACACTGATCTTATTCTGTGCCTTCAGCAGAGCATGCAGCCTACGAGCCTTTGAACTCTCTTCTCTCTGGCTAAAACTCTCTCTTCCCAAACCCTAGCCATCTGGTGTCCAGATAAAAAATGGTAAATTAATAGGAGGCCAAAATAATGTGGGTTGCCCATACAGTTAGCTTCATACACAACTTCTTTAACTGTCCACCAAGATTGCTCTCCGTGTTTCTCTCCAACATCACTTATTGCATTTTAATTATTGGATTCCTTTGCCTCTCTTTTCTTTTGGCTGCAAGCCCTCTGAAAGCAGGGCCCTTGTCTTCTGGCTTAGCTATCATCCCAATGCCTGCTGTGATTCCTCCCTACAGAATATGTTCAACAAATATATATTGATTAACTTACTCCATCCTGCAGATTTGAAACTGGTTTTTAAAAATTTAAATTTAATAAAACTTTTAATAACACTTTTATCATGCCTGCTTTTCTCAAGAAATACCAACTGTGTGGACTCACCTCTACTGTGCTTCTGCAAATTACATGTGGACTAAATATTCATTTTGGAACAATAACAACAACACAAACAATGTCCTTCACTAACAGAATCATTTCTAGAGAATATAACTAAACAAGAGAGAAAGAGAAAAGGAGAGAGTATGCACAAGTAGTCGTCATCTCATTAAATTGAAGTAGAAGCACACAATCAAACTTTTGACAAAGGTTGGTGACACACACACACCAACAGCCCCGTCCCCCCCCATACACACACAGAGTTATATGTGAACAAAGTGCAAACACCAAACCCCTCACTACTTTTTATTATGGGTGATGTAACAATGTATTTGCCCAATATTGTCCCTGTGCAATCCAGGCAAACTCCTGGAGTAGCCAAAGCAGGCCTTGTCTTGTCCTTGAGGATATTAGTTGCAGGACAAATTCAGCAGACCACACATGAAGCTCCCATTGATGTGCCAGCATTTGCATCTGCAGACAGAAGGGAACTTCGGCTTTTTCTTGAATGTATTGGCACTCCACATTGTTTTGCTTTCTATTCATTTATCATTTTTTTATCAGAACACCATAAAGAAAAATGTTGAAGGAAGTTTGGGTAATTTTCTTTCTCATCCTGTATTTAATAAAAATTTTATCATATTTCCTTTTTAAACTATTGCACTTCATCAGCCTAAATAGCATAGAGTAAAATTTAACATTCACAATCTGGACTTAGAAAATCTACAGTCTGATTTTGGAATTGGAAGCTCACTTATCTACCTGACTGAATGGACCATTTGAAGCTATTCTGAGTGTAAAATAGAGAAGATAAGAACATTTTAAGCCCCCCTCCCCAACTCCCACAGTTCTCAATAAAACCTACACTCATTTCTTATTCTTCAGCCCATCAATATGCCTGCATCTCTGCCTTGGGGGAATGGCTGGGAAACTGGCCAGAGCATCCTACCGAAGCCAAATGGATTTCATGGAAGGGCTTCTTTGGCTTTGGGATATTTATAAACTAGAATAAAATGTTGATCTAGGAGAGTTCTTAGAGATTACACTCTACGTGCTCATGATACAGTGAAATTGAGTCCCAGAGATGGAAAGAAATTTAAGCAAGTCACACAGACAAGGATAAGGCTGAAACATATTTTTCCTGTACATTATACTATACCAGAACAATGATAGTTTAGCCCACCAGCATCTCTTATCTGGATTCTCTGTAACAGCTTTCTAACTGATCTCCCGCTTCCATTTTTATATCCCCCATCTGTTTCTCTACAGTAACAAGAGTGGTTTTAAATGATAACTTATATCACTCTAGGCCCTTGAAATAGTGTCTCAAGGCACAAAGGAAACAATGCAATGTCTTGACAACACTACAAAGTCATGTATGATCTAGCTCCTTCTTTTCCCCAATCATATATCATTACTTTCTCTCCCTCACTCACTGCGTTTTAGCTAAATCATTGTTCAGTTCTCCAAATTATGTCCAGATCTTACTGACCCCTGGGGCCTTTGCACTTGTTCCACAATGTTTGGAATGGTTCTCTTTCTCTCCAGGGCATGGTCAAATTCTTTTCACCCTGTATCTTAGCTTAAGTATCTAATTACATTAATTACCTCTTTCAGAGTCCTTGCTATATGAAAATGAGGATACCCCCCCAAGTATTACTTCTGTTTCTCTTGCTTTCTTTCCTTCATAATATGTAACATATTGTAATTATTTTTATTTTTATTTTTTTAAGATTTTATTGGGGAACTGGGGGAGGGGAACAGCGTTGGGGAATCAGGGAAGGGGAACAGACAAGTTGCTGTCCTTTTTGTTCTTCAGTCTAGTTGCAGAGGACCTTGCTTCACTGGCCCATGTTGGTATCATCATTGCTCTCTTCCCGGATGAGGCAGATCGGTTGCCGGCCTCTGGATGGTCGCTCACCACAGCTATCGGCAGCTCACGCTGGCTGCCGGCCACTCACTGTAGCCTATGGCAGCCCACTGCAGCAGGGGATGCAGCCTACACTATCGCCGGGGCTCGCACAGCCCAGCTCCAGGTAGAGCTGTTGTTAGCTGTAGAAGACAGTGTCACTGGCCCTCATATGTGGGATCTGAACTGGGGTTGCTGGCGTCCCAAGCCAGCTTTTAATGAATGCGCCATTCAGCCAGCCCTGTAATTATTTTTGTGACATATTTTTACCTCCTCCCCCCAGTTAAAATATAATCCCTGTGTCTAGCACAGAGAAAGAGACAAAATAGGCACTCCGTTCATCCTTGTAAAGAATAAATGTGACTTGAATTCAAAGCTCCAAACCTCCCCACCCAATGCATAGCCAACAGTATGAACACAAAGGTATTAAAAGAAATGCAATTTTAATATGTTAGCAGTTCCAGCCACTACCAAATAATTGCTTCGCCTGAGATAAAGTTTTGCTCTTTTCAAAAACATTCAACATGCTCTTAAAGTACATAAAAACTAAAACTACTAAAATGTTTTACTGAGATTCTTAAAGTTTCCAAGTCTGAGAGGATCCTAAAGATCTTATCTGAACCTCTTATCTCATAGATAAAAAAAACTACAGCCCAGGCAGATGAATGACCACAGTGACACAAAAACTGCTTATTTCTGTAACCTAATCTGTCTTTTTTTTTTAATCTGGTTTCTTAAAAAAAAAAAAAAAAAAAGAACCAAAGTACCATTTTCCCTAAGTTGCATTTAATTTTTATATTCCATTTATTGCATTCCCATATACCAACTAGCCACAAAATCACTCATCATCAATTGTTTTTGCCTTCATAATATGCCAGGCCCAGTGTTATATGTTTTATTGGTTTTAACTTATTTTGTCCTCATAACTCCTCATGCTTTCAGTTGCTTTATCATATGAGAAATGATGAAACAATGCAGTGAATGTTTAAATTTTAAGAAATTATTACAGTAAAAGATACATTGACATTAAGCCGTCTTGTAACAAACCCCCTCGCTTCAAAAACACTTATAACTCTTGCCATTTTCTAAAGCAGAACTAGAAGTCCTCTTTGGTGAGTGTCTTTCGTAGGGCTGTTGTGGCTGCCTCAATGTGGGGAATCATTTTGACTTTGGGAAAGAACCAGAAGTCATATGGTTCCAGGTCAAATGAATAAGATAGATGAGGACACACCTTAATGTTTTTATTTGACAGAAATTGCAATACCAAGAGATGTGTGACATGGAGCATTGTCATGATGGAGGATGATTTATGGTACACTTTAAAACACACCTTCTGGACTTCCGGTAAAATGGCGGAAGAGATAGACGCTGTGTTAACTACCTCCCAGGATCACAACAAAATTACAAACAAATTATACAGCATTCAACCCTGGAGGTCCCCGAACACTAGATGAACAGCACCACTAAATGAAGAACTTACAGAGGAGGCCATGTCGGGTCCGGTAGGATGGGCGGAGATGAGAGAGGGCAAACCCAGTGAGGGAAGCCCAAGCTGTGGGGAGGCTTCTCCGGTTTGGGGAGAGACCCTCCAGCTGCACACTAAGCTCACCAGCCCAGAGTTCCTTTGCCAGGAAGAGAAGTTCCAAGACAGCCGGCAGTAAATTAGTGAGGACTCTCTTTGCTCAGCTCGGTGAGGCTAAGAGCGGCTAGAGAATCAGTGGGGCGGGCGCACGGGCTTGCGCACCAGTGAGCACTTACCTGGTAAGTGGTAGAGGGAGTGGCTGTGTGAGCTTGTGGGGACGGACTGAACTGAGCACCTTTGGTGCAAAGGCTGGAGGTTTTTGTAATATAGTTCCCCTGCTGTGGAGCCTGCACCCAAGTGGTGTAGGTAGGGCACCATTTTGTCAGGGTTGGGCCCTCCCACAGAGGATCAGGTCTGGGACTTCATTGGTCTGGTGAAATTGGGACAGAAGTGCGTGTGTGCGTGCGTGCACGCGAATGCGTCCTTGGATCCCCACCCTCCGCCTGGCTTATACTGTGTTACCAGGTAAGGGCTGAGCGGGTGCCCTACAGCTCCAACGAGCTGCTCACTGAGACCCAGGAGTGCGCCAGCCACCTCGGACCCCACCCTCTGCATGGCCTGTGCTGCGTTGCCAGGGAAATGCCTGGTGGGCATGCTCCATCTCCAACAGGCTGCTCACTGAGAAGCGGGAGTGCGCAAGCCGCCTCGGGTCCCTACTCTCCGCACTGCGCTTGCAGAGTTGCCAGGCTGGTGATTGGTTGTCGGGCTGCTCGGCCTGATATGCAAGTGGCTGATTGGGACAGGCTGAGACTGGGACTTTTCCTGGGACTGTTGGGCCATGAGCTGTGTGCCTGCATGATCCAGCCAGGGCTCTCCTGGTGATCTATCTAATACATCAAAGCAATTCCAGAGCGACAGCCAGAATGGGGAAACAAAGAAACATGTCACAAGTAAAAGATCAGAAGGAACCTCTAGAAATGGAACCAAATGAAACAGAGGGAACCAACCTTCAGAGACAGAGTTTAGAACACTGATGATAAGAATGTTTAACAAACTTAGTGAGGACATAAGGAAGGATAGAGAAATCATAAAAAACAACCAGTTAGAACTACAGAATACAATAATTGAAATGAAGAACACACTCCAAGGAATCACCAGTAGAGTAGGTGAAGCAGAGGAGCGGATCAGCGATTTGGAAGACAAAATAGCAGAAATCACCCAGTTGGCAAAACAAAAAGACCAAAGAATAAAAAACAATGAAAATAGTTGAGGTTTCCAAACAAGCTGAGCCTCAACAGGTCCACACCAAGACACATCTTAGTTAAAATGGCAAAGGTTAAAGACAGAGACAGAATCCTAGAGGCTGCAAGAGGAAGACAGCAGGTTACCTACAAAGGAACTCCTATAACATTAACAGCTGACTTTTCTTCAGAAACTCTGCAGGCCAGAAGGGAATGGCAGGAGATATTCAAAGTGACACAAAATAAATGTCTACAACCAAGATTGCTCTACCTAGCACAGCTATCACTTTAAATTGAAGGAGAGATAAAGAGCTTCTCAGAAAAGATTAAGCTTAAGGAGTTCATTCCCACGATGTCAGCATTTCAGGAAATGTTAAAAGAGCTTTTTTAAACAGAAGAAAGGGGAAAACAAGCTAACCCAGGAAGGCAAGAAATACAAATAACAAAATGGCAATAAATATACACCTATCAGTAATTACTTTAAATGTGAATGGGCTAAATGCTCCAATGAAAACACACAGAGTGGCTGAGTGGATAAGAAACCAGGAATCATCCATATGCTGCCCACAAGAGACTCATCTCAGATCAAAAGACACACACACACGGAAAGTAAAGGGATGGAATAAGATATTTCATGCAAATGGAAATGAGAAAAAAGCTGGAGTAACAATACTTATTTCAGACAAAGTAGACTTTAAAATGAAGACTACAATAAAAGACAAAGAAAGGCACTACATAATAATAAAGGGATCGATTCAACAAGAGGACATAACCCTAGTAAACATCTATGCACCCAATACAGGAGCTCCTAAATATATAAAACAGATTTTGACAGACATAAAGGCAGAGATCAACAGTAACACTGTCATAGTAGGGGACTTCAACACCCCATTGTCACCAATGGACAGATCATCCAGACGGAAAAGCAACATGACACAGCGGCCTTAAATGACACTTTAGGCCAGCTGGATTTAATTGATATTTTTAGAGCATTTCACCCCAAAGATACAGAGTATATATTCTTCTCAAGTGCACATGGAACATTTTCCAAGATAGACCACATGTTAGGCCACAAAACAAGTCTCAAGAAATTTAAGAAGATTGAAATCATATCAAGTGTCTTCTCTGACCACAATGCTATGAAACTAGAAATCAATTATAAGAAGAAATCTGGAAAGCTTACAAATACATGGAGGCTAAATAACATGCTACTAAATAGTGAGTGGGTCAACAATGAGATCAAGGAGGAAATCAAAAGATACATCGAGACAAACGAAAATGAAAACACCATGACCCAAAATCTCTGGGATGCAGCGAAAGCAGTCCTAAGGGGGAAGTTCATAGCTGTGCAGGCCTACCTAAAGAAGGAAGAAAAATCTCAAATCAACAGACTCTCTTTACACCTAAGGGAACTCAAAAAAGAACAGCAAAACAAGCCTAAAGGGAGTATAAAGAAGGAAATAATAAAGACCAGAGTAGAAATAAAGGAAATGGAGAACAAAAAAAAAAAAAAAATACAAAAGATCAATGAAACCAGGAGTTGGTTTTTTGAAAAGATAAACAAAATCGACAAACCCTTAGCACGACTAACCAAGAAAAAGAGAGAGAGGACCCAAATTAATAAAATCAGAAATGAAAGAGGAGAAGTGACAAAAAATACCACACAAATACAGAAAATTTTAAGAAAATACTATGAACAACTATATGACAACAAATTCGACAATCTGGAAGAAATGCATGAATTTCTAGAAGCATACAATCTACCAAGCCTGAACCAAAAATAAAGAGAACTCTGAACAGACTGATTACTGCCAAAGAAATTGAATCAGTAATCAACAATCTTCCAACAAACAAAGCCCTGGACCAGATGGCTCCACAGGTGAATTTTACAAAACATTCAAAAAAGAATTAATACCTATTCTCCTCAAACTATTCCAAAAATTACAGAAGGAGGGAAGGCTCCCAAACTGTTTCTATGAAACCACTATCACCCTGATTCCTAAGTCAGACAAGGATATTACAAAAAAGGAAAACTACAGGTCAATATCCCTAATGAACATAGATACAAAAATTCTCAACAAAATACTAGCAAACCGAATTCAGCATCTCGTTAAAAAGATCATAGACCACGATCAAGTGGGCTTCATTCCTGGTATGCAAGGCTGGTTCAATATCCGCAGGTCAATTAACGTAATACATCACATTAACAAAATGAAAAATAAAAATCATAGATCATATCAATAGATGCAGAAAAAGCATTTGACAAAATCCAGCAACCATTTATGATAAAAACTATTAGCAAAGAGGGAATCGTGGGGTCATATCTCAACATAATAAAGGTTATATATGATAAGCCCACAGCAAACATTGCACTCAATGGGGAAAGGCTAAAAGCTTTCCCCTTAAGATCAGGAATATGACAGGGCTGCCCACTTTCTCCACTTCTATTCAACATAGTTCTGGAAGTTCTAGCCACAGCAATTAGACAAGAAAATGAAATAAAAGGCATCCAAATTGGAAAAGAGGAAGTAAAATTGTCATTATATTCAGATGACATGATACTATATATAAAGAGTCCCAATGATGCCACCAGAAAACTTCTAGAACTGATAAACGGATTTGGTAAGGTAGCAGGATACAAAATTAACATTCAGAAATCAGTGGCATTTGTATACACCAATAATAAACTATCAGAAGAAGAAATAAGGAAATCAATCCCTTTTACAATTGCTTCAAAAGCAATAAAATATGTAGGAATCAATTTAACTAAAGAAGTAAAAGACCTGTACTCAGAAAATTATGAGACACTGAGGAGAGAAATCAAAGAAGATACAAACAAATGGAAATACATACCAGCTAATGGATAGGAAGAATTAATACAGTTAAAATGTCAGTACTACCTAAAGTAATATATAGATTCAATGCAATTCCAATCAAAGTACCAAGGACAGTTTTCTCAGAAATAGAAAATAGAATCCTGTAATTTATATGGAACTACAAAAGGCCCCGAATAGCCACGGCAATCTTGTGAAATAAGAACAAAGTGGGAGGTATCATATTACCTGACATCAAAACATACTACAACGCTACAGTAATCAAAACAGTATGGTACTGGTATAAAAACATACACATAGACCAATAGAACAGAATAGAGAGCCCAGGATTAAGCTCGTCCATATACAGTCACTTTACCTATGACAATGAAAGCAAGAATTTACATTGGAGTAAAGATAGTCTATTTAATAAATGGTGCTGGGAGAATTGGACTGACACAAGCAAAAAAATGAAAATGGACCACGACTTACACCATGTACGAGAACAAACTCAAAATGGATTAAAGACTTAAATGTAAGGCCTGAAACCATAAAACTCCTAGAAGAAAATATAGGGAGTAAGTTTGCAGACATTACCCTGAGTAATATTTTTACTGATATATCCCCTCAGGCAAGGGAAATAAAAGAAAAAATGAACATATGGGATTACATCAAACCTAAAAGTTTTTTCACAGCAAAGGAAATCATCAATAAAACAAAAAGGCAGGGCTGGCCGAGTGGCGCACTGGTTAAGCACTGGCTTGGGAAGCCAGCAGTCCTGGTTCAGGTCCCACATATGAAGGCCAGTTACACTGCCCTCAAAAAAAAAAAAGGCAGCCTACTGAATGGGAGAAGATATTTGCCAATGATATATCTGATAAGGGGTTAATATCCAAAATTTATAAAACACTCATGCAACTCAACACCAAAAACACAAACAACCCAATTAAAAAATGGGCAGAGGATACGAAGAGGCGTTTCTCCAAAGAGGACATACAGATGGCCAACAGGCATATGGAAAAATTTTCAACCACACTAATCATCAGAGAAATGCAAATAAAAACCACATTGAGATCCCACCTCACTACAGTCATAATGGCTATGATCAATAATTCAACAAACAACAAATGCTGGCGAGGGTGTGGAGAACAGGGAATGCTGGGCACTATTGGTTGGACTGCAAATTGGTGCAGCCATTATGGAAATCGGTATGGAGGTATCTCAAAAAACTGGAAATGGATCTACCGTATGACCCAGCAATTCCACTCTTGGGTATCTACCCAGAAGAATCCAAGACGCTAATTCAAAAAAAATATATGCACCCCTATATTTATTGCAGCTCTATTTACAATAGCCAAGACTTGGAAACAACCGAAATGCCCATTGGTAGAAACTGTGGTACATTCATACAATGAGCTATTACTCTGCTATAAAGAATTAAATTGTACCATTTGCAACGATATGCATGGATCTAGAGACTATTATGTTAAGTGAAATAAGTCAGTCGGAGAAAGACAAATACCATATGATCTCATTTATATGTGGAATCTGAAAAACAGAATGAATAAGCAAAGTAAACAGAAACAGTCTCATAGATATAAAGGGAAAACAGTACTGCTACTTGGGAGAGGGGTGGGGATGAGGGAGAAGGGGAAGGGATTAGACAGCATAAATAGGTAACTACAATATTGCCACAAGGATATGAAAGACAGTTCGGGGAATGTAATAATGTAAATATTTTGTGGGGTGTCTGATGGTCGCATGTCTTGTTAGGGAGACCACTTCATGGATGGAGTAGAGGCTTGATCACTGCACTGTATACCTGAAACCAATGTTGTATAATATTGTATGCCAACTGTAATTGAATATATAGATAGTCACGGGATGTGGATTATACTTTGGAAGGGAGTCAAAGAAATTGTAATAGTTATGTATGATATGGGGGGGAGGATTGGGGTGGCGAATTGGGGGAGTGGAGTTGTCAGTTTGATGGGTAAAAAGTATAACTATTGTATTGTGTTGTACACCTGAAGCTAATTTACAAAAAATGTTTATTTTACTATAAAAGAATAAAAAATAAAAAAAACCTGATGTATCCTAAAGGGCTCCCATGTGCTCAACTAATAAATTGTAAATTGAGGGTTGGTGTTCCTCTCCTGTTTAATCCATACTATGTCTCATAACTTCTGGTGGTTTAGTCTACCACATCTCCCAGGAAATAAAGTTACTGTTGACCTTCCCCCTGTTCCTGCATCTGAAGGATCCATACTAATAATGGAAGCTCCAGGCCAAAGAGAAGGACACTTTGATTGAGAGAACATTCTGCTAGTCCCAGGTTATACTTTTGTACCTGGCTCACAGATAACCTGGACCTCTTGAAAAATCCTTTATACCTATGGGAAGCAAATTCTGAAGGATTGTACTGATAGGGGAAATCAATGCTGCACACAAATATCAAAGAACTTCTGAAAACACTGAAAATTATCTAACGTTTGTTTCACATCAGATAATATGACACCAGGTATAGGAGATTTTGAAATGTTCTCTCATCTTTTTACTTGACACAAACATACCAAATGTGACAAGAATCACCTCAAAATATTAACATTCATATTTCTAAACTCATATTTCTAAACTGTGTTCTGATGCTTGTTAACCCTTCTCTGAGACCCTTCCACAGCCCCATTAAGTAATTACTGTGTTTACCCTCATCATAAACAGGAGCTTAGAGAGGTTAAGTTAGTAAGTGATGGAGCAGAGATTCAGATCCACTTTTGCCTGAATCTAGAGGTCTTAGCCACCTCAATTCTGTATCACAACAGAAGGGAAGAATATATTTGGATGTCATTCCCTGCAGCCCGCCTTTCCGCAGTGGGGAAAAGGGTCACAGACTTCCCAGGGCTGGCATGGACATTTTATTTCATGATGAAAGTCTGAGCAATAGGTTTCCGCAGGGCCTTTGGTTTTGTTAAAATTGGTTGTCTCTAACAGTGGTAGAAATGAGCGGACCATTGTCTTGAGATTTTTCAAAAGATGGTCCTGGAATCATCTCCTGGAACACTGATAGGAAAGCCAAGCCCCAGGCCTCAATCTAGACTTGCTGAATCAGAAACTGCATTTCAATAAGACCCCAAAGTGATGCATATGCACACGCAATGTTGGAATATACTAGCCTGGAATAAGCTACCAAAGCATGGTCCTTGGACAGCAGCATTAGCATAAAGGGAGTGTATACCAGATGTGTTAGAAAAGAAGGAAGGGAGGGAGGGAAGAAGAGAGAAGGAGAAAAGAGTGGGGTAAGGAAGGAAAGAGAGGAAGAAATACCCACATTAGCAGGAAACTCTTACATGCCTGGTGTAATGGATATTGGAATTAATGTTAGTTCAGTCAAGCAAGACAACTTAGTGTAATGAATTAGTGTCAGTCACTCTGAAAGTTTACATCTTTTTTAATTATCAAGATTACTCAGCTGACTGGTTTCTCTCTAACAGCAGGAAAGTGAAGGGAGCATATGAGTTAAGCAACATTAGCAGCCCCTACAGCGCATACTTAAGGAAAGCAGAGTGAAACGTCAATCAGCCAAGAGGTGGATATTTTTAGATTTCTGGAAGAAAACCAAAGGGCTTCATTTGACCCTTTTCCCTGAGTGCCAGGGTATCTGGTCTCTACCACTATTCATCCATTCTTTTTGTTTCCATTCCTTTCACCTCTCATTTCCTTCACCATATTTTCTCCCAGTGAGGGAGGGGGGGATGATGATAATGCCCATCAAAGAGAGGTCAAGTAGCACAGGAAGAAAACATCTCAAGGACTCTACTATTTAGCTAACAGTTGAACTGCCCACCCGCCTCCCTCCACTCCTCAGCACCCACAGTGTGTTGAGTCATGAGGGTCAAGCATTTTTGTCTCTGGTTTAGATCTGCTAAATCTCAAAATGTCAAAGTTTAGGTAACACCTAAAAATATATCTTTCTTTGTGGAAACTGAAATCACACTCTTTCCCCTTTTATTTCCTTATATCCTGATCTGATTGTCCTTTTTAAGAACGTTATCTTTTAGAATCAAAACTTTGGGCATCTTCTCAGAATAAGAAGAATTCATAATGGCAGTCAAATACCTTAAAATTTCATTTTTTGAGCTGATGTTATAAAAGAGAGCAACCGAATGATTCTGAAACATGCCTCATCTCTTTAACAACTGTTAAACAGAGTCGGGAAATTTCAGCAGAAAGAATAATTAAAATGTATTATGTGGACTGCCAATGACAAGGGACTACAGCTCCTATTATGAGTTCATGAGTGTGAAAAACTCCAGAACTAAGTTATCTTCACCAGTTGACATTCATAGCAGCATCTAGCAACCTTAATAATATCTGACAATTGTCTAGCAGAGATTTATCACATGCAGAAATAGGAGTCATCCCAACAAAGCACTCAGAGGAAGAGAAAAGGTAAAATTGAGAAGTTACATACACAAAGAGTAAGATAAGGCTTGACTCTCCCCACTCTTACTCCTTAAATATTAAAAAAAGAAATCCTTTAAACAACCTATGCAGGGTAGAATAAGATTTCCAGGAGTCAATACAGAAATGTGAACAGAATCGATTATCCTTTCATGAAGGAAAGGACCCACATATATACTACACAAATTCACTTAAATCAGGGTGGTGACTGAATGCTTGCCATCTTGTAGGGTGGGGTAATTCTTGTGACCACTAGGTACACAGGCTCTAGGTTCCTACTTCAATTTTGCCTGCACACCTGATTTCTGTGTAACTTGTGTGAGTTGCTTGAGTTTTTGGAGCTCAGTTTCCTCATCTGAAACGATGGTAATATACCCATCATAGCCCCAGCACAGACTATATTGTTTGAATAAAATCATACACGTTAAATGCTTAGTAGGGATTCAGTAACTCTTTTTTTTGTTTTGTTTTGTTTGGTTTTTTTTTGAGGGCAGTGTCACTGGCCCTCATATGTGGGACCCGAACCGGGGTCGCTGGCCTCCCAAACCAGTGCTCAACCACTGCGCCACTCGGCCGGCCCTGGATTCAGTAACTCTTAATTGACATGTTTTGATGGGCCAGTTTATACTAATGGGTGGAAATAAACTTGGATTATTGTGAGGGGAAATTCAGCTTTCTCTTGTTAATGTGTCCCCAGGGAAGGAGGATCATTCATATTCAGAGAAGCCTGTTTTTTCTTGGCACCCAGAGCCCCCTGCACTTTTGGCAGTATTCCCAGGAGAATCTCGAGTACATTAGTCTGCAAAGGTCTTTTTTGCTTGACTGAGCCCCAAAGTGGACAGTCCTCATTAAAGACCAGTCAGGCAGGACTAGTCAGAGATTCATGTTATGGTAACAGGCCAGTTCAAACCACATACTTAGCCCTGGGGTCTGGGCAGCATTCACCGGAGAGGAGGGCTGCAGAAGACAATAAACGGCACAAGGACAGCCAGGTGCTTTGGAGTTCCTTTCTCCTCCCTCTGCAAGTTCGCAGGCATCTGGGGACTGAGCCCTTCCAAGCTGTGGCCAGGGACCCCTTACCATGTGTCTCCTGGAATCCACACCTCACAATTAGCAGCCCTGTATTCTAGAAACACCGATTTTCAAACCTGAAACAAACTTTGGTAAAGGGAGAATAGCAACATTGTGTGCACCAGAGAGATGTAAACATCCAATGAGTTTCTGTGTGTGAAAGCTCTTTGTAAACCACAAAAAAACAAGCCAACTGTCAATGTCATTCATGATGACACTGAAGGGCAGCAGAGACGTACTTAGGTCAGCCTGTCCACATCTCTTCTTTTACATAAAGACAGTAGTTCAACTTCTTATAAAACCTTCAACTTCACAACACAATACGATCTCTTCAATTAAAGATATTTTATATCTCAGTCTCATTCTTTTAAGCCAAAGATCAAACTTCACTTTCCACTGACTGCAGGGATACCTTTATTACAGGTGTAAAAATTTCAATGACCACCTTGGCTGTAAGTGAAATCGCACTACATGAAAAAGATGACATTCCACTTCTGTCTCAATTCAGCCCCAGCACTGACCACTTTTCTCTAATGCTATCTTTATCAGGGGTGCTTTATTTTCCTTACAAAGGAAATGTTTCATGTCCTAAAGTGCAGCAGCCAGACACGTGCAAGAAGAAGAATTTGCTCACTGTGTCTGGGGAGCCTAATCTAACAGCACCATTCAATTTAGAAACGCAAGATGTTAGCATTCCACTGACTCTTTCTCTATTTTTTTATCTTCTTAATATTCAGAACTTTTACCTCCTAATATAAACCCTTTAAGATGACACACTAGAACTGTGATGATCCCAGAGAAACAGCTCAATGCTACTCAGGCCTGGCATGTTAAATAGCTCTGTCACAGCCATGCTGCCCATGCTTTCTAGAGGCTGATTTAGTCACCCTCACAGGCCATGGGAATGAAGGGACTTGTGTTTTCTGGGCCAGTGCCTTAACAGGCCTCACAGATACAGCTCCTTCAAACTGGCTGCAAAACTCTGCTTTTTTGTTCATGTGATTTTTCTCAGGCCTGGAGATGAACTCAGTTAGTTCAGGCTTCACATTGCATCTGTGCTCCAGAAAAGCTCTTCTCCCTGAAGGGACATATCAAACATTTTTCTGAGACTTTGGAATTCATAGAAATTTCCACTAGGAACATCAAGTGTGTGGTGGCCAAACTTTGCCTGGGGTCCGGTAGGGATGCTCTTGGTAGGATGGTGGGTGAGTATGCTATCATGTTTGATTAACCAATGAGTTGCCCTTGATGATGGGGAGTCATTTTCACATGAAAGGCCCTCCCAAATTAAGTTGATGTTGAAAGCAGCAGGGCCGGCAGGACTCTTTAGGAATACACAATGAGAATGGTGAATGCTGTGGTTAGATTTCCTAGCAAGAGGTGATTAAGACAAAAATAATGAAATCAACATGTTAATAATGGCTGAGGAAAACTGAATAGGAGATTGCGACCTAAGTGATTAGAGCCTCAGAAAGCATTTTTGATGAGACTCTTTTAAAAAAGAGCTTCCAAGTTGAACAGAGCCATGAGGAGGTGAAAACAAAAATTGGCATTATAGAAATTACACAGAATTGAACATGTTTCTTGCATTGCTAGCTAAGCACTATATGAATTTCTAATTTTAATATTATATCAAAATGCTCCAATTTTTTGTATATTTTCATATAAACATGTTAATTTTATATGGAGAGACTTTTGTTATTACAGCAGATCTTCATAATTATCAATAAAATCATAACGTCATTTTTCAGATTTCTTGAAATACAGTTGACACATAAAATTGTAAGATATTTAAAATACACAACATAACAATTTGATACATGAATGTATTATGAAAGAATCCCCCCATTGAGTTAATTAACATACCCACCACCTCACATATTTACAATTACACAATATATTGCTATCAACTATAGTGAACATATTGTACATTAGATCCTCAGACCTTATTAATAAACTGAAAATCCTGACTCAGAGGGTTTGTGGTGGGACCTGACATTCTTTTTTTTTTTTTTTTTTTTTTTTTAGCTGAGCCATCCTGCTACCTGTTGGCAGCTCAACTCAGGCTGGGAATCCAATTGGAGACCCCGTCGCTCAGAGCTCCCACTCTTGAGCGAGCTCTTAATCAACTGAGTCACTCAGCCGGCGTCAGGGGCCTGAAATTCTTAAATCTATAAAGCTCCCAGATGCTGATGGTGGTCTCTGTGCTGCATGTTTAGTGGGAAGGTGCTAGGATACCTTTGATGGTACCCTAAGCAAAACAAGCCCCACATGAGGTTTGACTAGAGGGCATCAAACAAAGCCATAAATTTATATAGTTGTTGCATGACTCTGAAATCATGCCATCAACAGCTGGTTTTTCTTGTGCTGTGGCATTAGCGTTATCTAAAGTTTTGATTTGAAAATATTCACTGAACACTGAGATTCACCATGATAATCACTGTTAAATAGAATGACTACAATAACATAACAGTTTCTTATTCTTCCAAAAGAGTTATTTAAAAGAAAATACTCTAGAGCAAATAGAAAGTTGATTGTGTGTTTTTTTAAGAGACAGAGACAGTACAGCATACTCATAATATTCAGAATAGTCAACAATATTCCCTGAAACAATTAGAACCAATATGCTATATCAACTTAAATCATGGCAGCCGTAACAACCAATATATACTAACTAAAGGTCGTCCCTGGTTTCTGAATCAATTTAGCTACTTAAAAATTTCTTTTTTGGTTTAGAATAATTTTAGATTTATAGAAAGTTACAAAGATATTATAGAGAACTCTTGTATACCCTTTACTCAGTTTGCCATAATATTAACATCTCATATAACCATGGTACATGTGTCAGAACTAAGACATTAACATTGGTACATTAGTATTAACTAAACTACACACTTTATTTGGATTTCACCAGTTTTTGCACTTTTGTCCTTTCCCTTCTCCAGGACCACACATTGTATTTAGTATCCATGTCTTTTAGGTCCCCTCTGATCTCTGACTGTTTCTCAGTCTTTCCTTGTTTTTCATGACCTGTAGTGTTTGGGAGAGGTATTTTGTACAGTGTCCCTAAAATTCGGTTTGCCTGATGTTTCTTAATGATTAGGCTGAGGTTATGTCCTTCTTATCATATCATATTAGAAGGTGCATGATATCAATATTTTATCATTGGTTATATTAACCTTGATCATTTGGTTAAGGCAGTGTCTTCCAGTTAACATTTTTACTTTATTCTTTGGAAGCAAGTCACTAAGTTCAGCCTATACCTTAGGGAGAAGATAGCTGATTTTCAGAGGTTTTAATTGTCCTTTTTTATGCCCATTGTGTGAAAAGAGATCATTTCCTCATGTAAAATGGTAATTCTACTAGTAATTATCTCAAAAGGTTATTTTGAGGATAAACGAAAATCATGAGTATTGGGCACTTAGCTCAGTGGTTGGCACACAGTAATTGTTCATTTGTCCATGCATTCATTGATTCAACAACTATTTATTAAGCACCAACCGTGTCTGTGGCATTATCCTGGGACTTGGGATATAGTGAAGAAAGAAAGAAAGAAAGAAAGAAAGAAAGAAAGAAAGAAAGAAAGAAAGAAAGAAAGAAAGAAAGACACAATCCCTGTGCTTATGAAGTTTGCTGTCTATCTGGGAAGATGTTAACATATAGAAAAACATAGCAGTATAAATTGGAATAAGTTATTCAAAGGAAGAGGTCAGTGTGCTGTGTCAGAAAATTGGATTAATGGTGGGGGAGATTAATTTAAATTCTGGGGTCTGGTGGCTGGGCTTCAAAGAAGTACTTTCTAAGAAAGTTATATTTAGCTGAGATATGAAAGATGAGCAGGAGAAATAAATAGAGAGTGTGAATGGAAGATGTCCCACAGAGAAGAAGAGCATGTACACATGTTCTGGGACTGGAAATACTTCAAGATTCAAGGATCAGGGGGAAGGATGGCATAGTCAGAGAGTTCTGAGTGAGTGAGATGGGAGATGAAATTAGAGAGGATGGCAGAAACTTGACACTTTCTATTTACCCCAAGTTCAATCAAGGTATGATGCTAAGCATGAGAGTGACATCAGGTGGTGAAATATCATGAGAAATCAGGTGGGTTGCAGTGTGAAAATCAGACCAAAGGAGGTAATGTGACAGATTCAGGAAATGTGACTATTGTGGCTATACTATAGATTCAAGGGAATGATGGTGTCAGCAGAGAAAGAGAGAAGTGGATGTGCCCACTCAACAAATATACAAATGCACATCAAATATCCAATCTTCTTCTTTTTCCATATTACTTAGCTTGATTTATATTATAATTAACTCTTCATGTTCATGACCCTACATTCGAATTTGCTATCCTCCTGCCCCACAGTATCCAAATAACATTCTTCACAATCCCAAGGCCATGTACATTAAACTATATACAAGACTATGTACACTAAAAAAATTAAAAAACAATTTTACAAATGGAATGCTTTCAATGAAATCTTTATCTCTTAAGGTAGACACCTGAGTCTTTTAACAGACAGTGCTAATTATCTGAACAGAGAAATTATTCTCTCAAAAAGACAGTAGCAACATATAAATAACACCGTAAGTCAAGCACTATTTAAAATGTGACTTTATATTACAGTGCAAGGAGAAATACAGTCAAGATGGTGGAGTAGGTAAACACTATGATTACAGTCTCTCACAACCACATCAAAATTACAACTAAAGTACAGAACAACCATCACTGAGAATCGCCTGAAGTCTAGCCAAACTGAAGCCCTACAACTAAGGACATATACAAGAAGCCAGGTTGAGACTGGTAGGAGGGGCAGAGACATAGAATGGGCTGGTCCTACACCATTACAAATCAGGAAGGATATCTTGGCTGTGAAGGTCCACCCCCTGGAGGAGTGAGGAAATCCATCTCCACACCAGGCTCCCCAGCCCAGTGTTCTAGTGCCATGGAGAGCAGTCCCTATAACTTCTGGCTGTGAAAACCAACAGAGATTGTGGCTGAGTGAGATGAGGGTGGCTGCAATTCCAGGCACTCCTTTTAAAGGGCCTGTAAATGGACTTACTCACTGACAGAACCACTTGCTCTAAACTCCAGCACTGGGGCAGCAGCTCAAAAGGCACCAAGGATATATACAGAGGAACTGAAATGTCTGGTTTCAGGGCAAAACTGGATGGGCAGCTTTCTCCTGGACAGAGGAGCTGGTAGAAGCCATTGTTTCTTGTTGAACCCTCCCTACCTCCAGATGTGCAAAGGCAGGTGGCTGTCATATCTGAATCTCCATCAACCTAGATAACACTGTTCGATTAAACTCATTTCCTGAGATACTGCCTCACCCAACTTTCAGTCCCACCCAAGCCACTTCCAGTGCTTTTTCTATATAAATGCCCTTCCTTGACTCATGCTATGGTCTTTGCTAAAATTTCTTACAATTTCACAAAACTCAAACTAGCAGCATCTGGCTTTTACAAAGCACATACACCTAGCTGAGCAGCCTAAGGTTCAGTACATGTGACAACCAGCTTCAGATCACATATGGGCCTCTCGAAGCACTTCCAAGACCAGCTCAGGTGATGGCTATCTGTAGATTGTTTTGTGGCTCATGCCAAGTGGCCCAGAGCAGATTACACTGTGGCTTAACTTGGCCTACAGTGGGGCCCTCCCAGAAGGTGCTGAGGCTGGCACACATGGTGGTCAGCTTCAGACCCAGACAGAGCATCACCCTACCACCTCCAGGGCAACACACACCCAAAGAGCATACTGAGTAGGCACCAGAGACATGCTAAAGTGAATCCTGTCTGTGGGTCAAGCCCCTACACAATGGCTGCTCTACTGTAGTCATGGCCAGTCCTCACAACCAATCAGCCCAAGGATCAATCCCTCGCATTGATGGACAAACAGCAAGCAAGACCCAACTACAATAGGAGGGCACACAAAACCCATATAATGGACAAACTTGGAGTATCCGGCTCAGGTTGACTAGGGAAACTGCTCCACTGAGCCCCACAGGACAATTACTACATAATGCTACTCTACAAACACAGGAAGGCAGCCAAAATGGTGAGACAAAAAATCATATCCCAAATAAAAGAGTGGAACAAAGCTCCAGAAAAAGGACTAAACAAAATAGAGACAAGCAGGGCCGGCCGAGTGGCACATTGGTTGAGCTGGTTTGGGGATGCCAGTGGCCCCAGTTCGGATCCCACATATAAGGGCCAGTGACACTGCACTCTACAGCTAACAACAGCTCCACCTGGGGCTGGGCTGTGTGAGCCCCAGCGATGGTGTAGGCTGCAGCCCCTGCTGCAGTGGGCTGCCCTGGGCTACAGTGAGTGGCCAGCAGCCAGCGTGAGCAGTTGGCAACCCGTGTGAGCTGCCAATAGCCATGGTGAGCGACCATCCAGAGGCTGGCGACCGACCTGCCTCATCCGGGAAGAGAGCAATGACGATACCAACATGGGCCACTGAAGCAACGTCCTCCACAACTAGACCGAAGAACAACAACAATAACAAAAAAAAAGACAGCAACTTGTATGTTCCCCTTCCCTGATTTCCCAGCGCTGTTCCCCTCCCCTAAGTCCCCAATAAAAAAAAAATCTTAAAAAACAAACAAACAAAAAACCAGAAAGCCGATGACCTGAGTCTACTTTAAAAAAAAAAAAGAGAGACAAGCAATCTATAAGACTCGGAGTTCAAAACACTGGTTATAAAGATGCTCAATAAACTCAGGGAGAACTTCAACAAACTGGATACATAAAAATGGAGATAGAAAACATAAAAAAGAACCACTTAGAAATAAACAATATCATAACTGAAATGAAAAATACATTAAAGGGAATCAACAATAGTTAGATGAAGGAGAGAACAGAATCAGTGATTTAGAAGATAAGGTAGTAGAAAACACCCAAAAGAAGGGCAAAAAAAAAAAAAAAAAAGGAATCCAAAAAAAATGAGGACAGTTTAAGAGTCTTCTGGACAACATTAAATGTAACAACATTTACATCATAGGAGTACCAGAAGGGGAAGATACAGAGCAAAGAATTGAGAACATGTTTGAAGAAATAGTAAGGGGAAAACTTCCCTAACCTGCTGAAGGAAATAAATATACAAGTCTAGGAAGTTCAGAGGGTCCCAAACAAGATGAATTGATAGAGGCCCACACCAAGAGACATCATAATTAATATACCAAAGTCAAAGACAAAGAAAGAATCTTAAAAGCAATAAGAGTAAAGCAGTTAGTTACCTACAAGGAAGCTACCATAAGACTATCAGCTGATTTCTCAACAGAAATTTTGCAGGTCAGAAGGGATTCGTAGGAATTATTCGAAGTGGTGAAAAGTAAGAATCTACAACCAAGATTACTCTACCCAGCAAAGCTATCATTTAGAATTGAAGGACACATAAAGAGCTTCTAGACAAGAAAAAGCTATAGGAGTTCACCAACACTAAATCAGAATTACAGGGACTTCTTTACGATGAAGAAAAACAATAAAAATTATGAATAATAAAATGGCAATAGCTCCATAACAATTACTTTCAATATAAATGGATTAAATGCTCCAATCAAAAGATATGGTGGTTGAGTGGATAAGAAAGCAAGACACTTACATATACATATGCTGCCTACAATATACTTCAGATTGAAAGACACACACAGACTGAAAGTAAAGGGATGGGAAAAAGATACATTGTGAAAATGGAAACAGAAAAAAAAAAAAAAAGCTGGGGTGGCAATACTTATACCAGACAAAATAGACTTTTAAACAAGGCTATAAAAAGGGACACAGAATGTGAAGGGAAATAGGTTCAAATTTCCAGGTGTAAAACAAATAAGTCATGGGGATGTAATGTACAGCATAGGGAATATAGTCAATATCAATAATATCTTGATAGCATGGTATAGTATCAGATGGTTACTGGTCATATCATAAGGATTACTTCTTTAGGTTCATAAATGTTGAATAGCATGGTGTACACCTGAAACTATTATAATATTTTATGCTAGCTATATTTTAATAAAAACACTTAAAAATATATTACAATGCAAGGAGTTAGGTAGAGTTATCATCACCAATTTACAGATGTGGTAATTGAGGTACAAATATGGAACTTAATCGCTTGCTCTCACAATTAATCCATTTGCTCTCAACTAATATGATATATTTCAGTGCTAAGGGAGTTTTGGTTTGAAAGAATCCCTGGCATTTTTCCTGTGACTAATGGAAGACAGTTGAAGTGACGTCAAAAACATGGTAGCATGAGGGGTCCTACATGATCTCTCTCCTTGAATTTACAACTAGCTGAACAGCTATAATTCAACAAAAGATTCCCTACTTCACACACAAAGAAATCTGAGAGATCCACGCATCAAAACATCTGAATATGGGCGATTCAGGGTGAACAGGGGAGGAGGGAAAGGAGAGGTGCAGGGACAGGTGTGCAGGACACAGCATGTAGGTCACTGCAGTCCTAGGAAAGGGAGGACTGAGACTGCAGGTGAATTCTCTGTGGACCCAGCAATTTTACCTTAGGGATCAGTATGTAATACAGCTGAGCTCAGCAATCAGGGCAGAGACCTCAAGGCAAAGACTAAATACGTGATCTAAAATTATGGTCTAACAGCCCTCATGACAGGCAGAAAACAAAGCTGCAGAGCCTGGCCACCTCCCCACATTCCCAGAGCTCGCCTCCCCCAAACTCTCCGAATGTTAGAAGCTAGTTAGCCTCAGAATAAAACTGTAGCAGTGTCAGATTAAAAGCAGAATGTCTACAGCTCTGAGTACTGGGGAGATAGTTCCTGAGAGGCAGATGCAAGTGGTGGCTAGTTCCAGTGACAAAAGAAAAGATGTAGGGGTGAGGCAACTGTGGTCTGGCAGTCGCCATTACTGGGAAGAGAACAAACCCATCAGCTGCCTCTCCAATCCACTCCACCACCACCTTTTGTGACTGATCTTAGCAAGTGTACCCAGGACTGCTGAGGTGCACAGCACAGCATCTGGCTGCAGAGGCAGCACTGAGATTTCAGGGGCTCAGAACCCCATTAGCCATTACATCCTCCCATGGGGTTAGTGCCCTGTGACTGAGGCAATCTGATCACAGAGAAGACATCCACCTCCCCAGGAAATCTTCCACTGGAGCAGAGCAAGAGAAAAATAAAATGCTCCAGAACTATCTATTGGAAAACAAAAGAAAACTTCATATCAACCTGTTGCAGAATTCACCCCCATAGATGCCCAGGAAAAGAAATAATTCATTAATTACTATGAATAACCAAGATAACAAGCCAGCTCAGAAAGAAAATGACAAAAATCTCAGAAAACAAACTTAAAGACATGGAAACATGTGACTAAAATGACAGAGAATTCAAGATTGCAGTTCTGATCAATCTCAACAAAATGTAATAAAACTCAGATAGGCAGTTTAATGAACTAAATTATAAAATCAGGGCCAGCCGAGTGGAGCATTGGTTAAGTGCTGGCTTGGGATACCAGCAGCCCCAGTTTGGATCCCAGATATGAGGGCCAGTGACACTGCCCTCTACAGCTAAGGTGGTAAACAATAGCTCCACATGGAGCTGAGCTGCTGTGAGTCCCCGGGATGGCATAGCTGCAGCCCCTGCTGCACTGGGCTGCCATAGGCTACAGTGAGTAGCTGGTAGCCAGTGTGAGCTGCCAAGAGCCACTGTGAGCGGCTGTCCAGAGGCCCGTGACTGATCTGCCTCACCCGAGAAGAGCGCAATGATGATACCAACATGGGCCAGTGAAGCAATGTCCTCCATAACTAGGCTGAAGAACAAAAAAGACAGCAACTTGTCTGTTCCCCTTCCCTGGTTCCCCAACGCTGTTCCCCTTCCCCAATTCCCCCAATAAAATCTTTAAAAAAAAAAATGAAATAAAATCAATGAACAAAATAAATACCAAAAAGATTGAAATTTTAAAAATGAATCAAATAGAAATTCTGGAATTGAATAACTCAATAAAAGAGATGAAGAATGATACAGCGAGCTTAGGAAATAGAGCTGACCTGGTAGAGAGAATTAGTGAGATCGAGCATAGAAATCTGGAAATGATGCTGATGGAAGAAGAGAGAAACTTGAGAGTTAAAAAAAATGAAAGAACTCCACAAGAACTATCTAGCTCCATCAGAAAGAGCAACATAAGAATAATGGGTGTACCTGGGCCGACCGAGTGGCGCATTGGTTAAGAGCTGGTTTTGGGATGCCAGCGACCCCGGTTCGGATCCCACATATGAGGGCCAGTGACACTGCCCTCTACAGCTAACAACAGCTCCACCTGGAGCTGGGCTGTGCGAGCCCCGGTGATGGTGTAGGCTGCAGCCCCTGCTACAGTGGGCTGCCATGGGCTACAGTGAGTGGCTAGCAGACAGCATGAGCTGCCAAAAGCTGCAGTGAGTGACATCCAGAGGCTAGCGACCCATCTGCCTCATCCGGGAAGAGCGCAATGACAATACCAACATGGGCCAGTGAAGCAACATCCTCTGCAGCTAGACTGAAGAACAAAAAGACAGCAACTTGTCTGTTCCCCTTCCCCGATTCCCCAACGCTGTTCCCCTCCTCCAAGTCCCCAATAAAATCTTTAAAAAAAATAAAAGAAAAGAATAATGCATGTACCAAAAGGAGAAGAGAGGGAGAAGGACACTGCCTTTCTCCAAGACATGTTATATTGAAACTGTTAAAAATTAATGACAAAGAATTCTCAAAGCAGCCAGGGAAAAGAAGATGGTAACCTACAAAAGAAAGCTTATTAAATTATCATCAGATTTTTCAGCAGAAACACTATAAGCTAGGAGAGAGTGGAGTTAAATATTAAAACTATCAAAAGAGAGAAATTACCAGCCAAGAATAATATATCCAGCAAACGTATCCTTCTGAAATGAAGGAGGAATAAAGCCCTTTCCAGATATACAAGAGCTGAGGGAATTTTCTACCACAATGCTTGCATTACAAGAAATACAGAAGGAGGCTAGTCTACCTGACACAGAAAGACAACAGGATAAAAAAACCATAAGTAAGATTACTAAGTGAAATACAGAAGCAAGAAATGACATTCCCTACACAGAATAGGGTACTACACACTTAAACATAACATTAAAAATAAAGGAGATAAAAACAAAATATAGAAAGAGAGGATAATTTGCTACTGCAACTCACAAATGAACTCAGAGCATAAATAGGGATCATTTGTGACAACAAAAACAAAAGAAGAGGGAGTGAAGATCTGAAAGGAAATGGAAATAATATGCATGCAGAAGAAAAGACTATTGTATATATGAAACATCCTTTTACAAAAATTTAATGGGAACTACTCAAAGAAAAACCCCAGAACTGAGACACATAACACAAAAAAAGAGGAAACAGAGGGAAAAAAAATCATAGAATGACATCTAACTAAAATAACCCTAGAACACAAAGGCAAGGAAACAATGGAAATGCTGAGATACCATAAAACAAAAGATAAAATGGCTTTAGGAAATCCTCACATATCAATAATCATCCCAGGTGTAAATGGATTAAACTAACCAATAAAAAGGCACAGAGTACCACACTGGATCAAAAAATAAAACCCACCCATATATTGCCTTCAAGAGACACCTCTCAGCTACAAGGATAAATATAAGCTCAAAGGAAAAGTGTAGAAAATGGCACTCCAGGTAAATGCCATGCAAAGAAAAGTGAGTATAACATACTTATGTCTGATGAAACAGACTTCAGGATAAAAATGGTAACAAGAGACAAAGATGGACGTTTCATAATGATAAAGGATACAATACAACAAGAAGACAAAACACTTATCAATATATGTGGTGTGGTCAAAAAATACAGCCAAGTGCCATCCATTGGAAAGGCAGGAATCCTCAATACAAGAAGTGTCATGTTGAACCTTAGTAACAGTCTGTGACAAGTTTCAAATTGTTTGGTAGAGTCAGTCAGGTGTGACCTATGGTTGAGAGAAGGTGTGTTTTTTGTTTGTTTTGTTTTGTCTTTAAAGATTTTATTAGGGAATTGAGGGAGGGTAAGAGCATTGGGGAATCGGGGAAGGGGAACAGACAAATTGCTGTCCTTTTGTTCTTCAGTCCAGCTGTGGAGGATGTCACCTCACCAGCCCATGTTGGCACCATCATTGTGCTCTTCCAGGGTGTGGCAGTTGCTTGCCAGCCATTGGACAGCTGCCCACTGAGGCCCACAGCAGCTCACAGCAGCTGTCGGCACTCATGGTAGCTTACAGAAGCCCACTAAAACAGGGACTGCAGCCTACACTGTCCCTGGAGACCCCCAGCAGCCCAACTCCAGCTCGAGTCATTGTTCACCCTCTTAGCTGTAGAGAACACAGCCTCACTGGCCCTCATGTGGGATGTGAACCCAGGCCCTGCCACTCAGAGCCAGCATCCCAAGCCAACTCCTAACCAACACACCACACGGCAGGCCCAAGAGAAGGTGTGCTTTAAAGTGTGCCATAAATCATAGATCATGAACAACATATTAACACAAAATGGACAAATGATTTCATCCTGCGTCATGACAATGCTCTATGTCACACATCGCTTCTGATATGGCAATTTCTGTCAAATGAAAACATCACAGTGTTTCTGCATCCACCTTATTCATCAGATCATGTGACTTCTGGCTCTTTCCCAAAGTCAAAATGACCATGAAAGGTAAACATTTTGAATCAAGTCAGGGCATCAAGTCAGCCACGACAGTACAACTAAAGATACTCACAAAAGAGGACATCCAGAAATGCTTCAGAAAGTGACAAAAAATAAGGGATAAGTGTGTTCAAAGACGGGGGTGTATTATGAGGGGGCTTAATGGCAATGTGTCTTTTACTGTAATTTTTTTTTTTATTTAAACATTCACCATTTTTTTTTATCACACCTTGGTATATACTCCCAATGAGGGAACACCAATATATAAAGCAACTACTAACAGAATGAAAGGGAAAAACTGACAAAAATGTAATTATAGTAGGGAAACGAAATGCTCAATTGACAGCTAGGGATAGATCATTAAAACAGAAAATCAATAAGGAAATATCAACCTTAAATAACACCTTAGACCAAATAGACATAATTGACATTTACAGCCCTTCATCCTAGTACAGCAGACTATACATTATTTCTAGTGCCCATGGAACATTTTCAAGGATAGAATGTATTTTGGGACATAAAACTAGCCTCAGAAAATTTAAGAAGGTTGAAACAATACCAAGCATATTCTCTAGCCACGATGCTTTGAAATTGGAGATCAACAATAAAAAGAAAGTGGGAAAAACCACAAATATGTGGAAATTACACAACATGCTAAAAAATAATGACTCAGTCAAAGAAAAAATAAAAGGAGAGATCCAAAGATACATAAAAACAAATGAGAATAAAAATACATCATATCAAAATTATTGCAATACTGCAAAAGCAGTATTAAGAGGGAAATTTATATCATTACAGGCCTACCTCAAGAAACAAGAAAAATTCCAAATAAACAACCTAAAATTGCACCTTAAAGAAGTAGAAAAAGAACAAATGAAAACCAAAGTCAGCAGAATGAAGGAAATAATAAAAAAACAGTACAGAAGGGCCGGCCGAGTGGCGCGGTGGTTAAGCGCTGGCTTGGGAAGCCAGTGGCCCCGGTTCAGTCCCACATATGTGGGCCAGTGACACTGCCCTCAGAAAAACAAAAAACAAAAACAAAAAAAACAAACAAGAAAAACCACAGAGCAGAACTAAATGAAATAGAGAACAAAAAGTCAATAGAAAAGCTAATGCATCAAAGAGCTGGCTCATTGAAAAGATTAATAAAATTGACAAACCCCTGCTGAGACTCAGTAAGAAAAAAAGAGAAAAGACACAAATAAACAGAATCAGAAATGAAAGAGGAGAAACTATTATGGATACCACAGAAATACAAAGGATTATATGAGAATACTATGAGGGACTGTATGCCACCAAATTCAATAACTTAGAAGAAATGGACAAGTTCTCAGAAATATATAACCTTCCTAGAGTGAATCACAAAGAACTGGAAAATCTAAATAGACTGATCATCAGTAAGGAAATTGAAACAATCATCCAAAACCTTTCCAAAAAGAAAAGTCCAAAACCAGATGGCTTCACCTGTGAATTCTACCAAACATCCAAAGATGATTTAATACCTGTCCTCCTCAAACTCTTCCAAAAACCTTAAGAAGAGGCAATACTTCCTAACTCATTTTATGAGGCCAACATTACCCTGATACCAAAACATGCTAAGGATAACACAAAAAAAGGAAACTACAGACCAATCTCTCTGATGAATACAGATGAAAAAAAATCCTAAACAAAAAAGCAGCGAATTGAATACAACAATACATTTAAAAGGTTATACATTGAGATCAAGTGATGTTCATTCCAGGGGTACATACACAAATTGATCAATGTGATATACTGCATAAACAAAAGAAAGGGTAAAAATCATATGATCATATCAATAGATGCAAAAAAAGCATTTTATAAGATACAACATTCATTTATGATTAAAACCCTTAATAAAATGGGTATAGAAAGAAAGTACCTCAAAATAACAAAGGCCATATACAACAAACCCTCAGCTAATATAATACTTAATGGTGAAAAACTGAAAGCTTTTCCTCTAAGATCAGGAACACGACAAGTATGTCCCTTGTCACCATCGTTATTCAACATTGCATTGGAAGTCATAGCCAGAGCAATCATGCAAGAGAAAGAAATAAAAGACATCCAAATTGAGAATGAAAAAGTTAAATTGTCACTTTTTGCAGATGACATGATTTTTTTTATACAGAAAACCCTAAAGACTCCACCAGAAAACTTCTAGAAACAATAAACAAGTACAGTAAAGTTGCAGGATAAAATCAATGTACAAAATCCATTGCATTCCTATATACTAACAATTAAATTTCAGAAAAAGAAATGAAAAAAAACAATTCCTTTTACAATTGCAACTAAAAGAATAAAATCCTAGGAATAAACATAACAAACAATGTAAAAGACATATACACTAAAAACTGTAAGACATTAGTAAATGAAATTGAAAAAGACACAAAGAAATAGTGAAATATTCAATATTCATAAATTGGAAAAATCAAGATAGTTAAAATGATGATATTACCAAAGGCAATGTATAGATTAAATGCAATCCTCATCAAAATCTCCATCAATGGCATTTTTAAAGAAATAGAACAAAAACCATCATAAGATTTGTATAGAATCACAAAAGAACCTGAATAGACATGGCAATCCTGAGAAACAAGAACAAAGCTGAAGGCATCACTCTCCCTGACTTCAATTTATATTACAAAGCAACAATACTCAAAACAGCAGAAAAACAGACACACAGATCAATGGAATAGAATTGAAACCCCAGAAATAAACCCACATATATATGGGCAGATAATTTTTGACAAAGAAGCCAAAATCATACAATGGAGAAAAAAAAAGCCTCTTCAATAAATGGTGCTGGGAAAATTGGGAAGCTACATGCAAAAGAATGAGAGTAGACTGCTATCTGTCACCATATACCAAAATTAACTGAAACTGGGTCAAAGATCTAAACATAAGACCTGAAACAATAAACTGCATAGAAGACAGCATAGGTACTAAACTTATGGACCTTGGGTTCAGAGAAGATTTTATGAATTTGACCTCAAAGTCAAGGGAAGTAAAAGCAAAAAAAAAAATGCATGGGACTATATCAAACCACAATGCTTCTGCACAACAAAAGAAACCATAAACAAAACAATGAGGTAGCAACCAAATAGGAAAAGATTTTTGCAAAAAAGAAGCTAATATCCATAAAAAAGAAGCTAATATCCATAAAGAACTCATACAACCAAAACAAAATTCCAATTAAAAACTGGGCAGAGGATCTGAACAGACACTTCTTCCAAGAAGACATACAAATGGCCAACAGATATATGAAAAGATGCTCAACTTCACTAGCTATTAGGGAAATGCAAATCAATATCACAATGAGGTACCACCTCACTCCCCTTAGACTGGCTATGATCAACAAGACAAGTTATAACAAGTGTTGATGAGACTGTGGAGAAAAAGGAACCCTCACATACTGCTGATGGAAATGCAAATTGGTACACAACTATGGAAAATCGTATGGAGGTTCCTCAAAAAATTAGGAATAGAATTACCATATGACCCAGTAATCTCTCTTTTGGGTATCTACCTCAAAAATATGAAAACATTTATCTGTATGTACCCCTGGGTTCATTGTAGCATTATTCATTGTTGCCAAGACATGGAAACAACCAAAGTGTCCTTGGACAGGTGATCAGATAAAGATGTCGTACATATATACAATGGAATTTTACTCGGCCATAAGAAAAAATGAAATACTGCCATTTGCAACAACATGGGTGGATCTTGAGATTATCATGCTAAGCTAAATAAGTCAGAAGAAAAGGTCGAGAACTATATGACTTCACTCATTTGTGGGATATAAAACTGAAAGCAGCAAATGAACAAGACAAACAAACAAAAACTCAGACAGACCACAGTTTCATGCTTACCAGAGGGTAAAGGGAGAGGGAGGATGGTAGAATTAGGAAAAGGTAGTCAAATATATGGTGGTGGAAGGAGAACTGACTTTGGGTGGTGAACACACAATGTGATATACAGATGATGCATTATCAAAATGTACACTTGAAACCTATATATTTTTACTAACCAATATCACGCCACTAAATTTAATAAAGATAAAGGAGAGATTTGTGGTTGTGCAAACATATATGAAAATGTGGAAACTCTTTATCAACAGGGAACTAGGAACTCCTGCCAGAGGTTGTCCATGACCAAGTAAAAATAAAAATTCTTGTATTTTATTCCACATTTAAAAGGATTGTTATAATGCTCCAATTTAAAGGTAGCTGGAAAAAAAAATAAAGGTAGCTGGAGTAGCCATCTGGCTTAATATTGGAATCTAATATTCAGAAATTATTTTTATGCAATTTTCTGGTTTTGATAAATGGTATGTATTGCAGCAGTTAGAGCTAATATTCTGACAGAAAGAAACATTAGTGAATCGATTCATTAACAAATTAAATCATTAGTACATGGATTCATTAACCCCTTTTCTGTTACTTAAATGCATGTCCCTTAAAACTGAAATCTCAGTTTTTTGCAGATTAATTGCCTGTCAACCAGAGAAAATGACTAGTCTTTCACTTTCTATCAGCCTGACTCAAAACATCCCCTCCACAAACATGTGAAACCAAAGAAAATGTTAAGAAACTCCAGGTCCCTTAAACAAGTATGTCATTATCCCTCACAAAACCAACAGGCAAAGGAGCAAAAGACATTTAATAATCTATAGAATGGGCTTTAGTCTTACTTTAGTGATTCCCTATGCTGTAGCCATGGATCCTGATATCTTCTGAATGAACATATAGACAATAGCTCACAATAGCAGAAATAAAGAAGGATATATAGGTTCCTTCCCAATAAATGTCACATTTAAGGAAAATACTGGTGATTGCACATAAAGATCTTAAATAAATTCTCAATTCTCAATACTTCTTTGGTACACTGAAGAGTCAGTGAATGATTTTTCCCATTCAGATTTAATGATTACTTGCAATCAGAATCAAGCCAATAAATGTAAATGAATTGCATTTTACTAAACCAGACACAAACTAGATTTACAAAGTATAGGTTCATAAATCATAGGCAATAAATGAAAGAGAATAATATTTAATAGAATGTCACTTGAGAACTAATGGGTTCTCTTTGTGCCTTTACTCCATCACATTTCTCAGATCAGACCATTCTACTTTAATGCAATAGTTTGAAGTTCTAGATGATCTAAAGATGAATGAATATTCTTCATCTGTTCCACTAGCACTTATTTAACTTATTGCTTCCTTTTTGGCAAAGTAGCCACTCTTTGGAGGGGTTATTATTTTCTATTGTAAAACCAAATATCTTTTGAATGACAAGTAATTTATTACAAAATTCATTTCCTCACCACCTTTTCAGTGAGATCAAGTGGTTGCCACTTCCAGGGCTAGTTTTAATCAGATAATTACATTAAATTTTCTATTTATTGATTGGCATTGTAGGCTTGACTTGCTGCCACCTGGATTAGTTTGGCATTCTTTGATCAAGCAAATGATCTCATTACTATTTTATGCCTACAGGGCAGCATGACCCTTGATGGAGTTGAGTCAGACATGAACATTCCAGAAGGTCACTTTCAGAAATCTGGGACTTAGTTGTAGTAGACCCAAAGCTTAAATGTAGGGTTATTTGTAATATCCCTATATATCTTTAGCTTTCTTCCACAGAGGTAATAACTATCCATCATAGGATCTCTTTGGTATCCATATAGATGGATTTTAGGAATAGTATTTAGCATATGGCCTCAGTAATTACAGCCCCACCCTCCACCATGATGCCTTAGAGAAAAGTGTTTTATTTAGGGGATTATGCAAATGATGGCATGAGTATCTTCCTTCCAGGTTTAAAAAATACTTCTGAGATTTGATTACATTTTAGATAGGCATTAACATTTTAAACAGACGTTAAAGAAAAAATACACCTTGAGTCTCCCATCTTCACTAACAATCATCTTACGGGGTCTGACAATTAAGTTCGTGAACTTGTTGCAAGGATGTTGCTAACCGTTTTTAATATCAGAGGGATTATTCATTATGAATTTGTACCAACTGGACAGTTAACCAAGTTTACTAGTTGGGAGCACTGAAAAGGCTGAGTGAAAAAGTTTGATGCCCTAAAATTTTCACCAGCAATTCATGGCTTTCATCACAACAATGTACCAGCTCAGATGACACTGTCTGTGAGAGAGTTTCTAGCCAATAAACAAATAACTACATTGGAACACCCTTCCTACTCCCTGATCTGACCCCCAATGACTTCTTTCTTTACTCAAAGAGAAAGGAAATATTGAAAGGAAGATATTTTGATGAAATTCAGGGCATCAAGGACAACATGACAACATCTCTGATGGCCATACCAGAAAAAGAGTTCCAAAATTGCTTTGAAGAGTGGGCTAGGTGCTGGCATCGGTGCATAGCTTCCCAAGAGGAGTATTTCAAAGATGACCATAGTGATATTTAGCAATGAGGTATGTAGCACTTTATCTAGGATGAGTTCACAAACGTATTGTCTGATCTTGTAGGTGGTTCAATATTGATGTAATTGATTTTTGTACTTTCCTGTAACTATTTTCATCAATTCCATCACATAACCAAATATATGTTGAATTCTCATATTTTGTCTTTTATCCATGTCGAAGACCAAGGCCCAATATGAACCATACTCATTCATAATATATATAGATATAGATAGATATACAGTTTCCTATATAATTTTTAGAACTCCCTGGTCATTTAAAAAAAAATGGCCTAATAATATTGTAGCTTCTGTACGATAGGAAGAACTAAATCATAACACAGTTGCCACATGATAATAACCTTCACTTTGGAACTAGTGTCACACAATAATGACCTTTAATCCACATCGACCTATATCAGAAGGGGTGAAAAAACTGTTTCAGACCCATAACTGTGTTATTTATAACTGGCTACCTACTTCACCATTCCACTGATAAGACAGAAACCTGACCTTCTAACTTGGTATTTTTGGTCAAGAAAAATGTCATGATAAAATTCTCGTTATGAGATTTCAGAAAATAAATTTTGTACATTTGTATAGTATGTATGCCAACTATCTGTCAGAAAGTTGAAACGTGACCCAATCATTACTAGACATGATTCTCTGTTAGGATTCTCCAATCTGGTCAGAGAGAGAAAACATCAGCCCAAGACAGTTAAATAGCAATGGAAAGGAGTAGACAAGGGTACAATGGGTAGCACATGAAATCAAAACTAGAGTAATGGGGGGTAGTGAGAAATGATGTTTAGCCAGAATGGCCAGTGAAGGCTTCCTAAAGGGAAGTAGACCTTAAGAGATGGATAGGATTCAGTGACTGCAGAAGACTTATTGGGAGGGAGGATTAAGGTACACAAGAGAAGGGATGATAGGATTTTAAGTGTATGTTCAATTTGACAAGTATAGCAACTTAACTGATGTAGAGCATGAGTTATAAACAGCAACCTCAAAAGTTAACCTTTATTGAGTGCTTTCTATGTCCAGCCATTATTCTAAATGTTTTTGCCCCATACAAAATGGGCAGTCACTGCTCAGCTTCAGCCTGTGGGAACATGGCTCAGTGTTGTCAGGTCTTATTTGTTTTAAAAAAGAGAATCCAGTAATCTAATCTTATTTGTATGTGTTTTTTTTTTTTTTACCAGAACATATGGGCAAAATACAGCCTGCAGATAACCAACTTGAGATATCAAGGAATAAGGCGGGTTGAGTCTGAAAGTGTAGGCTGGTACCAGGTTATTGAGGGTTCAGAAATCTGGAGTATTCACAGCCAGAAACTCAACTAGTGGCAGGATCAATGGAAAAGGATACATCCCATTTTATAAGGGATAGTTAATTGGATCTGTGACAGAAGGGGAGGATTTGGGGGAATTTAGATCAAGGAATAAGATGAGAAATAAAGCCAACTGAGATTTTGAGTGAAGAGATCTCAATAGAAAAAAGAACTTAGGTTCAAGCGTTAAGATTATTTATAAAAGCAATAACAGAGCACATATACTATTGGGTTGTTGGAAAAGTCATGACGCATTTTTGCAATGAAAAACATAGAAAAAAATACATCATGGCTTTTCAGACAACCCAATACATGGAATTATCCATTGAGTAACTAAAAAGCTATGCTGGGATTAAAAACGATTAAGGCTTTGGAATTGCATAGAATCCTGTCCTAGCTATGGGCTTTCCAGATGTTTTATATCAATCAATTATTTAATATCTCTGTAGTGTCAGTTTCCTAGCATGTAAATCATGTCATTCCCCTGCTATCAACATGTATGGCTTCCCATTAGCCTCAGAAAGAAATCCAAAGTCTTTACCTGGCATACCAGTTCCTGGCCCTCTCTTCTAGCTCATGTCCCTCCTACACCTCTCAGAACATTACATTCACAGAAGCTATGCTCTGTTCTTCATGAATAGCTTCCTTCTCAGGACCTTAGCACATGATGGTCCCTAGACCTGTATCAATTTCCTCTGAGCCCACACTATAGGCCTCTGCTCAAACAGCATCTCCCTGGTGTCTTCCCCTCCACTGCCTGCTTCTCCTTTCACTTATTGTCTTTCTCTGCAACCAGAATTCAAGCCTATGTTTTCTTCATTGCTATATCCATAGCACCTAAAATACTTCCTGGCCTAGAGTAGGCATTCAATGACTATTCACTGAAGGGTATGAATGAATGGACTAAAAATGTCAAAAGAGGGAATAATGGAATTCCTAAGGGAGAAGGGGTATGTAGATTAAATGAGACAATGTGTAGAAATCGCTTAGTATGTAGTCATACAAACATTTTAAAAAGTAGCTGAAAATGATAGGAAAAATATCAAGATTGGGGCAGGGAGCTGGAGATGGGCCCTGGAGCTGGGAGTCTGAAATTGTGAACAGGCTTTTGGGTAGCTACATCTTTATCCACTCTCATTACCCAAACTCTCAAAGATCTATCATCTGAATTCTTGGGAGACTTTTGAATGTTATTCAGTGAGAAACTGGTTAGTCATGAGGTGTGTTACAATTAATAATTTGTTTTGTTGCTTACAGATAATCTATAATCTGTCATTTGTCACTGCTTTGCTGAAAAATTGGAGTTTGGGGAATGGTATGGTATTAAACTACAGGTAATGAGAAGTTGAAGGAAAGCAAATGCTGTTTCTATCATATGTACTGTAGTTCTTTCAAAAAATACCATTGCACTACCATAATAAGATAAATAGTATTCCTTTTCTGATTTTTATGTAATTATGCCCCTTATGAATACTAATTGATTTGAAAATAGATACTTGTCCTGCAGAAAAAAAAGAAATTGCTAGAAAAACGACAAAAGGATCACTTATATTTGTCCAATTTGGCTAGAAACTTCCTTTTCTTCTTAGAATCCCGGTCTGAATCCCCACTGTAGCAATTTTTATTTTGCCTTTGGGGCTAGCTGCCTGAAAAGAAATAATAGGGAGAAATTTTAAAGCATGCACGATATCTTTTAGCTGAGTCTGTCAGTGTTTTGGGAACAGAGCTAGCTCCTAAGAATGGGAGGTTAGGAGTTATTCCTAGGAAGCCTGGACACACAAGATGAGGCCACCCTTGGGATAAAATATATACCAGGGACAAGCCTGAGCTAGAAGTTGTCACTCCTGGTATAGTACCCAGACCCCTAATACTGAGCACTGGTGTATTATACCTTACTGGAATATATAAGCAAATATGCCTGATTAGTTCTGCAATCATTTCCAAGTGAAGCCCAAATGCCCCACAGATAATTACAGACCACATGTGCATACGTTCTGTAAGGTACTACAGTAGCAAACCTCTGTAGGGGTTTTATTATTACCCACATTAGACAAATAAGCAAACTGAGAGCAGTTTTGCCCCAGAGTTACACAGTTAGCAAGTGGAGAAGTTTGGATTAGAATCATTACACTAGACAGTGAGGCAGGCATGTAACTGTGGGTGATGAGAGGGGATAGTTATTCACTGAAATACTTTTTTCCCCAGATAAATTTATTGTATGCTTTAATATTAATAATATAGTTTCAATATACATTTGGGAGCTAGAGGAAGCTGAAAGACAAATAAATATTTCAAGAGCCATCTTTCGTTGTTTGGTGTTATTCAGGTATGTAGCCTTTGGAGGAGATGTGTATATGGACCAAAGTGGTCCACACTGGAGTAGATACTCCACGTTGGGCTCTGGGGAATACTCACAAAAACCCAGCAAACCCCCTAATCGGGACAGTGGGGTGCCTTCTATATCTCTGGTAATCTGAATTTAATTCTGTTGGTTTATGTCGGAGTGGGTAAAATGGATCCCAGGAGGGCTTGCCCTTTCCAGGTTTCTTTTCCTTCCTGGTCCCTCCTTGTTCACAGTCCTGCTTTCTCCTAACCTATGCCTATCAAATCTAGCCTTGGCAGATGGGTGGTGAGAACATCATGTTGTTTTTGTCTCCTGAGGAGCCATTTCCCCTTTTCTGTTGACAAAACTACACTTTCCTTGGAGTAAACACTCCTCTATTGTTATGCCATTTGATACAGGGACAAACAGCATTTAAATCAAGCATTGGAAACTGTGGCTCTTTTCTCAGGAGTGGCCATTTGACCCAAATCAGGTAAGTGAGACTGAGTCTCAGAACTGTTACTTATACACCTAGGAATGACATTTTCTTCCAAACCAAATTGCTGAGCTGGTGGGTTTGAAGCCTGGAACTCCCCAAATATGTTGACTTGATAGGAAGGTTCTGTCAAGTAGTGAAACCCACAGAAGAAACACAGTCAGGGACTCGGAGAGATCGAGTGCTGATGACATCATTGAGCTCCTGCATCTGAATTTATTTCTGGATTATTTTCATCACTTGAGTTACTACATTTCTTTTGGTGCTTAAGTCAATTTGAATTAAGATTTGGAAGGCAGGTGGCTCATGTGTGGTTTATCTTCTCACTAGACATGTCAACTTTAATGAGATGTTTACTTTGATGTCTGGATTCAGTCATGTTACGAACTTTTTTCTTTCCAAGTGATTTATCTAATCTTTAGTCTTTTCTCAATAATTTAATTTTATCAAGCCTAGGGCAAATTGAAGGCTTTGTATTAACCAATTTAGTAATTAGATTTATAAAATAAGTAGCCCCACCCTCAACTTTACAAATAAATTTGTATTTGTCAATGTATAATGGTTATTAGAAGTTATTATGATGAGTATTTCCAGTGTTTTACAATAATTGTAATTTTTCTTTATAACAAGCATGTATTGAAAGCTGGTTGTGTTCTAAAGGCTCATATTCACCCCATTCTCACTGCCCTGATCTTAAAAGAATGTAAAAATTTGACTTAGATTATTTTTTCCCCAACAGATTTTCAGCCAAGTACTCCAGATGGGGGTCCAAATCAATTAACCTGATCGCTCTTTCTCTTCATTTGTGTGGAAATGAGTAGAAATTCTGTCTTTGCTAATAATGCAGTGGAACTTTCAAAAGATTACAAATTCTCAGGCTATAGTTTATATTCTTTATAAACTGAAGATAATTTGAATATCAAACCACTATTGGCTAAAAGACAGAATGAAGACTGACTCCCATCTGGATGTAGGAATGATACCTCATTCTACAGAAAGAACATTGAAAACAAAATAGGGAAAACAGGTTGACCAAGATTAGCTTCAATTTCTTGCTTCAATTTTATTTCCTCCAGAAGATAGAGATGACTTGGGAGGTTTGTTTGGGCATCGTGAAGGTGACAGATCCCTGGAGATTGAGAGCACTGCCTTAGGATGAAGGGGGAACTTCCAAGGCATACCTGGCTGATTTATTTACTATACAAATTTCAACCTGTAGTACAGAAACAGGAGCTAAATAGAGTGCCAGACACAGTTGTGGACTCTGGAGATAGGGCAGGGAATAAAAACAGATTCCCTGTTCTCAGAGAGCTTCCTTTACTGCAGACTGTTCTGTGTCATGTTATCTCTCCTTTAAGCTTATGTCTTGTGCCCACTCTTGGTACCTGTAAAAGACACACATACTTACTCTTGGTTCCAAAAGACCAGTCCATACACTTCACAAAGCAAGAAAACAATAAACTTTAACCCTCAAGAGCAAAGCATTTACTTCCTTTGTGATCCAATCTCACAGGTTTAGAACTGGAAGCTGCTCAAGGTCATTTAGCAAGTAATCAATAAAGTAAGCAAAACAATTCACTTTTGATTTTTGCTCTATCCACAATATTTTCTATTTGCAAACAGTGTCTATGTATTAAATGCTTATGAAATAAAGGAGAACTATGCTGAGAAAGAAAAAGAAAACACACCAATTCCCTTTGAAGCAACACATAGCACTATGGGTAACCCTCTTGTTCCCTTTGCTTTAATATGCAACATCAAGCAATCCTTCATGAAATGGAAAGAAGCGCATTAGAAATATATTTAAATTGAGGATGTAACATGTAAATCACAAATAAATAATCACTACAGGTTAATGTCTAGGAAAATAACCTATCAAGATTCTTAAAAGGAATTAATAACATGATAAATATGGAAAGTCATCCTTAGCAACATGATCTTTGTTAAAAATCAACATGGCTCTGGAAGTTCTGTTCAGTGCAATCTGAATAAAAAAGAAGCAAAAATGCAGTAGATGTTCTGGTTGTAACTACTGGTGTGGCAAATAATATTGTTAAAAATTGACTTGGATGAAGGTAACACTTCATTTTCTAAAATGCCTATAGATAATATGGCAAATGTCTGGTCAAATGTTATGATCAGTTTCTAAACTTGCAGCTGAATTCTTGAGCTGCAGAAACATATTTTGAAAGGTGTGCCAAAGAGGTAATCAATCCTGACTAAAGCGGGGAGAGGGTGATAGATGAGGCTAATGGAGATCAAATATATGGGAATGGGAAGAGAACTTACTATGAGTGCTGAACACTCATATTTATATATATATATATATATTACAGAATTTATATATATATATATTACAGAATTTTACATTTGAAATCTATGTAACTTTACTAACAATTGTCACTCTAATAAACTTTAATAAAAAAAAAGACTCAAGAGATGAAAATCCTTGATTCTGAACTTATTTTGGTATGAAAACATTTTAGTATTAAATATGTCATGGGTTTTCAAGTCATGCAGCCCTGAATTCCAGTTCTGTCTTTGTATAACATTACCTTTATGGTCTTGGCATGCCACTTAATGTTTTCCAAATTTTAGTTTTCATATCTCTAAAATGAAGATAATAATACTGCTCACAATTTTTTCTCCAAATAATAAAAGCTAATAATGCAAGTAAAGTACTTAGAAATATGCCTGGCATAGAATAAGTACTCAAAAATTTCTAAGTATTATTATGTAGGATGCGTAATTTATTTAAGGACTATATGTCTTAAAAGAAAAACATGCTGTAATACAATGGAAGAGAAATAATCCTTTCAACAAATAGTGCTGGAATAATTAAACATCATAGGCAATCAAATAAGCATAAATATAAGCCTCATACCTTTTATAAAAATTAACTAAAAATGGATCATGCACTTCAATCTAAAACACCGGAGACATCAGCGTCATAGTGGAGTGAGAGAACCCCTTCATATCTTCCTCTAAATTTATAAGTTGAACATCTATTACCAGCAAAGATTCCTCTGCACAAAACACAAGTACATCTGAGTGACTCATGCATCAGTACACCTGAAGGAGGGGTGTACTGGAGTGAGTAGGGGAGGCAGGATGAGGTGAAGTACAGGAATGGTGTTCGCAGCCACATTTTGGTACTTCCCATGGACACAGTTCATGTGTCCATGAAAGGTCAGAGGATGGCCCTCACTCTATGGCTCAGTGCAGGGTAAGATGGCAGGAGCAGTGTCAGTACTGGAAAATCTGGCTCCCCCCCCCACCCCTGCACTGCAGCAGAACCCAATAACAGCAGCAGAAACACATGAAACAGCACAATCATGCCAACAATAATTAGTAAGGAGGCAGTACTGCAGGGTCATGAACCTGGCTCCCCCCAACCACCACATCCCCTCATCAGGGTGGTGGTCCCATAAGACCAAGATGACCTAGCCAGAGTAGGGACACTCACCATTCCAGTAACCTCTAAGGCAATTACCACAACCAAAGTGATAACTCTCCCCATTCCTTCCCCCCACCCCGCATGCTAGCGCACATGCACACACACACACACACACACACACACACACACACACACAAACACACCTCACAACCCTGGATGCACAATTAGCTTAAGGGAAAACAGAAACTTGCACTATAGCACCATCTACTGGAAAACAAAAGAAAGATTTCTAATTATCAATCTGCTGAATTAAGATCAAAACAATATCTAAACAAGAAAAGAATTCACTACATCAAATGCACAGGTAGAAAAAAAAACCCATCAAACACTATGAATAACCTAGGTAGCACGATAATACAGGAAGAAAATGACAAATCTTCAGAAATCAAACTCAAAGTCATGGAACACTGTGGTTTATATGGCAGAGAATTTAAGATTGCAGTTCTGAAGAAACTCAATGAGATACAACAAAACTCAGAAAGACAGTTCAATGAACTCAGGAATGTTATTAATGAATAAAAAGTGATTTGACAAAGAGATTGAAACTAGAAAAGAAGAACCAAATAGAAACTTTGGAGTCAGATAACTCAATAAATGAGATGGAGAATGTTTTAAAGAGCATTGGACATAAAACAGACAAGATGAAAGAGAGAAGTAGCAAGTTCAAGATGAAAGTCTAGAAATGATTCAGGTGGAGGAAGAAAGAGAAGAGTTAACAATAAATGAATAACTCTACAAGAACTATCTGGATACATTAGAAAGAGCAACATAAGGTTATTGTGTACCCCAAAAGGAGAAAAGAGGGAGAAGGGAGCAGAAGGAGAATTCAAATAAATAACTAATGAGAACTTCCAAATATAGGGAAAAAGCTGGACATTCAAATGCAAGAAATTAACAGAACACCTAATTATTTCGATGCAAAAAGGCCTTCCCCAAGACAGTGTATTAATACTGTTACAAGGTAATAATAAAGAAATAATTCTCAAGGTAGCCAATGGTATAAAAAAAAAAAGACAGTAACCTACAAAAGAAACCCCATCAAATGATCATCAGATTTCTCAGTAGAAACCCTACAAGACAGAAGAAAGTGGAATGATATATTCAAAATATTGAAATAGAGAAACTACCAGCCAAGAATAATATATCATGCAAGGTTATCCATCAAATATGAAGGAGAAATAAAGGATTTCCTGGACAAGTGAAAGCTGAGGGAATTTACCCCCACAAGACTTGTTAAAAGGAGCTCTTTTACCTGAAATAAAAAGACAAGAGTATACAAAACTTTGAATAAGCTTACAAACAGACAGACAGAAGCAGGAATAACAGAAAAGTTAAAGGGAGAATAACACTTTAAAAAATAACAATAGCTACTACAACTTGGTAAGGAACACACAACATAATTTACAACTACAGAAACATAAATGTGAAGGAGAAAAGGACTGAACTTTTACAAGTGAATGAAGATGCAACAGAAGAAAAAGGACCATTTTCTCTATGAGACATTTTATACAAACTTCATGATAAACACAAAACAAAAAGCCAGAGCTGAAACATGAACCATATAAGAAGAGAAAACAGTTTCCAGTCAAGATGGTAGAGTAGTAGGTAAATGCTATGCTTGCATCCCCTCATGACCACATCAAAATTACAACTAAACTACAGAACAACCATCATTGAGAATCACCTGAAGCCTAGGTGAGCAAAAGCCCTATAACTGAGGACATACAGAAACCACATGGAGACTGGTAGGAGGGTTAGAAATGAGGAACGGGCAGGTCCCACACCCATATGTGGCAGTTAAAAATTGGGAGGGATATCTCGACTGTCAAGTTTTCCTTCTAAGGAGTGAGGGGTCCCAGCCTCACACCAAGCTCCCCAGCCCTGGGTTTCAGTGCCAGAGAGAGAAGACCCCACAACTTTTGATTGTGAAAGCCAGGGGAGATTGTGGCTGAGTGAGATGGAGGGCTGTTGGTGTCCCAGATGCTCCTCAAAGGAGCAAGGAGCCTGCACACAAATTTATGTGCTGATGAACTCACTTGCTCTGAGCTCCAGTGCTGGGGCTGCAGCTGAAATGACATCAGGGACATACGGCAGAAACAGGATTGTCTGGTTTTAGTGCTGGTTGGGCAGCTTTCTCACAGACAGAAGTGCTGGCTTGGCCTCTCCCAGACACCTCCAAGCCTAGTGTGGGTGGTGGCCATCTGCAGATTGCCTTGTATCCCATGCCAGGTGACCTCCAGCAGGGCACAGGTAGAGTCTACTCTTGGCCTGTGGCAGGGTCTCACTCAGGAGACCCCATGGCCAGCATGTCAAGTGGTCAGCTTCAGACAAAGCCAGAACACTATCTAGCTGCCTCTGCAGATGACACACCCAAGGGTCAGACTGGGCAGGCACTAGAGGCCTGCTAAAGCAAATCCTTCCCTGTAGGATCAGCTGCTGCTCAGTATCTCCTCCACTGTAGTCACAGCCAGTCCTCACAACCAATCAGACTAAGCATCAATCCCTCCCATGATGGGCAAACTGCAACCAAGGCTCAACTGCAATAGAAAATCATACACAACACACACAAGAGACACACATACAACAACCTGCTCAGGTGACCAGGGAGACTGTGCCAATGGTCCCCACAGGACACCTATTATATAAGGCCACTCTACTGAGACTGGGAGATACAGCAGCTCTACCTAATAAATAGAAACAAACACAGGGAGGCAGCCAAAATGAGGAGACAAAGAAACGTGTCCCTAATGAAAGAATAGAACAAAGCTCCAGAAAAAAGAACTACACAAAATGAAGACAAGGAATCTACCAGATGCAGAGTTCAAAGCACTGGTTAAAAGACACTCAATGATCTCAGTGAGAACTTCAACAAAGAGACAGGAAACATAAAAATGGAGATAAAAGCATAATAAAGAACCATTCAGAAATAAAGAATACAATAACTGAAATGAGGACTATATTAGAGGGAATCAACAGTAAATTAGGTGAAGCAGAGGATTAAATCAGTGACTTAGAAGATTAGGTAGCAGAAAACACCCAATCAGAACAGCAGAAAGAAAAAAGGATCCAAAAAAATAAAGACAGTTTGAGGGGCCTCTGGGACAGCATCTAGCATAAATAGCTTCCCAGACAAGAAGTTAAAGGAGTTCATCACTACCAAATCAGTATTACAAGAAATGTTAAACAGCCTTCTTTAAGAAGTATAAGGAAAAAAGATTAAAAATATGAATAATAAAATGTCAATGACTACATATCTATCAACAATTACTTTCAATGTAGATAGATTAAATGCTCCAATCAAAAGATAGGGTTGCTGAATGGATAAGAAAACAAAACCCTTACATACTGCATACAAGTAATTCACTTCAGCCTGAAAGACACATGCAGAGTGAAAGTAAAGGGATGGAAAAGGATATTTCATGAAAATAAAAATAAAACAAACAATCTGGTGTAGTAGCAATACTAATCCAGATGAAATAGACTTTAAAATAAAGGCTATAACAAGAGACAAAGAAGGACCCAGAAATCCCACTTCTGAGTATTTATCCCAAGAAACCCAAAATGCTACTTCAAGGGTGCAGGTTCATCCATATGTTCATTGCAGCATTAGTTACAATAGCCATGATATGAAGGCAACCTGGGTGTCCATCAATGGATGAATAGATAAGCAAGAAGTGGTGCATATATACAATGGGATATCACTCAGTCATAAAAAGGAATGCAATTTTGCCATCTGCAACAACAATGGATGGACCGAAAGGGTATTGTTGTGAATGGAGTAAATCTGACAGAGAAAGACAAATAACATATGATTTCGCTTATTTGTGGAATCTAAAGAACAAAATAAATGAACAAATGAAACAGAAATAAACTCATAGATACAGAGAACATTTTGATAGTTACCAGACAGGAGGGAGTTGAGAGGTGGGTGAAAAAGGGGAAAGATTTAAGAAGTACAAGTTGGTAGTTATGAAATAGTCATGGGAATGTAAAGTAAAGTATAAGGAATATAGTCAGTCAATAATATAATAATAGCTATGTATGGTGTCAGATGGTTACTAGATTTACCGAGGTGATCACGTCATAAGTTATGTAAATGTCTAATCACTATGTTGTACATTTGAAATTAATAGTATTGTATGTCAATTGTAATTGAAATATATATATTTAAAAAAAGAAGAAACAGGAAAAACAATCATAGAAAACCACCACACTAAAATATCAGACAATAAAACAAGGGAAAAGAAACAAAGGAGATACAAAGCAACAAGAAAACAAGAGATAAAATGGCTATAGTAAGGCCTCATACATCAATAATCCCACTAAATATAAATGGGCTGAACTCACCAATGAAAAGGCAAATGTTAACAGGATAGATTAGAAAACAAGACCTAACTATATGTTGCCTTCGGGAGACCCATCTCAGTTCAAAGACAAACATAGGCTCAATATGAAGGGGTGGAAGATGGTACTCCAAGCAATTGGCATCCAGGGAAAAGCAGGTTAGCTCTAGTTACATCAGATAAAACAAATTTCAAGCCAAAACTAATGTAACAAGAGAAAAAAATTAGGTATTTTATAATGATGAATGGAAAAATACATAAGAAAGACATAACATTTATTAATATATATGCACCTAACCTGAGAGTACCAAAATATATAAAGCAATTATCCACAGAATTAAAGGCAGAAGTTCACAATGATACAATAACAGTAGGAGACTTTAATACCACACTTACATCAATGGGAAGATCATCAAGACAGAAAGACAACAAGTAAACATCTGCTTTAAAAGGCACATCCGGCAAGATGAATTTGATAGATATTTTTAGAACAGAATGCATATTCTTCTTAAGTGCACATGGATTATTCTCAAGGATAGATCATATGTTTGGACAGAAAACAAGTCTTAATAAATTTAAGTGAATTGAAATCATATCATGCATCTTTTACAAACACATGATATGAAACCGGAAACCAATTACAAGAAGAAAGCTGGAAAAAGCACAAATATATAGCTATTAAACAACATGCTACTGAACAACTATTGGGTCAAAGAAGAATACAAAAACAAATCAAAAGATACATAGAACAAATGAAAACGAAAATACAATATTCCAAAATGTATGGGATGTAGCAAAAGCAGTTTTAAGAAGGAAGTTTATAGCAGTACAGACCTACCTCAAGAACAAAGAAAAACCTCAAATAAACAATCTAACATTACATTTGAAGGGACTAGAAAAAGAAAGGTAAATGAAACGTTAAGTCAGGAAGGAAGCAAATAATAAAATTTAGAATGGTAATAAATGAAATAGAGAATAAAAAGACAATAGAAAAAATTATGAAAGAAAGAGCTGGTTCCTTGAAAACATAAACAAAATTGACATACCTCTAGCTAGACTCACTAAGAAAAAAGGGAGAAGACTCAAATAAAGAAAATCAGAAATAAAAGAGAAGTAACAAAAGATACCACAGAAATACAAAGGATTGTACAAGAATACTATACACGACCAAGTTGAACAGACTAGAAGTAATGGGGAAATTCTTAGAGGCATGCAACCTTCCTAAATAAAATTATAAGGAATTGGAACACCTGAATAGACTAGTCACTAGAAAGGATATTGAAACAGTAATCAAAATCGTCTCCCAAACCAAAAGTCCAAGATCAGATGGCTTCACGGTTGAATTCTATCAAACATTTAAAGCAGATTTAATACCCGTACTTCTCAAACTCTTCCAAAAATGAAGAGGAAGGAATGCTTCCTAATTCATCAGGTCTAACATTACCTTGATACAAAATCTAAACAAAATCTAAACATCACACACACACACACACACACACACACACACACACACACACACACACTTATAGGCCAATATCTCTGATGAACATAGATTAAAAAGTCCTCAACAAAATACTAGAAAATCAAATAAAACAATACATTAAAAAGATCATATGTGACAACCAAGTGGGAGTCATTCCAGGGATGTAGAATGGTTTAAAATTAATGGTTAAAATCCATTAATATGATACAGCACAATATAAAAAAATCATATAATCATCACATTAGATGCAGAAAAAGAATTTGACAAGGGAAAACATTCATTTATGTAAAAATTCAATAAAATGGGCATAGAAGAAAAGTATCTCAACATATTAAAGGCCCTCTATTACAAACCCTCAGCTAACATCACACTTAAAGGTGGTAAACTGAAAGCTTTGACTCTTAGATCAGGAACAAGATAAGGATGTCAATGCCCACCACTATTATTTAGCACAGCACTGGATATCCTGGCCAGAGTTATTAGGCAAGAAAAAGAAACAAAATGCATTCAAATTGAAAAGGAAGAAGTAAAGCTGTCACTATTTGCAGGTGATATGATTTTATACATAGAAAACCCTGAATACTCCATCAAAAAGCTATTAGTAACAGCAAGTGAATATATTAAAGTTGCATGATACAAAATAATTATTCCAAAATTGTTGTGTTTCTATACCCTAATTACTAAATAGAAAATAGAAATGAAAAAAAAAATCCTATTTAAAATTGTAAAAAATAGTATAAAATACCTAGGAACACACTTAATAAAAGAGGTGAAGGACCTGTACACTGAAAACTACAAGATATGGTCGAAAAAAATTGAAGAAGACACAAGGAAATGGAAAGTTTTCCCATATTCATGGATTGAGTAAATTAACATTGTTAATATGTCTATATTATCTAAAGCAATCTACAGATTCAATGCAATCTCTATCAAAATTCCAATGACATTTTTCATGGAAATATAATTTTAAAATCTCAAATATGTATGGAACCACAAAAGACATCGAATTGCTAAAGCAATCCTGAGGAAAAACAAAATAAAAAACAAAAAAACAAAGCTGGAGGTATCACACTTCTCAACTTCAAACTATACTACAAAGCTATTGTAAACAGAACAGTATGGTATTGGCAGAAAACAGACACAGAGGCCAAGAATTAAGATTGAAAGCTCAGAAACGATCCCATGCATCTATAGTCAATTAATTTATGACAAAGGAGCCAAGAACATACAAACTGGTGTTGTGAATACCGGAGTCATATTCAAAAGAATGAAACTAGACCACTATACCATAGATAAAAAGTAGTTAAACTGGATTAAAGACTTGAATGTAAGACCTGAAACAATAAAATACATAGAAGTATTTTATTATAGCAGTAAGCTTCTGGGCATTGGTCTCAGAGGTGATTTTGTGAATTTGAGTCCAAAGACAAGGGAAACAAAAGCAAAAACAAACAGATGGGACCACATTAAACCAAAAAAAAGCCTCCCCACAGCAAAAGAAACCATTAATAAAACAAAAAGGTGACCAACCGAATGGGAGAAGATATTTGCAAATGATACTTCCAATAAAACATTAATAACCAAAATAAATAAAGAGCTCATATAACTCAACAACAACAACAAAAACAGTTAATTAAAAAAATGGGCAGAGGACCTAAATAGACATTTTTCCAAGGAAGTGATGGCCAAAAGGTACATGAAAAGGTGTTCAGGGAAATACAAATCATAACGACAGCGAGATATCACCTCACATATGCTAGAATGGCTATTATTAAATAGATTAAAAAAAATGAAGTGTTGGAGAGGATATGTAGCAAAGGAACCCCTACACTCTTCATAGGGTTGTATGTTGGTGCAGCCAGTATGGAAAATAGTGTGGGGGTTCCTCAAGGAATTAAGAATAGAACAGCCATATATCCAGCAAGCCTTTTTCTGGGTATATATCTGAAGAAATGAAAACACTAATTCAAAAAGTATATGGTCCCCTATGTTCACTGAAACATTATTTTCAATAGCCGATATATGGAAACAGCCTAATTGTCCATCAAAGGATAAATGGATAAAGAAGATGTGGTATCTATCTCTATATATACAATGGAATACTATTCAGCTATTAAAAGATGAAACCTTGCCATTTGCAACAATATTGATGAACCTTGAGGGTATGATGCTTAGTGAAATAAGTTAGATGGAAAAGGACAAAAAAAATGTATGATTTCAATCATTTCTGGAATATAAAACAATGGGTAACAAATGAACAACAACAACAAAAAGAAAAACAAGCTCAAAGATGCAGACAAAAGGATGGTGGTGACCAAAGATGAAGAGGGGTAAAGAGGACAAATTGGATAAAGAGGGTAAAGCATATGGTAACAGAAGGAAACTAGACTTTGGGTGGTGAGCGCACAATAAAGTATACAGATAATAAATTATAATCTTGTACACTTGAAATTTATATAATGTTATTAACCAATGTTACCTCAATAAATTTAAAAATAAAAAAAAATAAGACACTAAAATCTCTAGAAAAAAAGATAGGAAAAAATGACAACAAAAGAACAATCAATGAAAGAAAAAATAAATTGGACCTTATCAAAATTAAAAACTTTTTCTCAACATAATAACCCATTAAGAGGATAAAAAGACAGACTAGATATTGAGAGAATATGTTTGCAAATCACGTATATGGCAATGAATTTGTATCTAGAATAGATGCAGATCTCTCAAAACGTAACTTTTTAAAAACAATCTAATTAGAAAATATGTAAATGACATGACCGATACTTCACTGAAGAGGATATACCTATGGCAAATAAACACATGCGAAGAAATTCAACAGCATTAGCCATTAGGGAAAAGCAAATGAAAACCACAATGAGATATCACTACACCCCTACAATAATGGCTAAAGTAAAGAATAGTAATCAGATAAAATACTGGTGAGGATTCAGAGAAACTGGATAACTCATACATCTTTTGAGAATGTAAAATGGTACAGCCACTCAGAAAACAGCTTGGTAGTTCCTTTAAAAACTAAAAAATGGACTTAGAAATTGCACACTTGGGTATTTTTTCCAGAGAAATGAAAAAATATTTCCTCAAACTGTGCATAGCATCTTTGTTCATAATAATCAATAACTGGAACCTACCAAAATGTTCTTCAATAGGTAAATGGTTAAATAAACTGTGGTATAGCTATAGCATGGAATATGACTCAGCAATAAAAAGGAATTAACTATTGATATATATGACACCCTGGATAAACTTGAAAGAAATTATGTTGAATGGAAAAAGTCAATCTCAAAAACGTATGCACTATGTGATTCCATTTATATAACACTTGTGGAATAACAATGATAGAATAGAGAAGAAATTAGCAGTTGTGAAAGGCTAGGGATGGGAGAAACAGTGGATGTGGCTAAAAAGCGTAGTATCAGGGGGCCTTGTGAGGATGGTACCATTAACTACAGTAAGTCCCCGACTTACGAACATTCGAATTGCAAACTTTCTCAGATACGAACGGACCTCGCATTACGAACATTCATAGATGCGAACAAATCGCAGAAGTAGTTCACATGTCTGCTGGACATTGTCACAGTTATGCTGCTGTGTGCTTATTACACAATACAATAGCGTATAGTAGTATAGCGCTTAACCAGAGCCCAGGATGTCTGGAAGCAAGAGGAAAAGCAGTGGTGATGTGGAGGGGGCTGCTAGGAAGCGCAAAGCAATAACCATGGAAACAAAAGTGAAAATAATTGAGAGATTGGACCAAGGTGAAAAGATGGTAGACATCGCTCATTCTTATAACATGAATCGTTTAACCATTGGCTTTACACTGTATATTTGTGTCAAAGGTGTATATGACTCACTTTGTTGGACTTGAGAACAAATCTGACTTACGAACGTTCTCCCTGAACGGAACTCATTTGTAAGTCTGGAACTTACTGTATCTTCATTGTAGTGGGGGTTAATGTGATGAAGTTGCATTGATCTATGCACACACCACTCTGTGAATTATACAAGTGTCAATTTCCTGGTATTGAAACTGTACTCTAAGCATGGGCAAGGTTAACACTGGGGGAGGCTGAGTGAAGGATGCATGGGGCATCCCTGTACGTTCTGTGAATCTATAATTATTTTTAAAATTATGATTTTAGTACTTTTGAAGCCCTCCGCTTTGTGTAAATTTCCAGTATTAAACCTGAAGCTCACTGGGTCCTGTGCTGTTCAGGAGAGTATATATTAACATAAAATGCTTCCTAGGAAACAGGAGATGGATATGGAATTATTTCATCACATTTTTTTCATTACACATGCACACATATTTCACATTGTTACTTAAGAGTCGCCATATGCTAAGTGTTATTTACAACACACACACACACACACACACACACACACACAGATTTTATGTAGTCTACATCAAAATTACAGTTTATATAACAAAATATGCCTGCACTTAATTCAATAACATTGAAATACGAAAAAGAAACCACATTTTCAGTTCTACAACTAAATTTGTGATGCTAGCCAAATCACTTCAACTTTCAAAATTGTCTTTAATATGATTATTAAACTAGGTAATATTAGAGAGTCTAACTATAATTAAATAACACCTAATTACTATGAGTGAAAACTTATTAGGCACAGTGCTAGAGATGTACTGTATTTAATTAGTGTACAATAAAACCTCATTAATTTTGACTCCATTAATTGGAACTTGTAAAACTCAGGGCAGTTGTTTTACATACCACTGTTTTAATGTCTAAGAAAAGAAGAATTTACTGTCTAAACAGAAGTGACAAAGAAGAATATTTAAACAGAATAAACTTTTAAAAGTGTCAGTGAGTACTTTAGAAGTTTTTACGTATGTGCAAGAATGGAGGGGCTTATTAGAAACCCTTCTTATCTATCGGTCAAGTCACAGGGGGGCTTAAGATGGTGCAGGAACAGGAATGAGACCTTAGCAAGAGATTCCCCTAAACCCATTCATACTAAAGGAATCCCCTACTCGTTTCTACCTGTTACTCTGTTGAGTGTCTCCAGCTTGCTGATATATTAACCTGGCCGTAGGCTGCATTACTGCACAGTCTGGCAGAGTAAGGGTTTGGTCAGACCAAAACTCATGGCTCATGAAAAAACAACAACAACAACAACAACAACAACAAAAATAGTGTCAAAATGGCAAAACAAAAACTCTGGATCCAAACTTTTATGGGGCACTATTTGGATAACTTGTAAAGCTGTAGGATTTTCCAATTATAAGTTTTAAATGTCTTTCTCACACCCTATGCTTCCTGTTAGTCTTGCTGTTGGCTCTGGCTCCAAAATCAATTGCACATTTTGGGATTTTGGTTCTGCTGGTGAAGAGAAAATAAAAACTTTGAATCAAGTTTTGAATTGAGTGTGATTATCAAGTGCTTACCACACTCTTCCCTCTGCCCATTCACATATTCTCCTAGCCATTGTCCCCCAAAAGAGGAATAAAATTAGGTCATTCTCTTAAAAAGAATCATAAAAAGTATAATAATCAGCTTACAGGAAATTAATATGCCACCTAAGCAGTGGTGGGAAAAAACTTTATGTCTGTAGAAAAGCACATTCGTTGGGAGTTTAGGGTCGTGTTCTGTGTTTCACTCTGAAGTGCTATTTCTCTTAGTTCTTCTGTAAGGTGAGAAACAATTCCTTAAAACTCATAAAGAGATGGACCTTGTAGTGTAGTTTCTCCCATTGCATATTTAGTCCAGAGAAACTTAAAATCAAAATTACACAGAAACCATATTATTTGTCCAAAAATATTCCCAGAAGATAATTTTGCCACATCAGGGTATCTGGAAAGATATCGCCAAAGATCACCAAGCAACTGTCGTATTCTTTTTTTTCTATTGAAATCTAATAAACAGACTTTACTTATTTTGTACTCTTTTCAGTAGGATCAAGTAGCAAAACTTTTTACAAGAAATAACGATTCTAGTGGGCAATTTTATGAAAAGCATAAGTATTATTTTGTAACCCCAACTTTATCTGTACACTTTTGATAACTGACCTATTATGAATACATAAAATTTCATACTCTAGTTTTAAACAAGCAAGCCAAAAATATTCTGAGATAGTTTATATCTATGGAGACCTTTTTCCTCCCTCTCAATCAAAGAAAGGTATGAGAATATCCACACCTGAGCTGATTTTATAACTTTAGAACTTTCTTTGGCAGAGGTAAGTGTGGCCAAAACTCAGAATTATTTAATACTTCTTACAGTTCTGTGTTCATGGCTAAGTTGCTTCCTGTCTCTGTGCAAAAATAGCCTAGAATGGAAATAGAAGCATGTTTGCTTTTTTTCTTGGCACTAAAAATTAATAAGAGACTGTCTATGAGTTCTTTGGAAAAAGGTCTTTGTAAAAATGCTGTCAACTCAGGTTCTGGAACATACACATCTATGTCACAGAATTGACCATGTTCACCAGTGGGTGAGGTTATCTGTAGTAAAAGATCAAATAAATGAGACAATAGGAGCATAGTGCTTTTCTCTATGCAGTTGGGGGAAAACAAAATGGGGCTATGTTCTGAATCATACATCGTCTGGCACTCTCTTCTCTTCTGTGTTCCTGTGCTCCCATGGAGGTGACCGATGACAACAGCATGAGACTTGCCATTGTGTTTAAGAGAGGAAAAAAGATCCCCTTTGCTCCTAATTGATACGAGTTCTAACTTGCTGTTTTAAGACGTGCTATTGTTTTCTTAAGCAATTTCATCTGTTAATCTGCCTCTTAAGGGGACACCATAAAGTGGGTGGGATAATTGAAGACAAGATATCAGTATTCTTAGACCCTTTGGCATAAAATATTCAAGAGCATCCCATTCCTTCCATTGTTTCTTAAAGCATAGTGGAGAGAACAGTGGACTGGCAGTCAAAAGATGGGAGGTTCTAATCTCAGCACGTAGGTAAACCTGGACAATCACTTCATCTCTGTTGTCTTATTTATAAAATCACCCATTTTACAAGAGAGCTGCTGTGAGCATCAGGTTTCAGCATGCATAAAAAAGCCTTTGAGCAGTAAAGCACCATTTATTTATAAGGTGCTATTATATATTGAAAAGGCAAGTTCATTTCCAATGAAACCATCTGTCTTTTCATTTATGTATGTGTCAGTGAGGTTGTCACTGGGACATGGGGGCTGCAAACGGTCCTGACTAATTGTCTGAGGGATTCCGCTGATCTGTTGGCTGGTTGCTCTATATGGCACAAAAGAAGCAGATGGACTGTTTCCTTCACCCAAACTAAACCTGCTAATTGTTTTGGCAACTGAGCCTCTGAGAGATTAGAAGTTACACTAAACGCTACTTGAATTCATGGACCCATCTTCAAATACTAATAGTGTCCTTATCATAGTTACTGTTTTTATTTCAGGCTGGGGCAGGGTGGGGGTGTAATGCACACAAAATTTAGATGTCTCTCCTGGGGGAAGAATGGAGGATTGGAAAAAAATATCCTTACCAAGCATTAGGGAAGAAAGAATAGTACCTCTTTTACCATAAATTGAAAATTCAGTACAACTAATTGAAAAATAGAAATTTAAGCACCTTAATTATGTATAAATGTCTTAGAAGTTGTCTCGTGTTCCAATGACTTAACCGATAAATTTTCTAGCATCAGCTTAAATCAGTATTGTTCTAATTCTTGGTCCTTACTTTCTTCATTATATTTACTAATACTAAATTCTTGATAAATGGAAAGTGAGATAAAAGGGAGAGATGGAAAACTGGGGATTCCTTACTTCCCATTTGATTTAGATATTCATAAAAGTTAATTTTGTTCCAAATAAATATAAATATACATCCCTACTATAATTCAAGCGGCACTTACAAAATCATTCTCTGGCAAAAATTTAATATGCAAAAGGCAATGTTTAACTAAAGTATTTCCATCTGGGAAAACATCTTGGAAATTTTCCTAAATAAATCCACTTTTTACTTTTCACTCCAAAAGAACTCCATTAATTTTTCATGTTTCAAATTTTAAAATATCTATTTAAAGCAAACAAACTGTAATCTGTGAATTTAAATACTCATTAATAAGCTAACAATTTCCTTCGATGTAAATTTTCTCTAATGAAATTAGGTATTGTATTGATTGGGGCCATGGAGAGAAAAGAGACAGAAAAAGGATTTCATATGATATTGGGTCGTCGGGAAAGTCATGATGTATTTTTCTATGTTTTTCAATGCAAAAATACATCATGACTTTCCTGACGATCCAATAGATGTTTGTAATGTCCGTGTTTCTGTTAAGAAATTATAAAATAGTTAATCATTAGTAATCAGTTTGGCAAAGGAAAGGATTAACAAAAGAAATTCACTTCTCCCTTTGGTATTTTGTCACTTTCTGCCAGCAGTTGATTAAACAACCTCATTTAATCCCCTTCCAAATTATCATTGTTAGAAAAATAAAATTTTCAAAAATTAGCAGAATTAATGAATCATGTAATACATTATGCATACAAAAATTAAAGCTTTACTCCTGGACAATTCACATGAAGGAAATGCATTAACTGGTGGTAGACTCTTGCTGCCTGACCTGACATTTGACATTAAATTGCTAATCCCTATTCAGAGAAAATCCTGAAAATCTCCTCTGTCCTGGGCATGTAATGAATAGGGAAAATTAGCTGGTAAAATGAAGGTCTATAAAACCCAACAAGGTCTAGATCTCAGCCTGAGGGAGGAAGTTTTCATAGAGTGCTCTTAGTCCTAAGGGTACTAACTGCTCTTTATATCTGCTATTGTGATATAATTTAGGGTTCTTTTTAATTCTTAGTAGTCAACCCCTTCACACTCCAATCTTCTACTGAAGTTCATTAATCTTTATATGAAACTTCCTGTTCTAATTACTGTGTGATTTTTTCTTTTTTGATTGGACACTGACTAATACAATGTCTTTGAATATACTTGATTCTTTTACAATGAGTAACGAATATATTTGTAATTGAACAAAAACCAACAAAGAACAATTTTAAAATAAAACAAAAACAAAAACAACCATGTAAGTAGGAAAAATAGTTTCTAATTATTTGTTTATTTTCTGAGATAATTTGCCTCTAAGATGTCATTCACCAGAATGTCATGAGTCACATTCATGAGCACATGAAATCATACATATATGTCTCCATTTGTACCTGATATGTAGGTAATATTTAAAACAAACCAACTAGGAGTCTATTAGCTACCTGAGGATCAATAGTCTATGTTATGTATCCTGTTTTACAATGCTAACATATGTTTGTAATATAATTCCATGATTTACTGTTTAGTGAACAAATCTAACTTTGACTAGAGCAACTAATTCATTTCTGAGATTCCTATTGAGGCCACATTAAATCCAGCGTACATTTGATGAGCTCTTTTTGGTTTGCTGTCAATAATCCTCCACAATGGTTATGATCTCATGAGGTGTTACATTTTTAACATAACTCCACCAGGCGGTCAAAGGGAGCAGTTTAAATGATGTCCTTTCCTGAAGCCATGTTATGTCTCCAGGCAGGGATAGCCTAATGAACACATCATTTCAGGAATAATTAAAATCCACTTTTATATGTACATTTTTTTCATGAATAATATTAACTCATTATGCATTTGAATGACTGCAATTGAAATACTTGGTGCAACAGAGATGCTTTCAACAACTCCACTCTATCATTTTTCCCATCATGTATGTGGTTAGTTAATATCAGTCTCCCAAGTAGGTTGTATCCATTAATATCCCCTTTCAGCACATCTTGTTGTTAGTATAACTGTCACAGAATATATTATCAAATAATGATAGGTAGTGAGTTTAACTGGTCTTAACCCATTATTTTGGTTTCTATAAGAATGCCATTTATAATTTCATTCTAAAAGAGCTGGTTTGTGGAAATACATATTTTTTTAAAAGTATGAATTATTGAAATCAATCCATAACCAAAACAATCTTTCCATTTTTTTTAAACAAAGAACTTAGAATATTCCCCAATGTGCCCTGAGGAGTTAGAGGGGTGAATAATTAAACGGCTGCAGAATTCCCACCTTTCATATAAAGAGATTTTGCCCTTGGTTCTACTCTACTTAACTATGAACTTTCAGGTGTTCCATATCAATTGAGCATCAACTTCGTACAACGGGGAAGACTGGCAGAGGAAGGTGGTGTGGTGGTGGTTTTACTATTAATAATTACAGCAGCATGTTTATCAAGCCTCTCAGTTGCAAATGCCAAAAACCCAGCTCAAACTGACTTAAACAAATAAGGGAGATTTATAGTGTTCTCATTGGAAAAGCCCTGGAATGGTTATAGTTTCCGGGATGGCTGTAAGGTACTCAACCTGTGTGATAAGGACTCCATCTTTCTCTTTGCTGTATCTCAGCTACACATTTCTCTGCTTTATCTTCATTCTCAAGAGTTTTCAGTGTGTATGGTGATTCTTGAAAACTCCAGGTTTATACCCTCCCAGCTTTGAGTCCAGCTGAGAGATAGTTTCTCTCTGCCAGGGTCCCAGATCTGAGTCTCACTGGGCTACTGGGGGTCACAGGAAGCTTGATTGACCAGGCATATTTTATCTACAGAGCACAGGGTAGGGTCAGCAACAACAGAGTCATAAGGACTCTCCAGACTCTCTGGGAAAAATGGAAATAGATGTTGGACAGACAGAAACAAAAGTTCTCCATTTGTAGCAGTTGCTATTTGTTTTAGCTAAGAACTAACCTATAAGGCAATATTTAATCCTCACAATACCATCTATTTCTCAGAATCATTATATGTGATTTATAGATAAGACAGTTGGTGCTCAAAAAATTAAATAACATGTCTAGGGTTGCATAACTGGCAGGTGTTAGAGCTGCTATGGATATACCCTTAGCTGCCATCAGTATAATAGAGACAAAGTAATTACTCCTGAAGAGCCCCAGGCCATGAAGATATGATCTCTAAAATACTTTCCATGACTAATGTGGTGAGATTTGGGAGAGGAGGGTGTTTAACTCAAAATTATTTACTTAGCTTGATTGGAATAAAATGAGATTTCTGCTTAACTAGATGAACTCAAAGTTTTTCTACAAAGTTGCATATTTGAGGCAGTAAACTACTTATGACCCTTAGAAAAGCAGCAAATACCCTCCACCTTGAACTAAGATGAAAATGCACATTAGCTTCTAAAAGCAAGACCTTCAAAACTCTAGGGAGTGTGTGTGTGTGTGTGTGTGTGTGTGTGTGTGTGTGTGTATACCACAAGTTGGGATAGGGAGTCAGGAATGATTCAAGTGTTTATCCAGAGTGTTCATCTGTACTCTTTATTCATTCGTTGGAGGGTGTTTACTGAGCATGGACACTGTTCCAGGAATTCAAAGCAAGTTACACCAAATGGACACTAATGTTATGTCACTTGAAATAAAAGTGACCTGCTTGGCTGGCTGAGTAGCATGTTGGTTAAGAGCTGGCTTGGGGCACCAGTGGCCTAAGTTTGGATCCCACATATGAGGGCCAATGACATTGCTCTCTACAGCTAAGATGGTGAACAACAGCTCCACCTGGATCTGGGCTGTGTTAGTCCCGGTGACAGTTGTAGGCTGCAGCCCCTGCTGCAGTGGGCTGCCATAAGCTACAGTGAGTGGCCAGCGGCCAGCGTGAGGGGCCGGCAGCCAGAGTGAGCTGCGAATAGCCATGGTGAGTGGCTGTCCTGAGGCTGGTGACCAATCTACCTCACCCAGGAAGAGCACAATGATGATACCAACATGGGCCAGTAAAGCAATGTCCTCCTCAACTAGACTGAAGAACAAAAAGGACAGCAACTTGTCTGTTCCCCTTCCCTGGTTCCCCAACACTATTCTCCTCCCCCAATTCCCCAATTTAAAAAAAAGTGATCTGCTCTGTCACTTGGTCCTTAACCATGTGATTTTCAGAGGCTGAGCAGTCAGAGGAAATCTAAGTACATTTCCTGCAAACACCAATTATGCTGGGTTTTGTTTGCTTGTCTTACCTTCCAAAAGGCTGAAAATAAAATGTGGGAGAAGGTAACTGTTAGTGAAAAGCATAGTCAGGGATGACTCCATCTTGGAAAGGCAAGCAGAGCTTTGGTGGGCCAAATGAAAGCCAGGAAAAGAGAATCCAGAGCAGTGTCACTTGTGAGTCAGTCAGGAGCCAATCATTTTGGAAGTGAAAATATGGTAACTATGGCTGCACCGCAAATTGGAAGAAGTTCTTTATACTTGAATCACACCCAGAGTTGATGAATCCTAAATACTTTCCTTGAGTTAGCACTGACAATTTCACCTCCAAAAGAGAAGCCTCTCCACACATGAAGGTAGCATTCCTATGGCTCTCTCCCATATATCTTCAGGAGAATTAAATATAAAAGAAACCTAAATCTGTGTGCTTGGAAACCTGCCAGAGAAATGACTTCCTTCTGAGAACTCTGTCAACTTCCTTCATCACCCACGAAGTCAGCATCTCACTCCTTTCTGTAGGAGGCCCATTCCAAATGCAGTTTCCAAACACCTGCCACTGTTGTTCTTTGATTTCACTCTCAAATGCCATAGCGGGGAACATGTTCAAATCATCACCACCCCGGCTGATAACCCACAGAAATCTCAGCTGCCGGATAATCTGTATATATTCCCCCATCTGGTGATCTTGCACAGTTACAGTGATTTGTCAGCAAAGCCAGTCTTGGGGCAGTGAGCAAAGTAATTAACAGCAAGGGTCACCTAGCTTGAGTCTACCTCTGTCAGGGCTTTCCAGCCACTTTCAATCTTCCTTCCTCCTTTTTCTTGACTCATTTTTTTCTCACCAATAAAATGGGAATAATTTAGAGCTCTGGGCATAAGGAATTAGAGTGAGCATAAATGTAAAAAGAAAAATTACAGGGAGATTTTTCTGCTTCATGGAAAAAAATGGGTCTCTTTATTTGGGGCAGTTTCTGGAAGATCTTTTTCATCTTGGGAGCCATAGTATAGGAACACCATATGAATCCTTGTTATATTGGCGAAAACTTACAGCCTTTCAAATCTATCGAGACAAAATTAGTTAGTAGTTGCCTGGGGCTGAGAGTGAGAAGAGAGAGGGACTGCAAATGGGCATGGGGAATATTTGGGGAATGATGCAAATGTTCTAAAATCAGAGTGTGGTGATGATTGCACACTCTGTGAATTTACTAAAAATCACTAAATTGTGGATTTTATGGTATAGAAATTATATCAAGGGGCCGGCCGAGTGGCTCAGTTGGTTAAGAGCTCGCTCAAGAGTGTAAGCTGAGCTCTGAGCAACGGCGGTTCGATGCCAGCCCTAGCTGAGTTGCCATTGAGCTGCCAACAGGTGGCAGGATGGCTCAGCTAAAAAAAAAAAAAAAAAAAGGCAATTATATCAATAAAGCTGTTACCAAAATAAAATACATTGAGGAATAGATGGATTGATTGAAATGTGGTAGACAAATATAATACAATGTTAATTGTGCAAGCTAGGTGTTGGTAATGGGTGCTCATTTTATGGTTTTTGTAGTTTTATGGATATTGCAAACATTCATAAAATATCAGATAAAATATATTTGTACAAAAATTGGTATCTCTGGGCTTGCTGGAAAGGATTAGACCTTCTACTTTCCACATTTCTGGGTAAATATTCAAACACACACACATATATTTAAAGAAACAAAAACATGAACAAACAAACAAAGCCTCACTGTCTTGGAGAAAAATACACTAAATGTGGTAAGATACTTATGATTAGATATGGCACTGAGAAAAAGTAAATGAATGATACTTAAACAGTTACTTTTAAAGCCACTGCCATATCTCCTGTGCTGCTCTAAGGATTTTACAGACATTATCACGTTTACTCATCATAAACAGCTGTTTGAGGCAGGCTCTATAAATATCACCATTATATAGATGAATAAGCTGATGCTTAAGGGGTTTAAAATGCACATGTAAGTAGAGGAGTTAAAATCTGAAACAAATCTGACTTGAAAGAATACACTGGTTGCTGCTTACATGACAATGATCACAATTTTATTAGTACTTCCCTTACCCACCAAAAAGTACGATTAATAAGGTGAAAAAAAAAAGAAAAAGAAAAGCCTCAACTATCTGTAATACAATTACTTTGGTCATGCTATAGTTCCAGCCTATGTGTCCACATTTTCTATATTAGAAAAGCATTTTGCATCATTTGCAAAACAAACAACAAAAACCACAGTATTTTACAACACTACTTCAATTACTGTGGGGTATTTTCCCATCTCAGCCACAAACCAATGAGAACAATTATTGTACTGCTGTAGTGCAGCAAGGATTTTTCTCTGTTTTAGAGTAAGATAGCTGATCAAGAATTTACATTTTACATTTTTACATATAAGGATTTTATTATCCATGTTTATTTCACAAAGATAAAACTATTGTTTTGAACATTGTAAAGGGTAAGAAAGAGCAATAGGAAATCTTATTTATCTGCTTAATTGTCAATGAAGAAAACCAGTGAAGAAACATTCACTATGACTTACACTCCAACACAAAATGTGGCTAAGACTATTTGGTTCAAAAATCTAAAGTTAGTAGCCAAGATTTCTTGAATTAAATGAATATCAAGCCACCTGTTTTTCAAAAGTTAAGTCAGCTACCATATTTGGAGGGGGCAGGGAGTAGGTGGCCATGGATTTAGAGGAGGAGAAATGAGTGTGAAACTGTCTTAGGCAAAATGTACGCTTCTGGAACAATCCTTTCACTTGATTCCCACAGAGTCCCATTTTCCATTTTCTTACTCCCAATTCTCCTCCTTACTTCAACCTTCACTTAATCTCAGATCTCTGAATAAGACTTGATATACGTGGACAAAGGGTGCCATTCTGGTCTGCTTCCCTTGCAAGTTTGACATCAAATCACATGGTTTTATTCCAGCCTTGGCATATTTCCCAAAGCAGGTTTTACTAAGAAGCAAAGAATTTCTGCTTTCAAGTCCATTAAACTTGTGCATACTGAGAACTAGTAAATGCTGAGTGCTAGGCACTAGGATTAGAGAGATCACAGGAATAGATATAGTACTTGAGACATTCATAAAATCATAGGAGAGATGGGCAGGTAAACAGATCAATTACTAACCAGTCCAGCCAGAGCAAAGGAAAAAAGCAAAAGTACAGAGCCATATGGCACTACTATGTAGGACAGAAAACATAGAGTGAAGATGTATTTAATTTCTATAGAAATATTTTTGAATCTGGTTATCAGGCCACCTTGATATACTACTAGTTAATATTTATCGAAGGTTTACAACGTATCAGGTGATGTGATGATGCTTTACATCTATGATCTCGTTTTATCTTCCCAATTACCCAATCAGGTCACTACTCTCATTTTATCCATTATTACAAATAAGCAAATTTCAAATAAACCTGTGAATTAGGCTATGTTCTCTCTTTCCATCCTGGAGGCCCAGCTGGAAGCTGGGTGTAATGCACTTGTCAAACTGTCCAAATTCAACCCTTTGCTGTTTTGTTGTTTTCTCCCCAAAATAAAGTAAGTGCTCAACTCTAAGTTACAGTCAGTGATAATAGATTTTCTTCTGGGGAATCACTTTTCACTTGTAATTTACAGACTTTGCTCCATAGAGCATATGTGATGAGAAAAAAAGAATCATTTTATAATATGAAAAATCCCAAGGCTCCCAATATTGAGTCTTAAATTCACACCCTGTTTGGAAATTCACCAAAGATTTAAGTCAGATTTGTAGAGAGTAAGTTAATATTTCTGACTAAAACAAAACAAAAAACAACCACAATACTCTGCTGTAACAGTAGTGACCAGCATTATTTTTCGATTTTCCCTTCAACCTTTGACATAAAATTTCCCCTTGCATTTTGTGGTCTTTTATGATTCAGTATTTCCCCCAATTGCCATATAGAGTCTTTCTATGTGGGAGATGGCATTCTGAGTTTAAAGTATTCATCCTCCAGGTTCACGTGGAGATGGGCTGTCTCCAATTTGCCAAAGCTTAAAAGGACCTGGCTAAATTCCAGCCCCTGTAATTATGTCCTAATCTGTCTTTATTCCCTCTCCTCATTTCTCATGTAATGTTCTTAACACAGCTTAAACCACAGATTCATTACTTTTTAGCAGGAAGGAAAATTAATGGATGTATTGTGAGATAATCTAATGACATACAATTTATTATTAGTTCTTCTGTTAGATTAAACCTAAACAGAGTTTACTCAGATTTCAGTAAATCCACATTTAAAAATACATATTTTTTCTATATGTCATACAGAAAATTCACATATAAGTTAGATATCATATTATATTACATATGCAATTACATTATATGTACTATGATATTATATTTGCAATATTTGCATATGTTAGACCTACTAGAAATATTTGCCTCCCGTTAAAAAATAATCTTGACATATTTAAAGCCTAAACCGCAGCAGTAATGATGAACACCTAACTCCAAGCTTGCAGCACCTCGTTTTCCCACAGGGATGCATCTTGGCTCCCCCATTGTAGTAAATGTTCTCTAAATGACAGAGGCCAAATCAGCTTTCCTTATGTGCCCCACAATACCAGGACATGGCTGGGTACCCTTAGCTCCTCTCACTTTTAGTCCACTTCCTGGTGGTCCTCACTGGCAGTCACTGCCTTTACTAAGAATTATTTTCACAAGTATGTGCAGAGGGGTGTGAGAAGGTGCAAACACGGGCACCAGGAGGTGGCTGAGCTGGGAAGTGACTAGTCTCCGAGAATTATTGCTTCTGTGACTTGGGCCAAATTGGCCAAATCACTTCTGAGCTTTGGTTTTTCAGACGTTGAAAGCAAATAATAATTCATGCTCTGCCTACATCTCAGGGCTGTTGAGAATCTTAATATAATATACCTGAAAATATCTTGTTAAAGTACTATACAATGGAAGTTAATATGAAGAAGAGGAGGGCAAGGGGGAGGGGAAGAAATGATGAGGCCTCCTCTCGCATTTAGATTACAGGCCCTTGAGGTCAAGGATGATCTATCTCAATTTTTATTTTTGTTTACCTCTTGTGCCCCCTATATTGGAACCTCACAGAAAGGCATGACAGAAATGGAATTAAATGGCAGGGGCAAGTAAATATTTTGAAATGATCGTTCATATGCCCATATAAAATCATGTCCCTCAGAAGCATGAGAGCCTTTCATTTGAACATGAAATGGAAAGACAGAAAACCTGTGTTTGTGATAATATGGTTGTTCCTCTTCTCTTGCTAATGGGCATGAAAGCCCATCAAGCTCTTCTGAGCACATCAGCCTGCCTATGAGCAAAAAGCATTTGTTCATGCCACACAATCATTTCATTTTGAGATATAACCTGACCTCCTGTTTTTAATTGTCTGATAAAGAAGCACTAAGGGACAGTGAGGAAAGGTGAACCACTTTAGACAAAGAAAGTCACATGGTTCCATCAATTGGTCACTTCCTTTGAACATAAGGAAGTTGAACCCCAAGAACAGGACCTGAATTGCACTACTCATAGTGACTGCGTGCAAAGTAAGCATTTTGATCTGAATACTCCTTTTTGTGACATGACTTTTTTAGTCATGTCTCCACTATATGCTACAAATTTATGTACAACAATATCTCTTCTCTTCATATTGCTGGATGGTTTCTAAGTATTTTCCTATGGATTATGTTTGATGCTCACAGCAACCATCAGAAATATAGGTATTATTAGTGTTTTCCTTTCACAGATGGGTTATCTGAGGCTCAGATACATTTGCAAAATTGCTCAAGATTCCATAAACTGCAAAGTAAGAACAGAGACAAGGAAGAATTTTAGATGTGCAAATTCACACCTAGAGAAGTGAAATAGACTGCCTAAATAAATAGTTAGTAAATGATAGAGATGGGATTTGAACTCAGAGAGACTGATTCCACTCCCTACTCTTACCCTGCAGGGTAGATGCCTGGTACAGGGTCTGGCACAAAGTAGGTGCTCAGGGAATATGTATTATCAGTATAGGCATTCATGCCCTGAGGCAGAGAGGGCAGACATGCTTAGAGGAGATGTGACCTCTTCAAGGTCACTAACTGGCCCATCTTCTGTAGCACCATATTGCTACCATAGGCAGAAGCTATAAGGTAATTTATTTTGACTATTGCTGTCTACAGATTCCTTTGGGATGGATATATTTATTTTAAATAGATGATCCTGTATTAGTTGTTATGAATATATGGGCACAGGATCATGATTAGACATTATAGGTTGTTGAAAACTTCCCACTCATGTCTCCTCTTACACATGAGATTACATTAGGTTAAACCCAGTGAAATAAACTACCACCAAAATGACCAATAAAGTGCCACACCTCAACGGTTTCTGAATTGCAAAATACCAAAGAGCACAATCATCTGTCTTCCACCACCTCCCCCACTACATGTCTAGAATCTCTTTTGTCTATCATTGGCTATTAGTATGTGCTAATGTCTGACAGATATCATTTGGCTAAATGCCTCATTTCATAGGTGGGGAAACTGAGGCCCAGAGCAATGAAGGGAATTGCCAAAAATGGCAGCCTCTGAACCTGAGCCAGCAGGGTGACTCTGGTGGCCAGCTTTTCTGTCCAATGCACTTTTTACCACAATGTGTACTGTCCCTCATACTGAGAGCCAGGGGCCACAAAGTTCTCGAGAAAGAAACATGCATCTCAAACTTAATAACACTCTAATACCACTCTAATAAAAAATGCCACAGGGTTTGCCACAGAAACTAAAATTCAATTAGCAGACTTTTCAGCTTAGATTAAAAAATTAAAACAAAAACAAAAAACAAGAGGATTAAACTTTTAAAAAATTTTATTAAATTTATTTGAGTGACATTGCTTAATAAAATTATATAGGTTTCAAGTGTACAATTCCATAATACATCTGTATATTGCATTGTGTGTTCATTACCCAAAGTCAAATCTCCTTCCTTCACCATATATTTGACTCCCTTTACCCTTTTTTTTTTTTTAGCTGAGCCATCCTGCCACCTGTTGGTAGCTTAGTGGCAGCTCAGCTCGGGCTGGGCATCGAACTGCTGTTGCTCAGAGCTCAGCTCGCACTCTTGAGGGAGTTCTTAACCAACTGAGCCAGTTGGCCGGCCCTCCCTTTACCCTTTTCTACCTCCCTCAACCCCCTTTCCTACCGATAACCACTACAGTGTCTGTGTCTATGAGTTCTGTTTGTTTTGTGTCTTATTCATTTGCTGCTTTCAGCTTTATATCCCATACATGAGCAAAATCATATGGTCCTTGACTTTTTCCATCTTATTTATTTCACTTAGCATGATATTCTCGAGATCCACCCATGTGCAGCAAATGGCAGCATTTCATCTTTTCTTAAGGCTGAGTAATACTCCATTGTATACATGTACCACATCTTCTTTATTTAATCTTCTTTATCTAATCACCTATTGAAGGACACCTTGGTTGTTCCTATGTTTTGGCCACTGTGAATAATGCTGTAATGGACATAGGGGTACATATATCAGATATTTGGGATAGATACTCAGAATAGGGGTTGCTGGCTTGTATGGTAATTCTATTCTTAATATTTTGAGGAACCTCCATGCTATTTTACATAGTGGCTGTACCAATTCACATTTCCACTAGTAGTGGAAATGTGAATTGGTACAGCTGCAACCTCTCCAACTTGTTATTACATGCCTTGTTGATAATAACCATTCTAACAGAGGTGAGGTGGTATCTCATTTTAGTTTTGATTTACATTTCCCTAATAGCTAGTAAAGTTGAGCATCTTTTCATATATCTGTTGGCTGTATGTATTCTTGAGATAAGTATCTGTTCAGGTCATCTGCCCAGTTTTTTGTTTGTTTGTTTTTTAAAAACTTTTTATTGGGGAATTGGGGAAGGGGAACAGCTTTGGGGAATTGGGAATGGGGAACAGACAAGTTGCTGTCTTTTTGTTCTTCAGTCTAGTTGTGGGGGACGTTGCTTCACTGACCCATGTTGGTTTCGTCATTGCGTTCTTCTCAGATGAGGCAGATTGGTCGCTGGCCTCTGGATGGTTGCTCACCACGGCTATTGGCAGCTCACGCTGGCTGCCGGCCACTCACTGTAGCCTATGGCAGCACACTGCAGCAGGAGCTGCAGCCTACACCATCGCCGGGGCTCACAGCCCAGCTCCAGGTGGAGCTGTTGTTAGCTGTAGGACAGTGTCACCGATCCTCATATGTGGTATCCCAACCGGGGCCGCTGGCATCCCAAAACCAGCTTAACCAGTGCACCACTCGGCCAGCCCATCTGCCCAGTTTTTAATTGGATTTTTCTGTTGTTGTTGAGTTCTTTATATAAGATATTAGTCCATTATCAGAAATGTTGTTTGTAAATACATCCTCCCATTCAGTTGGCTGCCTCTTTGTTTTGTTAATGGTTTCTTTTGCTGTGCAGAAGCTTTTTAGTTTAATATAGTCCCATCCATTTATTTTTGCTTTTATTTCCCTTGCCTTTGAGGTTAAATTCATAAAATCCTCTTTAAGGCCAAGATCCACAAGTTTAGTACCTATGTTTTCTTCTATGTATTTTATTGTTTCATGTCTTACATTTAGGTCTGTTATCCATTTTGAGTTAATTTTTGTATATGATGACAAATAGCAGCTTCGTTTCATTCTTTTGCATGTAGCTTTCCATTTTTTTTCAGCACCATTTATTGAAAAGGCTTCTTTTCTCTATTTTATGTTTTTTACTTCTTTGTTGAAAATTATCTGCCCTGTGGTTTATTTCTGGGTTCTCAATTCTGATTCAGTGGCCTGTGTATCTGTTTTTCTGCCAATACCATGCTACTTTGATTATTGTCACTTTGTAGTATAACTTCAAGTCAGGGAGTGTGATACCTCTCACTTGTTCTTTTTTTCTTAGGATTGCTTTGGTTATTTGGGGTCTTTTGTGGTTCCATTCAAATCTGATAATTTCTTGGTTCTATTTCTTTAAAAATTGTCATTGGGATTTTGATGGGGATTGCTCTAAATCTGTATAATAAAAGTACTAGACCCTCTAACTCATAGTGCGGTGTCCTCTGGCAGATGCCACATGACCCCACAGAATCTTTTGCAGTTCTCTAACGTAGACATGAGGGATGGGGAGGGGTTTGATTGGATTGATACAAGGCAAGAGTCTACAGAGAAGGTGTATTAGAGAGACAAGTTTTGTTCCACTCTAAAAAAAGCCTATTTCACTCATGATTTATATTTATTCCTTCCCCCCCGACAAAATGTTTGAAACAAGCCACAAGTTAGCTAAATAATTTGGCAGATCCTGTACCTAAAGAGTGTGCAGATCACTATAATCTCTTATATTTGAAGTTGAGCTAAATAAGCCGATGGTCAGAGTATAGAAAGGGAAGAAACCCATTTGAAAGAGGTGTCAGTTCTCTTTATTCTTTTGTATAGTCTTAAATTTGCCAACATCTACCTTTATTTATTATAGGTGACTCAGATATGCATTTTAAACTTTCCAAAATATTTTAGATTTTATTTTGAATGTGAGCAGCAAACCAGAAAACATTGGTCATGGAGGGAGATATAAAACACCCTAAAATACTAGCAGCTTGCCAAGACTCACATGGTTGATGACTATGACAGTTGTGCTTAATACATTTTATTCTCATTAACTACATTCTGTACAAAGAAAACAATGGATTAGGTTTAATCAATTTAATATATTTGATGTTAAGGCATTCACATATCATGGCCGTATTATCTCGCATTCAATTTTAAACATAGAATTTAAAATAAAGCAGGTGAAATCAGAAAGCTTTGATTATTCACAGGGTTCAGCCCATGACTGCTAATAACTTCCAAGTGTGTCATGAATTACATTTTCCCAGACCAACATCGTCATGGCCCCAGGTAAATAACCATTATTTATGATACTTTGCCGAGTGTTTAAACTTCCTCATCCCTTCAGTGGACCTGGGGGGGGGGAGGTGGAACTGTTAGATGACTAAATGTTTTTTATTATTTTTATTTTATTTTTATTTTTTATTTTTAATTAGTTTCAGGTGTAAAACACAGTGCCATAGTTATACTTTTTACCCCTCAAAGTGACAACCCTCCTCTCCCAGTTCGCCACCCCACTCCTCCCCCCATATCATATATATCTATTACACTTTCTCTGACTCCCTTGTCTTGTTAGGGAGACCATTTCATGGATGGAGTAGAGGCTTGATCACTGAACTGTACACCTGAAGCTGATGTTGTATAATATTGTATACCAACTTGTAATTGAATATATAGATAGTCAAGGGATGTGGATTATACTGTGGAAGGGAGTTAGATGACTAAATGTTTAGGATGTCATTTAGGAAGCCTGGAGGATCTCTCAAGAATTGCATGTTATCTATGTCTTTGTAGGTAAAATTCTGTGAAGACAGATTTTTATTACAAGGGCATGGTGATGATATGAAATGTGCATAAGCATCTTATGTGCATATATATGCAAACACACACATTCCTTGAAGAAAATTAGAAACACTTTTGTTTTGTTTTTTGAGGGCAGCGTCACTGGCCCTCATATGCGGGATCTGAACCGGGCCCGCTGGCTTCCCAAGCCAGCGCTTAACCACCACACCACTCGACCGGCCCTAGAAACACTTTTAAGTTTGCTTTATTTCTATGGCTCAGTTACCATGATTGTAAATATTGCCTGACACTATTGAATTACACAATGTATATATGGTGCTTTGCGTAGTGTCTGGAACATAGTAAGTACTCATTTATGAAAAGAGCACTTTGAGTGGGAAATCTAGTTTTCTTATTGGCAGCAATTTTCTGTCCAGTTTACATGGAAATATTGAGAGGGTTGGTATGTTATCTTACCCTGAAGAACTTCGGGAGTGCCTAAAAAATAATTTCATAAGCCCTTGAGGAAGTTAGACTGATTATTTTAGCTAGAAAGAGGACCACCCATCCTGATCATCTATGTTAGTCAGCAAACTTGGGTCTTCCAAAGGGGAAATCAAAGGATGAAAATGCCAAAATTAAAGATGTTCAATAGTATGGGGTCATATTTTTTAAAAAAACAATATTCCTCACTGCTAAAAAAAAAGAAAAAGGAATTCTTGAGGTGTGATTTAAAGCTATGATCCCTTCATTAAAGTCAGTGTTTTTTGCCACATTCTGGGGGAAAAAAGAACCTGCACAAATAAACTCTGGAGAGTTAATTCAACCCAATTAATGAATCAAATAGATATTGAATACCTTCCAAGTGAGGGAAAAACAAAAACAACTAAGCTAAGAACTGTGAGGGTGAGAGGGTATGAAAATATAGAAAAAAGTAGAATGACTCTTTATAGAACTCAGAAGCTGCCAGAGAAAGAACAATCAGGTAAGAGATCAACTCTAATTGCCTTGCTATAAACTCTGCAAGTAAAGATGCATCAGAAGAGGAGACACGAAGGACAACATAGTCCTTTTCTGTCTGGCATGAAATTTATCTTGTGAAAAGAACAATTATATAAAGGCAGACTTTTTTTCTCAATGACTTCAGATAAAGTTTGCTCTAAAGGGCAAGGAAAACTACATCAGCCTTTATCCCTTAAGAGTGTTGCAGTACTTCTAAGAACACATGACATTGTGTGTGTTAACTTCTCACTTGTAAATCAGAACCACAAACAAATAACTCAGGTTTTCTCTTGCATTTCTTTCACCCTCAATAAAATCATGAAAGTAAAATTAAAAAGTTGGAGGATTTTTGGCTTGCTCAGGACCAACATTTATTCATCTTGAGGGAATAAGCTCTTCACAGTTGTTCCCAAAGCATCTTCCAGGTGTCATTCCCTATTAGATTTCAGAGTCAACAAATATGCCATGAATTCTCATTGTACCACACAAATAAGTAACAATTTTTTTGTGTTCAAATTGTACAGCAAATACTATAGGTTTTAGTGGTGCATCTTAAGGAACTAAAAGAAAACAGCACAGTCACATCATACTTGTGTATCATATTCATTGAAAATGTCCCCACTGTATATTTGTTCATTCTATACTCTCTACCTAGATATCTTACTAGTTAAAATACTATTTAACATTCTTTGAAATGACTTTCAAAAATAGTAATATGCTTTTACTCTTTTCACTTAGACTCTCTTTGACCTTTACCCCTGTTTCAGTATATCCACCTCTTTCAAGGTAGAAGAGGAGGGTATTAGGAGTGTGGGAACAGAAGCAAGATAAGGAGAAAGGTAACATTTTGCTTCTAACATTAAAAAAAATCAATATGGTTGCAAAACGATTGCCTTACAAGCCAGGCTATTTTCTTGAGAAAATATAATTGAAAATCATTTTATTGATGATTATTGAAATCAATGATATTGATTGCCAATATAATTGACAATCATTCTATTTCTCCTTCATCATACCAAGAAGCAACCTAGTCCTTTTCTATTAAGGTTTTATGTAGAGAAGATCCAGCCAAGAAGAAAAATAAAATTAATAACCCAATCTTTCTTTAGGCCCTACAAAATACTCTTAAGAACAGAGAAAGACCAAATTGGTTCCCAATTATCTTCACTGTAGGCCAAAGCCCAATGAGTGGAATTATTAAGATGAGCAAATGATAAACAACATTTGGTACTGGAAAAAAATGGTCTTTGGGGCCATTTCTAACACCAGTTGGAGGACATCAAATGGCAAAAGAGCAGGTAGAGGAAGGTTCTGAGGCTTAATATTCCTGAGCCACCCTTAATTCTTGTGTGGTAGACAGGGGGCTAGAAGATACTAAGGATCTGACTGAGGGGGCGTGGTTATGACAAGGGTGCTATAGTAGAAGTAAGGCAGCTTTGTGGCTAGGACTCTAAAGGAAGCCATTGAAAATGGGTCTTGATGGAAGTCACAGTCTGCAGAGGCATCCATAGTGCCAGTGGAGATAACTTAAGGTTGAGTCAGCTAAGAGTACCAGTGAAGCTGGAGGAGACCTAGTCAAGAATACTATATATAGCCCAGCAGCACAGCAAGCAAGAGATGAAAAAGCATGACTCAGTGGACAGAGGAACCTGAGAACACCATGACACAAAGGCCTCAACTCATATTCTTCTTCACCCCCACACCCAGACACCACCTTGAAGAATATCTCGGAGTTGCTGGTGGATCTCTGAAAAGTCAGCATTTTTTTCCCCTGATCATTTTTGTTCAAGACACTGAACTCTCTCAAAAAAGGCTGTTTGAACTAACAGATCAAACCAGCATGTAAACCTGATTGGAATTCCCATAGAGTTATTTTTTTACTTCACTAATGAGTGGGTAAAAGATTTAGGAAGAAGACTATATTAATTACAGATGAATTAAAGAAATTACACTTTCTCTGCATGTTCAGGTTATGTTGAATATTAAATTTGTTACTCTGCTCTGTTCCCAGACTCAGCACAAAAGCCTCCACATCTGTGAGAATTAACTCAGTTTCAATTAATCACTTCCTCATCTGCTAGTCACAAGACCTCACTTTATTTTAGCACTGGCTTCATTCAGCCCTGTGTTGCACACAATCATTATATATATATATCACAAAATCATAAGCTCTTTGTGGGCACCTATCCCAGAGATCATATAATATTTTGTGTTGAGTTAATAAATTACTGAATTTAGAAGCTAAATGGCATTCTTTTCTAATTAAAAATGTTTTGTTTCAAAGGTCTAATTTGTAACTTGCATAATTTTTAAAAAATATTTTATTGGGGAATTGGGGGAGGGGAACAGTGTTGGGGAATTGGGGGAGGGGACCAGCCAAGTTGTTCTTCAATCTTTGTTATGGGGGGGGGGTGCCAGTTGCCACCTGGCTTCCCGGCAGCAGCTTGTGGCCTCTAAGCTCAAGGTGCTGTGTTGAATCTTAGTTGCAGGTGGGCGTAGCCACTATCCCATGCAGGAGTCGAACCAGCAGCCTTGTTAAGAGCCCACGCTCTATCCACTGAACCATCCGAGAGGCAGCTCAGCTCAAGGTACGAAGTTCAATCTTCAGTTGCAGGTGGGTTGAACAGGCAATTGAACAGGCAATCTTGTTTTTATGCCAGCTGAGCCATCCTGTCACATGTTGGCAGCTCAGCTAAGATGCAGCGTTCACTGGCTCATGTAATCCAACTGGCGGCCCTGTTGCTCAGAGCACATGCTCTAAGCCAACTCTTAACCAACTGAGCCACTTGGCCAGCCCTTGTAACTTGCATAATTAAGTGGGCCATAAAAAACTCACAGATTTGTCACATTAAAACTGCAAATGATCAGAGAGGACAAAATCTTCTTATGCTTTGATAACTGTAATAGTTCTTGCTTTATGTTTGCCCAGTATGAACAAGGAGTCCTATCTGTTCTGGTAACAAACTATAATCCCCAGACACGTAACCAATGCTGACCCAAATGGTACCCATCTGTGATAGACAAAATCGAGAGTGGCCCCAAGCCTCCTACACTCTGGTGTATAATCTATGGAATCTCCTTTGAGTGTGAGCAGGACCAGTGTGAATACAATAGAATAGAATTCCTTTGATTAGATTACTAATCAGTTCACTGTGACTTAATCAAAAGGGAGATTATCCTGGATGAACCTGACTATATGAAGTGAGCCATTTAAAGAGTGAAGCATCAGACATGATCTCTGGAATGCCCAGAAGAAAGCAAACTGCCACGTGTGAGAAGAGGGGATCTCCTGAGGGCTGAGAGTAACCCCTGGCTGGCAGCCAGCAAGAAAGCTGGTTGAACAGACCTGGATGTATAGGCAGGACTAGAGTGAGCTTCTAAAGACACCTGTATTTATGTAATAATTGCTGTTGACAAAGCTGAAGAGTGACAGAGTACTACAATATCACTGCGTCCTAAGTACTGTTTTGTTTTGATATTCAAAATAAAAAATTATGTTTTTTGTTTTGATATTCAACAAATATCAAATTATGTTTTGATATTCAATAATGTCTGTATTAGTAAACTACATCTGCAGGTAGATTTAACTTCTCTGGGCTTTATTTTACTGTAGTGCTTGTCAAATTAAAATACTTTAAAAAATGTATTTGGATTATAAGGAAAAATGTTCTGGAGAGGAACATAAATTCATTTCTTACTGTCAAGTAATGCTTAAGATTTATTTTTTTTAAGATATAATAATAACTGCAGCATATTTCCCTAGTGATAAAAAGAAATCCCCTTAGTAATCCCTACAAAATCCTAAAGGGCTAAAATGCAATGAAGGGGATTTCTAATGGTACATTATAAATCCATTTAGAGAACATCTTGGTTTAAAATAATTAAAAAAAAATACTTCAGAACTGTGTAGAACTATTTAGAAATTTCAGCAGTAGCAAGGACGCTGAAAAGGATTTCACATTCAGAGTTGAGAAGATAAAATGAAGTTATATTTGTGATGGTCATGGGCAGTTAGAAGCTAATGTTACTAGAGAAACACAACTGTACATTCTCAAAATGTGACAGAAATATAGGACCCTCCATTCAGCCCAACTCCACTTCGATACTCTGCTACACCAGCTATCGCAGGCAGAAATCTAATCATCTCACAAGTCAACATATTCCTCAGGTTAGTTAAGCAAAAGTTTGACTCAGTGTGAATGTGAATGTTAAACTTCATATAAGATTTGCTCTATGGCATTCCAGAAATCAAATTTTCTCTCTCTTCTTTCTGTATGCACTTCCAGTATTTGAAGGTAGCTGTTAATATTACTAACTTCAGAAACTGGATATCTATTGGGCCAAGTATGAAATTCAACAAAGACATAAGATATAAAGATATGAGACACTAGGAGTGATGAGCACTGTGGCAAACCATCTAAAGGGTCAGCAGTCACTCATTCCCCACCCTCATATGGTAATTTGGGAATTAATCCGAACAAGCCAGAGAACTGGATTATTAAAAATAAAATTCCCCCCTCTAAAACTGCAATTAATTAACCTATATACTCAGAAATCATGTTTCATCCTCCTAAACACATCATTACATCAAAACATTCTATAAACCAATACTTTAGAATACCATTTATATCTTAAAGCCATTTGTCATTCAATGTTGAGAAGATAATTTGAAATCTACATCTATTTATTTAAATACATGAAAATGGAAATCTTGGGACCCTTCATTGAGTTTCTACAGTTGTGACTCAAAAAGTAGAATTTTTTACAGTGAGTTAATGTTGGAAAATTGAAATATCAAATCCTGTGGGATGTTGATTAAATCTCCCAGGAACATATTGTATAAAGATCCATCTGCCATAAAGACCTGATGACATGGTGAGTGCTTTGGACACTCTTCCCAGAAAGCCATACCAGTACAGAGCATTTAACACATAATTTTGGAGGTTCACACATCCCCTTGAATGATATTTAGTTCTTCAAATGTAAATACCCTTCAAAATAAAAGTGATAATGATAATGAAAGCTAACACATATTAGGCAGTGTAGAGGGTTATGGTGAAGATTACATAAGATAATAAGTGCACTTGCCACAGATAGTTTTAAGAATGAAATAAATTAATACATGTAAGATGTTTGTAATATATGTTATCTTAACTATCATACCAATTCTCCATTTAAAAAACATAACTTTTTGGAACAGTACTCTACAGAACAATTATGAAGATAGTACAGTTTCTACATACTTCATACCCAATTTCCCCTAGTAATATCTTACATCAATGTGGCACACTTGCTATAATTAATAATTCAATATTGATAGATTGTTATTAATTGAAGCCCATACTTTATTCAGTTGTGCTTAGTTTTTTCCCCAATGTCCTTTTTCTGTTCCAGGATACCATCCAGGATACATTACATTTAGTTGTCATGGCCTCTTAAGCTACTCTTGGCTGGGACAGTGTTTCAGACTTTCCTTGTTTTTGATGACCTTGGCAGTTTTGAGGAGTCCTGGCCTTATAATTTGTAGAGCATCAATCAATTTAGATTTATCTGATCAGACTGAGATTATGGGTTTTAAATTGAAAGACTGTAGAGACCAAGTCATTTCATCTCATTATATCAAAAGTGCATATTATCAACACGACATCCTGTTTGTGTTAACTCTAATCACCTGGCTGAGATAATGCTTGTCAGCTTTCGCCATGGTAAAGTTACTCCTTTTCCTTCCATTTCCATACTACTTTACTTGGAAGGAAGTCACTATGCACAGTGTACACTGAAAGAGTGGGGAGTTATGTCCCACCTCCTTGAGGGTGGAGTATCTACAAAAATTATTTAGATTTTTTCTACATAGTAGATTTGTCTGTTCTCTTCCATTTATGTATGTCTTCAATTGTTTGTGTATGTCAGTATGGACTCATGGATATGTATTTTAAACTTTGGGTTATAACCCATTACTACTTCATTTTATTGCTCATGTTTTTTCAGCTTTGGTCTTAGGGAGCTCTTTCATTGGGTGCCTATGTCCTTTTGACACCATCAGTGTGGGGTGTTTCCTTTTTGTGTGCACATCCTTACTTTCTGGTGCTACAAGATGACCCAGGCTCATCTTGTGTATTTTCTGCTCCCATCATTGAATTAGCCATTTCTTCTAGTAGCCCTGATCCTTCTATTAGAAAATGGTGTAAGAAATCAAGATCTGAGCACTAGGTGACCTCATTGCTACTGCCATAAAATATGAGGTGTGATAAAAATATGATGAATGTTTAACATTTTTAAAAAATTACAGGAGAAGACACATCACCATTAATCCCCCCAAAATACTCCCCCTTGTTTTGAACACACTTATCCCATCATTCTTGCCACTTTCTGAAGCAGGTCTGAAAATCCTCTTTCATGACTCCTTAGTTGCACTGTCATGGCTGCCTCAATGTCCTGAATCATTTTGACTTGGGGGAAGAGTCAGAAGTCACATGGTGCCAGATCTGTTGAATAAGGTGAATGAGGACACACAATAATGTTTTTATTTGACAGAAATTGCCAAATAGCAGAAGCGATGTGTGACAAGGAACGTTGTCATGATGGAGGATGAAGTAAAGACACTCATGAAAGAGGGCTTCCAGAACTGATTCAGAAAACAAGAATGATGGGATATGTGTGTTTGAAGTGAGGTGAGTATTTGAAGGGGGACTAATGGCAGTGTCTTTTACTGTAAAAACAGTTTTTATTTCAACATTCACCATATTTTTCAGTCACACCTAATATATACTCGTACTTGGTTTGACAATTAAGTTCAAGAACTCCTCCTACAAAAAATGCTCCATACCTCATTGCTGAATATCGCTATGGTCACCTTTGAAGTACTCCCCTTGGGAAGCTATGCACTGATGCCAGTGCTTAGCCCAGCCTTCAAAGCAATTTTGGCACTCTTTTTCTGGAATGGTCATCAGAGTTGGTATCGTATTACCCTTAATATCCTGAACGTCATCAAAATGTCTTCCTTTCAATATTTCCTTTATCTTTGGGTAAAGAAAGAAGTCAATGGGGGCCAGAACAGGTGAGTAGGGAGGGTGTTTCAATACAGTTATTTGTTTACTGGCTAAAACCTCCCTCATAGATAGTGCCATGTGAGCTGGTACAATGTCATGATGCAAGAGCCATGAATTGTTGGCAAAAGTTCAGGTCATCTAACTTCTTCATGCAGCCTTTTCAGCACTTCCAGATAGTAAACTTGGTTAAGTGTTTATCCAGTTGGTACAAATTCATAATGAATAATCCCTCTGATATCAAAAAAGATTAGCAACATTGATGCAACAAGTTTGCAAACTTAATTGTCACACCTTGTATGTGTATACCAACCCATACATATACACATTTTTTTTTATTTTACAAACTCCACTTACTTTCAAAATTACTTGTCAGAATTGTTTTCCCCATTACTTTCAATGAGGCTGTTTTATACATTTTAATGATTTTAGATTTAGGTTAGTGATTGTATTAGGTTAGTGATTTTTTTTTGTCACATTCTGCATTCATCAATGATTCCCTCTGACCTCTGAAATGATTTTTTAGATTTGCATACATTAAGGTTTACTTTTTGTTCTGTAAAGTTCAATAGGTTTTGATAAATGTATAGTGTCATGCACCCACAATTACAGTATGATACAAATAGTTTCACGACCTTAAAAAAATCCTCCTATCAATCTTGGCCCCTCCTGTGACTACCATTATTTACTGTTTCTACAGTTTTATCTTTTCCAAAACATCATGTAGTTGAAATCATGTAGTATGTGGCCTTTTCAGACTGGCTTCTCTCAGTTAGTTTAAATTTCCTCCATGTCTTTCCATGAATTAATAGTTCATTTTTTTTTATGGCTTAACAATATTCCTTTGTATGCATATAACACTGTTTGTACAATTACCTTAAAAAATATCTTGGTTGCTGCCATTTTGGGGTGATTATAATAAAATTGCCATAAACATTAATAGGCAGGCTTTTGTGTGAACATAAACTTTCAAATCAGTTGGGTAAATACCTAGGAGAATGATTTTTCGATCATATGGCAAGATTATGTTTGGCTTTTTGTGAAATTGCCAACCTGCCTTCCAAAGTGGCTGCACCAGTTTTCACTCCCACCAGCGAGGAAAGGGAGTTCTAGTTGCTCCACATCCTTGTCAGCAATCATTATTATTAGTTTTTAGGATTTTAACCATTCTAATGACTTATCTTTTATTGAATATTTGTTTTGCACATATTTTCTTCTAATCTGAGGCTTTTATTTTCATTCTTTTATCAAAGTCTTTCATAGAGCAGAAGTGATGGAATACAACTCCTTTTCAATTAACAAGCTCTGGATGTTTCTGGATGATGGATTCATTCAAACTGTCCAACTGCCAACAGTACATATTCGAATTGATTGTTTGGTTCCTTGGTAGGAGCTTGAAAAACACAACTCCTTTAAAATCTCACAACACTGAGAGCATAACCTTCTTGGGATGAATGCCTGCTTTTGATGTCGTTTGAGGTGAATCATCACATCAGCACCAAGACCGTTTGTGCACCACATTGTTGTAAACAATCCACTTCTCATCACCAGTTATCATTCGCTTCTAAAAGGGATCATTTTCCTCACATTTAATGAGCATATTGCAGATGTTTATACGTGCCATCAAATGAACTTCTTTGAGTCCAAGTGGAATTCAAATATCGAGCTTGCTTATGTATCCCAGCTTCTTCAGGAGGTCGTGAATGCTTGAATGATGAACGTTCAATGTTTCTGCAATCTCTCTTGTCGTGTAACATGTGTTTGACTCGATCAATGCCTTTATTTTGTCATCATCAACCTCTTTGGGCCTCCCTGATTGAGGAGCGTCGTTGAGATCAAAATCACCCATATGGAATTTCTTGAACCATTGTTGGACTGATGTTCTTGTAGAGCATTGTCACCATAAACTTTATGCAACTTTTCACAACTTGATGTGTGTTCTTCTCTTTATGGAAGTAAAACAGTAAAATATGGCAAAAATGCACAGTTTGGCCTTCCATCTTCAACTTGTTGTAAAATCTCCAAAACTCAACCAAATCACTCAATTTCTTTTTAGAATGAAGGTAGAACTGTCAACTGTTAAGTGACATAGCAATAACATAGATGCAAATGACTCTAGTACTTCCAAAAATGAACTAGTGCCATCTATCATGCATCATGAGTTTTCTGACAACTCAATATATACAAGGGAATATTACTCAGCCATTTAAAAAGATGAAATACTGCCATTTTTGACAATATGGATAAATCTTGAGAATATCATGCTAAGTGAAATAAGTCCAATGGAAAAAGTTGAGAACCATATGATTTCACTCATATGTGGGCTATAAAACTGAAAGCAACAAATGAACAAGAAAAATAAATAAGAAAAATCTCATAGACATAGACAATAGTTTAGTTACCAGAGTACGGTAAGGTGGGAAGAGGGAGGTTAAGGAGGGTAAATGGGGTCAAATAGATAGTGATGGAAGAACTGACTCTGGGTGGTAAACACACAATACAATATATAAATGATATGTTATAGAATTGTACACTTGAAACCTATATAATTTTACTAACCAATGTCACCCCAATAAATTTAATTATAAATAAATAAATAAATGACTGACATATTATATGGATAATACTAAGAAACGGAACTCCAGGCACAATTCTGAAAGGGGGTTAAGTCTAAGAAAATGTAAGAAATGGATAAATGGACATACATTTATCATTTTATAAGCAATTTGTAGTTTTATAATGTTCTACTAGTGAGAGGAAAGAAAAGTATCTATACATTGCAAGGTGAAGATGTCTTGATCTAAAGCTAAAGCATATGAACCTATAAAAAGACAAAAAGAGAAATAAAGATAAGAGCAGATGAAACTGACCATCTATTTTCTATCTAGTGGCAAGACTGAGCAACCCAAAACATAAAGCACATCATTTTGCTTCTCTGCTAAAAACTTCTTAGCGGTTCCCATACCATTTAGAGGTGACTCACAGGGCACTGTGTGATCTGGCCTTTTTCTGTTTCTCCAACCTCCTCTTTTACACCTCTCCTCCCTACTCACTGTGCTTCAGCTACACTAATCTTTTTATCTGCTCTTAAACAGGCCAAGCTATTTCCCTAGTGGATCACGCCTCTGTTCTTTCCTCTCCCTTGCTCCTTTCCCCCAAAACAGTTCCCCATCTTTATGACATGTTCCTTGATCATGGTTTTTGTCTTGGGTCCAAAGTCATCTCTTTATCCATGGCTACCCTACTCTATGGAACCTCCACTTGCCAGTTATTTTCTATCTGAGTGATTATTCATTCTCATTATGACACTCATCACATCTATTTGCTTGTTTAGAATCTCTTCCCCCTAGAATATAAGCATCATGAGAGCTGGTGTTCTGTCTGCCTCAATCACTATAGTATACTTGGTGCTCAGAATGGTGACTGGCAAATAGTAGGATGTCAGTAAATATTTTCAAACGTACAGATTCGAGCAGATTCATATGCAATAAGATATAACCTGAATGTAATCTGAACTGATTAATATCAGTTCAGAATCTACTCTCTTGGTCATATTCTTTAAGCCAGGAAATTATCTAATAGTTGAGAATAATATACAGAAAATATACTGTGCAAGCAAAAATTATACAATATACCTACATCTGGTAGTCACATTTCAAGATGGCCCCATTGATTCTTGCAAGTTAGTATTCATACCCTTATAAAGTCCTCTCTCACGCTGAGTAGACTTAACTGAATAGCCAATAAGAAATTTCAGAAATGGTTATGCATGATTTCCAAGGCTAGGGTATCAAATATAGAGCTCTGACTGCCTTGCTCTCCTTGGGATCATGTGTTTTGAGGGAAGCCAGTTACCATGTTATGTGAAGACTACAGGAGCTACTTGGAGAGGTCCATGTGGTAAGGAGCTAAGGCCTTGTTCTAATAACAAGCATCAACTTACCAGTCAGGTGTGTGTTATCTTAGAACTGCACCCACCAACCCCCATCAAGCCTTCAGATAACTGCAGCCCCAGGTGCTATCTTGATTGCAACCTCATGAGACATCCTGAGTTGGAACCATACAGCTAAGCCAGTCCTGGATTTCTGACCCACAGAAACGGTGTAAGATAATAAATATGTGCCATTGCTTTAACTGTGAAGTTTCAGGGTGATTTACTATGCAGCAATAACTCACCAAAATACTACCGCATCGTGTCTGGAACATAGGAAATATTACAAAAATGGTAACTAGCAGCAGCTGCTGCATTCATAGCAGCAACAACAGGAGAGTGACTGGGACTGGGGAAGAAAGGGTACAAGGAACACGACTTTGGGGCACTTATGTATGGTCCTGCTCAGTCCTGAGAAGCTGGGACAATTTGGACTGGACATCAAAATTGGCTCCCTTCTTTATGCCAGGCCAAAGGGTAAATGGAGCTGACACAGGGGAACTTAAAGATGCTGTACTGTTAGTTGGCTTATCCTGTAGGACACCCACACCTGGGAAGTAAATCCCAAGGTAAACCCATCAGACTCCACTAACCAATGAGCAGCTAGCAAAGACCCTGATCACAAAGTGCCTAATTAATGTGTGTTGATGCTGGGGCTTATGGTGACAATACCTGGACTCTCTGGATGGTCCCCAATGTGGTATCTATATGGACAAACTTTCACTTTAGAGGAAAGACCCTAAGAAACAGGCATTATGGCAGCTTGGTTTTCCTGACTTGAGTTGAGATATTTGTGATGAAGCCTTCTAAGATTCAATTTCTTCAGGTTCTAATAACTGAATCACACTTTTAAGGTAAAACAAATGGAAGGTGTTAAATAATAGAAAAGTCTTCAAAAATGGGACTTGGTGATAATAGAGCAGATAGTTCCAATTATTTTCTCTCAGTCTCTTTCTCTCAAAAACAAGCTCATTACAAATCGAGGGCAGCAAAAATAAAAAAAGTAGATGTGTGATGGATTTGTTACTTTCAATCATGTTTAAACATGCTTAAGAAAATATTAAAACAGATGTTGATGAGTTAAAAGATTGGACCAGAAATGTAGCTACTGTAGGTTTCCTGTCTAATGATTTAAGCCATGTATTTTTGAATTTCAATCTGGAACAATAAATTATACATACATTGTGTTGGCTTTTTTTTTTATTATAGCTATATCTATATATAAACAAAAATATTAAGTTCTCTAACACAGCACACATAAACAATCTAAAGAAAAAAAGTCAGGGATGTTGCAGTATTTGTTGATAGAATGGTAGTATTTAAACAATTCAAACAACAAAACATAATACTATGATTTTGAATCAATGTATAATCACAGACTGAAATGGCAGAGAACAGACATATAACATAATATTGCATGTGGGAGATGGCAAATAAACTTGGTTAAGAAGAAAGAAGGGACAATGATAACATGATATGCCACCCTCTTAACTTAATTGTCTATGAGAATCACATTTTTGTGTTGCTTTTCATTTGTTATGAAACCACATTATACAATTTTTGTATGAGTCTTAGAAATTACTGCTATATAATATAGTATTCATGATGAGGGTTAAGCATGTTCCAGGCTGTATTATTTTTCCATCACTGTGTAATAAATTACCACAAATTTACCAGTTTAAACCAGTGCAAATTTATCAGCTCACAGTTCGTGTGTCAGAAGCATGGCCCACTTCAGCTGGATCCTCTCAGGGTCTCACACAGATGAAATCAAGGTATGAGTTGGCTACGTTCTCTCTCATTTGGAAGCTTGACTAGCCACAGATCCGCTTCCAAGCTCACTCAGGTTGCTGTCAGAATTCACTTGCTTGCAGCTGCATGACTGAGGTTCCTGTATTTTTGCTAGCTGTCGGTTGGGGACGTCAGTACTTAGATGTCACTCTCAGGTCCTTCCCATGTGGCCCTATCTATTCAAAAGTATTTTAGAAAAATAGGAGGTGTCACTGCAGCTTTGAATTTCTCTGACCCTTGGATCCTCTTTCAAAGGTTTTACCTAATAGGTAAGGCCCACCCACACCCAAGAGGAGTGGATGATTCAGGGCATGTATACCAGTCAGTAGGAATCTTGGGAGCCATCTCAGAACTTTGCCTACCACACAGTGATACAATTTGGAGAAAATTTTATGCAGAAGAGCAGCATGAACTACAAGCACGTGCATGTAACCACAACACCTAGCGTGGTCCTTTCTATTTCTGCAAGGAGATGAGTTTCCTGGGACACTGAAAAGATGGAGGTCATAATATTATTCAGGGACAACTGACACTGCTTTCTTCTCAAACAAGATTTAGGCCTTCTTGGGGCTGAGCTGGCCTCAAGACCCAGCTATTCTCCTTATGAAAGAATCCAAACCATGTGACTAGCTTCCCCCAATTGGTAACATACAAGTGACTGAAAAAAGGCCATGGTACAGAGAGGGTTCAGGTCTTTCCTCAGATCTGGCAGGATTCCACCTGCTCAGGAAGGCTTCTGTGGAACTTTGTGCCCTGGAGGGGCCTCAGGATGGGAGAGAAGCTGTGCCCAGGTTTACTGCATCAATTCTGTTAGCTGTAACCGCTTTACTAAAGGAAGGCCAAAACCGTTGATCCAATCAACATAAACGCATGTTGGGCTCCGCTGATGCTGCACATTACTGAAATAAAATGACCTGGGTGGTACAGCGCACGGGACAGGTAGATGGAAGAGATGGCTCCCAACCTCTGCATGGTCTACACAGCAGTGATTGGCACACTGCATCTCACCATGGAAAATGTTGTAAGAGTTAAAAAACAAAACAAAAAAACTCCTTTTTTCCCCCATAAAACTAAAACTAAAAATGGACAGTGTTTACATTAAAGTGGATATGAAGCAGAACAGTGAATGTCCTTCCTATGTATTTCTAAAAATCTCTTGTCTATCATTACTCCATGGCTGACTGGAGAGATACCCTTCCAAGTGCCCAAATTATAGGATGGGATGGATACTAAAGGAAGTGTCATTTACTAGCTGTGACCTTGATAAAATAAGCCCTTTATATTTTTTTTCTTCAACTTCCTCTTCTGTAAAATGGGAATACTACTTTCTAGAGTCATGATCATTAAATGAGATATGCAGAGTGCCTGACATGTAGTAAGAGATTAGTAAGTATTAGTAATTACTACTGTTGACTGCTACCCTAGTGCTACACTAGTGCCATCAGAATGACGTTTTTAATGGAATTTTTATTGCTATAATTGACAACAAATTACTTTCGATGCTCAGTTGGTGGCTCTTAAACCTTAGTACGCCTCAGAGTCACTTGGAAGGCTTCAGTAAACCCAGGCTGCTGGGATCTGCTTCCAGGGTTTTGGTTTTAGTAAGTCTGGGGTGGGGTCCCAAGAATTGATGTGACATGTTCATGATTACTGCCTACTCTGTGAAGTTTGTCATGTCACTAAGGCAATAAGAAAAATAGTTAATACAAGTAGTTATAGGATATCTTACTGCACAGGTAACCCTTTAACATGGGATCATATTTTTCACTTTTATGAGTTTATCTGATGCTCTACAGAAACAGCACCAGTTTTAAGGAACTCTGACATTTTGTTATCTTTTGATTTGGAAAACACACAGAAAGCATGTAGGATCTTGAAGCCCTGCTTCAATAACAGGAAAGTTTCAGACAATGGTAAATTTATGAATCTTTACCAAGAAGTCATTCCATATTAGTCAATAGTGGGCAGTATCCTAATTTTTTTGCTAATTTGGGGCTGAAGAAATACCGATTTTCTAAAAACTATTAATCGTACAGTTTGGTAACACTCACAGTAGTCCTTACCAGGGAACTTGCTATTAACCTTGACCTCAAACCTGTAATTTACTAAACACTACATATATAATACTTCTGGATTTTATTGATGCTAAATTACTCGACCTCCTCGAGAAAAGCATCCTTATCACTTTGAGGGGCAAATCATTTACAGTCTTTATCAGTGTGGTTTGGGTGTGACTGACCCCAGCTTCCAGCTTGTGGGGAGGTCATGTGACCTAGGGCTGACTAATCCATCAACCTAACTACAGTAACTGGTTCTGGTATGGGTAGGTAGCCCAAATTAGTCCAATGAGATACAGCACCAGTACTCTGGTTGGAACCATTTGAAAAAAAAGTTTTCTTGAACTCGAGGTAATTAAAATGATAAAATGAATGTAAATCAGGGGCTGGGGCTTAGCTCTCTTGTCTCCACACAGGAAGACCTTGCCAGACAACACAACCAACTCAGAGGAGAGCAGAGCTTAAAAATTGCATATGATTAATGGTGATGTTGAACAACTGGATCCAACAATGCCTGAAGCCATATTATTTTTTCATAAATATGAGTCAACAAATCCTCTTATTCTTTGCTTAAACCAGTTCAAGCTGATGTATCTATCTGCACTGAGTCATGGATAATATCATTTGGAAATTGCTATATTTTTATAAAACATGAGTAACTTAATATCAACATAGGGGATATTATTTTATAGCATTTCATGACAAAACAGAGACATATTGAAGAGAAAAATAATTATTTCTTTTTAAGGCTGTCAAGTAGTTATTTGTCATTGGTTGTCATTTTATATTGTTTTTCTGAGACAGTATCATATTCTCTACATTAATAGAGAAGTAAATTCCAATCAGCCTTTATCCTACTACCTTAATAAACACACAGTGTGCAGTGTGTCTTTTTTGTTGTGTCATATCGTTACACATGGTTTAAAACCTACCCAAAATTTCTTTACTACTCACCAAATGCTGCTGGTTATTTATGTGTAAATTTGTGGTTTTAAAATAAAACACAGAACAAAGAATGAAAACACTTAAAACCATTCCAATCTCCACTTCACATGTGGAATGCTAAAGAAATTTTAAATCACATCCTTAATAATATGGTTGCTGTGTCAGGGTGACTATATTCTCACTTCTACTGCAAAAGATTCCAATGTATTGTGTTTTTGCATGTCTCCTGAAAGTTCAATTTAACTGAAAAGAAAATCTGCACAACACTTAATTTTTCCCCTTTCTCCAGGTTAATATTTTGCTGTCTAGTATATTTTCTTTTCTTTTTTTTTTTTTTAAGCTGAGCCACCCTGCCACTTGTTGGCAGCTTAGCAGCAGCTCAGCTCAGGCTGGGCATCGAACTGCTGATGCTCAGAGCTCAGCTCGCACTCTTGAGTGAGCTCTTAACCACCTGAGCCACTCAGCCTGCACTTATTTTCTTATTATTGGGTGGTCAGAAAAGTCATGACGCATTTTTGCAATGAAAAACAGAAAAAAAAAAAATACGTCATGATTTTTCCGACAACCCACTAGTTTGAAGAGGACCAACCAGTTCTATGACTAATTGCTCTTTTTACTTCATCCATCCTTAGGTGAACAGTAATTTTGTTTTCCTGGGACACAGCTTGTAATAATTTATATTTCATTTATAATCTGTTCCTGTGGAATTTTACATCAATTATAAACAAATGTACTGGTTTGAGAAAAAGATTAGCTTGGGACACTTCCTAGTCTCTAGGCAGCTAACATCAGGTTAAATTCATCTTTGTCTGATTATAGTGACTTAGCTACCAAATCCTGATGGAACGAGCCAACATGTGTGTTCTAAATTCCCACACTTGACATCACATAAGAGATGATGGGCCTTGCTCAGAGTTAGAGTCCTGATGGACTCCTAGCCCTCTGTTGTTTTCTATCCCCATGCTCCCTCACACTCATTTACATCTTCATAAAGCTTTGAGGACACTCTAGAATATCACAATGAATACTGGCTGCGTTAAAAGGGGCTGTGAAATTAACACAGCTGGAGCCTTGATCCTTGCAATTATTTCCATTGGGTTTATCGACTAAGTTTCAGCTCATAAAGCACAAACCCCTAATATTGCACTGATTTAAATCATCTCAGAAAGAAAGAGTGTTATGTCTAAAAATCAGCCATATCTTACAGAATAAGTTAAAAGAAAATTTTCCCCACATACTCCTTACACTGCAGTGTTAAGTTATGGTTAGTTTTCTTGGGCTTACCCCCATTATGGAATTTCAATGCATTACACACAAGGTCAGTTTTACACTATATGCAACTACAATTGGCCAATCTACTTTATAATTCTGTGATAGGATACGATTTACTAAATGAGAACAGTTATGCTTGAAGGGATGGGGGAAAAGGAATTCGGTTTAGGGCATCTGGGAGGCCAAATGATACAATGAAAGCAGGCTCTACACTAGGAAACTGTAGATCTTAGTTATTCCATAGCTTAGGCATAGATTTGACCTTGAGCAAATCACCTTAGTCTTAAGAATTTTAATTTGCTGTAAAGGAGCTGGAAAAGTTTACTGCTGAAATCAATTAAAACTCTATACAGGAAGCTTGTTGGATGGAATACAGTGAACACGTGGACCTCTATGTTTGATGCTTTTACTTTGTTTTCCCTCTTGGGACCAGCCTCCTTTCTACTCCATATGGGCCCCGTGCACTGCCAGGCCCAGTTACACCTTCCCTGCCCCAGGGGTAGTACATGTTCAGGCTCATCTATTAGAGTTGCTCTCCTCCCCCGAGTCTGGACACAGTTATTGGTTCAGAGGTGAACCACATCACAAAAAAAGGCCAATCATAGGCTGGCCAAGGGGCACAGTGGTTAAGCACTGGCTTGGGAAGCCAGCGGCCCCAGTTCGGATCCCACATATGAGGGGCAGTGACACTGCCCTCAAGAAAAAAAAGGGGGGCCAATCAGAGTCACTTTTGGAAATTCATATGGATATAGGAGATGGGGAATTGAACTAATTTTTGGGGGGTCACTGACCATAAGGCCAGTGTAAGACCAGGCCTTCCCATAACTGCCTTTAATTCCACGTGAAGAAATTCTATTCAAGAATGAAGCTAACCCAGAGGAAATCATACATGAAAAATGAAGAGAGAGAGGCAGAATCCAGATTATATCATCAGAACCTCTGGATTCAGCTGCTCTTGAGGTCCTATCTATTCCCCTGAACTATCCAAAACATAATCCAATAAGCTCCTTTTGGGATATTTTTAATTGGGTTTTGATCACTTGCTACTGATCAAGTTCTGATTAGTACATCCATAAATTATGTTAATTTCTAGAACTGAGTATGATGCTGCAATGATGCCATAAGAAAACATGGATGGATCTTGAGATTATAATGCTAAACAAGCTTTCTGTTTTAACAAAGATATATTCATGACTTTCCTTATCCATTTATGTACAATAATTTTGAGTAGTCCCTGTCAACTAAAGTTGGACTTAATACAACCACTCTGCCAACAATTAAGAAAAAACTGACATTTCCTTCATTATAATTGGTTGTTGCCACTGATATGGAGAATGAAGATACTGTGGTCCTGAACTTTAATTATTGTTCACTGCATTCCCCAAACTCCAGGGAATCTTGTCCTTCTGATTGAACTATCATAAAACCTACCAGGAAAAACCAGGTAATTCCAAAAAATATACTGATCTGGTGAGAACATATATGCATACCATACCCACTTAGTTTTCTTAAAGTTAACCATTTTATTGTTAAGAAAAGCAATACAGTATGCAAGGGGAAAGCATATTTTAGCAGAGTATACATGTTCTACTTATGGGCTAAGAAATTTTTATGCATTGTGAATGGCAAATCATTATAAATAAACCAGTGTGTTGGCAATACTTAACATAGTAAAGTATTACACATTTTTTTTTTCAGTTGGTGGCTATATATATTCACCGATTTCTGCTGGAGTATAAAGCATGATTCTAGGCCTTGTAGAAGAATGGAAGAGTGACACATGTTGAAGCTGTGATAGGTTATCTTACTTATTGGACATCAATTATGCTCTCTTGTCCTTTCTGCACTCTCTTCTGGTGATGAAATGGATTTCTTTGAAATCCATTCTTTGCAGTTGGTTGGGGCTACCTCTCTTTCCCCCAGCCAGAGGGATGGTCCTGTGATTGGCTTGGATCAAATGACCAATCCCCTTGGTCAAAGTGATTGCTTTAGTTGCTGTTCAATGACTCAAACTAGATAAAGTTTTTTCTTAGGACTGTTCTAAAACAGTGATGGGGCACAGTCACTCTTTAGAGACCGATGGTGGCCATATTGCACACAAGGTCAAGAAAGCCAGTCTGTAAAATAGGCAGAGACATGACACACTGACAATAGCAGTTTGAGGCCTGGTTCCAGTCATAAATGAAATATATCATAGGCAAACAGATGTAGGAGGAGGAATAAAAGACATAATTGTTCTTTCTCTTCATATGCAACTGTACTCTGGATATTTGAAAATATTTGAGGTAGTAAATCTCCCTTTTCTTTTCCTTAAACTAATTTGAACTGCATTCCCTCAGCTAAAAGAATAGTTACTATACATTAGGAAACAGATGAGTCAGTACAAATAGAGGCCCTACATAATATCATCCAAATTGACTGATTGATTGACTACTATATTCATTTGAACATGTGTCAAGCAGCCACCACATTCCAGATACTGGGGGAAATAAAGATAAATAAGATATAAGCCCCTCAGGAGTCCATTGTAGAAAGAGAAAAGCAGAGGTACCAAAAAGCTTTTCTAATACAGTAGTTTTATTCTAATATGGTAGTTTCAAATGCAGTAAAGAGTAGCTTGATAATTAGGGTCTGATGAGAGTATTCATGGAGGCTGAGGCAATTAGGAAATGATTCCAGGAGGACTGGAGTGCAGAACAATGAACTATACACAAGTTAACTATTCACATGAGAATATTATTATAATTTCACCCCCTTTGAGAGAAAAGTAACAAGTTATGTAAAACAGAGGAATGTCTAGGCTTGGTGAGCATTGCTCACAAACTGATGGGAAGGGCAGAACCAGGTCTCTGACTCTTACTAGCTTCCACCCTGTCCTTGCTGCAGGATCATTTTTCCCTAAAACCTCAGTTCTGTAAATGCACATACATGGTAAACCCAAATTAAGTAGAAGCTTGAAAGAACAGTTCCAAATGCTTTAGGCTTTTGGGGCTATAGTCCCAACCCCCTCAAATAGACATCCACCCTCCTCTGCCATCTAGAGAACAGGAGCACACAAGGATCCAAGCATAAATTAGCATACAGAGAACACATCCAATTTAATCAGGACTACAGGAAATTATATGGCTGTACTTAAAGACTGACTGTTACAAAGAAATCCGGGAGAAGACAACTGTCACTTTAAAAATTTTTTTGTATTTCAATTACAGTTGACATACAATATTATATTAGTTCCAGATATACAACATAGTAGTTAGACATTTACACAACTTACAAAGTGATCACCCTGATAAGTTTTGTACCCATCTGACAGCATACATTTTTATCATACTATTATTGACTATATTCCCCATGACTATTTTGTAACTACCAATTTGCACTTCTTAATCCTTTCCCTTTTTCACCTCTCCCCTGAATCCCCCTCCCATCTGGCAACCATCAAATGTTTTCTGTTATCTACAAATTTGTTTCTGTTTTGTCTGTTCATTTATTTTGTTCTTTAGATTCCACATATAAGTGAAATCATATGGCATTTGCCTTTCTCTGTCTCACTTACTCCACTCAGCATAATACCCTCTAGATTCATCAATGTTGTTGCAGATGGCAATATTTCATTCTTTTTTTTTTTTTTTGGCTGAGCCATCCTGCCACCTGTTGGCAGCTCAGCAGCTGCTCAGCTTGGGTCAGGAATCCAACCGGCAACCTGTTGTTCAGCGTTCGCACTCTTGAGCGAGCTCTTAACCAACTGAGCCACTGGGCCAGCCATCATTCTTTTTTTATGGCTAATATTCCATTGTATATATGTACCACCTCTTCTTTATCCATTCAACCATCGATGGACACCCAGGCTGCCTCCACATCTTGGCTATTGTAAATAATGCTGCAGTGAACTTATAGATACACATGTCCCCTTGAAGTAGTGTTTTGGGTTTCTTTGGATAAATACCCTGAAGTGGGATGACTGGGTCCTTCTTTGTCTCTTGTTATATCCTTTGTTTTAAAGTCTATTTTTTCTGGTATAAGTATTGCTACCCCAGTTGTTGTTTTGTTGTTGTTGTTGTTGTTGTTGTTTTCATTTCCATTTTCATGAAATATCTTTCTTCATCCCTTTACTTTCAGTCTATATGTGACTTTCAATGTGAAGTGAGTCTCTTGTAAACAGGGTATATAAGGTTCTTGTTTTCTTATCCACTCAGCCACCAATGTCGTTTTATTGCACTATTTAATCCACTTACATTTAAAGTAACTGTTGATAGATATGTAGCTATTGACATTTTGTTATTCATATTTTAAATATTTTCTTCTCCTCCTTCTCCTCCTCCTCCTTCCTTTAGTCCCTTCTCTTATTATAATACTGGTTTAATGATGATGAACTCCTTTAACTTTTTCTTATCTGGGAAGCTCTTTATCTGCACTTCAACTCTAAATGATTGCTTTGCTGGGTAGACTAATCATGGTTGTAGGTCCTCACTTCTTCACTTTGAATATTTTGTGTCAATCCCTTCTGGCCTGCAAAGTTTCTGTTGGGAAATCAGCTGACAGTCTTATGGGAGTTTTCTTGTAGGGAACAAACTGCTTTTCTTTTGCTGCTTTTAAGATTCTTTCTTTGTCTTTAACCTTTGGCATTTTAATTATGAAGTGTCTTGGTGTGGGCCTCCTTGGGTTCATCTTGTTTGGGACTCTCTGTGCTTCCTGGGCTTGTATGTCTATTTCTTTAGCCAGGTTAGGAAAGTTTTCCATTATAATTTCTTCAAATAGGTTGTCAGTTCCTTGGTCTCTCTCTTCTTCTGGTACCCCTATGATGTATGTGAATGTTGGTATGCTTAATGCTATCTCAGAGGTCCCTTAAGTGATCCTCATTTCTCTTATTCTTTTTTCTTTCTGCTGTTCTGATCGGGTGTTTTCTGTTACCTTATCTTTGATCCTCTTCTTCATGTAATCTGTTGTTTATTCCCTCTAATGTATACTTCATTTTAGTTACTGTATTCTTCATTTCTGACTGGTTCTTTTTTGTTTTCTATCTCCATTTTTATGTTTCCTATCTCTTTATTGAAGTTCTCATTGAGACCACTGAGCATCCTTATAACCAGTGTTTGGAACTCTGCATCTGGTAGATTGTTTGTCTCCATTTTTTGTCACCCCCCCCACCCGAAGCTTCATTCTGTTCCTTCATTTGGGACATATTTCTTTGTCTCCCTATTTTGGCTGCCTCCATGTGTTAGTTTCTATGAATTAGGTAGGGCTGCTATATTTCCCTGTCTTGGTAGAGTGGCCCAGTGGCCAGTCTCCCATGTCAACTGAGCTTGGTTCCCAGGTGTGTCACTTCTGTGGGTTGTATGTGCCCTCCTGTTGTATTTCAAAGCAATCAGCCTTGATTGCTGCTGGCACATCACTAGGATGGGCTGACACTGAGGCTGATTGGTTTTGAGGACTGGCCATGACTACAGTGAAGGAGATGCTATGCAGGAAGGAGATGCTGACCCTACAAAGCAGAAATCACTTTAGTGGGCTCTGGTGCCTGTGAGTTTGCCTTTTGGGTATGTTATTTTGGAGTTATTTGGGTAGTGCTCTGGTGCAATCTGAAGCTGGCCACTGCGTATGTTTCTTCTGGGGCCTCTTGGGAGAGACTCTAGTTCAGGCCAAGGTCAGCCACTGCTGGTGGCCTGCTTGGAGCCATTTGGTATTTGCTACATGGTGACCTGAAGGTGATTGCCTTGGAGATGCCTGAGAGAGGCAAAGTTATGAACCAAGGCTGGCTGCTGCTAATGTCAGGCTTCAGGCTGCTTAGCAAGAGGTCTGGGTCATGCCAAAGCCAGATGCTTCTTATTTGGATTTTGTGAAACTTTGAGAGATTTTTAGTAAATTCTACAGCATCAACTAAAACATGCCATTTGTATGAAAAAGCCACTGGAAGCAGCTTGGGTGGGTCTGCAAGTTGGATGGGGCAAGTTCTCAGGGAATCACCAGGTAAGGAGAAGTGTGTTAGCCAGGCTGATGGAGACTCAGATATGATACCTGCCTAAATCTGCATTCTAGGTGGGAGGAGATCTAAACAAAGGAACAATGGCTTCTGCCAGCACTTCTGTCTGGGAGAAAGCTGACCCTCCAGTCCTCACCCTGAAGCCAGACAATTCAGTTCCTCCCTTTATGTTCCAGGTGCCTTTTGAGTTGCTGCCCCAGTACTGGAGCACAGAGCAAATGAGTCTGTGAGCAAATAAGTCTGTGCATGGATCCTTTAAGACCCATGGAGTTCCAGCTTCCTGGAACTCCAGCAGCTCTCTGTCTCACTCAGTCACAATGTCAACTGACTTTGACAGCCAGAAGTTATGGATACTTCTCTTCCCAGCACTAGAACCCTGGGCTGGGGAGCTTCGTATGAGTCTAATACCCCCTCTCCTTAGGGGCTACCTCTGCAGCTGAAATATCCCTCCCAAATTTTAACTGCCACACATGTGTGTTAGATCAGCCTGTTCCACAGCTCTGTCACTTCTTCCAGTCTCAACCTGACTTCTTCTGTATATTATTAGTTTTAATCTCCTGTTCAGGTAGATTTCAGGTGAGTCTCAATGATGGTTGTTCTGTAGGTTAGTTGTTTTGGATGTGGTTATGGGAGGAGGTGAGCACAATATTTACCTCCTCCATCATCTTGACCAGAAGCCTCCCGAAGTCATTACCACTCTTGATGATGATGATGACATTAATGACAATGATTATAGCAAAGCCTCATCTGTAATCAATATCTCCTATATGCAAGTCTCTATGCTATGCACTTTAAATACAAAACCTCACATCCTATGAGACAGCTACTGATGTTACTCTCATTTTAAATGAAAGGAAACTAAGGTTTCAAACATTGAAGCACTTTGTCCCAAGTTGCACAGCCAGCATATTAATTTCCTAGGACTGCTGTTACCATTAACTGGGTGGCTTATAATAATAAATTTATTCTCCTACAGTTCTGGAGGCTAGAAATCTAAAATCAAGTTGTTGATACAACCATGTTCCCTCTGAAGGATGTAGGCAAAAACCATTTCTTGCATCTTCGTATCTTTTGGTGCCAAGCATTCCTTGGCATTCCTCGGCTTATAGCTACATCACTACAATTTCTGCCAAACTCTTCACATGGCCTACTTCCACATGTATGTGTGTATCTGTATAATTCCAAACTTTCCTCTCCTATAAGGACACCAATCCCCTTTGAGCCATTGGATTTAGGGCCCACCCCTAATCCAGTATGCCCTGTCTTACCTTGCAAACATCTACAAAAACCCTTATTTCCAAATAAGATCTCATTCATAGGTACCGGGGTTTAGGACATCAACATATCTTTCTGGCAGACACAATTCAACCCACTAGCAAGTAAAGGGCAGAACCAGGTCTCCCACTCAGGATCTGTCTGCATCCTTTACCTATAAGACCTGTTATTTAACAAGCACTTATTTATTAAGAAATACTATAAAATTTTCTATAGTGTGTTCTAAGTATTCATTCTGTTAATTCTCCTAACACCTCTGAGCCCCACACACTATCTTTATCCTCACTGAACATAGGAGGCACAGAGAATTACAAAACTTAACAAAGGTCTCCCAAGTCTGCCATTCTGACTTCCCAATTTGCAAGCTGAATTATAAATCATAATTGAAACCTCTGGGACAAAATTGGCAGTCACTGTTGGTAAAAAATATATGTGCAAAATACAATAAAAGGGTGTCTAGTTACATGAGACACATGGATGACATCCAACAAAACTTAATTCATTTGGTTTTGTTAGCTTAGCTAACCCATAAAGTCACTAGTCCTTATCATCCCATTACCATTTTAAAAAGCAGTATCATTCTCTTAAAAAGAATTTGAAGAGTAAATTTACTGAGTGCTGCTAGAGTCTATTCATGTTTGCTCATTCAAAAATAACACTCTTGACTTTATTACTATGTGAGAAGCCTAACTGAACCTCAATCCAAGTAAAAAGACCTATATTAGCTTAAAATGACAAACCAGTTACTTAAAATAGGCTCCTAATGCTATATCATTTCTGAAAACAGTTCATTTCTGATTTTACATTTCTAACTGATTTACTGCATACAAATATTCTTTATTCCTGAAAGAACTTTGTTTTTTCTTAAGTGGATATTATGTGGCAAAAAAATAAATAAATAAAACCATACTGCTTGATTGATCATATAATTTAGTTAAAATTTTTGAGTGCAGTATATCTTTGATAATGATAGCATAGCATTTGTTATTGAATCAGTTGTCATCCGATTTTCCACTAGCACATCTATAAAAATAGTCCTCTGGTGAGTAAAATCCTTTTAATTTTTTTCATGGTGATTACAGAGCTCCAATTTGTATGTTGGGATAATCTAAGTGGAGAAGGCAATGGAGACTTCCATTTAATGATACTTTAGCCACAAGGTAGACTGGGTTATTGCTCCCAATGCCTAATTTTCTCCCTGTAATAGAATTGTACACACCCTTGTCATGTGACTCAGGAGTGACTCCCTTTTCTGAAGGCAGAGTATGTATCCCTTTTATATTGACTGAGCTTGACCATTTTACTTGCTGTCACCAGTGGGTAAAAGTGACACTGTTCCAGTTCCAAGTCATAGCTTTAAGAGGCATTGAAAAATTCCACCAGCCATTTGTCACAGTAAGAGGATAGTTCGGATAGATATTTATCTTTCAGCCTGAGTATTAGAATGAAGACTGAGATAGGCCTAAACCTGACACAAAGCCTGAAACACAGTCTAACCCAACCAAATTCAGCTAAGACCAGCTGAACCACAACTAAACTGTAAACCTGTAAATCAATGTTTACGGTTGTTAGAAACTGGGATTTGAGGGTTGCTTGTTAAACAGCATTAGAGCAGCTGAAACCTGCCTAGCACAGATACCATATATAACAGATAAATCCAGAGACCTGTTCATTCTTTGTAACCCAATTTTAAAGCCTCGATGACCTGAGCACCTTGGATAAAAATTGAACTTCTGTAAATAAAATCTTAGTTTCCTACTGACTCACATAATCATTTCAGAGATGGTTTTGCCTGGAGGAAAATTTTGTCTTCAAAATGATAATGAAAGCCACACTCCCAAGAACACAGCAGACTCAACAGATAAAACTCAACTTAAGTCCCCACTCCTGACAGCAGGTAGTTGTTGAGCATCAACACAAGCCGTGGGGAGAGGCTAATTGGAGGAAAATAGAGCCTGGCTTTTTGTACACTGGTTTTTGTTTATTTTAAGTTTCAAAAGCAGCTGTATTAGACAAGTTTTCCTTCTGTAAATTCTATTTATCTTGGTGGTCCCTTTCTCGACAGTTTTGGTTGAAATGTTGAAACTGGAGCACAATGCTCTACTATTTCTTTAACTTGATATTTAACCCTCCCCCCTTTTTAATACAAAAGTAATAAGTGTTTCAATAATATGGAAGTACCTAAAATAGTTATTTTCATAGAAATGTTTAAGATACATCCTCTGAACAAATTTTATAGTATGTAACACAGTATTATTAATAATAGTCACCTTGATGTATTTTTGATGCTCAGAACTTATTCATCTTATAACTAAAAACACTGTTTACTTTTAATTGCAGTGATCTCCATGAGGACAGAAGCTGTTGTCACTTACTCCTTTATAGCCCCTGAATATGGCACATAGTGGTCACCCAATAAATAATTCTACTCCCTTTGCTGTAAAAAAACTTCTGTAGCAAGTATAGATTTAGGCTGAGCTGCTGAGTAAGGTACTGGTATGGAACTTGACCTGTTCATAAGCATTTCCTCAGATATTTCAGTCCATCAGTTCTATAGGTAACTACACTAAAACCAAACCAACAGAAACATAAAGAAAGGCAAAAATAATTGGATAAAGGCCGGCCGAGTGGCTCAGTTGATTAAGAACTCGCTCAAGAGTGTGAGCTGAGCTCGGAGCAACAGCAGTTCGATGCCCAGCCCGAGCTGAGTTGCCATTGAGCTGCCAATAGGTGGCAGGATGGCTCAGCTAAAAAAAAAAATTGGATACAACTTCAATTTAGCATCTTTAGTGAAAGCACAAGTTTCAATTAACTTGTTAAGATGATTCACTTTACTTTAGCTATAGTCTGTTTTTCTGCTGCTTACACAGGCTTAATAAGTGCTTCCATGATAATAGTACTGTGTGTCCTGTGGGAAATGCTTTCAAATTCTGAACTAGTGTTACATGTTACACTGTGTACAACTCATCTTTTCACCTTGTTGTTAGGGGTTCTATAGGAGAGATATTAGAAAAGAAAGTACCCATACAGATAAAAAGCATTATATTTTGTTTGTCACTGATTTTAAAAATGGAAAAACAGAATGAAACAAAACAAAAGCAAGATAGGCACACCATCGACTCATTATAAAACAGCATTCACTCCTCCTTTCTCTGTGTATGATTTGAGGACCATTCACATGGGACTTCCTTTAAGGCGTGTTTAAAGTCCCCACCCCAGACTAGCTGAATCCAAATCTCTGAATTCAACCAGCTATGCAGATGAGGTTTTAAGTTTTTAAGTTTCCCTAAAACATGAGAGCTACAATACAGGCAGTGCTTGAAACTACTGGGATATCAATGTGAGGGGACAGGTATTTGTTAAAATTCCATCTTGGGAAAGGTATCTCATTTCACTCATACTCTGGTCTTATTGGAAATTCATATTACTTTGTTTGAGGAAGGCCAAGTTATATATTAAATTAGGAATACATAAATTTTTTTATTTTCCTGGTTCATAAAGATATATTAAGAAATATATTAACAGCCCAGTGGTAAATTTCACCTTCTTCTCTCACAAACTCCTCCCAACATATACATTTATTCACTATAGATAGAAGTTAAGCCTGTAGTTCATCAAATTTAATGTGCAATAGAATCACATGGGTGCCTGTCTGCTAAAAATATGGATGCTTGCACTAATGCAGAGTGAAAACTGGAAGATTAGGGCACAGCCTAGGATTCACACATTTTACCCACGTCCCAAAGGCCTTGAGGCAAGTGGTCTAAAGAATATATTTTGAGAAACACAGAGCAATAGGGTGAGAGACTCTAAGAGGGTGCTTTTCTCACATCAATATTGCATCTTTAGAAAACGAAGCTCATAAAATTAATTTCAAATACATGAATGGAAGCATTTTTAGGAAATATTTGGGAACGTTTTCCCAATTACACGCTGGTATCACCTAAAGCTTCTCCAATAGTGTAGCCAGCCTTTACTTATCAGAAAGCCTGTCATGTTGTAATGTAGTGAATGCTAGATAAGCTGTGATCTAATTAATCACTTCTTTCACTATGGGTTAACATAGCCATAAAAGAATCTTTTCGTGACTGACAATGAATACTGAGGGGGAAAAAAAAAGAATGACAAAATGTTATAACTAATTAGTATCTCTTTCTGACACCATTCAAAGGAGAGAGCAGGCTGATTCTAAATGAGTAATAGCAGTTCTTTGACAGAATCTCCTTCAAGTAGAGAAAGACAATTCATTTACCCACTGTAGCTTGATATAAATATCTTTGAAATTCACCAGCTTTCTTTGTTCCAATTTATCTTCACCAAGTAAACTTCTTCTCTATAACTGGATTTTCAAAGTTCATTCACACACCAGAAGAAATTTCCTGGTACAGATGACTAATAACTCCAGTGGTGCCAATCAGAATTACCGAAGTGACAAGTACAATATTTATGGCAACTCCCTTTGTGTCAGGCCCTTATCCTGAATTATTTCATATTCAAGGTAACCCTATGAAGGAAGTATAATAATTATCCTCATTTTAGAGTTGAAGAAACTGAGGCTCAGAAAGATTAAACAATTTGAATGAAGGTCATATAGTAATTAAGTGGACAAGCCCTTATTCAGGCTATGCTATCTGAATATAGAACATACCTTCTATAAGTCTTATCTTACTTCCCGTTAATAGAATACCTTTTGTTGGCTCAGTCTGTGAATTTCTAAAGGGCCGGTGCTAGAAATGGGAAGCTCTTATTGAGGCCATTAAATCAGGGTGTTGGGTAGAGCTTTGGGTGGGCAGCCATATTTGACATATGCAATGGGGTAACTGAAATGGATTGCCAACACAGAGCTGCTTTTAAATGGGTAGTAATGAGTCAGAAATTTATGAAACAGATAATACGAACAAGGGCAGGATTGAATGTTATCAAAGGTCAGTGTAAAGCAACATTTAAAATAAAAGTGCTCTCTGGGGCTTTATTTCTTTTGATAGATAAGAGCAGCATGAGTGGTGAGTATGATGGTTTGCAAAAGCCAAGGTGGCACAGACCGTGCTCGTGATTGTGTCTAATGCATCATTATTTCTTTCTGTCATTGAGCTAACTTTTACTGAGCACCTACCATGTGCCTCGCCATTGTATATATGATGAACATGACAGAGACCCTACCTTCATAGAGCTTCCATCCTATGAATTCACATTCCAAGATTTTAGAGTATACTCTCCAAGGATTTTATCTGGAGTAAACTAGCCCCTGAGAACATAATTGTACTTGAGAATTTGACTGTCTAAAACTGATGACTATAGCCTGGACCTAGATAGACCTGATCATGGTCATAAACCCTTCTCATCTTAGCCTATACCTGTATCACACTTGAAAGAAATAGAAATTGCAGGCAACAAAGAATATACTTGGCCAAAATTACTAGGAATAATAAAAATGAATCAAAAGAAGCATCACATAAAATAGCAGCCAGTGTTAAAATATCATCTTTCTCTACCCATCATGGTCTGTCTTCAGTGCAAAAAACAACAACCCTGAAACAAACAAACAAAAAACAATATGGGATTCACAGTTAAGAAAACCTACTGTTCTTTCTCTGTAAGCCACTAAATACTTCATGGAAACACAAAGAGTGTATTGCAAGAGCCAGGATTGCATTTATAAATATAAACCCAGATATAAGACATACTAGTTTCAAATGGCTACATAGCAAAATATTTACAGAGTTTGCTTAAAAATAGCAAAGAACTTTAAAACATGCAGAATAGGTTTGAAGGGAAAAGAATCCATTTTAAAATATTTTATTAAAGCTAAATGACTATAAAACAATTAACCTAGCCAGTGGGGTGGGGAGTCAACATTGCAAACTTGCTCTTGCCAATGTCTAAAAAAGTTAGACAGTATGGAATTTAGGGTTTCCTTAGTCAGGATTTCTTAAACAGCTTACGAAAAGTGCTTAAAAATTTGACTGCATTAAAGTTTAAAACTTCTGTTCATTTTATATCATTTTTAAAATATTTATTAAGTGTATTGGGTGACATTGGTTAGTACAATTATATAGGTTTCAAGTGTACATTTCTATAATACATCATCTATATATCACATGTGTATTCACTACTGAGAGTCAGTTCTCCTTCCATCACCATATATTTGACCTCCTTTACCCTCTTCTACTAACCTTCCTCCCCCCTTAACCTCTGGTAAGCACTAAACTGTTGTCTGTGTCTATGAGTTTGTGTTTGTTTCTTTGTTTGTCTTGTTTGCTTTTTGCTCTCAGTTTTATATGCCACATATGAGTGAAGTCATATGGCTCTCAATTTTTTTTATCTGACTTATTTAACTTAGCATGATAATCTCAAGATCCATCCATGTGGCTGTAAAGATATATGTACCCCTATGTTCATCGCAGCATTATTCACAATGGCCAAGACATGGAAACAACCAAAATGTCCTTCGATAGATGACTGGATAAAGAAGATGTGGTACATACATACAATGGAATATTAATTGATGATAAGAAAATATGAAATACTGCCTAAAACTTCTGTTCATTTTAAAGCAAGCAAACAAGCAAATAACAAAAAGAAAATCAACAGAATAGAATATGCCAAACAGATAACACAGGTATTATATTATATAATGTTATATATATATATCTTCTACAAATCCATAAAACAAAGTTAGACAATCCAGTAGAAAATGGGAAAGAAATTTAAACATAAACCTCACAAAAGTATTCCAGTGGTCAAACACTACATGAACAAGTGCTCAACCTAATTAGTAACTAACAAAATGCAAAGTAAAGCCAAAATGCCATAGCAATATTCACTAACATGGCAATTATTAAAAAGACTGACAGAAATAAGTGCTGATAAGAATGTAGGGCCAAGAGAATTATCCTATACTGCTTCTAGTGTAAATATAAACTTGCATAACATGTCGGAAAACTGCTTGACATTTTCTACTGAAGCTAAACAAATGCTTTGTTCATAATGATCCCAAATCCCACTCCTAAGTATATACCTAGATGGAATACAGTATGTTCCCAAAACACATTCAATAAAGTTCATGGAATTGTTATTTATAATAGCCCCAAACTGAAATAGAATTTTACAGAGGATTTTTAAAAACTGTCATGTAATCAACTCATGCAATCATAAACTGTATCACCCAACATAATCAATTTCACAAACATATTGTTGATGAATGGAGCCACAGTGTATCTGCTTACCATATAAAGTTCAAAAATAGACCAAGCTAATCTGTAGGGTTAAAGGTTAGGATGGCCAGGAGTGTAGTGATTAGTAGAGAAAAGAGAAAGGCTTTTGACTCACTGATATTGTTTTATTTCTTGATCTGTGTGTGTTCACTTTGGGATAATTCATTTATCTATACAGTTATAATTTTTTTTTGAAAGAAAAATTTATTTTTATTTAAACATGGGAATTTTTTACACTTCTCTCTTAGTGGGTTATACTTCCATGAACAAAAGTTTTAAAGATAACTTGAGAGACTGCTTACACAAACAATATGCCAAATTATGTGGGGAGTAGAGAAAGAGACAACACTCACGTTTTAATTTTTCTTCACACCAAATAATGATAGGCAAAATAAATTGAACATGAGACTCAGGGCCTCATTATTGTAAAGATACTCTTAACTTCCATGAAAATTTGGCTCAAAACTGAGAATGCAGACATAAACATGGGAAGACTATCTGGGAAACTGGCCTGACTCATTGTTTATACAAGTTTTACATGTTTTCAAAAATCTGTTAATTATCTACAGAAGAAAGGAGGACAGATGATTTTTTAGGAGCATATTTTATGAACTAGGCTTACTGGTGAGCTCTGAAGAGGCCAACTCCTAGCAAGGTGGAAAATTAACATGCCACTCCAAAAAGTTTGAGCTACCTTGGCCGCCAAAAGCAATTCAATACATCCTGGACATTTAGTAATGAGTCTGGCACACACTAATGTTTGAATGAATAAATAAGGGAATGAATGACTGAGTGAATGAATGAATGGGATGCAAGGAGAAAGGCAAGAAGGGAAGCAGGGAAACAGGGAAGGAGGAAGGGAGGGAGAGGTGAGGAAGAAGAGAGAAGAGGAAATAACCCAGGCAGGCTGAATGCCTGGATGAAGTACATAGAGATGTACAGACACCTACAAAAGAATCAACAATGAATTCCAGCTCCAGATGGGGATTAGACAGTGATTCTTCTAGGCAATATAAATCTGATTCAGAGTCCAGCATGTCAAACAGACAAAAGATGGGTTGTGTTGCTTAAACTGAATGATGAAAATGTAGAGTCCTCCTTCATTAGATGCCACCAAAAACTTCTTACAAGCATATTTAAAATATAGAAATATCAATCTATTGAAATCAAAAGCATAATTTTCTTCAGAACAAGAGAGAATTAAATGCATTGAATCTATGATTTTCAAACCTGAAAATCCACATGTTAGAGGGCACTAAAAGCCACATTATAAACACAATAAGTTTGTTTACTAATTAGAATATGTTTATTGTACAGCTACTATGTGCCTGTCCCTGTTCAAGTGCTGAGGGGTACAATGGTGAAAGAAAAAAAAAGTGTATTTTTTGCTCTCACATCCCAGTGAAACAATTTTACTCAATAAACTACTATCATTATAATGACAAGTGGCTGTATTGTGCTTTAGAACACAAAATCCCAGTTGATTGTTGAAAACAGAGCATGAGAACCCAAAGATATTTTCAATTTATTGCATTGGCTTCAGCCTGGTCTGGGTACTTCTGTGGAAAACTTAGGGAAGCATATCATAAATTGTTTCAAAATTCGCCAACAGTTTCTAATGGCTCTTAAGACAAAATTAAAAACATTATGATTTATAATAATTATTCCCAAATAGTGGAAAATGTATTATAAAAGACCCTTAAGCAGATACTAAACAGTATTCCATGGGGTGATAGATGACTAAGGCACTAAATAACTATGAATTGCATAATGGGAAAGTTCTTTGATTTTCAGCATTTTTCCCAAGGAAAAATGTCATGTTGGCATTAGGAGAGCATTATCTCCTTCTAACACTTGCTCACTTTCCTTTCTGACTAAAAGCAGGCTTCAGCATCTTCTGATGACAAAAGCGTTCATGTATAATTTAGCTATTTTATTTCAGTTTAGTTCATTTTTTATTACAATTATTTTTCAATTTATTTTTCACTTACCTTTCATATACAATAGTTGATTAGTTTCAGGTGCACCACATAGTGATTACACATTTATATACCTTACAAAGTGATCATGTTCAAAAAAGTTTTGTTCATTTTAAAAGTGACATTCTATTGCCTAAAAGAAACAGTACACAAACAAAAAGCCCTATAACTAAAACAATTAATAAAGTGATACACAAAATAAAAAGATATAATACGTGAAATCAAAAACATAAAATATGGAAGGGGGAGAGTAAAAATGTGGAGTTCTAGAATGTGTTGAAACTTAACTTGCCACCAACTTTAACTAGACTGAAATATATATAGGATGATATATGTAAGCTTTATGGCAACCACAAAGCAAAAACCTACCGTAGGTACATTCAAAACCTATAGAATGCAGATTTCCAGGAAAATGGTGGAATAGACAGACGCTGTGCTAACTCACTCCCAGGATCACACCAAAATTACAAACAAATTATACAGCATTCAACCCTGGAGGTCCCCAGAACACTGGAGGAACAGAACCACTAAATGAAGAACTTAAAGAGGAGGCCACGTCGGGTCTGGTAGGACGGGCAGAGACAGGAGAGGGCGAGCCCCGTGAGGGAAGCCCCAGCTGTGGGAAGCTTGTCTGGTTGGGGAAGAGACCCTCCGGCCGCACACCAAGCTCACCAGCCCACAGTTCCTTTGCCGGGAAGAGAAGTTCCAAGATAGCTGGCAGTAAATTAGTTAGGACTCTCTTTGCTCAGCTCGGTGAGGCTAAGAGCAGCTAGAGAATCAGTGGGGCTGGCGACTGGGCTTGCTTGCCGGTGAGCACTTACCTGGTTCCTGGTGGAGGGAGTGGCTATGTGAGCCAGGCCCAGGAGCCTGGGGGACAGACTGAGCTGAGCACCTTTGGTGCAAAGGCTGGAGGTTTTTGGAAAATTGTTCCCCTGGTGTGGAGCCTGCACACGAGTGGTGTAAGGAGGGCGCCATTTTGTAAGGGTTGGGCCCTCCCACGGAGGATCAGGTCTGGGACCTCATTGGTCTGGTGGAATTGGTGCAGAGGTGCGCATGTACGTGCGCGCATGCACGCATGCGGCCTTGGATCAGCACCCTCCACCTGGCTTATACAGTGTTGCCAGGGAAATGCTGGGCGGGTGCCCTCTGGCTCCAACAGGTGGCTCACTGAGACCCAGGAGTGCGTGAGCCACCTCGGATCCCCACCCTCCCCACGGCTTGTGCTGCGTCGCCAGGGAAAAGCCTGGTGGGACTGCTCTGGCTCCAACAGGCTGCTCACCAAGACGTGGGAGTCTGCAAGCTGCCTCGGGTCCCCACTCTCTGCACTGCACTTGCTGAGTTGCCAGGCTGGTGATTGGTTGTCAGGCTGCTCAGCCTGATCTGTGAGTGGCTGATTGGGACAGGCTGAAACTGTGAGTTTTCCTGGGAGTGTTGGGCCAGAGCTGTGTGCCTGTGTGATCCAGCCAGGGCTCTCCTGGTGATCTATCTAATACATTAAAGCAATCCCAGAGCGACAGCCAGAATGGGGAAACAAAGAAACATGTCACAAGTAAAAGATCAGAAGAAACCTCTAGAAATGCAACAAAATGAAACAGAGGGATACAACCTTTCAGAGACAGAGTTTAGAACACTGATGATAAGAATGTTTCACAAACTTAGTGAGGACATAAGGAAGGATAGAGGAATCATAAAAAACAACCAGTTAGAATTAAAGAATACAATAACTGAAATGAAGAACACACTCGAAGGAATCACCAGGAGAGTAGATGAAGCAGAGGAGCGGATCAGAGATTTGGAAGATAAAATAGCAGAAATCACCCAGTTGGCACAACAAAAAGGCCAAAGAATAAAAAACAATGAAAATAGTTTAAGAGCCCTATGGGACAAGGTGTTGCGCGACCACCTTCGACTCATAGGAATACCAGAAGGCAAAGAGAAGAAGCAAGGGGTCAAGAATGCATTTGAAAAAATAATGACTTAAAACTTCCCTACCCTGGTGAAGGAAATCAACATACATGCCCAGGAAGTGCGGAGGGTTCCAACCAGGCTGAACCCAAACAGGTCCACACCAAGACACATCATATTTAAAATGGCAAAGGTTAAAGACAGAGACAGAATCCTAGAGGCAGTAAGAGAAAGACAGCAGTTTACATACAAAGGAACTCCTGTTAGACTAACAGCTGACTTGTCTACAGAAGCTCTGCAGGCCAGAAAGGAGTGGCAGGAGATATTCAAAGTGACACAAAATAAACCAAGATTACTCTACCCAGCACGGCTATCACTTAAAATTGAAGGAGAAATAAAGAGCTTCTCAGAAAAGAATAAGCTTAAGGAACTCATTACCACCAAGCCAGCATTGCAAGAAATGTTAAAAGGGATTTTTTTAAATAAAAGAAAGGGGTAAACAAGCTAACCCAGGAAGACCAGGAATACAAATAACAAAATGGCAATACATATGCACCTATCAATAATTACTTTAAATGTGAATGGACTAAATGCTCCAATCAAAAGACAGAGTGGCTGAGTGGATAAGAAAATAGGACCCATGTATTTGCTGTTTACAGATGGAATAAGATATTTCATGCAAATGGAAATGAGAAAAAAAAAAGCTGGTGTAGCAGTACTTACTTTGGACAAAATAGTCTTTAAAATGACTACAATAAAAGACAAAGAAGGGCACTATAAGCCTAATAAACATCTATGCACCCAACATAGGAACTCCTAATTACATATAACAGATTTTGACAGACATAAAGACAGAGATCAACAGTAACACTATCATAGTAGGGGACTTCAACACCATTGTCACCAATGGACAGACTCTTTGGACAGAAAATCAACACAGAAAGAGGGGCTTTAAATGATACTTTAGACCAGCTGGACTTCGTTGATATTTTTATAGCATTTCACCCTGAAAAAACAGAATATACATTCTTCTCAAGTACACATGGGACATTTTCCAAGACAGACCACGTTAGGCCACAAAACAAGTCTCAGTAAATTTAAGAAGATTGAAGTCATATCAAGCAGCTATAAAGGAAAACTGATGGTTGCTGGCTGGGAGGGAGTGGGGAAGAGGGAGAGGGGGAAGGTTTTGGACAGCGTAGGTGGGTGACTACAATGTTGCCGCAGGGATATGGGGGCTTTTCTGGCAATGTAATTGATAATGTTGTGAAGCGGCTATTATGTTAAGTGAAATAAGACAGTCGGAGAAAGAGAAGTACCATATGATCTCACTTATATGTGAAATCTGAAAAACTGAATGAACGATCAAAGTAAACAGACTCATAGATATAGAGGAAAAACTGAGGGTTGCTAGTTGGGAAGGGGTTGGGGATAAGGGGGAAGGGGAAAGGATTAGACAGCATAAATAGACAACTACAATATTGCCACAGGGATATGAAACACAGTTCGGGGAATATAATAATGTTGTAAAAGTTTTGCATGGAGTAGAGGCTTGATAACTGCACTGTACACCTGCAGCTGATGTTGTATAATATTGTATGCCAACTGCAACGGAATATATAGATAGTCACGGGATGTGGAGTATACGGTGGACGGGAGTCAAAGGAATTGTAATAGATATGTATGCTATGAGGACGGGGAGTGGGGTTGTGAACTGGGGGAGCGGGGTTGTCACTTTGGGGGGCAAAGAGTATAACTATTGCATTGTGTTGCACACCTGAAACTAGTTTAAAAAAAAATGAACAAAACCTATGGGATGCAGCAAAAGCAGTTGTAACAGGGATGTTCTTAGCAGTACAATCTTAACTCAAGAAACAAGAGGGCTAGCCAAGTGGTGCGGTGGTTAAGAGCTGGCTTGGAATGCCAGCGGCCCTGGTTTGGATCCCACATATGAGGGCCAGTGACATTGCCCTCTAAGAAAAAAGAAAATTAAAAAAACAAATTCCTTTGTGTCAAAGGATTTGTAATAGATAGTATGATATGGGGGGGGAGGAGTGGGGTGGAGAATTGGGAGAAAGGGTTGCCACTTTGAGGTGTAAAAAGTATAGCTATTGCAATTTGTTGTACACCTGAAGCTAATTAAAAAATAAATAAATAAATAAATTTAAACAAACAATAAAAAGAAAACAAGAAAAATCTCAAATTGTCTAACATTACACTTAAAGGAGCTAGAAAAATAAAAGTGAACAATGTCCAAAGTCAGTAGAAAGAAGTATATAATAAACATCAGAGCAGAAGTTTTATATATATATATATATATATATATATATATATCATGGACAATAGAAAAAACAATGAAATTAAGAGCTAGTTCTTTTACAAGATGAACAAAATTGACAAACTTTAGCTAGACTCACCAAAAAAGGGAGAGGGCTCAAATTAAAACTATCGAGGATGAAATAGAAACACAACCTTCCAAGACTAAATCATGAAGAAATAAAAAATCTGAATAAATGCATTATTAGAAAGGAAATTAAATCAGTAATCAAAATCTCCCAGCAAACAAAAGTCCAGGACCAGATGGCTTTACTGGTGAATTCTATTAAACATTCAAAGAAAATGTAGTACTTATACTTCTCAAACTCTTCTTAAATGTTAGAGGAGGGAAAGCTTTCAAACTCATTTTATCAGGCTAGCCTTATCTTGATACTAAAACCAGACCGGGCTACCACAAAAAAAGAAAATCACAAGCCTATAATCCTGATCAACATAGATGCAAGAATCTTTAACAAAATATTAGAAAACCAAACTCAACAATATAATGAGAGAATCATATATCATGATCAAGTGGGATGCAAGGATGGTTCAATATCTGCAAATCAAACAATGTGATACACCACATTAACAAAATGAAGGATAAAAATCATATGATCATCCCAGTAGATTCAGGAAAAGTATTTTACAAAATCAAACACCTATTTATGATAAATCCCTCAACAAATTTGGTATAGAGGGAATGTACCTCAACATAATAAAGACCATATATGATAAACCCATGGCTAACATCATACTCAATGGTGAAACATTGAAAGCATTTCCACTATGATCAAGAAAAAGACAAGGATGCCCACTCTCACCACTTTTATTGAACATACTCATAGTATTAAAATTCTAGCCACGGCAATTAGCAAATAAAAATAAATATGGGGCATCAAAATCAGAAAGGAATGAGTAAAACTGTCACAATTTGCTGACGGCATGATACTATATATATTATAGAAACCCCAAAGACACTACCAAAAAACTTTTAGAACTAATAAATTAATTTAGTAAAGTTGCAGAATACAAAAACAAAATACAGGTATCTGTCGCATATTTATATGGTAATAACACATTATCAGAAAGAGAAATTAAGAAAACATTCTCATTTACCAATAAGACACCTAGGAATAAATTGAATCAAGATGGTGAAATACTAATACACTAAAAACTATAAGATATTATGAAAGAAATTGAAGAAAACACAAAGTGGAAAGGTAATTCATGTTCATGGATTGGAAGAATTAACATTGTTAAAATATCTATACATATTACCCAAAACAAATTACAGATTCAATGCAATCCTAAAATTCCAGACAGTTTTCACAGAACAAGAACAATAATTATAAAATTTGTATGAAGCCACAAAAGACCCCAAATAGCCAAAGTAATCTTGAGCAAGAACAAAGCTGGGGTATCACATACCCTGCCTTCAAACTATACTACAAAGCCATAGTAGTCAAAACAGTATGGCATTGGTATAATAACAGACACATAGGTGAATGGAGCAGAATAAAGAACCCAGAAATAAACACACACACATATATTCAATTAATATATAATAAAGAAGTCAAGAATATACAATGGGGAAAGGACAGTCTATTTAATAAATAGTGCTTGGAAAACTGGACAGCCACATTCAAAAGAATAAAACTATCCTAAGCTACACAAAAAAATGAACCCAAAATAGATTAAAAAAATGTAATGTAAGACTTGAAATTATAAACTAAGAAAACATAGGCAGTAAGCTACTTGATATTGCTCTTAGCAATTTTTTTTTATATGATTCTAAAGGCAAGGGAACAAAGGTAAAAATAAATAAATGGAACTATATCAAACTTAAAAGCTTCTGTTCTGTGAAGGAAATCATTAATAAAATGAAAAGACAACCTACTGAATAAGAGAAAACATTTGCAATTTATATATTTGATAAGGTGTTAATATATAAACTATATAAACAATTCACATAACTCAACAATATAAAAACAAACAGTTGATTAAATAATACGAAGAGAATAGACATTTTTCCAAAGAAGACATGCAGATAACCAAAAGGTATATGAAAAGATGTTCAACATCACTAATTATCAGGGATATGTAAATCAAAACCCACAATGAGATATTACCTCACACCTGTTAGAATGGCTATTATCAAAACAACAAGAAATAAATGGTGGAAAGAATGTGGAGAAAAAGGAATCCTTGCACACTGTTGATGAGAATGTAAACTGGTGCAGCGTCTATGGAAAAATGATATGGAGGTTCCTCAAAAAAATAAGAAAAGGGACTTCCGGTAAAATAGCACAATAGACAGACGCTGTGCTAACTGCCTCCCAGGATCACACGAAAATTACAAGCAAATTATACAGCAATCAACCCTGGAGATCCCCGGAACACTGGAAGAACAGAATCACTAAACGAAGAACTTTAAGAGGAGGCTGTGTCAGGTCTGGTAGGACGGGCGGAGACAAGAGAGCGCGAGCCCCGTGAGGGAAGCCCCAGCTGTGGGGAGGCTTCTCCGGTTGGGGGAGAGACCCTCCGGCCACACACCAAGCTCACCAGCCCAGAGTTCCTTTTCCGGGAAGAGGAGTTGTAAGATAGGCGGCAGTAAATTAGTGAGGACTCTCTTTGCTCAGCTCGGTGAGGCTAAGAGTGGCTAGAGAATCAGTGGGGCCAGTGCACGGGCTTGCTCGCCGGTGAGCACTTACCTGGTTACTGGTGGAGGGAGTGGCTATGTGAGCCAGACCTGGGAGCCGGTGGGGACGGACTGAACTGAGCACCTTTGATGCAAAGGATGGAGGTTTTTGGACTGTTGTTCCCATGGTGTGGAGCCTGCTAGCGAGTGGTGTAGGGAGGGTGCTATTTTGTCGGGCTTGGGCTCTGCCACGGAGGATCATGTCCAAGACCTCATTGGACTGGTGGAATTGGTGCAGAAGTGCGTGTGTGCATGTGCGCATGCATGCAGCCTTGGATCCCCACCCTCCATCCAGCTTATACTGAGTTGCCAGGGAAGTGCTGGGCGGATGCCCTCTGGCTCCAACAGGCTGCTCACTGAGACCCAGGAGTACGTGAGCTGCTTCGAATCCCCACCCTCTGCACGGCTTGTGTTGCGTTGCCAGGGAAATGCCTAGTGGATGTGCTCCGGCTCCAACAGGCTGTTCACTGAGACGTGGGAGTGTGCAAGCTGCCTCGGGCCCCTGCTCTCTGCACTGCGTTTGCAGAGTTGCCAGGCTAGTGATTGGTTGTCAGGCTGCTTGGCCTGATCTGCAAGTGGCTGATTGGGACAGGCTGAGACTGGGAGTTTTCCTGGGACTGTTGGGCCGTGAGCTGTGTGCCTGTGTGATCCAGCCAGGGCACTCCTGGTGATCTATCTAATACATCAAAGCAATCGCAGAGCAACAGCCAGAATGGTGAAACAAAGAAACATGTCACAAGTAAAAGATCAGAAGAAACCTCTAGAAATGGAACTAAATGAAACAGAGGGAGCCAACCTTTCAGAGACAGAGTTTAGAACACTGATGATAAGAATGTTTAAGGAACTTAGCAAGGACATAAAGAAGGATAGGGAAGCCATAAAAAACAACCTGTTAGAACTAAAGAATACAATAACTGAAATAAAGAACACACTCGAAGGAATCACCAAGAGAGTAGATGAAGCAGAGGAGTGGATCAGCGATTTGGAAGATAAAATAGCAGAAATCACCCAGTTGGCACAACAAAAAGACCAAAGAATAAAAAAGAATGAAAATAGTTTAAGAGCCCTATGGGACAAGATGAATCACAACCCCTCACACATCATAGGAATAACAGAAGGAGAAGAGAAGATGCAAGGGGTCAAGAATGTATTTGAAAAAATAATGACTGAAAACTTCCCTACCCTGGTGAAGGAAATCAACATACATGCCCAGGAAGTGCAGAGGGTTCCAAACAAGCTGAACCCAAATAGGTCCAAACCAAGACACATCATAGTTAAAATGGCAAAGGTTGAAGACAGAGACAGTATCCTAGAGGCTGAAAGAGAAAGACAGCAGGTTACATACAAAGGAACTCCTGTTAGACTAACAGCTGACTTGTCTACAGAAACTCTGCAGGCCAGAAGTGAATGTTAGGAAATATTCAAAGTGACACAAAATAAAGGCCTACAACCAAGATTGCTCTACCCAGCATGGCTATCACTTAAAATTGAAGGAGAAATAAAGAGCTTCTCAGAAAAGAATACGCTTAAGAAACTCAATACCACCAAGCCAGCATTGCAAGAAATCTTAAAAGGGATTTTTTAAACAAAAGAAAGGGGTAAACAAGCTAACCCAGGGAGACCAGGAATACAAATAACAAAATGGCAATACATATGCACCTATGAATAACCATTTTAAATGTGAATGGGCTAAATGCTCCAATCAAAAGACAGAGAGTGGCTGAGTGGATAAGAAAATAGGACACATGTATATGCTGTTTACAGATGAAATAAGATATTTCATGCAAATGGAAATAAGAAGAAAAAAAAAGCTGGTGTAGCAGTAATTATTTTGGACAAAATAGACTTTAAAATGACTACTATAAAAGACAAAGAAGGGCACTGTAAGCCTAATAAACATCTATGCACCCCACATAGGAACTCCTAATTACATATAACAGATTTTGACAGACATAAAGACAGAGATCAACAGTAACACTATCATAGTAGGGGACTTCAACACCATTGTCACCAATGGACAGACCCTTTAGACAGAAAATCAACACAGAAAGAGGGGCCTTAAATGATACTTTAGACCAGCTGGACTTCGTTGATATTTTTATAGCATTTCACTCTGAAAAAACAGAATATACATTCTTCTCAAGTACACATGGGACATTTTCCAAGATAGACCACATTAGGCCACAAAACAAGTCTCAGTAAATTTAAGAAGATTGAAGTCATATCAAGCAGCTATAAAGGAAAAACTGATGGTTGCTGGCTGGGAGGGAGTGGGGAAGAGGGAGAGGGTGATGGTTTTGGACAGTGTAGGTGGGACTACAATGTTGCGCGCAGGGATATGGGGGCAGTTCTGGGAATGTAATCGATAATTTTGTGAAGAGACTATTACGTTGTGTGAAATAAGTTAGTTGGAGAAGGACAGGTACCATGTGATCTCACTTGTGTGTGGAGTCTGAAGAGCTGAGTGAACGATCAAAGTAAACAGACTCGTAGATGTAGAGGAAAAACTGAGGGTTTCTAGTTAGGAGGGGGGTGGGGATGGGGGAAAGGGGAAGGCATTAGACAGCATAAATAGACAACTACAATATTGCCACAGGGATGTGAAACACAGTTCGGGGAATATAATAATGTTGTAAAAATTTTGTGGCATGTCAGATAGTCACATGTCTTGTTAGGGAGACCACTTCATGGATGGAGTAGAGGCTTGATCATTGCACTGTACACCTGAAGCTGATGTTGTATAATATTGTATGCCAACTGTAACTGAATATGTGGATGGTCACGGGATGTGGAGTATACTGTGGAGGGGAGTTAGGGGAGTTGTGATAGATATGTATGATATGGGGGGGAGTGGGGTGGCGAACTGTGGGAGGTGGGTTTTCACTTTGGGGGGGTAAAGAGTATAACTATTGCATTGTGTTGTACACCTGAAATTAATGGAAAAAAAAAAGAAGATCCACTAACATATGAAGCCATCAAAATGTGTCAGGATTAGAATAAAATAACATGCTTTTTAGATATTAAAAAAAATAATAAGAAAAAAACTCACATATGATCCAGCAATTCCATTTTTGGGTATTTATCTAAATACAAAAACACTATTTTGTAAAGATATATGGACACTTTTGTTCATTGTATCATTATTTGCAATAGCCAAGATATGTAAACAACCTAAGTGTCCATTGATGGATGAATGAATAAAGAAAATGAGATACTAAACAAATACATAGAAAATGTAGTATATATGTGTGTATGTGCATGCACGCACACACAAATACAGAGTGAAATATTGCTCAGCCTTAAAAAAAGAATCAAATCTTGCCATTTGTGAAATCTTGGATGGACTTGTGCATATTGAGGATATTATGCTAAATGACATAAGTCAGATGGAGGATAACCATATGATGTCACTTATATGTAGAATCTAAACAAAACAAAACAAAGCAAAACAAAAAAACACACACAGAGATAACAGATTGGTGGTTACTAGAGTGGAAGGGAATTGGGGGGAGGGCAAAATAGGTGAAGGGAATAAATTGCATGATGATAGATGATCACTACTAGACTTACAATTGTGATCACTATGTAGTATATACAAAATCAACTTATAATGTTGTACACCTGAAATATATATATATATATATATATATATATATAGTGTGTATACCAATTTTACCACAGTAGTTACCTTCTATTTATTTTAGATGATGCTAGTATTGCATTCATAGTGATATGAAGTTTTATTTTTAAATAAATTCATTTAAGAAAAGAAGTGAGTAGAGGAAAAGCAGAGTAGAGGAAAAGCAGCATATTAAGAAAATAACAGTATAAGTGGTACAAATGTGGTGCAAACCATGAAAATGGTATGAAAACTCCACAGACTGGTGAACAGAGGTTTAAAATATCCTGTAATTTCCACCTCCATTCAGCCCATTTCAGCCACAAACTTCTCCTACTCCTTTTCTCAGCCATTAAGATTTTCCATGTTTCATGTCCAACCCATTTTATTGACTTTGGCCCCACAACATGAATTTTGCTATTTGTAAATATCCTTTCTCTTTCTCTTACTCTCCTTGACTTTCCTTGATTGGCTCCTATTCATTCTTCAAAGTATCTTCAAATGTAATATCTTCAGAGCTGCCTTTCCTGCTGTCCTGACACAGATGGGTGCATGTTTGGATGTGTCTTCCCTAACAGCTTGGGAGCTTCATAAGGACAGGGGCTTTGAGACAACTATCAGGGCAGACTCCGTGTCACACAGCAGTGTTAGTGTTTATTGATTTGAATCAAATGGGGAGAAAGCAGCATCCCAAACAGGAAATAGAGTTTATACCAATGATTGTTCAAATGAAGGATGCAGAATGATTTCCTTGGTGTTTATGTAGAACACACTTTCCCAAGCCTCTGCCCCTGAGAATCTATTTTATTACACTGTGTTCAGCAGCCATTTTTTATAAGTAAAATGGTAGTCCACAGGCTGCTCTGAGAAATATTAAGTCTATAATGGCAGTCAATATCCTTTGGGCTGGATATCTTTCCTTTTCCAGAGCAATTCCACATGAGTGAGTAGTTAATTTTTGCTCATTGCTCAAACCTAATATTTATTTAACACCTGCTTTGTTAGCAAATGGGAACGTCCATGTTCCCAGTATGCTCTGGAGCTAATCAATACTTCTGATTTAGGGCTAGAAAAAAGACACTCCCTCCCAAATACCTTTGCTGCATTTCAGATTATTTTCTTGGGGTAAAAGATAATTCTAATATTTGAAAAGGATAAAGTCAACTCTCATTTTGTTTTTCTTACACATACCCACATATACGCATGTGTACATACACAGAGCTTATCAATTTAAATGTGAAAAATGTGTTAGTATTCCTTCTTGCTACTGTGTTTTTAGAATATGAACTCTAATAATTTTCTAAGCTTCCAGCCCTACAAGGCCCATCAAACTTGATATTTGCTTCCATGTAGGATTTAGGATGAGATTGCTATCATGTATCTTTTATGGAATTAATCTATCTCATCACCATATCCATCTTTCCTCAATCATCTGAGTTATAAATGTTAGTGTCAACTCAGCCATTTGTTTCCTTATTTACAGAAATTGATAGAAAGTTCAGGGAGAACATAGACTAGAAGGCACTTTTTGCTGCCCAGTTCTTTTTGAGTCTTATGGATGTAAATGTAATATTGATGTCTTGGAGAAAAGCAGCATAATGTTAGTGTTTGAATAAAATAATTGAGTTTATTGTTCAGGTAACAGATTAGAAGCAATTATATTAAACTGTGAAGAGCAATATCTTTTGAGTATATTAACTTTGCATTACACATGACCAAGTTCAGCTCATTATCCCTCATTGTGGTTATCTCTAAAGCACATAGCATTAGACCACACATGTGTGCATTAATTCTCCCTGACATATTAACTATAGTCACAACTGTTCTGTATGCATGGATTCCCATTCTCAGAGAAATATTAAAACTATAGAATTGACTTCTATCTAAATAGAACATGCTTAGTAGCAAAAATGCTCTCTCAATTCCTTTAATTACCAAAGTGGGTTTGAAATCACCACACAGGAAGTGAAGGCAAGGACAGTCCTTAAATTCAAAAATGATGCATGACCAAAAAGCTATGTTTCAACTGGACTGTACAAGCTATAAAATGATCAAATAACCTTGCCTCTCATGGCTGAGGACAGCTAAATAAATTGTAATAAAAGATAAACAGGATCCAGTAGAGTCTTCCAAATTATAAACAGTTCAAATCAGAAAGTCTTCATTATACCAAAAATACAGTTCATTCTCAAAATGAGAATTGGACTGAGCTATTAATATGCACCTCCTTTAATTCCTCACTTGAGACAATACTTCTGAAACATAATAAGTTGCTGGAGTGTTCTAATGCATGATAATGCATGCCTTCTAATTCATTATTTGCTGATATTATGACATTACTGTCCAATCCAAGGGCATAATGAGGAGCTCAGGATCTTGTATTATCCCTTAATGAGGTCCAATTAAGAATCATTCATCTTTGATCTACTCCACATACTTAACAGACAATGAACGGTCCTACAAAAACTTTAACAGGTGAACTTGGGCAAGATTAGTCAATGGATTTTTCTGAAGAGTGAAAGCCCTCTCAAACCACCATTTTCACCTGAAGCAAGGGCCAGGTGATACTACTGATTAATGATAAAATTACATACAAACTCCTCAGGTCAAATGTATTGAATATTGCAAGAATTTGATAATGAAATAATTATTTAGGTGAGTTTGTGGAACCAACTGATAATACAGAAATATCGTTTTAATGATTTATGATTTTAACAGTTTTTCTATGAACTGCCTGAACCTAGATACAAATTATATTTCTTTTTATTTTCAATTAAGTCTAACCCATATTCATCACCACCATATGCATTAAATATAAACTGTACTCATAAAATATGACTTTATTACTAAACAAAAACTGAATTAGCCAAAATTACTAATAAATGTATATAATACATAAAGCAACATGGTTTTTATAACAGGAATGCAAAGTTTATACAAAGAAATGGTTTAAGGGCTACAAAACATTACATTAAAATACACATGAAAGCATGTATATGTTAATATCATTAAGTACTTTAAAAGTTTGTTCATGGGTGGCCGTTGGTTTGGAGTTGGCTTGGGATGCCAGCTCTGAGCAGCAGGGCCCCAGTTCGGATCCCACATATGAGAGCCAATGTCGCTGCGCCCTCTCCAGTTAAGATGGTGAACAACAGCTTGACCTAGAGCTGGGCTGCTGTGAGTCGCCTGCGACGGCATAGGCTGCAGTGGGGCTGGCTGGCAGAGGGCGTGAGCTTTCATGAGCTTTCATGAGCTGCTGTGAGCTGCGGTGAGCAGCCATCCAATGGCCAGTGAGTGACTGCCTCACCCAGGAAGAGTGCAATGATAACACCAACATGGGCCAGTGAAGCGACCTCATCCACAACTGGATTAAAGAACAAATAGATGGCAACTTGTCTGTTCCCCTTCCCCAATTCCCTAATAAAAAAATCTTTAAAACAAAAAAAAAAGTTTGTTCAGGTTAATCTGAAAAATTCAATATTCTATAGAAGCAGAGAAATTAATAACAGAGGTACAACTTGAAGCAACAAGCTCACACTAATAATTCCTAGTTATAGTTTTGATATTTGAATATGTTAAGCTGTCAAAGTAGTTTTGAATAAACTACTATTGCTTTGTATATGGCGTTTAAAATTCAAAGATCACAACCTCAGATGCTAAAGACACTATGCATAGCACTCTTTATCTTATTCATTTTAATCAAACTGAGTACAATAACTGGTACAATACAAGTACTTTTACAAAGCTTTCTAAATACAGAAATGAACAGTACCCTATTTTCCAACTGAAAAAGTGATATTGAGTAATCCACCAAGGATTACATAGCTTATCGGTAAAGAATCCCATCCAGATCTTAGAAGGCTGCATTAAATTCTTTCATAACTTAGATTTCACCCTACTTTACAGATTGAAGGAGTTGCAGCCTCCACTATTCTCCCAGGGCTTATGAAGAGGAGCCCATCCCCAGGTGCCTGCACCATTGTTAGGAGTCTCCTGTAGGAGTTGTATTCTGGGAACTTATCATGGTTAATAATTTTCAGCCTTTTTGTGTTTGAGACATACTTTGATAATCAGACTTTTTGAAAGCACATCTGAAGGGACTTTAAAAAAAGGTAAATTCAAATATTACTGAAAAAGTAATATCATATAAGCAACATTTTATTCTAACAGTCTCTCATAACAATTAATTCACCATTGATCACCCTTTATTCACTTTGCAATTACTGAGTACCTCCAATATCAGCCATTATCCTAAAACTACAGATACAGGAATAAACAAGTTCACTGCCTTGATTTATATAATGCCAAGGAAAGTTTCTTGTATGTACTGTCTTTCTCTGAAATAATAAGACACATTATTTAAACAAATTACTCTGAAATTTAAGAGCTTAAAACAATGCAGACTTTCTGTGGGTCAGGAATCTGGGTGCAGCTTATCTGGTCCTCTGCTTCAGGGTCTCTCACAAGGCTGCAACCAAAGTATCAGCCAAGGTTGTGATTTCATCTCAAGGGTCGCCAGGGAGAGGGTCTGTGTGATTGTTGACAGGACTCACTTTCTTGTAGGTTTTTGGACTGAGGACCTTAGCCCTTAACTGGCTCTTGACCAGAGGTCACCCTCAATTTTTTTCCACCATGGAAGCTTGCTTCACCAAAGCAAGCAAGCTGAGAAGGCAAGACAGAGAAATGCCAGCAAGATGGAAGTCACAGCCTTTCATAACATAATCTCAGAAAATCCTATCGCTTTGTCTGAATTCTGTTGTTTTCAAAAGACTGTCCCTTGGTTTGCTCGCACACAAGGGGAGAGGATTACACAAGGGTGTGGCAATTAGGAGGAAAGGGTTGTTGGGGGTCATTCAGAAGCTGTCTACCACATAGGTGATGTTACTACTCTGGTGAGCACATGCTTAAAATGTTACCGGGATCCCGTGAGTACTGCAAATAAATGAATAAAGCATGTCAGATGGCAAGAGAAATAAGGAGAGACAGGGACTTTGGCAAAATAGAGGGTATGTGCCTCCTCTACACAGTACAAACACTACTGACCTCCTGCTGATTTGAGCAAGCAGGAATAAGGGCCTGTTTTTGCTGACTGGTTGACTTTTTTTTTTTTTTTTTAAGCAGGACTAGAAATATTAGTTTCTGTGTTAAATCTCCTGGCTTTCAAATGTTGGGACAATATGGGCTGGCCAGACACAACATGCCTAGAGGTCTTTATTCTATAGTATCTTTTATCTCTTATTTGCTACAAGCTCCTCTGCCATTTCTGCTTACAAATTGCCCAGCTCAATATAAGTCTCACAGGTATAAATGAAATATTACATGTCCTCATTTATAGGCAGGAACAAATCGTATGCGAGTGTCAAAATGTAATATACTCATACGCTAGTGCGTAACCATGTTGATCATTTATTTGCATTCACACAGACATACAAATGAGTGGGTAAGATAGATAGAGAACATGCAGGAGGCTGTTCTCCAAAATTTCAAGATCATATAATTCAAGCAAAGTTGCCTCATTTGATTTAAAACCCAGCTCAAGAGAAGCTAATTCTTACTTCACAGATGTATATCATCCAACTCATTGATCTGATAATTACTAAGTGGACAATTCTAGCATTGTGGGGGTACATCAAGAAGAGACAGATTAACTGATGTTACTTTGGAAACTTTACAGAGAAACATTTTCAGTGCTCTTCAGGGGCAGAGTTGCAAATAAGTCCCTGACTAAAGCACTAGATAAGTGCTTGTTATTAATTATTACTTAATAATTCAGCAACACACAAAGTGCAAAAAAAGAAAACCCAGTACAATGTTTATAAATTCAGTTACTCTAAAAATACAGGCCAAAGTAAAATGAACAAAAAGGAAGGATGAACAAAATAAGCAGAAAAACAAAGTGAAAAACAAAAAAATCTTAATGGGACTTCCACTTTCATTCTGTGATACTTATGCACTCAAATTAAGTTCTGAAGGTCATTTAATAGCACAGTGTTGCAACATTCCTAAAAATATGTTTCATATGGAGAAGAGAAAATCAGAGAAATATGCTGATCTGGTTCATATCCTTGAACTTTAAAAATTTAAGATACCAAAAGTGGTGTTTTTATGCGGGAGAGGTGAGGGGATGTAAAATGTAGTTCTCCTGAAAGTGAGTAAGTTATTGTTTAATGAAATTATGAATGATGAGGAAGTTTCAAAGTAACAGTGATGCAATCTTGAGTGGTTCTGCTATAAAAAGTTGCTGTTATTTACTAAATAAGTGCCTTCTAAACATCACCTCCCCCACTCCATGATATGTGGATAATGAGAACATCTAACATCTCAGAATTCATCAGTTACAAAATAGCCCCAGACATGGAAGTTTGGGGTTTCCGCTTTGATCAGTAAGGAGAAAACTCAGGGGACACTGCTGATTTTCTTCAAGCCATTCTACACAGGGTAGTTTGAAGTACCTTCTTAAAAATGTCAAACTTAGGATATCATCTCTTCTAGGACTTCTCTCTATCTTCTAAATTGAATCTAAACTTCTATGTAAGATGGTAACAAAGCCTTGTGCTACCTCGCCTCTGTTTTCTTTTCCAAGCTAATATCATTCTACTTCACCCTCCCCATGGTTTAGCCAACTGACCCTTTTCAGATCCTTGTGCATACCAGCTCTTTCCACCTCGAGGCATACACACCTGCTGATCCCTCAGCAGGAATGTTTTTTTCCTGAACTGGTCTTCCAGGCACTGTTTGTCACTAAGTTATCAACTTTATAGATTCTGTCTCTTGGAAGCCTTCTTTAAACACTGTGAATTATCATGCCTCTCTCCCCATTGTTAATTTCCATCTTAACCTCTAACATGCTTCCTTCCTAACAGCCATCACAATTCATGATTATTTGTCTGATTACTTTCTTCCACCAGATTATTAACTAAATGAGAAAGGGACTCTGCCTGCCCCATTCACCAATGTACCCAGCACCTAATCAGAGTGTCTGGCATAATGGAAAAAATTGATAAGTATGTGATGTATGAGTGAGTGAATGAATAAATAAATGACAAATTGAAAGGCCATTTTGATTAGGTTACTGCAAAGTTTAAAATAATAATAAGTACCATGTATTAGGCATTGTTTTGCAGGGTTACCTTTTTACATTTAATAAGTATCCTCTGAAGTAGCTACTATTATCATCATCGTCTTGTAGAAAGAGAAACCAAAGCTCAAAAACATGAAGTTATTTGCCCAGAAATTAGAGAGTAAAGGGAGGAGCAACAGTGTTTGAAGCCAGTTTGTCTTACTCAAGGATTCTGTAATAGCTTGTAACTATTACACACACTATTAAGTCCCTTATTGAAAATCAGTAGTCCCAAATTACAGTGGGACTATATTTTAGATAATTGCTTAAACTACATTTCAACTCGTAGCCAAGATAGACAAGCACAAATTGACTATAATAAGAATTCACTCATACTATATTCTTGATTACTACAGCTAGAAGTCTCAGGATGGTAAGTTTCTCTCTTCAAAAGAGCCAAGTAATAGTAAAGGTGCACAGAACCCCAGGATTTTTTCACTTAGTGAGATTTTCCCTTTAGCCACTAGCTAAGAGAAGTCAAATGTGAATAGCAGTTTTTTAAAAAGATCTGGATCTAGTCACTTCTGAGCATTAACATTGATGTGCCAGTGAAATACCCTAGCATGCCTCAGTGTCTCCTTGGCAGAAATATACCGGCAACTAAGGAATTCCCTGCATCCTACTTCAATGAATTATGTGACCATTTCTGCCTAATGGAATTACTCCTTTTCACTTTTAATTGCATTCCTATGCATATTTGTCCCCATTTATACAATAAAAACAGGGGCACCATTTGAGTTACTGTAATATTTACAGTTTGAGTAAGTAAGGTTTATGAAGACATTGGTGAAAATACCAACTCTCGATGATCACCAGTTCATAAAACATCTTAATTCAAATGCCACCAAGAAACAGATGAGCAGGATAGCAAATCATAAACAACCCAATAAAATTTCCCCCACATTCCTCCCAGATCTGGCAAACAATCTAATCTCAGGTTGAGCTTTTGTGCTGAGTCTCATCCCAGAGTACAACTTTGCAGCAGTTATAAGCCCCTAAATTGCTGATACAGCCTTAATTATTGCCATGCTGGTGACATCGTTCTAATGAACCTTTGCTGTTTTATGTGGCCTGGGGATCCCAGAAGGAGCATTGTCTAAATGTACAAGCACACTGGTCAGGGCTTAGTGGGATATTTTTGGAATGGAGTAATGGTAAATTGTGTGTGTGTGTGTGTGTGTGTGTGTGTGTGTGTGTAGCTTTTAGTGCAATTATGAATTGTGTAAATTTTAATGAGCATGAAATAAAAATGGTGATATTGTTTACCATTAGAAAAAAACATTTGAAATAATGTAAATCTGATTTAAAAACTTATCAAGATTAAAAAGGAGACTAAATGTTCTGCAAACAGCATTCATGTTTACATTACTTCCTCTATTGCCAGCAATATTTTGACTTTCAAACTGAAATAGCAGCTACCATTTTTCAGTTCCATGCAAAACAGTGCTTCTCAAAATGTGATGTACTTACAAAGCACAATCCACTTAAAATTCAGATTTTGATTGTGTATATCTAGAGTAAAGCTTTGGACTGTGCATTTTTCACAAGGTTCTGGTTCACATTACTGTTTATTTGGAGTGGAATTTCTATAAGTGATTTTGGTTACCAATTTATTTTTTTATAACATTTAAAAATCACTGTGGAAATATGTTGGGTGACAGATTCACATCTGCAAATATATATTTTCTTGCAAATTGGAGATACAATTTAAAACAAGTTAAATATCCTATCCTATAAGTTGTCATCTAAACATTTTTTTTAAAGAAGTGGTTCTAGTAATGTTTAAAGAAAAGCTTCTGAACATCAATGGCTCTGGAAATGAAGAAAATGGCTTAAAAATATCATTTAAAAAAGGCAAACAGACAGTATGACATCACAATGCTAATTTAGAAAAAGGATCCTGAGAAATATCAAAGTTTATACTGAGAAGAGAAAAAGCATCATAATAACCAATGCTTATAGATTTACACACACACACACACCCATGCTTTAAATGCACTGTCATAGGAAAATGTCTTCAATCCTGAACATTTCTGAAGTATTCGAGGTTTTCAAAATATACCCTCTGCATAAATATATGGACCTTTATATATTTAAAGCCTAGCTAAAGATAAAACAAGGCACCTCACAATAAATTATTTCCCTGATTCTCTTTGTGTCCTTTCAAGTTTGACAACAACATGACTAACTATGTCTTTTTGGAACACAAGGATATCCCATTACCTCTAAGGAAAGCTTTAGGAGGAGCATTGACTCAAAAGCTACAGTCATTAAGCTCAATATGAAAACACATCAGAAGATATGTGACTACAGATTCCAATTTCTACTTTGAAAAAACAACAACAAACAAAATAGTAAACACAGAACACTGCTATTAAAGTAGGAGGATTTGCTCAAAATATGTACATTTATTCAAATGTACTGGGAGATTAAAAAATATCAATCACCAAAGGAAGATGAAGAGATAGTGTAGAAATGAACCTGTGCTCTATCACTTTTGTTTTTGTTTTGTTTTGTTTTGTTTTGTTTTGTTTTGTTTTGTTTTGAGGGCAGCGTCACTGACCCTCATATGTGGGACCTCAACTGGGCCTGCTGGCTTCCCAAGCCAGCGATTAACCACCGCGCCACTAGGCCGGCCCTCTATCACTTTTATTGGATGAATTACATCTCCAACTTGTCAGAAAACAGATATATTTCCATGTGTGAACTGCTGTTCAAGTGTTCGGAAAGTGGTTTTTGAATGACTTTTGTGATTCACAACTTTGACATTGTAGTAAAGGAAATGTTACTGATAGAGCAACATATACACCAATTGGAATTGCAGTGCACTCAAAGTTTGTAGTAATTCAGATAGTTTATACTTTTGCCTCTCAGGACAATGCCATATTCTTGGGGTGGGGTTTCAAGGAACGTTTTTAAAAGACACAGAGAACTGTATTTAAATAGAGTCCTGCACAGGCACACCTCGAAGACATTGCAGGTTCGGTTCCAGGTCACAGCAATAAAGCGACTGCTAAGTCGATTTTAGAGTCGTGCAGCTGGAAAACACTCTCAACAATCATCTAGTCCGGGAAGTTTTAGACTTTCTTTTTAGGCAAGCCAACACTGTGTGATATATAAAAAAGATAAAATCTGCTTTGCTCATGTTGGAGTCCCTCTTTTCTCTGGGCATCTCATACTTCCCCACAGTATGACTCCTTCTGTACCTTCTACAACTCTCAACGTTCACCATTGGTCAATTCCACACCTACATTTTACTCCAGAACTATGAAATGGTTTGCCAAATAGCACACATGTACTTCTTGTGAGAACTTAAACTAGATCTAGCCAGGTCCTTCTTCTTGGTCCATAGTAGTGCTTCACCATGATACTGTATTGTGTCATTCCTAGGGCAGTTAGAAATCTCTACTGAGAATTTTAAGTAAAGCATTTGTTTCTTTCTGGATTTTTTTTTTTAAATTGGGGAATTGGGGAAGGGGAATAACCAAGTTGTTGTCCTTCAGTCTTACTTGTGGAGGGCACAGCTAGCTCAGCTCCAAGTCCAGTCGCTCTCTAGCTGCCTGATTGGTGGCTCATGGCCCTTCAGCTCAAGGTGCCGTGTTCAATCTTAGTTGCAGGTGAGCATAGCCCACCATCCCATGCAGGAGTGCAACCTGCAATCTTGTTAGGAGCACGTGCTCTCACCAGCGGAGCCATCCTGCCACCTGTTGGCAGCTCAGCAGTAGCTCAGCTCACTGGCCCATGTGGGATTTGAACCCATGACCCTGTTGCTCAGAGCTCGAACTCTTAACCAAATGAGCCACTTGGCTGGCCCCAGTAGAGCATTTTTCTTAACATACATACCAGGGAAATGACTTCATAGCTTTATTTTGATTTCTGAATCAGATTACTACACTTAACCCAAATTACTGCTGTTTTAAAGATTTTGAAAGTGTTTTAAAAAATAAGCTATAATGAGATATAACTTAAACACCATAAAATTCATCCTTTTAAAGTACAAAATTCAGTGGGTTTAGTATATTCACAGAGTTCTGCACCCTTAACTGCTATCTAATTTTAGAATATTTCATCACCCCCAAAAGAAACCTCATATCAACTAATGCAGCAGTCTTCCCTATTTTTCCCTACCTCCAGCCCCTGGAAACCACTAATCCATTTTTTGTCTCTATGGATTTGCCTAGTCTGGACATTTTATGTAAATAGAATCATGTATTATGTGGCAGTTTTGACTGCCTTTGTTCATTTAACATAATGTTTTTAAGGTTTATGCATGCAGAACTTTATTTCTTTATAGGGTCAAATATTATCCACTTCTGTGTGTAAACCACATTTTATTTATCCATACAGCAGCTGATGGACATTTGGGATGTTTCTACTTCTTGATTGTTATGAATAGTGCTACTGTAAATATTTGTGTACAAGATTTTGTAAGAATGTATGCTTTCAGTTCTCTTGGGTATACACCTAGGAATGGAATTGCTGGGTCACATGGTAACTTTAACATTTCAAAGAACTGCCCAACTATTTCTGAAGTGTCTGCTCCGTTTTATAACCTAACCAGCAATGCATGAGTGTATGAGGGTTCCAATTTCTCTACATGCTTTCCAACACTTACTGTTTCTCTTTTGAATTTTAACCATCTTAGTGGGTATGAAGTGGATCTCATGATTTGATTTCCATTTCCTTGATGACTAATGATGTTGAGTATCTTTTCATGTGCATATTGGTCATTTATAAATCTTTGGAAATAGGTCTGTCCAAATCCTTTGCCCACTTTTAAATTGAATTATTTGTCTCTTTAGTGTTGAGTTATAAGAGGGTTTTATATATTCTGGATACTAGAAATTTATTAGATATATGATTTGAAGTTTTTTCACCCATCATGGAGTTTTATTTTCTTACTTGATGATGTCCTTTGAAACACTAAAATTTATTGATAATAAGTAATTAATAAAGTTGAATTCATTTTTTTTCCTTTTGTTGTTTGTTCTTTTCATGTCATGTCTAAGAAACTATTGTCAAACATAAGGACACAGAGAGTTACTCATGTTTTTTCCTAACAGTTTTATAGTTTTAGCTCTTACATTTAGTTTTATAATCCATTATGAGTTATATTTGTATGGTGTGAGGTACAACTCCAGCTTCATTCTTTTGCATGAGGCATTCCATTTGTTCAATAGATCTTTCCCCCATTGAAGTGAGTTGACATTCTTGTTGAAATCAATTAACTATAAAGATTATTTCTGAACTCTCATGATTATTATGTGTGTGTAATATCTTATTATATATTACGTATATATGTTTCCATTCTTATGCCAGAAAGACAATGTTTTCTTTTGGTAATTCTGTTTTCTTTTGGCATTTTTAATATGAATTTTTGGATCATCTTGTCAATGTCTGAAAAAAAAAGGTTTTGGAATTTTGACAAAGATTACATTGAAACTATAGATCAATTTGGAGAGTATTTTCATCTTAAGAAGACTGAATCTTTCAATCATGAACATGTGCTTTTAAATTAATTTAGGTATTTAATTTATTTCAATGATGTTTTGTAATTTTTAGCGTACAAGTCTTGCACTTCTTTAGTAAAATTTATTCCTAAGTGTTTTGTTCTTTTTGTTGGTGGTATTATTTAAATGGAAGTGCTTTCTTAAATTCATTTTGGGAGTTCTCATTACTAGTATATAGAAATAAAATTGATTTTTTTTACATTGATCTTATATCCTGCAACTTTGCCAAATTCACTTCTTAGTTCTAATAGGTTTTTAATGACTACTCAGGATTTTTCTTCATCAAGATCATGTCATCTGCAATTAGAAAGTTTTACTTCTTCTTTTTCAATCTGTATGTCTGTTATTTCATATTCTTGCCTAATTTATCTGGCTATAATGTCCAGTGCAATGTCGAATAAAAATGGTGAGAACGGACATCCTTTTCCTGTTTCTGACCTTCAAGGGGAAAGTATTCAGTCTTTGGTCATCATGTGTGCTGCTAGCTGTGGGGGTTTTGTAGCTGTATGAGTACTTTATCAGGTTAAGAAGTTTTTTTCTATTACTAGTTTGTTAAATGTTTTTGTTATGAAAAGATATTGACTTTTGTCAAATTTTTTTTTCTGTATCTAGTGAGATGATCATGTGATTTTATTATTTAATCTATAAATATGGTGTATTACACTAATTGATTTTTATGTTAAAGACATTGCATTCTAAGAATAAGTCCTACTTTGTCTTGGGGTATTTTTTATATATTCCTAGATTGTTCAAACTAGTATTTTTATTGAGGGTATTTATTTCTGTATACATAAGGGATATTGATCTTTACCTGGTTTGGGTATCAGAAAAATACTGTCCTCATAGAATGAATTGGAAAACGGTATCCTCTCTTCCATTTTTAAGAAGACTTTGTGAAGTATTGATGTTCTTATGTTAAAGGTTTGGTAGATCAGCAGTGAGACAAGCAGTGAGGCATTTTGTTTGTGCAAAGTTATTTGCTTACTAATTAAATAGATTTACATCTTATAGTATATTCACATTTCCTATTTCTTCTTTAGTCAGTTACAGTTTCTGTCTTTCAAGGAATTTGTTCATTTCATCTAGATTATGTAATTTATTTGCATACACATATTCATTTTATTTTCTTATTATCCTTTTCATTTCTGTAATATAGGTAGTGATGTCTTCTCTTTGATTTCTGGTGGTAGTAATTTGAATCTCTCTCTTTCTCTTGGTCAATCCAACTGAAGATTTGGCCATTTTGTTGACTTTTCAAAGAACCAGATTTTTTTTCCCTTCATTTTTCTAATCTCATTTCATTTATTTCTTCTATAATAATTATTTTCTTCCTTCTTTTTAGATTTAATTTGCTCCTATTTTTCTTGCTTCCAAAGGTGGAAGGTTAGTTAGGTTGTTGACTTAAAATCTTCTTTCTTTTAAAATATAGGCATTTATAGCTACAAATTTATTAACTACTTTCCTGGCGTCTTATAGTTTTGTGTGTTATATTTTTATTTTCATCCATCTCAATGTATTTTCTGAGGTTACTAATGATTTCTTCTTTGATCCATTGACTACTTTGGACTATGGTGTTAATTTCCTATGTATGTGACTTTCCCAAATTTCCTTCAATTGATTTCTAATTTTATTCTCTTGCAGTTAGAGTATACTTTATGTGATTTTGATCCTTTTAAATGTATTTAGGTTTGTTTTATGATCTATCCTGGAGAAAGTATCAAATGTACTTGGGAGAAGAGTGTATATTCTGTTGTTGTTGGGCAGAGTATTCTATAGATGTCTGTTAGGTCTAGTGGTTTATAGTATTTTTTAATTTTTCTATTTCTTGTTCTATCTATTACTGATAGTGAAGTATTCCAGTCTCCAACTGTTATTGAATTGTCTGTTTCTGCATTTAATTCTGTCAGTTTTTGCTTTATGTATTTTGGGGTTCAATTATATATATATATATATATATATATATATATATATATATATATATTATTGTTCTGTCTTTCTAATGGACTGATACCTTTATCATTGTAAAATATCTTTTTTGCTTATAGTAACAATTTTTGTTTAAAGCTTATTTTGTCTGCTAGTAACATAGCAGCTCCAGCACTCTTTTGTTTACATTTGCATGGAATATCTTACAAACAAAAATACGTTTCTACTGTATTTTGTTTATCATATAGTTACCTCTATCAGTGTTCTTTATTTTTCAATGTGGATACAAGTTACTGTCTGTGTCTTTTTATTTCAGTCTGAAGTGCTCTCTTCTAGGAAATGTCTGCTAGCAGTGGTTTCTCTCATCTTTTGTTTATCTAGGAATGTCATATTTTCTTAACATTTTAATTTTATTTCTGAAGGATAGCTTTGCTGGGAATAGAATTCTTAGTAAACAGTCTTTTCTTTTAGCACTTTGAATCTATCATCCTACTGCTTTCTGTACTCCATAATTTCTGATGAGAAGCAATCTGTTAATCTTTCTGAGCAGCCCACGTACATGAGGAGTTGTTTCATCCCTGCTTCTTTTAAGATTTACTCTTCATATTTGTCTTTAGACAATTTGACTAGTTGTCTAGCTGTGGGTCTTTCTGAGTATTTCCTACTTGGAGATCATTGAACTACTGTTCAATGTGGAGATTGCTGGTTTTCATCTAATTCAAAAGTATTTAGGCCATTATCTTCAAATATTCTTTCTGCCTCTTGCCATCTTATTTCTTTTCTTTTTTTTTTTTTTTAGAGGGCAGTGTCACTGGCCCTCATATGTGGGACCGAACCGGGGCCTCTGGCCTTCCAAGCCAGCTCTTAACCACCGCACCACTCGGCTGGCCCCCCTCTTATTTCTTGACTCAAATTACATGTATATTTGTAAACTTGATGAGATCCCTCAGGTTTGAGTCTATGTTCATTTTTCTCCATTTATTTTTTCTCTTTATGTTGGCCAAACTGGATGCTTTCAATTGAACTATATTCAAGTTTGTTTATTTTTCTTCCGCCAGATCAGATTTGTTGTTGGTCCCCTCTGGTGAATTTGTTATTTTACTTTTTGTACTTTTCAACAAGAATTTCTATTTGGTTCTTTCTTTAATAATGACTATGTCTTTATTGACTACCTATTGGTGAGACATTTTCCTCATACTTTTCACTAATTTTTTAGATATAATTTTATTTAGTTCATTGAACACATTTTTAGTAGCCTATTTAAAATATTTATCTCCAGCATATGTCTCCTCTGGGATCATTTCTATTGACTGGCTGTTTTCTTTTTTTTTTTGTCTTTTTTTTGTAACTGGACTTTTTAAGCATGTAACCTAGTAACTCTGAAAACCAGGTTGTTACCCACACCATAGTACTTTCCTATTGTTATTGAAATAAATCACCACAAATTCAGTGGCTTAAAACTACAAAAAAATATTATTCTACATGACAGCAGGTTATAAATCCAAAATGGATCTCATTAGGCTAAAACTAAGGTGTTGAAAGGGCCACATTCCTTTCTGGATGCTTTATGGTACAATCTATTATTTTGTATTTTCCAGCTTCTAGACACTGCCTGAATTCCTTTACTCATATTCCATCTTCAATATCATTAGTGGTTGTTTGAGTCTTTTTCACATTTTATCACTCTGATACTAACAGTTCTTCCTTCTTCTTCCACATTCAAAAAACCCTTACATTGGGCCATCTTTATAATCCAGGATAATCGCTTTAATTTAAAGCCAGCTGTTAGCAATGTGAATTCCTCCTTACCAGGTAACATAATAGAATCACAATTTCTGGGAATGAAGACATGGACATCTTTGGGGAGGGGGCATTATACTAACTACAACAACACCCTAACATTTGCTGTTGTTGGTTGATTGGTTTAATGAGTTCTATGGACTGATTATGTAAAGTCTGCATTTTGTGTATGGATAGCCACTGAAGTCTCTGCTTAATTTGCTTGTCAGCTAGTGACTAGACAGAGATTTCCTTAAATAACTTGAATCAATAAGTCTCCCAGTCGTAGCCAAAGGGTTTTGAGGACATGACTTCAATGCTCGGCATTTTACAACCCTGCCCTAGCATTCATTTCCTACTCTGCTGAGTGTCAATATCAGCCAGAGATTATAGCTTAGATCCTTCTCAGTTTATTTTTGACATGAGCACAGTCCTGTACATGTGTGTTGCCTTCTAGGTATCTATTGGAGCATTTTAAAATGTTGGGACACTTCAATGCCTCTATAGCCATCTCATTCCTAAGTTTTTCTTTTACGTTTTTGGATCAACTACTTGTATCATTGCCTCAGGGAGCTTCAGTGTTAGACAACTGCAGAGAAATGTTTTTGGCAAACACCGTGGGAATAGAGCTGTTTGCATAGATAAGTTAGCCTGTATAAATACTAGTCCTGAGAACTGGGATTTTCTGAGGAGGTAGTGGACAAGAAAAGATAGCAAGAACTTTAAAGATGGGGCTTTCCAGGGAACCCCCAAATTGTTTTTACTCCCTCCCACCCCCAGTGTCTGCTAGACTGGTGGTTTTCACAAATATTATGGCTGCAAGGTTACTGGCTTCTAAAGCTACTTACAGATCTGGGACACAGAAATGGGAATGAGGCAATTTAAAACATCACAAGGCTTGCTTTTCTTAACCAATTTTCAGCTGTTTCTCTTAAATAACTGCTCTGTGGATTGTTACAAGTCTTTGCTTAATTTATAAAGTTCTATAAAAGTTGGTTTAGAGAGGTTTTGCAAGAGTTCAAATTGTTTTTTTATAGAGGAATAGATTTTGGAAGTCCTTACTCTATTGTTCTGGAAAGGGCCTCCTGAAAGGTTTTTTAACTTTCAAAATATACCATTTGTGCAACTAACATACTTCATCATTACCTGGACATTAAACTTTCAGACCAACTATTAATGGAAACCAGACTTCAATATTTTGAAAATTTACCACAAATTTAAGTAGCTTTTCTCTACCTCAACAGCATTATCTATTTTTCTAAAACCTAGTTTAAAATTAACTTTTCTCTAAAAATCTTTACATAACCAACAGAGTGTGTGAGATACAGACTCATGATCATCACGGAATTTAGCATGCATCCAATAATTGTAATATTTTATTTATCTTTGACCATAAAATTTTGTATTTGCTATCTATTGTTGAGTAATTACCCAAAATCATATTGACTTAGCACAATGATTATCATATATTAATCATAAAATCCTATCTATTAAGCAAATATTCAGGGCTATGTGATCAAGCAGCTCTTGCTGCATGGTTTCTGTGGGAAAAAAATTGGAGCTACTTGGTTGGGTGGTTCCCATTTGGGTTCCACCATGTTGCAATCAGATGTTGAATGGGTCTGAAAGTTCCACTTTCAAGGTGATTCATTACAAGGCTGGCAGCTTGGTGTTGGCTTTTGTTCAGGGATCTAGGTTCCTCTCCTCATGGGCATCATCAAGGAGTTGTTTGAATGTTATCCTAACATGGCAGCTGGTGTCCTCTACAGTGAGTGATCCAAGAGAATAAGGAAGAAGGGCCAGGGATTTTTATGATGTATCTTTGGAAGTCATGCATCAATACATTCAGTATATTCTGTTGGTCACACAAGGCCAACTCCGATTCAGTGTGGGAAGGGCACAAGCCCATGGGGACATTAATCATTTGAAGATATCATGTAGGTTAACTAATACAGGACCCATTTTGCTTAAGACACTGCAGGACATAAAATTTTATAAATATGACTCATCTCTTAAAGAAGCAAGAATTTATTGGCAAAGGAAAAGGTATATGTTCCAATAACAACGTGGCTGCTACTACACATAAGTGTTGTGTTACAAGTAAAAGAAAGATTATATACTCTGAGAATTCAGAGAAAAGTAGAGATTGAATCTAGCTTCCATAACACGGGGTTTGAACTGAGAAGAACTTTTGGCTATGAGTAAGATATCAGAAAACAATTGTCTATTTAATAGTTCTAATAAATTGCTTTTCAGACAGAAAAAAAAAAGTGCTTATATTTGAATTACCTATGTCAGAAGCAGAATTAGACTCCTTGAACTAAGGTCTTATAAAAGGACTTTTAACCTCATGGTGGGTGAGAAACTTCAAAATATCTTAAATAATTTTTAGCTAAACCATTGAGAGTTTACTAACCATAATTATAATCAGCCACCAGGATCTGAAGAAGAGTCAGGATCTTCTGAATTTCAACCTTCCTAGACTAGAATAGAGACTAGTCAACTATCCTTTATAACCAAGCAACATCTAAATTGTGACTCCAGGAATGTAAAGTTGTATAGCTTTTAACTACTTGCTTTGAAAGCGGGCAAATATATAAGCATATAACAGAAAATGAAAGTGTGGTTACTACATTAACTGCTTTAACATTCTGAAACTTCATTTCAGTCAATAATTTGCTCCGACAATGCTAAGTCTGTTAAACTTGATTCATAGGCACATATTTATTTATCAAATTTTGAAAGTAAAGAACCTGCAGTTACAGCAAATGCTACCAGAAGGAATAGAACCCAAACAAGGTGTAGTGGTTCTTACGATTTGCTGTTGAACTAAACAAGTGGAGTCTCTTTTCTTTTGTATCTGAAGAAAAAGTTATTAGGACCAATAAATAGACAAAAAAATTTCTAAATTCATAGTAGTTATCAGTTGCCCCTAAAATCAGAAAATTTGCAGTCAAACTGAATAAAAAATAGAGGATATTATCTTTTAACCAATGACATCGAAAGTGACCTTTAGAGCTATTTCCAAGTTTGGCTTTGCAGTTTCTTAAAAAATATATATTTACATGGATTTGCCTTTATTTTTAAGCTTGGCTTGGGAATAACTTAGATAATTTCATTAAATATCTCAGCCTATGTTTGGATATTTTAGCATAGTAGATCTCAAACTTTTGTGTGGTAAGAATTCTTCTAGTGCTCTTGTAAAAAATGCAGATTCCTGGGACCCCACTTTCAGAGAGGCCCTCAAATCTGCATTCTAACTGCTAGAAGGTCATTTTGAAGCAGTCATTCAAGAGCATACTTTGAGAATTGGAGAGTTACTGCATGGGTATTATCCTCTTAGCACGTGTAAGGAACATCCTACACTTCAGTTCAGCAAAATTGAGTGCATGTGCCAACCACAGCACTAACTAGTCCTGTGACCCTGGTGGTTCCCTTAACCTCCCTCAGACTCCTCCAAATCATGGTGAACATTCCTGTCTTGTGCTGGGTAGTGCTGAAGACGAAAGGGGCAGCCTTAGTGAAAGCCTTTCTAAGCCGGAAAGCCTCTGCAAATGACATTAAGAATATTCTTACTGCTGAGGTGGCCAGCTTACATCCTTGATCTTATTTATCATTCAGAAGATATTTACTGCATGTCTACTCTGCATAAGGTTTTGTGGCGGGTGTACTTCCCCTGGCTCTTACACAAGCCTATAAGGGGATTTCAGGACTCACAAATGGGCAATTAAATCTGCAGCCTCTTCCTGAGAGTTCTGCCCTCCATTTGAAATGCAGAAATTTCCTATGGTGATTAAATTGGCATCTCTGTATGAAAATGTTCCCTTCTTATCCTCTGCAGAGGGGTGCTTCCTTGCATCATGAGCTTCACAGGGGAAAAGTGTGGCAAGCTTGGCTATTTATTGCACACTATTAATTTTTAATGTGGGAAATCAGACTTCCGGCTTTCTTCATCTTCCTGATAACAGTAATATTGCATAGTGCTTCTGGTCTTTCACCCACTGTGCCATGTGCCCCTTCAGCTGCTCCAGAAAGGTGGCTCTACCTTGTTAGAGGTCTCAGGATAGCAAGTTGTTTAAGTAAGGGGGACACCGGACTTAGTCTGCTCAGTCCACAGGACTGACCTGAAATGTCCTCAAAGGGATGATAGCTTGTCTGACTGGCTGACAGCAGGGAAGAAATGCACTAACAGGAAGGAAAAAACATTACGAATGATGGTGATGAAATGGTTCAGGAAAAGAGAAACTGAAATGTAGATGTGTTCAAGGTCCACTCTGCTTAATCATCTTTAGATGTCTCCAGTCTCCATGGGATAGAAAACCTTGTCTCTGGCAAATAAGACCTTAACACTCAAGTTCCAACCCACCTGTCTAGTCTCTGGACTTGGGTGACACTGAATTTCAGAATCTGGAATGCATTCGGTCTTTCACACCTGCCTTTGCTGGGACTTTTCCCTTTCAATTTGGCATTGCTGTTTCCCCTCTCTTCCCTTTTCTATCTCCTACAAACAATTAGAGATCAGGCCAGATGTCTTCAGCCTGTGCAGACAAAATAAACTCTCCCTCCTCAGTCTTCCCTGATCACTCTCATCATGTAAATATTTCTCCTTTTAAAGCACTTATAGCCCTTATTTTACTCATTATTTTCATTCAGTTTTCCAAATATTTATTAAGTAGTTACTGTGTGCCAGACAGTGGACTAGATGTTGGGGATGTGGCAGTGAGCAAAACAAAGCCTTTTGCTTCCCAAACTTAACTGCTTGTGTATTGTCTGTCTTTTCTGGGAGACAAAAGGGCAAGGTCTTGTCTGCTTAGTTCATCACTATATTCCCATAGCCTAGAACAGTGCCCAGCACATAATAAACACTGATTCAGAAAATAAATATTTGTTGAATAAATAGGGCTTTTTTTAATACTAAATTTTACTGTAGGATGCTGGTGGGATAGCTGTATTGCATCATAAACCACAGGCCCTTGAGGTAGAGGCCACATCTTTTTTACCTTGTGCGTCTGCAGAGCAGAGCAAGTACCTGGCATGGAGCAGATGCTCTTAAATACATAAAATAAGCTTATTGTTTTAGCCACATCCATGCACTTTATATTCAGAGCTAGTTGGCCAAGTTAGACAATTATTCATACTGAGACAGCTTAAGATCGAAGTGTTACCCTAAGAAGTCTTTTTCTAAATACAAAACTTCAGACAGACTTGGGAGTGGACAGAACCTTTCTGCGTGTGTGTGTGTGTGTGTGTGTGTGTGTGTGTGTGTGTGTGTGTGTGTTAAGGGTGAGGGGCCTTTATTGCTGCTGATTAGGCAGTTTTCCTGGTGGCCAAAAGGGCTTTGGAAGTTTCCACTTTATATCATCAAGACTGCTACAAATTTACCAATATTTTTCACTGGTAAGAGAGTTGAACAATTCAGAGTCCCTCATCAGGTAGAAGGTGAGATTCTACAATCCCAATAGTCAATAGTTCTTGCACAAAACAGCAGACTTCTGGGTTATCTACCTATTTTTTAAATTTGTTTTTTAATTATAGTTGACATATAATATTATATTAGTTTCAGGTGTAAAGCATCATGATTAGACATTTATATAACTTAGAAAGTGCTTACCCCGATAAGTCTAGTACCCACCTGGCACTATACATAGTTATTACAATATTATTGACTATATTCTCTATGCTATACTTTACAATCCAGTGACTATTTTTATAACTGCCAATTTGTACTTCTTAATCCCTTCATCTTTTTCACCCAGCCCCCTAAACTCCTCCTATCTAGAGACCATTAATTTGTTCTTTGTATCTATGAGTTTGTTTCTGTTTTGTTTGTTCATTTATTTTGTTTTTTAGGTCCACATATAAGAGATATCATATGGTATTTGTCTTTCTCTGTCTGACTAATTTCTCTAAGCATAACACCTTCTATAGCTAACTGACTTCAAATTCTCTTTTGGGTGACTACTCTATAGTCTGCACTTGATCCTCCTTACTATCCATTATAAACACTTGTGCATAGAGTTTATGTACAAACAGCCACCCTTTGTTTATTCTCAATATGAAAAGAAGGGGATCCAGATACTACAAAGTAGGGGCATATACACAGCAGTATTTAAATAATGACTAAACATATTTTTTAGAATTTGGAGGACAAAAGACATTCCTAAAATGATGTACCTCAGAGGATCTACAAAGGACATTTCGGTCACTAAATGTGTCTTAAAATGGGAGAAAAGAGTCAATTTGGTTAAAATCCAAATGGATGGGAAAAGTAAAATTGTATGAAAAATATATCATACACCATTCACAAAGTAAGTAAAGTGAGTACTGATATGTGAAAATTTGAGAGCTAATCATAAGCACTAGATATTAATTTAATTTCCCCATGTACATACCTTTTACACTCACACAAACACACAGGTATGTGGCAGACGAGTTTGTGAGAAAAAAGCTGAGCATGAACAAAAGCACGTGGAAAGGTGAGAGAAAATGTCATAAAAAAGAAAAGATACTGCAAAGATTAGAATTTGTCAAGTTTACAAAAACTGGAAATATTATACATAGTATACCTAAGGCAATTACCCAAGGAGGAAGAAAAGGTTCTGTTCATAACTCTCCTGATGACACCTCTAAGATGAAGTGTCATCATTTCAGGTAACCACATAAGTTATAATGCCTTACAGGTCCTTTCCAGAATTTCACTCGAGTGTTGGTAAACTCCACAATAGTTCACGTACATTAAACAATGTATTTTGAGACTCTGTTTGAGAAAAGTATCATTCAGAAGCAAGACCTCCTATGATAAGTTTCTACCTTGGGCGAATGTTTACGGCCAAATTAGAAACCCTGGAAAATGGAGATTGTAATGGAGGTGCTGACTCGGCAGTGAATTGAAGAATGGCAAAGGGATGTGATTTTAATGATGCCAGAGCTAAAATGCATCATTCCTGCGATTAGCATATCTGTTAAAACATAAAAAAATAAGAACACTGAGCAACCCAAGCTAAAGCATTTTACCAGTGGTCAGCAGAAAGGGAATTTTTGCATAAATGGGTGTATTGGGAGATAAGGTCAGGAGATTTAAAAGGGATTAAATGGTTTATAGACCTAACTGCTTGAACCGTGGAGCTCCAGGTAGGATTCAGTCTCTGTTTGTCCATGTTGCAGAAGGATATTCTTTAACACGATATCTGGCAGATTTTGACACTGCTTACCTGGTCATTTCCATCCTTCTAGTAGATTTTCCAGTTTAGCAGCAAAAATTAAGTCTCTTTAATTAGCTCATCTATCAGAATAGCATTCACCATATACCAAGTACTTAGGATACCCTGATAATCAAGATCCAGCTGCAACCCTCAAGAATGTCACAGTTTACATGGAGAATACAGCCAGTACAGCAAGTAATTTCAGCCCAGAGTGAATTATACAACCACAGAGATACAGAGATAAGTAAATAGAGTGGGGACTATGGGAACGCATAGATGACCAACTTGATCCAGAGTGGGGAATGTCAATGAAATAAAAGGTTTAAACCTTGGCTTGAGGACTTTAGGATCGACTTAGCCTTTAGCACACTTTCTATAATGATTAACAAGTTCAAAGTGCAGCATCAACGTCTTTAAACATTAAAACTAGTTTCACGTCTAGATATGGGTAGAACCAGCTGATGAAGTGAAGAGAGAAAGCACTGCCCTTAGAATCAGTCCAGGGCTGCAAGCTGGCTCCCTATTTACTAGCTAAATAGACCTTCAGCAAGTTTCTTGCCTTGAGCTCCCACGAATTAGGCATAATAATACTAACTCATGTGACCTCTTTGAGATTTGAAGGAAATTAAGTGTGCGATGCACATGATGGAGAGCACCAGAAATGTATTCAATAAGATTGTAGCTGCAACATTGCTTCTGCTGTTGTAGGTGCTATACTTACCAAGCAACCAACTTATTTAATATACTATTACTTGTTATTATTATATAATTATGGTTCTTAAAGTTGGAGTCACCAGGTGCAAGAGTTTTCATGCCTCTTCCTCTATTACTACAGTTCTTGACATATGATTAAAGGACACTGTTCACCAAAATAGTGTAAGGCAGTGCTTCTAATAAACTTTTTGCTATGATGAAATATTTATCATCATTAGTACAGTAGTCACTAGCCACATGTGACTCTTGAATGCTTGAGATGTGGCTACTCTGACTGCGGAACTGAAATTTTAATTTTAGTTAATTTAAATAACCATGCTATGGTCTGAATGTTTGTGTCCCTCCCAAATTCATATGATGAAATCCCAGTCCCCAAAGATGATGATATCAGGATGAGAGGCCTTTGGGAAGTGGTAACATCATAAGGGTGGAACCCTTGTGAGTGGAATTAGTGCCTTTTAAAAGAGGTTCCAGAGAAATTCCTAGCTCCCTTCTGCTATGTGAGGATACAATGGAAGAGGGTCCTCGCCTGACCAAGCACACTACCCCCAATCTCAGACTTCCAACCTCCAGGAATAAATGTCTGTTGTTTACCAGCCACCCAGCATATGGTATTTTGGTATAGCAGCCTGAATGGACTAAGACAAACCATGTGTACCTATTGGCTACTGAATTGACAGTGCAGTTGTAAAGTGATTGTTGTACATGAAGATCTGCGTATACCACTGTAGACCGAGTTAGTCAGAAAGAGTAAGAATTTGTATATTTATTATGTATACCAGGTGGTTCTTAAGCCTGCAGATAGTGAGAGCCCCCTGCTCTATTCCTCTGACTCTATGGTTCTGATTTCACAGTCATGTGTTTGTAGAAGGGCCCTGAGCTTATTAATTAAATGAAATATATTTTCTTGGAGGGTATCCCTATGCTAGGCATGGTAGGCAGAACAGAACTTAGGTATAAAGTTTGTTTCCTATTGTAAAACAATTTTGGTATTTTGTACCCTAGTTAAGACTTATGCAACAATTAGGAAAAAAAACTACTTTAGAAGGGTGAAAAATAAAGAATTAATTTGTACAAAACAGGTAGCATGTAGAGTACCACTCTAGTGACTCAGGGACGCCATCACAAGGAGGCAAGCATGAGAACAGAGACTAAAGGGCAAGAGTGTGGTTAGAATGCAAATTTAGAGGTAACAAAAAATACTGATAGCCCTGATTTTCTCACCTAAAAATGGGATAATAATAATTATAATTACTATTAACTGAGTGTTTTCTTTGTGCTGAGACACTTTACCTATACTACATTATTTTTTCCCAGAAACCCTAAGATTAAACATTACTATCACTCCTCATTTCACATTTGGGGAAACTAAGTTAAGTAACTTTCTCAAGATCACAGAGCTTGACCAGTAAGCACTCTTAGAGTCAGCCAATGAGAGCAATAGATCCAGGGGTCAAAGGAAGCCATTAAATCTCAATTGGGCTGAATTTAAATGCTAGTTCAGTATTTATTGCAGAAGGTGTATTTAAAGGGCACAAAAGATGGAAATGACAATAACAACAAAAATAAGAGCTACTATTTATCAAGTACTTACTAAAATTTCCAGGTACTCCTTGAGGATTTTACACTTATTATTCACAGAATGCTCCTGACAATCCTCCAAGATGGCATTGAATAAAGAGGAGATCAAGAGAATTAGCAAGCATGCACCAAAATAGCCACAGATGGGAACCATTTCAGATAAAGATGATTTTCCCTCTCTTTAGTTCACCAATGTGCTCCTTAATTTAGGTCACCAATAAAGAAAGCATGCACCAGTGAAGAGAAGCAGGCAGTCCTCATTGAATAGTGCTAACATTATAGCCCAGTTCAAACTTTTGCATTAAAATAAAAAATGTTATTGATTCCTTAAACATGGAGGCTATGCCTTTCACCTGTGGGTCATATCAGTTAGTAAATTCTGGAAGCTCTAGAGGCTCCTTTTTATGTGTCAACATCTGCTTGTGATTCTACTCATATTAAAGGATTCTCCTCCTTATCCCAAATAAAGATAACTGGAAACAGAAATATTTATAAAGCTTTTAAGTAAAAAATATTTTTTAATATGAACATACATATTTGTCTCAAAATATGGATTATATAATAAGAAAAACAATTTTACCAAGACACTAATATACCTGAGGGCCAATTTCTTTATCCTTACATCTTTTGAACATTACACATGGTGCTTTAATATACTAGGCGCTGGGTTTCAAGCAAAGTATATCATATTTAATCAGAGCCACTTGCTGGGATTATGCTTTGACAGGCAACAATGGCAACTATATTTTTACAACTGTAATTATTATATCCCCATACTGCTCAGAATTATTTTTTAAGGACAAGTCAAAGTTAAAACTTTCTCTGTAATTTTCTTGTTCTCAAAGTAACCATAAAGTAATTATCTATGATTCTGGGTTCTACCTTAACATGTGCAGTTTTTAAAACATAGGTGTATTAGCAGAAGGTGAGACTATAGAATATAAACAGGATAAAAACAACAACACATTATGATACTACACACCATCATAGAACCCAGAGATCATCTACTTGTTTATTGGCAAATAGTTTCAATTTATACAGCAACCCTTATTTCTTGATATTAGCTGCTTAGGACACTGAATTGAGAAAAAATTTGAGATTGGCTCGGTGGAGAAAGAAGGTGCAGGGATTGAATAGTAATGTCTGCCATGGTGAAAGTAACAGAAGTGGCAGTGCAAATGTTTTATATTACTTGCAGATGACTTTGTTCACACATTTCATGTAGTAATTAATAAAGTGACTCTTACCTGGATATGTAGTCTACCCACAGTTCTACAGCAAGAGCATTGCAGAACTGGTGGTATCAAGATGCTTGTTGGCTAACTCCCAGATCAAAGGCTTGCCCACTGTATCAAACTGCATTCATCCTATGTTCTTTTTTTGCCTCCCCCCCACATTCCCCCCACCCCCCAGTCAACAGTGCTTTGTTAAAATCCAATAAACACACTGGAAAAGGCTGATCAATACATAGACTAGAATAGTCCTTCAGAAGATTACACAGAAAGAAAAATAAATTGGTATGCCCTTGAAAAAAAAAAGCTAAAAAAAGCTACTTTTATTTAAGTTAATAAAGCTTTATTTGTTCTCACGCCATTAAGTTTATAGAAATTAAAAGTCTTGACTATTTGTCTTTTGCCAACACGAATTTAAAAGTGGCTTCAAAAAATCTCATTAATGATGTGATTTTTTTTCCGGTCCCAAGCTGATTCAATACAAAACAGATTACCTCCTGTCTGTGCCACTAAAGTGCACATAAATATTTCACAGACCAATTTATCTCAAAATTATGTCATTTCTCCTTCTGAGTCTAGATACAGAGCTCACTATATAGCACTTTAGGTTTTACAGATACATAATCATGGAGGCAAGAGTATATTTTATCTTCTTTTTTGATTCTTGCCTGGGTGCAAAATATTCTTTGTGGGATGTTTTCAGAATTTCACTGTCATATTGGTTCACACACCATTAATGGGACTTCCAGAGAATGACTAGAAAATACTTAATTGAGGTAATTTAATAGTCCAAATACTGATAGAGTCCACACTCTTGAGCCATAGGGGAAGGAGAAAATAAACTTAGCTTTTACAGATTCAAGTGGGAAAAATTATAGTCTTGATGTGAATAGAGCATCCCAGCCCACCGAGAAATACATGCAGACAAGAACTGGGGAACTTTTGTTACTGAACTTAAAGTTAGGAAACTGAAGTTAATGATCTTCCTCTGCTATTTTATCAATCAAAAGTTATATGAGACATCTGTTGTCTCTCCACCAGAGACTGGCAAACATTTTCTGTAAAAGGTCAAATAGTAAAGAATTTCTGCCCTGTGGGCCATACGACCTGTGCCGCAACTATTCAGCTCTGCTGTTGTAATGTAAAAGCACCTGCTCATAGACAATGCTCATACAAATAAGTGTGACTATTTTCCAATAAATCTTTATTTACAAAAACAAGGGGTGGATTAGATTTGATCTACAGGGCTGTAATTGGCTGACTCCTGCTTTAGAGGACTAAAAACCATGGATCTCAAGGGGCTGCTTTAACACCCCCAGGCTGCCCACTCTCATCCAGTCCTTCCCCAGATTCCTTCTAGTCACATTGTTTCCTTGCTGTCTACCAACACTTTCTTTCTTTAGACAGGACTTTGAACTATGTGAGACCAGAGTTCACAACCTTCTCATCCCTGTCCCCATCAAACTGAATAATGCTTATGGTATGGGAAGCACTCAGTAATTGCTTATTGAGTGAATACATGTTTGAATAAAATCCAGAGCCTTTCCCAGTGTTTGGGATTTCTTCTTTCAGTCAGCCTCTAGCTTGGCTAACTTTGAAGGTGCAGATACTCCCCATTCAAACTACAAGGTTCTCTCCTTACCTCTATATACATGCAAAATGCTCTCTCTTGATACAAAATATATATATTAAGTTATAGCATACATATATTTAAATTGCATGACACCAAAGGTGTTTACTTTGTAAAAGAAAAAGGAAGAATGTGAGAATGGGAGAGAAAAAGAGAGGATAAAAATAATTTGTTGATTGCAAATTCCTGATGTCCTCTCACATTTAGGCCATCTAATCTCAATGATTCCAGGGTTTAATAGTGTAGTTTTCATATGGATTGTCCCTCTGTGCAAGTCAGTGACTTTGTTTATATCTAATGAAGGAAAGAGTAGATTTATGAGACCTAAAAACTCGGCTGGGAAGGACTTCTTGATCTACGAGCCCTCATACCCATCACCAACCTGGCATAAATATGGCCGCCATGTATATCCATATCATTAAAATTCAATAAAGATCAATTTACATCACCTTTGAGCATTTTATTTTAATATAATTTAAACATTACAAGTTGAATTTGAAATCAGCACCTGAAATAGACACCATTTCACTACACTGTGCTACACATTCAATGTTGGCAGAGTTGTGAATAAGAAGAAAGGGATCCCATGGAATAATGGGAAGCTAGTTGCTTGGACCATGCAGTAGAGTGAGCAGGCACTTCTGGATCAGCAGTGCCACAGAGCAACTGCAACAGGATGAATCCCAGTGTAAGAGAATTGTTGAAATCTGAAGCCTATTTCCTATCAGTCTTGGGCTGTCAGGGGAATAAAGGTCCAGCAAAGCCTTTTGCCTGGACCCTTCATATTCAGGCTGCTATTTAGGGCAGATTTCATAAGGAGGCTGGGTGAAGCCTCATCGCAGGTTTGAATTTCAGCTAATTCTTACTGAAGATATTGAAGGACATGCTAAATCTGAGGTTGAGAGGATGTATCTGAAAGTGAAGGTACTAAAAATGTGAAAGCTACCCGGATCTTACAGGGGTTCCCCGTGGGCCAAAAAATAAGACACAATTTTTTATGATCCTAACCCAAGACTTTCAAGCCAAGGAGTCTTCTTTTCATTACTCAAGAAACCAGAGGTGATATCTGGCCAGCCACCTAGCAAGAGGCTACAATACAGACAGTTTTAAAATGAAAATTGCAGCCTGAGCTATTTGGAGATAAACTAAAGATGCCAGCCCTATTTGGAAATGACTGAAGAGACCACATATGAGTCTTTATTATCTTGGTTAAATAAATGGGAAACATAAAAGCTGGGAGATGAGACCATAGCATTTCTTAGTCATTTCTATTGATTGGAAGACAGCTCCAAAAATCTTGAAACTTTAAAAACAAACTATTTTTTCTTGTTGTTTGTGTGTCCTCCAAGCAAGGCTTATCTTAATTTTTTCCTCTCCTCTCTATAGCATTTGGGAGAAATTCTTTTCCAGTAAAGAAAAACTTATTATTATGTTTTTGATAGAGTGATAATCATCTTTATTGCAGTTATTTTTAATATCTTGTGGCAATGACTTTCTGATTTAAGATCACAGACCTATCCAAGTTTCCTACCAGCCACTGCATATTGACCTCAGCATGGATTTCACCAGGGTGTGGTCAAAAGCATGCTTTAGAGCACAAAGACAGCAAACAGAAACAGAGAAAAGCTAATAAATAGAAAATAAATGTAATAAATGAATATAAACAATAATTTCCCAGGTCCTTTCTGAATATGTTCTAAAAGCATGTTTTAAAAACCATACTGCTTGCTTCTGAAGTCACTCTGAATACACAGGCCAGGCTAGCACCCCAACAGAAAAAGAACCTCAGAACATTTGCCACAGGGCTTATTAAGTTGGAAAGCACAGTAGTTAATGGTGATGGAATCAAGATACCTGAATTGTAACTCATCTCCCTTATTCACTACCTGAAAATAGGTATAAATATCAGGGAAGTAACATAACCTCTCTGTGTCTGAATTTTTCATCTGTAAAATAGGGATGTTAATATCTACCTCAAGGTTAAGAACCACATAAATAAAAGTTAACATGGGACTTAACGTTTTCCCTGGCATAAATTCATACTCAATAACCTGGCTGTTTATTACAAAGATGAAGATGATAATGTTTAGCATTTTGAAGTTGTCAATAATGCTAGCTCAAAATGTAGGTCACTGAATTGTTTCCTCTTTTGAATATAATACTGGTAAAGCAGGTTAACATTAACAGATTAATTTACTGTGCAGAAGACAACGTGCTAAGTAATGCTTATATATTTTCTCATTTAGTGGTCATGACAGCCATATTATCGATTTGCATTTTGCAGATGACAAAACTGAGGCCAATAAAGTGATATAAATTTCCTGAAGCCTCACACATAATGAGAAGCAAATCCAGGTGGAAAAACCAAACAACCAAGCAGACAAACCTAACTACCTAATTTCCTGTTGGATGATTATGACCACCACAGCAACTTTGCCTATCAATCAGATTGCAAGCCTACCTTTGGATCTTCATCCCTTCTCACTTTCCAGAGACTCTGGTTAGAAGGAGTCAGTTTGAAAGTTAAAAGCTCAGATGGAACAACCTCTGGTCTAATGGCCTCTCCCTTCCACCAGACCTTATCTCAGGATCCTGGATCCTCTTCTCCAGTTCCACCTCAGTAAAGTAGTCTGACACTTGGGCTTTATTTACCTGTCCTCATCTACTAGCCTGTTCTGCCATAGCACTTAGTTTCTTCACAAGGACTCCAGAATCAGAAATGGTAACCTTGGGCCAAATGTAGCCTGCCTTGCCCTAGGGTTTAGACCACCTGGAACGTGAAGGAGAAAAAAAGGAATAAGCTAATTATTGCAACCCCCTGCCTGCCATCACTTCTGTGCTTCTGACTGCTGCCAGGTGCTAAGCTGGCAGGCTTGGATCAGTTAGCAATTGTAACTGAAACTCAGTGCTATTAATAAAAATAACGTTAAGCTGTTCACATTTAATATCCCCCAAATTACTTCAAGAAATGAATATAATGGAGGATTGCAGTAAATAATGGAAAATAGCTATGAGTAAAATTTCTAATAAGCATTTTCTTCAGGTGTGGGTCAAACTTAATCCTCATACATCATGTGTGCACACCCAATATCATTCTATTTACAACTTATTAATGAAATTATTTGTTCATTTCCAACATGTGTCCCGATACTGAAAAGGTGTGGCTTTTTCTCTCTTAGACCTTGAGGGAGGGTGACTTCTCCCCGGGCCATGCTGGGATAGGTCTTCAGTGAGATACAGGAGAGTTAACGAGGTTATGTACCTTGGGCTCAGAAGGGTTAGCATTTGAGTCCCGGCTTTGGCCTTAACTAGCTGGGAGAGTGATCGCCTCACTCAGCCTCCATTTCCTCCTCTGTAAAATAGGGATAGTATTAATCCGGGAAAATGTAAGCAAGACAGAGTGCACAAATTGACTAATACAATGTCTAGCACAAAGTCAGTGTTTGAGAGATACTGGCGTGCTGCCCCTGTCTGCTAACCTTTTCACAACACAGGGGGTCTGTAACCTTCTATTGAGGCCCTATCACAGTTTAGCCTCCTCAATGACCAGGCGCTATAATGTGAGATATTTGTTAATGGCTCAGGACTTGGAGCCTGTTGTATATGGGTTTTTTGTCTCCTAATGAAGTGTGTGTCTAGGTACCAGTCTCAGTTTCTTCAAGTATCAGTTTCCACATCTGAAAATAAAGAGAAATTTTATCTAGTTCATAGGGTTTCTTTGATGATTAAATGTAACAGGCATGGGCCTGATGTATGTAACCAATATATGCAACACATTTATTTATGGCATGATACTTTATTGGAATTATAATTTATATTTTTTACTCTTGGTATTTATTTCTCCCATCTTCATTCCACAATGTTAGCCAAGCCCTTTTACGCTTCTTGCTTCATGGCTTCATGTAGGATAGAAATTAGAAATCAAACTAAATGTCCAAAGTGCCTTCGAGAGATAATGTTTGAACTGTCTGTGTGTGTGAGTGTGTGTGTGTGTGTGTGCACGTGCATGCATGCATGTGTGTGCATGTGCATGCTACAGACTAGAAAAGTAAGAGAAATTATATGGGAATGATAAAAATTCCAGGAGAGAGTAGAAAGTGCTCCCAGGACAAGGAAGAGAAAGGACACCTGTGGGCCCCTAGAGCAGGAAAAAGCCTGGAGAAGTAGCAGGAGCACTGTGTAGATGGCTACGTGGTTCCCCTGAGAACGGTGAACCACAGTATCATGGCTTCCAGCCTCAGCATGAATCCCCACATGGGGATGAAAAGAGAGAAACATTAGCCTCAAGGATATCACGGGTTGGTAAAGAGGATAACAGAATTGCTAGCCGCAATCATCATAGGCTAAAGAGGCCCCATTTGGCAACTAAGTTCCCTAGATTTTACTATCTGGAAGCAAAATGAAGCCCCAGAAATAACTGTAGCAGGAAGTGGTTGAATATTCACTAAATCTATTCCTTTTCTTGGGTGAACAGGGAAATTACCTTAACCAGACTTTCTGCTAGTTAAGGTGGAGCTTTGCAGCTAGATCTGACCAATGGAATATGAACAAAAGTGATGCACAGAACTTCCAGGCCTCTAACACTCTTCAGGTGACATACCATATTTTTTCTTGTTGCTCATCAGTTTACTGAATGCATAGGATGCAGTAGGGGACTCTGAGAATGTCTTAGAAAATGGATGGAAGGATGCAGGATCCCTGAATACCACATGAAAAGTCACCTTACAAATATGGAATCAGACTATGATAAGGCTGACAAATAAAATTTATATGACATTGAATGACTAAGAATTGGATGCTGTTTATTAGGATGGTTAGCATTAATTGCTTTGATTAATAAAATGCCTGATTTCATCAGCCCTAAAAGGTAGAGGATAGAAAGCAGAATTAAGGTGTGTAAAGGAAATAAAGACTATAATACTATTCATATCTAAGTTTGTGCAAATTTATTATTACAAAAATTGTATTTTTCATGCAGCAATCTAAGTAACATGTGGGCAATAGGAATTACAAAAGGCAAGTAAATATTTCATACCATGGCTTGTCTGACAACCAAATCAGGAGAGTCCTATGACAGGATTCTCTCGCTCAAGAAAAAAGTCAAAGTTGGAGTGGCTCTGTCTTAGACTTCTCCCCACCAGGAGGACATCATAGTTTGGTCAGACCAGCATCTGAATCTTAACCACCCTATGAAGTCCTGTCTGCAAAATGCAGGATGTGGGCCAGCCAAGTGGCACAGTGGTTAAGCACTGGTTTGGGAAGCCAGCGGCCCCGGTTTGGGTCCCACATATGATGGCCAGTGACATTGCCCTCAAAAAAAAAAAAAATACAGGATGCTAATGCCTGCAGATTTAAAATAAGAAAAATATGAGCAAATAAAATAAATTTGTCTTTGAGAGCTTAATTCCAAAGCCCTTCAAAGCTATAGGGAGCTTTTCAGGTTACATCTAAGAAACACCCTCAGCTCCATCCATATCTTTCAGTTTTCCAAACCAAGTTCCCACTTTCTCTAGGCTTTCATCTTGCCACCTTCTCAGCTTCTCACCATGGACTGCCTGCTTTCCCAAACCATCTGCAGGTTCTAACTGCTCCTTGAAAGTGTCCTGTGACATGTCATGAACTACTTTATACATTTCAGTGATTTGAAGCATCTAGGAAATAAATTCCATTAGAACACTAATTGAGTCTGATGTTAATATTCACTATTTATTTATATGAAGATACACCTGACAGAGCACTGTATCACATTAAATTTGATAACATTTAAAAATATTAGTTAAGAAAATTGTGCTACATCTGATCATCTAGGAGATAATGCAGCTGAGCTATGAGCAAAGAATATAGCTCATTTTATCTGTTCATGGTTGAGAAAAATATTCATTGATTTGTCTACCCAACATTCATTCCGCTTATTTATAATATTACGATGCAACTTTCCTTTGGGAACAAGCCTAATTCTTAGTTCATGTAGTTCATGAGGGCTGATTCCACCTTTTTCTCCCTTTTTCTCCAGTTTCAGGACTGTGGCAGGATCCAAGTTTGGTCAAACTCGGGGAGCATGCCATCCCCTGCTTCTGTTTAGTTCGGGGATGTTATGGAGTACTCTGAGCCCAAGTCCCTAGGACTTTGAAGGAAGTATCTTGAAAGATGGACCCTTGCCTTTGGAAATTCTAACCTGGTAGAATATAAGCCTGGGGGTGGGGGTGGGGTGGGAACTTAAGAAGTGAGAAGTGGCTACTTAAGAATGAAGCCAACACAGAGGAAAGGTGAGCCAAAACACAAAGAAAAAGGCATTCATGGTGATTGTGCTTAAGCACCTGGATTTAGCTGTTTTGTACATAAGCAAATAAATTACCATTATGCTTCATCCTGTTGGAACTGAGTTTCTATAAAAGCATTGAGTTTAACATCATGGCACTGAATTAAACTGATAGCCTCAGGGTCAGATTTGCATAGAGGTGGTGCATTCAGTCATCATTTACTTTTTGCATTCAAAATTGCCTCACCCACTGATTTGTACCAGTGTAATCATACTAGTGTAACCTCTTAAGGGACTTTCCAAAAAGTCATAAGCTTTTTATATGAGCAAAAGTTATATCAATCTCAGGAAGAGTTGGTGAAATTGTAAAAATTGCAGATTTCTAATCCCACAGGGATGAATTCTGATTTAGGAGGTCTTTTGAGCATTCCACAAATCAGTCTTCTCAACAAGCAGCCTAAGTAATTCTGACATAGGTAGCCATACTTGAAGAAATCATCCTGTGACAAGCAGATCAGAACTCAGGGACTAAAGTCATATACAAATGAATTTTAAATTCTGTTTCCACTGCCTACAACCTATACTTTAAAGAAGTGGCTTAAGCTTTCTATGCCTCAATTTCCTAATTTACAAATTAAGATCACAAAGCCATCATAGATGACTGTGAAAGATAATATTTGTAAAGAATTTAGCACAGAGCCTATCTTACAGTAAGGTTACAATAAATGGTATTTATAGGTAATTCATTTCCATGGATTAGCTTCTTACATAAACCAATTATTACTAATTAGAATCTAGTACCACATGAGACCTTGTAGCAATGAGATGTTGGATATATAATAAGTTTTGGTGTGGAAAAGAGGCTCTACTTCTTAGCCTGATTATCTACCTATTGTACAAAGCATGGGAAAATACCAACATAAAAAAGCCTGTCTTACCTATTATCTTGCCAAAAGCCACTAAAGACATTAAGTTTGCTAACAGAGTTTTAGTCCTCACACTGAAAACTTTTGTACATTAAATAACAATGGCCTAAACACAGACCTGAATAAGGCAATGGAACTGGTAAAGCAACATAAATCATATTGCAGCTTGTATAACAGATATAGCTTTACAGGGGAGGATGTTAATGGTGAAAGTTGTGGAGGGAATAAAGAGGATACCTGTACAAAGTGTAAGTCTAGATGGTATCCTGATATGGAGGACAGGCTTTGAAGGAGGGCCAGCCATCCTGGTCTTAAATCATAGGGGTCCCATTTATCAGATGAGCTATTGGGTTGTCGGAAAAGTCATGATGCATTTTTGCAATGAAAAACAGAAAAAATACATCATGACTTTTCTGACAGCCCTATATCATGTTCATGAGTCACTTAGTGTCTGGTTCTCAGTATATAAATTGAGAGAAATGAAGCCAACTTGTTAGGTTGTGTTGATGACACAGTAAAATAATTTGTGTAAAATGTTTAACAGAATGCTTGACATATTATCGATTATCTAAAATGTGGCCACTTTTATTATAACTGTGGTTTTACTGGAGATCCTGTTTTGGTTTTTTTTAAATGGCAAGATGAAAGTAAGATTTTGCAGAATAAAGAAACATTAAAATTATTTCATATTTTTCACAGTGAGGAGAAGGAACAATCAGAAACAACCCAATCCTTTAATTTCAATAAGCAGGGAAAAAACAAAGGAGAAGAAGGCTTAAATCAAATACTTCCTGCCAGTCCAGTATTGTACAACCTCCCATACAGGTGAGGAGGTGGTGCGCCTTTGTCCAGGGATATGTGGAGCTGCAGGAATCCACCAGCATCAGCCATGCTTCTGATGTTAAGTCCTCTCCAGTGCTATCTCCCAAATTATTTTTTTTTAAATGATTAGCCTTTGCTGCCTTAACAGTTGCAGAAAAATCAATTCTACATTTTTTTCCTTTGCCAGAATGCCAGGCCTTCAGCTGATAAAGCAATGATATAAGTCAATGGCTGAGGTGGGAATCTGAGTATGTTCGTAAAGGATAATCACTAAGCTCATTCTTGGAATGCATCCATTTTAACTGATATCTCAAACTCTGAGTATGGTAATTAAACAGAGAGTTGTATGGCATATAAACAGTGGAAACTGAAAACCAGCTTTATTAATTTCTGTATTTTTGGTAACCGCAGGTGTGTGTTAATGAATTACATGACAAGTAAAATAAAATTAGAGGCAGCTGCATGTGTTTACAAAACTGCAGTGGAAAATTACAGGTATCTGTGGCATCCATAATTCATACATAATTGACAATTTTCACATTACTGGAATAAAGAATCAAGTCATGCAAATGATTACAGTTTTTGCCTTTCAGCATTAGAGATTTTGCTTCATTTTCTATACAGCATCTTAAGTGAAATAAATAACAGTTTTTTCAGGTAGAGTTGGACCTCAGGGTAAAGGGTCCAAGTATTGCAGATGACTAGACCCCTTTTTACCTCACGTTTCCAACTTCTAGTTCCCTGTCAATAGAGAAGTAAGCTTACACAAATACCTTAGAAACACACAGGCTAGGTTCAATGTTGACATCGCTACCTAAATCTAGAAACCTAAGGTTAGTTTCTTAAAACCCTGTGTTTCAATTTCTTCATCTATTAATTGGGATAACAACAGTGCCTACTGCACAAGATTATTGAGTTAATGCTTGCAAAGTGCTTAGAATAATGGTTGGCACTTGGTGAGATTTTAACTAACAACATCTCCAAGCCTTAGTTTCCTTCATCAGAAAATGAGGGTGAAAACAATGTCTGTCACATATTGTCAGGATGATGAAATGAGCTAATGCATGTGAAGTGCCTAGTAGTGTATTCTCGGGCACACACAAACACTTGATATTTTAGTCCAGGGGATGGCAAATTGCAGCTCATGAGCTACATGTGGCCCTTTGGGTATGGTCCATCTCAAAAGTTTGCTGACCCCTGGAAGAGCCAATCCTGTCCCTCACAACAATTTAAAAATTATTCAAGAGTCATAAATACATTTTTACATAATCACCATTATGTGAATAATATCCTTTTAAAATTTTATAAATGAAACTATGCTAGTTTTATTTTCATTTTTAATTTTACTTCAGAGCCACATGTATGTACCCAAAGAACCACATGTGCCTCGCAGGCCGCAGTTTGCTGACCCCTGGAGGCTCTTCCATCTCAAAAGTTTGCCGACCCCTGTTCTAGTGAGTAGCAAACAGCAATAGCAGTGGCTGTACCTCAAATAGATAAAATAAATTGATATTGCTAATTTTTAAAAAGTTGCTTTTGTGTAAAAATCCCAAGTTTGGGGCTTATAACTTATACACAAGATTTTTGTTTTTCATTAGAGTATTCTGATGCAGATATTACTAGGGACTAGATTTTTACAAAACATCTTGGACTGGAATAAATTAATCTTGATAAAATGCTCTGGTATGGAGGGATTCCCTGGGTATTGTTGGAAGGCCCTCCAGCTCTACCTCCTCAGGGACCAGAGGTGTACCTGGAATTCTCTGCTACTTAAAGAGGAGGACTCAGAAGGCTGCTTTAGAAAGCTGAGTTGGGAGGAAAGCTGAACACAGCAGAGCGGATGACGGACAAACAGCTGAGAAGCTACAGGGACACAGATCAAATGTTTTTGTGAAATCTCTATGACATTCCCCAGAACTCACTTTCTCAGTGCCCATAATTTCACAGATGAAATGTCAAAGGTCCTCCTTGATGTTAAGTATTTCGGTTCCTATCACTGAAATTTAGGAAGATAGGATAATGAAAATCCAGAGTATTGCCAATGAAAAATTTCTTAGACAAACTGATCTGAACATGTGTCAAAGCTTAGCACCCATTAATGAAGGACCCAGCAGATAGAGAAGGCTTGTTCAAAATGATTTGGGAGAAGGAGGTTAAATACAAAGGCTTCTAGCAAGGTGTAAACCACTGTATTATTTTAAATGATCATAAAAAAGTCATATTTTTATCAGTGATAGGATAAGCTTGTGGTGCCATATGGAGCCATATTCAGACATTAATCAGAAATAACAGCTAATCTATATGAGAAGCAAATGATAAGCAAATTGATCTGTGACTATTAATTAGAAATACAGGTAATAAGGTTTCTCCTGCCTCTTCCACATAGAGCCAGTTTGCACCTGTTTATTGTGCAGAAGTCAAATTCCAGAAGACTGGCAAAATCATAGTCCTGCATTTTCTCAAACAAATTTCTCAACATATAATCAAAGATACCAAACAATGCACTTAATGATCAGAAATGGCATTTTAATTTTCCAATAGGAATATTTCATAATATTTTACATGTGTTTTCCACAACAGTTTATCACATGTTTTCTCCACACAGGAGAAATTTGCCCAACAGGTCTGAACAGCAGAAAGAGCAGATGAGAATCCCTTTTTATACCCAAGGAAAATGACACCTAGAGGGGCTATATGTCTTTCCTAAAAATCTATCTATAAGTGGACAAAAGAGACCGGAGTAGAACTTATGTCCAGTAGAGATATGAAAAATATTTCTCTTTCAAACATTTCAAGAGTTGCAAGAAAATTTTCAGGTCAGAGCTGTGATAATTGTCAGGTCTCACAATTAAGTTCTCGAACTCATCCTAGAAAAAGTGCTACATACCTCGTTGCTGAATATCACTACCATCACCTTCAAAGTACTCCCCTTGGGAATCTATGAATTGATGCCAGTGCCTAGTCCACCCTTCAAAGCAAATTTTGAAACTCTTTTTCTGGAATGGCCATCAGAGTTGTCCTCGAATTACCCTTAATGCCCTGAATGTCACCAAATGTCTTCCTTTCAATATTTCTTTTATCTTTGGGTAGAGAAAGAAGTCAATGGGGGCCAGATCAGGTGAGTAGGGAGGGTGTTCCGATACAGTTATTTGTTCACTGGCTAAAAACTCTCTCACAGACAGTGCAGTGTGAGCTGGTGCATTGATGTGATGCAACAGCCATGAACTGTTGGTGAAAATTTCAGGTCATCTAACTTTTTCACGAAGCCTTTTCAGCACTTCCAAATATTAAACCTGGTTAATCATTTATCCAGTTAGTAAAATTCATGGTGAATAACCCCCATGGTATTAAAAAAAGTTAGCAACATCATTGCAACAAGTTCACGAACTTAATTGTCAGACCTTTGTATAATAGACACAGAAACATGTATTCAATAGCATGGAGGGTTGGGGAGGTATTTAAAAGTTCTTGTGCTCTTTCTCCACCCAATCTGTTAGCTCCAGTGTCTCCAAATTTCCAATCTGATATAAGCCATTTAAGTCTATTTAAACAAGAAATCTATTGTATACATGTAGGCCTAACACTTTAGGAGTTACTACCTTTAGCATCTGATCAACAACGTGACATCAGAGGAACTATTTCAACTACAGGTTTGTCCGCAAGCGTGTTCTGTTAGAATCTCCTCCTTCTACCCAGCATTCCTCAGCTTCCACTACACATTGGAATCACCTGGTGAGAACTCAAAAACTACTGGTGCCTGGGTTTCACCCCCAAGATTCTGATGTAACTGATCCAAAGACTTGTAGACTATGTAAGGAAAATTCTACATAAAACCATGTAAAATGCTTTTATTTGTTATTTTTTTTTAATTGTTTTTTTGTAATAGTAGCTTTTAATACATTCATGTGAGCAGCAGAGAGATGGAGCTTTCTGTTTGTTTGTTTTGTTTTTTTAGTTTCAGGTGTACAAAACCATGCAATAGTTATGCTTTTCACTCCTCACAAAGCGACAATCCCTCTCCCCTAAACCACCACCCTCCACCCCCGATATCATACATATCTATTACAATCCCATTGACTCCACTCCCCACACTGTACTCCACATCCTAATATATTATATATATATATAATAGTTGACATACAATATTATTCAATGGCAGCTTCAGATGGTACAGTGCAGTGGGTCAGGCCTCTACACCATCCAAGAAATAGTCTCCCTAAAAGGATATGAGTCCATCTGGCCCCCTAAAAAATACTTACAACATTATTGATTATATTCCCCAAACTGTGTTTCCTATCCCTGTGGCAATATTGAAGTTACCAATTTATGCTGTCTAATCCCTTCCTCTATTCCCTCATCCCTACACCCTCCCATCTAGCAATCATCAGTTTTTCCTCTGTGTCTCTGAGACTATTTCTGTTTACATTGCTTGTTTGTTCAGTTCTTTAGATTCCACATATAAGTGAGATCATATGGTATTTGTCTTTTACTGACGACTTATTTCACTTAGCATAATGTTCTCTAGGTCCATCCATATCATTGCAAATGGTACGATTTCATTCTTCTTTACAGCTGAACAATACTCCATTCTATAAATGTACCACAGTTTCTTAATCCAGTCATCTACTGATGGGCATTTCGATTGTTTCCAAGTCTTGGCAATTGTAAATAGCACTCCAATGAACATAGAGATGCATATATTTTTTTGAATTAGTGTCTTGGGTTTCTCTGGATAAATACCGGAGAATGGAATTGCTGGGTCATAAGGAAGTCCATTTCCAGCTTTTGGAGATACCTCAATACTGATTTCCATAGTGGCTGCGCCAATCTGCAGTCCCACCAACAGTGCACCAGGGTTCCCTTTTCCCCAAAACCTCACCAGCACGTGTTTGTTGATTTATTCATGATAGCCATTCTTACCGGAGTGAGATGGTATCTCATTGTGGTTTTTATTTGCATTTCTCTAATGATTAGCGAGGTTGAACATTTTTTCATAAGCATGTTGGCCATCTGTATGTCCTCTTTAGGGAAATGTCTCTTTATACCCTCTGCCCATTTTTTAATTGGGTTGTTTGGTTTTTTTGGTGTGGAGTCGAGTGAGTGTTTTATAAATTTTGTATAGTAACCCTGTATCAGATATATCATTGACAAATATCTTCTCTCATTTCAGTAGGCTGCCTTTTTCTTTTATTGATGATTTCTTTTGCTGTGAAAACACTTTTAAATTTGATGTAATCCCATATGTTCATTTTTCCTTTTATGTCCCTTGCCTATGGGGATATATCAGTAAAAATATTGCTTAGGGTAATCTCTGCAAATCTCCGTATATTTTCTTCGAGGAGTTTTATGGTTTCAGGTCTTACATTGAAGTCTTTAATCCATTTTGAATTTGTTCTTGTATGTGGTGTAAGGAGGTGGTTCAATTTCATTTTTTTGCATGTGTCAGTCGAATTTTCCAAGCACCATTTATTGAATAGACTATCTTTACTCCAATGTAAATTCTTGCTTGCGTTGTCATAGATTAACTGACCATATATGACTGGATTTATTTCTGGTTCTCCTTTCTGTTCCATTGATCTATGTGCCTGTTTTTATGCCAGTACCATGTCGTTTTGATTACTGTAGCCTTGTAACATGATTTGATGTTGGGTATCGTGATACCCCCGACTTTGTTCTTATTTCTCAGGATTGCCATGGCTATTTGGGGTCTTTTATGGCTCTAAATAAATTTTAGGATTATATTTTCTACTTCTGTGAAAAATGCCCTTGGTAGTTTGATAGGAATTGCATTGAATCTACATATTGCTTTAGGCAGTACGGACATTTTAACTGCATTAATTCTTCCTATCCACGAGCATGGTAGGCTTTGCCATTTATTTGTATCTTCTTTGATTTCTTTCTTCAGTGTCTTATAATTTTCTGAGTACAGATCTTTCACTTCTTTGGTTAAATTTATTCCTAAGTATTTTATAGTTCTTAAAGCAACTGTAAATGGGACTGTTTTCTTAATTTCTCCTTCTGACAGTTTGTTATTGGTGTATACAAATGCAACTGATTTCTGAATATTGATTTTGTATCCTGCTACCTTCCTGAATTCATTTATCAGTTCCAATCATTTTTTGATGGAGTCTTTGGGGTTCTCTATGTATAGTATCATGTCATCTGCATATAATGACAATTTTACTTTCTCCTTTCCAATTTGGATGCCTTTTATTTCTTTTTCATGTCTGATTGCTGTGGCTACAACTTCCAGAACTATGTTAAATAAAAGTGGAGAAAGTGGACAGCCTTGCCTTGTTCCTGATCTTAAGGGGAATGGTTTTAGCTTTTCCCAATTGAGTATGATGTTAGTTGTGGGTTATCATATATGGCCTTTATTATGTTGAGATATGACCCCTCTGTTCCCATTTTGCTGAGAGTTTTTATCATAAATGGCTGCTGAATTTTGTCAAATGTTTTTTTCTATTGATATGACCATATGAATTTTATTTTTCATTTTGTTGATGTGGTGTATCACATTGATTTATGGATATTGAACCAACCTTGCATACTGAGGATGAATCCCACCTGATCATGGTGTGTACTCTTCTTAATATATTGCTGAATTCTGTTTGCTAGTATTTTGTTGAGGATTTTTGCATCTATGTTCATCAGAGATATCAGCCTGTAATTTTCCTTTTTTGTACTGTCTTTATCTGGTTTTGGAATCAGGGTAATAGTGGCTTCATAGAACACGTTTGGAGCTTTCCATCCTTCTGGATTTTTTGAAATAGTTTGAGAAGAATAGATGGTAATTCTTTTTTGAATATTTGGTAATATTCATTTATGAAGCCATCTGATCCAGGGCTTTGTTTGTTGGGATCTTGTTGATTACTTATTCAATTTCCTTGGTAGTAATCAGTGTATTCAAATTTTCTGTTTCTTGTCAAGTTAGCTTTGGAAGGTTTATGCTTCTAGAAAATTATTCATTTCTCCAAGATTGTCAAATTTGTTGGCATATAGTTGCTCATAGTAATTTCTTAGAATATTTTGTATTTCTGTGATGTTTGTAGTCATTTCCCCTCTTTCATTCCTGATTTTGCTAATTTGAGTCCTCTTTTTTTTTTGATGAGCCTGGCTAGAGGTTTGTCAATTTTGTTTATCTTCTCAAGAAACCAGCTCTTGGTTTCATTGATCTTTTGAATTGTTTTTCTGTTCTCTATATTGTTTATTTCTGCTCTGGTCTTTATTATCTCCTTTCTTGTACTCCCCTTGGGCCTCTTTTGCTGTTCTTTTTCCAGTTCCCATAGGTGTAAGGATAACCTGTTGATTTGAGATTTTTCTTCCTTCTTTAGGTAGGCCTGCACTGCTATAAACTTCCCTCTTAGGACTGCTTTCGCAGCATCCCATAGATTTGGGGTTGCGGTGTTTTCATTTTCGTTTGTCTCAAGGTATCTTTTGATTTCCTCCTTGAACTCATTTGTGACCCACTCACTATTTAATAGCATATTGTTTAGCCTCCATTTATTTGTCAGCTTCCCGGATTTCTTCTTATAATTGATTTCTAGTTTCACAGCATTGTGGTCAGAGAAGACAGTTGAAATGATTTCAATCTTCTTAAATTTATTGAGACTTGTTTTGTGGCCTAACATGTGGTCTATCTTAGAAAATGTTCCATGTGCACTTGAAAAGAACGTATATTCTGTAGCTTTGGGGTGAAATGGTCTGAAAATGTCTGTTAAATCCAGCTGGTCTAATGTGTCATTTAAGGTCGCTGTTTCCACATTGATTTTCTGCCTGGAGGATCTGTCCATTAGTGACAGCGAGGTGTTGAAGTCCCCTACTATGATAGTGTTACTGTTGATCTCTACCTTAATTCTGACAATATCTGTTTTATATGTTTAGGAGCTTGTATGTTAGGTACATAGATGTTTACTAGGTTATATCCTCTTGTTGGATTGATCCTTTTACTATTATGAAGTGTCCTTCTTTATTCTTTATTGTAGTCTTCAATTTAAAGTCCATTTTATCTGATATCAGTATCGCTACTCCAGCTTTTTTCTCAGTTCCATTTGCATGAAACATTTTACCCCATCCCTTTACTTTCAGCTTGCATGTGTCTCTTGATCTGAGGTGAGTCTCTTGTATACAGCATATGCAAGGGTCTTGATTTCATATCCACTCAGCCACCCTATGTCTTTTGAATGGAGAATTTAATCCATTTACATTTAACGTGATTATTGATAGATGTGTAGTTATTGCCATTTAGTTAGTTGTGTTTCTGGTCTTCATTAGTTAGGTTGTTTTTCTTTCTTTTGCCTGACAAAAAGCCCTTTTAAAGTTTCCTGCAATGCTGGTTTGGTAGTAATGAATTCCTTTAGTTTATTCTTTCTTGTGAAGCTCTTTATCTCTCCATCAACTTTAAATGATAGCCTTGCTGGATAAAGCAATCTAGGTTGTTGTCCTTTGTTTTTTTTATCACTTTGGAAACCTCCTGCCACTCCCTTCTGGCCTGCAGAGTTTCTGTAGAAGAGTGGGCTGATATTTTTATGGGGGTGCCCTTGTAAGTAACTTGCTGACCCTATCTTAATGCTTTCACCATTCTGTCTTTGTATTTAACCCTTGCCATTTTAACTATAATGTGTAGAGGTGTGGGCCTGTTTGGGTTCATCTTGGTTGGAACTCTCTGCACTACATGGGCTTGTATGTCAATGTCCTTTGCCAGGTTCGGGAAGTCTTCAGTCATTATTACTTCAAATATGTTCTCGATCCCTTGCTCCTTCTCTTCTCCTTCTGGTATTCCTTTGATGCTCATGTTGTTGCCCTTGATATTATCGCCCAGCTCTCTTAAACTATTTTCAATGCTTTTCATTCTTTTTTCTTTTTGTTGTTCCACTTGGATGATCTCTGCTATCTTGTCTTCCAACTCACTGATTCGATCTTCTGCTTCTTCCAATCTGCTGGTAATTCCTTTGAGTTTATTATTGATTTCAGTAATTGCATTCTTTAGTTCTAGCTGGTTGTTTTCATGATTTCTCTATCCTTCTTTATATTATCACTAATTTCCTTGAGCATTCTAATCATCAGTGTTCTGAATTCTGTCTCCAATATGTTGGTTGCCTCTATTTCCTCTAGTTCCACTGATTCAGGAGAATTCTTCTGTTCTTTTATTTGGGATGTGTTTCTTTGTTTCCCCATTCTGGCTTACTCTTTGTGCTTGCCTTGATGTAATAGGTAGATCCCCTAGGTCTTTCAGTCTTTTATGAGTGGACTTATGTGGTGTGTGTCCTTTATATTTGAATTGCTCAGTCTCTGTATTCTCCTGTGTATGTGTACTAGTGGTGTTCCTTGTGTTGTGTGTCTTCTCCTGTTGAAGTTGAGCTTTGATTGCGTTTGGCTTGTCAGTAGGTGGGATTGACTCCCAGACTGACTAGCTGTGAGGATTAGCTGTCTCCACAGTTTATGAGCTCCTGTGTGAGAGTTGGCCCCTATGGGCTCTTGTGCCTCTAGAGATTTCCCTTTGAGTGTGACTCTTGTAGGTCAAACCCGGTAATGCTCTGGTTTGGTCTAAATTTGCCCTCTGGGTGTGATGATTCCTGAGCCTCTTTGGCTGAGTCCTACTGCGGAGCAATTTTAGAGCAAAACAGATCAACAAGCATGATCACAACAGCCACCAAAATAAACCATATACTTTCACATGTAAGAAACAACTAACATTAAACATGTACAGAGGCGGCGGGGGGGAGAAAAAAAAGAAAAAAAACATGTACAGAAATATCAAACATACAAATAAAAATGGCAGAAAAATGGAAAGAAGGAGGAAAAGTAGAGCCTTGAAAAGAAAGAAGAAAAGAAGGGAGAGAGGGGAGACAAGAAAGGAAGAAAGATGAAAAAAATAATATATATATATATGTACAGCTACACATCTATATCTATACCTATATCTATAGATATAGATATAGATATAGATATATGAAAAACTAAAAATGATAATGATGTAGAAAAACCAAAAACACCCAAAACAAACAAACGAAAGAAAAAACACCAAAACACTTAAAAAAGCCAAACAAACAAAAAGAAAAAAAGAAAAAAAGAGAAAAAAAAACAACCAGTGCCAGTCTTGGCTAAAGTCCACCAAGCTATCTCCAGGTTGTCCTCTGCTGTACAAAATCTCCTCTGCGTCTTGTAGGGGCAGAGCTGGCCACCTGGCACCTAGAGTAACCCTGGCAATGCAGGTCTAGATGAATGGGGTTATGAGGTGTGACTGGTAGTTTTTACAAAGTCAATGCCATTTCTGCTCTCACCTGCCCAGAGCCACACTAACTGTGCAGCCAGAAAGCTCTATGTGCATCTTCAGGCACTCTCCCCTGATGGCTGTGGGGGGTGTGAGATTTCTGAGCCACTGCAAGCCACTTGTCAGGGGTCCCAAGCTGCACAGGAGAGGGTGGTGGTGGCATAGGTAGGCTCACACTCTAGAGCCCCTTCCCTGCTGAGTTCCTCCTGGGAGTAGGAGCACCTCTGTAATCTGACACTTCTCCATTCAGAGGTCAACTTGAGACTCTGGGATGGCAGGGGCCAGGGTTTCTGAGGGAGAGTAGAGGTGGGTTCTTATCTATGCAGTTGATTTTTGCTTTCTGTCCGAGAAAAAGAGAAAAAAGGAAGATAAAAACAAAACAAAAACCTCCCACTGCCGTTTTGAGCTGAAGCTTCTGCCTCAGACGCTCCAGCGGTGCTCCTGACGCAGGACAGTGGGGGCGCAGATACTGAGCCTGCCCTGGTGCTGCAATGCTCTTCCATCTGCCTTCTGGGGTCCCTTGTCTCCATAGCCGCTGATGTGGATGTCTCTTCTCTCTCCTCCCCCACTCATCTGACCCAAGGCTTCTGCCTTAGACTCTGTAAAACATTGTGCTCCTGTTGCTCACTTCGCGGAACTGCTAGGCACAGGGAGCTAGCCGTGCAACACTCTCCAATCTGTCTCCTGGGGCCCTGCATCTCAGCAGCCATGGGTGTGGGCTGCGCCTGCACATGTCTTGCCTCCCTCTTCCCCCACTTGCCCAGTCTGCCCACCTTCAAGCAATTGCCCTGGGAGTCTTTCAGCTTTCTATGTGATAAGTAGAGGTTCCTTTGATGAGTTACAGCTGCTCTAAAGTGGCAATTTCTAAGGGACAACTCAGGGAGCCCTCCTCACAGCCACCATTTTCCCTCTCCCCAAAAGAAGGCGCTTTAATTTGTAGTGTTTGGCAAATTTATTTCACTCCGGAGTCTTTTGGGTGTTTAACATCTTCTGGGCGTCTTGTTCCACATTGGCCTAATGAATTGTGGGAGAGTAGGAGGGATGACCAGGTCTGAATTCAGTAAGAGCCATAAGGTACCTCCTAAGAAGAAGAATTGCATCTAAAGAAACATGCAGTGAAGACAACCATCCCAATCTAGAGACTCCCTCCACAGTGTGGTCCTGGCACCAGCCTCAGCTGCATCCCATGGGGATTGTTAAAAATGCAGAATTTGAGTCCCTGTCCCAAAACTGTTAAACCAGCATGGGCATTTTGACAAATCCCCAGGGAAGTCATATGCACATTAACATTTAAGAAGCCTTGCTCTAATCCACCTTTTTTTTTTTTTCCAATTTCTTTCCAGGCTTCATCATTCTGGCTTTAGCTTTGAGGAAACCTTCACAACTTTTCAACAGTCAACATAGGTACTTCTGCAGCACATCCTCAACATTCCACTAAACGCAGGAAAAGCCAGAGCTGTGGCTGTAAACCTCTAGGGGGCGCTAATCACATTGAAAATAATGTAGACGGTGACCCATATAGTGGTGTAAACCAAAGAAATATTTTCAAAATTGACTCTTTACCATATGGAAGACAGAGCCTGTGTCAGTTTTATCAAAGAGCTTTAATTAATTCAAGTTTATCAATAGTAGCACTTTTTGAGCACCTACTAGGGCCTCAGCATCTTGATGCCACTTTACAGCCATTATTTTATATTATCTCAATAACACTCTAAGATATAATTTATTGTTATCCCCATTTTCCAGTAAGGAAACGGGGATTCCTACTGATTTATTAAATATGTCATACTCAAGGTCAAAGAGTTTGAAAATAGCAGAGTTGGGATTTGACACTAAACCTAACTCCAGAGACCATGTCTTACTATAGAAAAATGATTTAAAAACTCTGAAGGACAGCATAATGTGTGTGTGGGGTGGGTGGGTCGGGGGAGGCAGGGGGGAATTACAGGAAAATTGAGGGATATTTGAAGAGAGAGATTCATATAAAAAGTGTGGTTAGAATATGTTCTTAGGGGGTTTGGTCTTGGTTTTACCCAATTTGAAATTCAGAACCCTGCGTAAGCAGAGAATGTAAAAAAAAAAACAAAAAACAAAAAACATTTGCTACAGGATTATAGTGTCCAATCACAGTGAGAATAATTTGTATAGTTATTTTGAAATGTACTAATAGCTATTCTCTTGTTTTATTCTCACAGCAGTCAGTGGAAAGTTTTTCCATTTACATTTTTAGGGATAAGGAAAGAAATGGAAATTGAAGAATTTTTCCTAAGATCTCAAAGTCCAGAAGTGATAGTGATAAGATTCAAAACCAGGTTTTAAAACTCTCAAGTGCTCATGACTTTAAGAATAAAAGATGATAGGACGCTCCTCAGTTGGTCAGGCCAGCCTGGCCCATGGAAATGAACTGATAAGACAACAGTAACAAAACATAAAAAATGCCTTCTAAGAATTTTTCACACTTTATCAGGCATTCAGTTCTAACAAATAGTTGATTCTGGTACCTAAGAGTACAGAAAGTTATTTTTCCACAGCCCTTAAACTTTATTTTATTTTTTTTCTCTCTTTCAAACAAAGTATTTCTGCCAAGTTTTCTTTAAAAAAAAAAAAAAGGAAAGAAAGAAAGAAAGACTCCTCCAGCCTTCCTGCTGACATAAAGGGTATGCTGGGTGGTGAGGCTGCTTGACAGGCACTATCATTAGTACAGGCCCCCAGGGACAGAGAGAGAGGAATTAGGCCAGGCCATGGGTAAACAGTGTACTAGGATTCTAGGATCAGCAAGGATCCTGACAGGTCAGTTAGTCCATTCCTCTGTCTTTAGGAGTGACTCACCTTCCTCCATTAATTTAGACCATGATAGAACAAAATCATTCTGTTTCACAGAATATTGGGAAGAGTTTTCTATGGATCAACACCTGAAAACAGCTCTCTACTCTCACATATCTACTCTTGGTCTGGGTTCTCAACTGGGAGTGAGTTTGCCCTCCCTCCTTTCCAACCACCTATGCATGCAGGGGACATTTGACAAAAAAAAGTCTAGAGACTTTACTGGTTGTCACAACTGGAGGGGAGGTTACTATTGGCATCTAGTAGGTAGAGGCAAGGGATGGTGCAAAACACCCTATAATGCCCAGGACAGCTCCACAACAAAGAATTATCTGACCCAAAAGTGAATATGCTGAAGTTGAAAATTCTGCAAAAGAAAGGAGAGATCATCATTTTTTGAATGCTGCTGTCAGAGGGTTGGTGATAGGGGGGATAATGTGAGATTTGTCTATAAAAGGACCTATGTATAGTGGTACTAAAATTCTGTGGTTCAGAAGCACATTTCTTCATAAGACAATGCAGAATCCATTATTATTATTATTTTTAAGTCAGATTTACCTAACTCTCTACTGACTATCTAGTCTTGGCTCTTCAACAATAAATTCCAGGTGGGTAGAAACCATATATAGTTAATCTCTATTCCCCCAGGGCCTACTACAGAGAATGGCATATAGTAGATGTTTAATATATGTCTTGCAAATTTCTATATAAAAATTTAAATCATCCAGTTATGTAAAACCAGCTAGATGGATTTTCACAAAATTAGGAATATGTGCTAGAAATAGTCTATTTTAAAATTCTAGGTTATTTTGTATAGTACTTGATATTTTGGCAGTACCTGAGTGAGGCATTTCAAAAAGATGGATAGTCTTCCAGTGTAGTTGAAACCTACACAAAGTCTTTGTGACTGTAAATGGGGCACAACATGCCATATGTCTGAAGATTTTGTAGCTTAAAAGATAACTGTGGTTTCCAAAGTGAGTCTCAAAATTAAAATCATAGGGGCAACTTCTTTAAATTGTGGATATTGCTTTGCTTTCGATGAGGGCAACCTTACTTAGTTATGTACTGGTGCACTCCTTGGAAATAAGCTACTTCTGAGAGGAATGTCTTAAAGAGAATCAGAGCTGAGCAATTCATGGCATGGGTTGTATTTAAAGTGCTCTTGAAAAGCTAACAACTACCAATATCACAGATACAACCCATTTCTGTTTTAACAGGAACTGCTTTGGCCCATCCTGTTACGAGTAGGAGGTTTTTCCAACTTCCTTTTGACTTTAATTGATAACACACAAATCTGTTTCCACAGATGGTTGGGTGGGCAGCATCTGGAGCTGAGGTCTAGAGGAAGTCTTCCCACCCCCTGCAAATGCAAGAGCATTCAAGGAATGTAGTACACCATGGAAACAGAATGGAGGGAAGAACTGTAGACTCAACACCAAAGCATAAAGGGTCTGGATTAAAGGTCTCCTGCATTAGGGAGGTTACAGCTATCCAGCTGGCCTTTCTTCATATGTAAACAATATTATATGGATTTGAATCCTAGATATCACAGCTATTAATTCTGCAATCTTAGGCAATGTAGTATAATATTTAACTTCTTCCACTTCTGTTTTTCTCCATAGGCAATAGAGATTGATATTATTACCTCTCTTGAAATTTTAAGGAGCATGAATGAGATATAGAGCAATTTTCTATTAATTATTAGTCTTTCCTCATTTATGGAACAGAGCTATCCTGGAGATGCCCTCTATTTTCCTTGTCATACAAGACTTTTTACCTTTTCCTAATATGACATGCAGGACCTAGGTAATTCTGCTAATGTAGAGGTAGAAAGGCAGAAACAAGACTCAAGAAGCTTAGTGACCTCGATTCTTTAGAGAGAACTGATGCAGTTTCACATAACACCAGCTGTTTGCAAGAAGGTAAAAGTGACCTAGGAGAGCAGCTATCTCAGAATGAGAGTAAAATTTGCTAAACTGGTCTTTTTCAATGGTAGGTGATTGCAAGTCAAATAAAACTGCCTGAAGGAATAAACAGGAAGACATCTATCAATTCTCATCATAGGTAAGGAGCCCAATTGAAAACTTCAGGCCAAGTGGTATCCAATTGATCAAGAGATCACCAGAAATCTATCTTTCCATCTCTTCAGTTTGGTTTCTTTTGTGTTGGCTTCACTCTCAGTAAGGCCCTCTTCAGTGACCTCTGAAGCTCCAAGCACACAGCCTTTCACTGTCAAGGCCAGCAGACCAAAATGAATCTTTCTCAATCACTCTGGTGAGATGCTCAGGGGTTAGTTCATTTTGGTCAGGCCTAGGTTATGTGCCTAGTCCTGAAGGTGGCACCACACCTGAACCAGGTAGACTAAGAGGGCAGAGGAGTAACCAGGTAAAAGAGAAATAGCTGCTAGTAAGCAAAAACAGAAGCATCCACCCTACTTGCTGACCACCAACGTTTTCTTTCTTGATAAAGAGCTTACCTCCTTCACACCCTCCTGTTATATTATGTGTGTGCTAATGGAATTGAGCACAGAAGAGAGTAGATTATGTACAGCTGGACTAGAAGAAGTTTCTTGTGAGTTATTTAAAGTCTCGATGTAAAATGTCCTCCTTGGAAATTGGTGCCATGTACCATGTTGCCTATCTTCTGTATAGCATCATGACTGCATGTACAAAGTAGATTCTCAGAACTTCCTGCCAGCACTGATGTTTAATTATTCTCAGACTCCAAAGAGCTAAGGCTATCAAAGCAAGAAGGGGAGCCCAGCATGGGTACAAGATTCTAAGCATAAATCAATTGGTCTGAAAACTCTATATGCAAACAGAAATGTGAATTTCTAGAATATTTCTGCTGTCTTTCTCCAACCATTGTTTTGATACGTTTCTTCTGGAGCTCATTAGGGTCACACTAACCAACAAGAAGTGGCTTTAAGATTGACAGGCTCTGGACTCATGGCTGTATAAAGTGGATGCTCTAGAAATTGGGCAGTGAAGGGGCTAAATGTTAAGAATTTGAAGAAAGGCAGAGTGGGCTCTAAAATCCAAGAAAATCGTTCAACTCTCCTGAGACCATTTCCTCTTGTAGAAATAGAGATCATGGTAAGACTGGCTTCTGCCAATGTGCACTTTGAATGTGCCCCACAATATTCTAAATGTGTGCTTGAATGTATTGAATCCATAAACCAGACTCCATGAGGTAGGTACCAGTATCGTCTCTATTTTTTAGATGGTAGCACAAGAGGTTTAGGAACTTGACCAAGGTTGCACCTCCAGTAAATGACAGGAAAGTATTCAGAATGGGTCTTGCACATAGTAGGCAATCAAAAAAAATGCTCATAGAAGGGAAGATTTAATATTATATGCACTTCCCCATTAGAAAATGTACTATACACAAGTTGTGGATATCATTCAAGATGACTGAGGAGGCAAAGGAATGATTGTTGATTGGAAAATGCAGTAGCTTAATCTGGAAGGATTTTTGGAAAAGGGGATTTGTTTTTATATTCTAGTAAGAGAGAAACATACTGAGCCACCTCTGAAAAGTGCCCAGTCCCCTTCCTTCAAAGCTTTAGGAGCAGATCACCTTTATATGCAATGAGCAAAGAGCACTGGGCCCCAATTTGGCTGTATTTTCTGAATCAACTTTGATGATTAATGTCAAATGCTTTTGTCGCCAAATTATCCTCTCATCTAAGCAGTGAATAGACAGAGAGTATGATCAGCTGGAACATGAGATTGCTTTAACTTGTATCTATTATGCAAGAGTGACACTGAGTCCCATGTACCACAGGAAAGTCAAGTTGGGTGACATCAAGTATTTAATGGAGGACTTATTCAGAATTTCACATGAATTAGTTCATTGAGTTTTGAAAACCATCTTCGTGGGTTAACTACTGTTATTATCTCCATTTTAAAGATAGGGAAAATGGAGCTCATTTGCAGAACTTAGGCCAAGATCACACATAGATAGTAAGCAGAGGAGCCAGCTGATCATGAAGAGCTTGTACTCTTAACCACTATATTCTCAGTTTCCCATGTTAACGTGGGTTGAGATAGAGCAGTAGATGAGTGCAGATAAGAATGATGAGTCTGGGGGGCCGGTCCAGTAGCTCAGTTGGTTAAGAATTTACTTAAGAGCACGAGCTCTGAGCAACAGGGTCGCTGGTTCCATTTCCACATGGGCCAATGAGCTTCACCCAAGCTGTGTCGAAGCTGAGCTGCCGCTGAGCTGCCAACAGGTGGCAGGATGGCTCAGCTGGTGAGAGCAAGTCCTCCTAACAACAAGACTGCCTGTTCGATGGTGGGCTACACCCGCCTGCAACTAAGACAGAGCTTGGCACCTTGAGCTGAGCTGCCGCCTGGATGGCTCAGTGGATAGAGCGTGTGCTCTTAACAGCAAGGTTAGCAGTTCAACTCCCGCATGAAAAAAATTACAATAAAAGAATGATGAGTCTGTCTATTGATTAGAAGAGATTCCTATACCAGACTTGAGGCATAATAAAAATGCAAAACTAGCTCTGGCATAATTGCATGAGCTCAACTTTTTCATGACTTTAAGGTGTCCAGGTCATGAAAAAATTGTTGAGGCCCAAGAAATTTTCAAGTTTATCCCATAAAAGGAAGCAACATAAATGTCCCAGTTACAATAAGCAATTCTACATATTTAGTTTTTAAAAAATAAAATGAGGAAAAAATGGCCACAGACGGTCTTTCTCATAACAAGATTCATTGTGAATCAATATTTTCCCATAATGTTACTTGTCTCCCACCGATTTCCTGGCAAAATCTACAGAGGAAAGCAATGCTTACAGTACATTATTACTTTGGTGTTTCTAGGGGAATTATTCATTCCCACATATTATTGAGACAGTGCTCAATTTACAGAACCTATTCTCAACTCTAATTTCCAATGGTGCGTATTTCTCCTCTTACTGCTATTTAAAGACACAATTAATTTCTAAGGTTAATTGACCTGGTATTTGGTATGTCAATATTTGCATGTGTTAACATAAATAAATATTATATGATGGCTATAACAACACAATAGAATTTCATTTCTCAGTGGAACTCCTTAACAATTAGAATATGTTAGTAGTTCCCAGAATTCTAAGGTACATCAGTGCAAATCTAAACTATAGGACAAAAGCACCCTGATTCTACATGGCCACACTCAAGGGTAGTGATTCACAGAGTAGAGGGATTGTCACATCCTGGTTTATTTGGAATTTCTCCCTTTTACCCTGGCACCTAGAGCCCCAATTCCACCAGTCCTGGCAACTTTCAGAAATGTCAAACATATCTTAATTCCACCCTGAAAAAATTTGCAATGATTCATTTCCCTACTAAACACAACCTTACTATTATTGAAACCAACTATTGATAATAACAATAAGGGCAACCACCAATATTATTGAATACACACCATGTGCTCAGTACCAAATGCTGAATGCTTTACACTAGTTATTTCAACTGCTTATGTATAAGGAGTTTCTCTTACATGTGAAGAAACTGAGGCACTGAGATACTAAACAACTTTCCTATGGTTTATCAGCTCATAAGTGGTTGAGTTAGGATTCCAATCCAGTTCTGTTGAACTCCAAAATCTATAGTTTTAACAATTACTTTACCACTTCCATTATATTAAGCAAAACAGTTGAAGAAGTTCAAGCTCGGTAACAATTATTTCATGTTTATTAGTCAGCATAGAAGAAGCTGTGCTATAGTAACAGACTAAACCCACAATCCCTGACTTAACATGAGCCACAAAATCTCAAGCAAGATAGGCAACTTTCCTGGACATCTGCATTCCATACCTTCATGTATGTATTTTATGCATGTATTCCATACTTTTACATGGCTTCGCCATGTATCATGATTCCCATGGCAAGGGAGGTAAAACCTGGGGGGATCTTGCACTGGCTCTTAAGTGCTTCAGCTTACAAAAACAACATCAAATATGCTTTTTGCCCATTGGCTGTGACTAGTCACGTGGCTCTCTCCAACTGCAAGGATGTTGGAAAATGTGTGGGGGTGCAAATGGATATTTGATGAACAGCAGAAGCTGTCTTTACCATGGACGTCTTCTCATGACTCTTAAGTAGGAGAAGACTTATACACTGGGTACTTGCAAACATATTTCATTAGGCATTTTCATGTTCTTTGCCCTAACTTTTGGAGGTAAATATCTGCTCACTGAATGTACTTTTCTTTTCTTTTTTTTTTTTTTTACTCTCAATAATAGCTAAGATTAGTCATGTGTTAGTTGTTACCATGTTTGGCTACAAGAGAATACCTTTAATAGAAGTAATTATGAAGTAACAAGAAATGGGTTCAAACATCTTTAGTATCTTTCTATCAAGACAATAACATTACCATTTCTTGATAAATATCACAGCTTCCATTTTCTTGCAACAGTGTTTATGGGAAAAATCAAGTTTAAGTACCAGTCAGGTGTGAAGATGTCCCATTTAGACCTTTCTATACACCCCTCCCATGATTTCCTGTTCATACTCTTACTTTCTGACCACACACAGCTGATCAACACAACAGGCCCAAAGGGCATCAGAGGCAATAACTTTTGTGATAGGTACTCTTTCCCTATTTCCTTTCCTATTTCACCCAAACCTACATCCAAGACTTTAGATTAAGAAAACCTCTGCATCCATAGATTTCCTGGTCTCAGTTTCTTTTGCTATTTGTTTTCTCTGGAATCCACCAAGCTTCTAGGACTTTGTAGCATGCAATATTACACAGTCCAATCTCCTACTGCAATTATTACTTATAGGCATGCTGCAATGTGGAATATACATTCTTGATTTAAAATCAAACTCACCTGGGCTGAATATAATCCGATGGGATAAATTGTTTAAGAAAGCTATATCATTGAAGGAAGGTTAATACCTAGTCAACACTTGCTTCATTTGATCATAAAATTAAAAGAACAATAAAAAATAGATGATTTCAGAAGAAAAAAAAATCAGGGCATTTATATCAAATAGTTTAAAGTGACCAAATGCTTGAAGGTTTTTATTTTGTTTTTCTGTTTAGGAGCCTCTTAAGTTATTTCACATGAACAGAGAGATTTTCCTACAAAATACTCCTATTTCTAGACCTTGAGAAAACAGTTTAGAAAGCAATATTCTGCTGTCATAATGGAAAACTCATTCTGGTGCTTTCACTCTTCTCTTTTGAAAACTTACATCCTTGAAAACACTATTCTGAGATTTTCCCTTCAGCCAGATCTTCCAGCCTGAGTGGCTGATGACAGTCCTTAATGAATAAGTAAAAAGAAGCTGAAGTATTCTTTGAAATTTCAGCAAACCTCTGGATCAAAACTTAGTATCAACTGAAATACAATTTAATTGATCCAAACCATATCTTATCAGGATGTTCACTGATGAAAGAGAGAATCCAATGTACTGTACCAGGAAATTTTTAATCATTTCTTTTTGACCCATATCCATCTGAGAAGGAAGTAAATTTAGAAAAAGAAAAAAATCCTCTGCACTTTCTCCAGTGTCTTGCTCCCTCCCTTTCTCCATTTGGGAACTTAAAACATATATTCCACTTCCTTCCCAATACGTTCTTTTTAAAAAGAGAGAAGTAATGAATTCACCCTGTGAATGGGGTTGCCATAGAGAAGCTGTTCCAGGTAAAGAATATTCACTACAGAAAAGTGTCATGCAACTTGTCAGCAGAAATGCTGCAGCAGCCCAGAGTGATCATAATTTCTGTCTCCTCTAGTTTAAATACAGCATGATCCTGCTGCTTTCCAGAAAAGGCTCTGTCCTTTTGTGGGTATGCCTTGCTTTGAAGAAGAACTGTGTCCTGACTATTTGGATTTAAATCAAAGCACATTTCAAAAGCATGTACACAGTGTCATCTTTAAAAGACTCCTAATGGCAATTCTTTGCTTAAAGCCTTTCTCCTCCTAAATGGGTTCCAAATACATTGGTTTTCTTATTGCAGGATAAACTTGTAAAATTCTGACTCCTGACCTTTCCTAGTGTGAAGAAAACACAAGTCCATCATGTACTGCCTTAGTTATACTTTCTGCCATTCTTGAAAAGAGGCATCAGTCAAAATCAGAGGAAAATACACAAGTTCTTTTTCTCTGCTGGTTGAAAATTATTTTAAAAATATGTAAGCAAATTTAGGTTCATTTATTAGACTTCAACATAACTGCCCAGGTTTTAATGAAAGGAAATATATTTATGTGCACATGACACACACACACTCTCACACACACACACACACACACACACACACACACACACACACCAACATGTGTGAAATATATAACTGTAATGATATCTATGGTTATTTAAATGTAAGATGGAAAGAAAAATCTGATAGAATGAAACAAATGAAGAAACATTGTAATTCAATAAGACCTGTTTAACTACACTGCTATTCAGCAAGCCCAAATGGCCTAATCATTACCTAAAGAATCAGCTTCCAACTTTGAGTATGTGATAAATGCCACTGACATTTCTAAGTATCCATTATGTTCCAAGCAGAGGCTAGGTCCTTTACATTCAAACATTTTTGATCCTAAAAGTAATTCTATGAGATGGTGGTTCACAAACTAGAAAATAGAGGCTTAAAGTGATTAAGCAACTTGCTCACATCTATTCTTCCATACTATAGCAATGCTGGGGGTTTGAACTGGGGTCTTGTACAGTCTAGATTTGGCATTTCTTTCTTGATGCTGCCTGAAAATCAGGAAATGCTAAAATTCCAGTGCAACACCTCAGCCATTCAAAGCACAAACCCCATCACTGAATATTGGGACAATGTTAGAGAAGAAATTATAGGTTTCTTAGGCCAGATCTAGGTACCCCAGAGATGTATCAGGGCAGACACTGCTCAATGACTACCTGAAATCCATTCTCCACTCCTCTTTGCTAACAAGTGACAATGTGCCCAGATAAACAACAGCCCTGTGGCTAGTGAGATGTAATTAGAAGTTTGGGGTAAGGTTTTCAGCAAAGCTTTTGGAAAAGTTCATATTTGGCTGGCATATGTCCTTTTCACTTTTCACCTGCCTTGTTCTTACTGTCCAGAACACCTATCCAATGGCTGAAAGGTGAGCAATAAGTCAATCAGGAAGCAACTCAGAAAACAGAAACCACACGCTAAGAAAATTCACATACCTGATTCTTTAAATCCAAGTTTCACATTAGAAAAAATTACCTTAAATCTTATTTAAGCCACTTTTATTTAATGTGCTGTTATACAAAGTCAAAACTGGTCCCAATTGAAACTTATATTTTGTTAGAACAAAAGAAAAAGGAGTCAGGGTTCATGCTCTTGTCCTCCCTAAAGATGATAATCTCCTGGAGGTTAGAAACCCTGCCTTTTATATCTTTCTTTATATCTTCCCCAACACTTAGAACTTTTCCAGCACTGAGTCTACTTGTTTACTTAAGTCAGCAGATATTTTAGTAGTGCTGAGGAAGGTCTGACTTTTCTGGATATCTTTTTTTAAAAAAGCTAAACTCAATTTAAATATTCTAACTATAAGAAAATGTATTCTGGACAGACTCCAGTAGGTTGCTAGCACTGGCTGACAGCAAGAACCGACTTTGATCTATAAATGACTGTGGCTAACAGAAAGAGGTACATGCATCTTTAAATCACAGTTGATAAAGAAACAACTTTTACACACACACGCACGCACACACATCAGAGGTCCTTGCAGAAACTCATCCCATTAAGAATTTGAAAGCAAATTGAGATTAGTCTCCCAATTTATCCCCCTCCTTCCTCTACAGAACTCACTGTGTTCTGGTTCCCCTTCAGACCATTGGTCCATTTGCTGTTAACATCTCTAAATTCCCCTCCACCTAAGTACCAAGGTTGAGCATTCACTCTTCCCTTTTTCATGTACCATTCTATAGCCATCCATTATGTTCTCTATAGCCACAGTCTCCCCATTGGTAAGTGGGAACATCAAGAATACAACCTCATCTGGTTGTTGGGAGGATTCAGTGAGGTCATAGATTAACATGCTTTGAATACTATCTGCTTCATGAGAGTTATTCACTCAGTAAATATTGGTTGCCTTGGTTATATGACTCAATCAGAAATCAATTTCACAGAGTCAACCATTTTAGTTCTCCCTTTACTCAATCAATCAATCAATCAATCAATCAATCAATCAGGAGTTTCCTTTCTAGTTATCATTGTGCTGGTCATTTCAACTATCACTCCTGTTTTGAAGTCCAGACACAATCCCACATTCTCCAAAGCCACTATGACTCAGAAAAATCTCCATATTTTGTCATTCCTTCGCACCTTAACTCTCTGTCCAATTAACTGCATCTTTATTTAGAATGAATAGCATGTTTTCTCAGCTAGCTTCTAAGGTCTTTGAGAGCCAGGATCTTGTCTTCTGCTTCTTTGAGTCACTGGATGGCATGGCACCTAATACCCAATAAGCTTTTGTTAGATAAGGACAATTTGTTTGCTTTTGTATCTTACTGTCTTTGAAATTAGGAAAAACATAGCTTCTTTGAGTAGGAAGCAGAAACACATGTGATCCAAAGAAATGTCAGTGTTTATGATGTCCGAAGTCATATTTCAGTACTTTGTAGGTGCCATATACTGTGTTAAATGTTTTACATATGTTGCCTCTCAATAGATGGGAGATTTATGATTATTTCTATTCCATAGGTGAAGAAACTGAGGCACAGGAACTAAGTAACATACCCTAATCCACATCTGATAAATGGCAGAACCATGATTTCCATCCAGGCTCTTAAGCTCTAAAAACTGAACTCTAATCACAATACTGCAATGATTCTAAGGCGTGAGCTTGAATGCTGAAGGTTCTGCATGGCCCAATCTCTTGCAGCAGGACCCACAGATGATCCAATTCAGCCTTCTTGGTAGCAAAGACCTGACCTTACTCTTTGTGTATTTAACAGCTAAATACTTAAGCAGCTAAAAGTTTGCTGAATGTACCTCAGACCAACTCTAATAAATGCAGCAGCAGATTGAAGAAAGGCAGCAGCATGGTGGTGGGAAGTCTAAAAATAAAAACAAGGCTGTGGGACAGGTAAGACTTGAAGGTAACTGACCTATGCTCTTCCTCCATGGAGAACAGAAGTCAGCAGTTTGGTCACCATAAACAGTTCCCATAGGCCCTTAGAGCCAGACTCCTTTTGTTACGTGTGCATGTCCAAGAATGGTTATAAATTACACATTACACATCACCAGAGTGTGGGAGAATGTGGTATCTCCCAAGAGAAGCTATAACAGAGACACTGATAAGTCAAAAAAATAACCACTACTTAATGATAGTTTCAAAGTTCATATCTGTAACAAATTATATATGATGCAAATAATCACCTTGGGAGAGCATAATTCACCAATTGATTCATTACACTTGGATTGATTTCCTAAAATATTTATTAAAAGCCCATTCTGTGCCATGCACTATACTAAGAATAAAATGGTGAACAGCCAGAAAAGGTCTCTGCCTCTGTGGAGCTTGCAATTTATTTGGGAAAGGCAGGCAGCAAACAAGTCACCCAATGAATGAACAAGGAAATAAGTGTTATAAAGGTAAAAGACAGTGCAATGAGCCTGGAGAGGTGACAAGGAAGGTTTTCTAAGGAGGTCATATCTCAGCTGAGACACCCAAGATGGGAAGGAACCACCTCTGCAAATATCTGGTATAAAGAGAGCCCTTCAGGCAGAGGGAACAAGAGGTGCAAAGACCCTGGGAAGAAAAATACTTGATGTGCTTGAGGAAGAGAAATGTTACTGGACAGGGAAACCAGGTTGAGGGGAGGTTGACGTGGACAGATGAAAAGAGTTTTGTAGGCCGGGGTACAAAATTGGGGTTTTATTCTTAGAAAAGGGAAGCTTTTAGAGGGTTGTCAGAAAGAGTACCATGTTCTGCTGTGGGAAATAGGTGTTCAAGTAGAGAAGCCCAGAGAGTAGTTAGGGGGCTGCCTGGAGGTTAACATGGTTTGGATGACTGTGGCAGCAACAGAAGGGAAATGAATGACTGAGGCTGTATCTTGGAGAATGGACCACTTG